>CM028362.1:42108317-42708317 GCA_016624345.1 Platycodon grandiflorus | reverse complement strand
AAAGAAAAAAGAAAGAAGACAACACAAAAAAACGTCTTCAAGGCAGTACAAAAAAAAAAATTCAAAGAAAGCAAAAGGAGCTTGGGCCGTGTGCTAGAATGTTCTTTCTTCTCAAACAAAATTCTCTCCATCTTTGATTCGAGAATAAAAATCGAATCTTTCTTCTTTTCCTATAAACCCTGCTTCTTATCTTTCATAAACTCTTTTCTTTTGTTTTAATTAAGATTTACGAATTTTGAGTTTTCTAAACTTTATCTCTAAAATTGTTGTGTTCTAACCTTACTTGTTTTCATCAAGAGTTGTGAGTGGAAAAAGACATAGAGTGGTGAGCACATAAGAGGGGAGGTAAAAGTCAAATTTTGAGTGATATACGAGTGTCATAATTTTGAGAGATACACGTAAGGGAGTGTGTGAGGTTTCTTCTTTTTCTTCTTAAAAAAAAAATGTCCAAAAAAAGAGCAAAAGGTGTAGTTGAGGAAGAAGGTATGGGACAGCCTAGTAGGATGTCTATGGTAGAATTGTTAGGAGAAATGAGGAGGATGATGAGGGAGGAGATAGGGCAAGTAAATGAGAGAATAGATAGGATAGAGCGTGGTCATCAAGAACCACCACATAATGAGAATGCAAGAGAAAGAATGGGTAGAAATAGACCACCCATGAGAGATGATGAATGGGAGGAGGAAGATGAACCACCATGGAGAGGACCTAGGAGGGGTAGTACTCGAGAGATTTCTAGTTCAAATGTTAATGGGAGATCTAGTGTTGAGGGTCCCATTGAGAGACTCAAGGTTAAAATTCCTAAAGCTAAAAATCATACAATTCTTAAAGGACATATTTGATGTAGGTGTGAGAAATCTATGGAATTGAAACCAAAAGATGAGGTAGTGAATAAGGGAAACAATGTTTCTTCTATTATGCTACCATTGGGTGATGCCAATGGTGATGATTTTGAGAAAAATGTGGTAGTTGGGAGGATGTTGAGTATGAAAGTACAAACTATTGAGGAGATACAACGTGAGAATATTTTTCATACTAAATGTTCGGTGAATGGGAGAGTATGCATGGTGATTATTGATGGAGGTAGTTGTACCAATGTGGTTAGCATAGAGATGGTAGAAAAGCTTAACCTACCTACCTTGAAACACCCTAATCCATACAAATTACAATGGCTCAATGAGTGTGGTGAGTTGAGGGTGCACAGGCAAGTGATGGTTAATTTTTCTATTGGAGGGTACAAGGATGAAGTATTATGTGATGTTGTACCTATGCAAACTTGTCATCTTTTGTTGGGTAGGCCATGGCAACTTGATCGAAGAGTCTCTTTCAATGAGAGCTTCAATAAATACTCCTTCAAGTTTGGTGGAAAAACCCTTACTCTTGCTCCCTTATCCCCACAAAGGGTGAGGGAAGATCAAGTAAGGACGAGTGCATCAAGGAGAGAAGAAAAAGAGAGAGAGATAAAAAGAAGAGAGATTGAGAGAGAAGAGAAGGAGGGAGAGATAAAAAAAGGAGAGCTTGAGAGAGATAGAGAGGGAGAGAGAGAAGGTGAACGAGAGAAAAGAGAGAGCAATATAGAAAGTGAGAGAGAAAAGAAAAAGAGTGGGACAAATGAGTTGAGTGAAAAATCTGAGTGGAGGGGAAAAAAGGAGAGTTTTTATGCAATGAGTGGTGAGATTAAGAGGGAGTTGTGGGAAAAGCATAGTGAGATAGTTCTCTTTTCCAAAGAGAAATCTTTTTATACTAACATGTCACCCCAATTTTCTCTTCCATGTGTTGCTTCTTCTCTACAGATTTTTGTTGATGTATTTCCCGAACTGAGTAAGAAGGTTGTGAGATACAAGTGGGGATATGATCCGTATAATGAGATTGTTGTAGAATATACACATTCTCATAGGTTTGGCTTATCTTCTTCTTATGATACTAAGTTATTGGGACTTGACAATCATGGCAAGTCATATGACCTTAGTAGGGAATTCAAAATTCGTGGAGATATTGGTATCGGTAATTTGATTGGTCATGTGGGTACTTTATTCACAAGAAAGCTTGTTAGATCACTTGACATGCCTAAAAAGTTTGAATTGGAAAATTTGGTTAGTCACCATGGGTTAAGTGATTGGATAAAATTTGATGAAAACATTGATGATGGACTATACTTGACATTGCATATCCCTAGTCATTCTTATGTTGATCCATTCATGGATTATTCATTAAAGGTTGACTTGGTAAGTCTTTATGGTGCATTGAAGATTAGCTTGATAAATTTGAATTGTGTATTGGGAGTATCTAAGAGTTCTATGTTTGTGAATGCAAATGAACTCTTGAAAATGGTTTATCATATTCCATGTCACAAATTAGATGATATTTTCTATGTTGCATTGTTCTTTCACAAAATTTATGGATTGCATGGAACACTTAAAGTTAAATCTGCTTTGTTAAAAGTAATTCTTCTTAAGCATGCTAAAACTTGGGAGGGCTGCGTGTTTCATGTTAAGAATGTATTTGAGAGTGCTTTGACATTTGATAGCTTGGGAATTAAGAATGTTGATTATAATCAGATTGTTAGGCATAAGGGATGTTTGTCTTTGAGGTGTGCTCAATTGTTATATAATGTAATTTATGCTAACAACTTTGATCATCTTGCATTGTATTGTTTGGTTGTGTTTCTTGTACAAGTTAGAGCAAGTCAAGTTCGATTGAGTTTTGATCCCGGTGATTGGAGTTGTGTAAGCTTGAATGGAGAAATCATTCGAAAACAAGGGGATCATGAACACTTCTATGACATAGTCTTCAAAGTGGAATTACATGGTGAACATAATGTTAGTGAATATTTCTCTATTTCTGATTTGCGTCCATTTGATGTAGGTGAAACTGATTTGTGGACAAATCCTTTCAAAGGAGAAGGGAATGATGGAGGACCACCAAGTGAAGTCAACAAGGATCCAACAAGCAAGCCCAACAACAACGATCCATTGATGATTAAAGATGGGCCAATAACAAGAGCAAGGGCTAAAAGGATGAACCAAGCTTTAGCAAGCATTATTTTGCAAGTCCAAGAACAAGTCCAAGCATGGAAGTCAATTGAAGAGGCCAATTTGGTGAATATGATTGTAGTCCAACATGGAGGGAATGTTCGAGGGCTTAAACGACATTTTTTGGAAGCAAAAGCCTTAAAAAGTCAGCCCATAAGTTCAAGGATGAATTTGGGAGCCTTTTAATACTAAATGGGTGACTTTTGGGGGCCAAAGTGCACTTTTCAAAAGAGGGCTTTTAGAAAACCGGGATTCCTTTCATTGGTGTGTTTCCCTATTACATTCACACTAGGAGAGTCCAAAAAAAAACGTGCTCCTTGTTTCCTTTTGAGACTTGGACGTTTTTTCCTTCCTTTCCTTTACTTTCCTTGTTCCTTGTTTGATTAGGAGAGTCTTATCTTATTTTAAGTATGTAGTTGTTTTCCTTTTTAGCTAGGATTCTTATTAGGTAGATTTATTACTTTCCTAGTTAGATTAGTATTGTGTTTCCTAGTAAACTATGTTTTCCTTTTCCTAGTTAGATTAGTATTCTTGATTCTAAGCCTATAAAAGGCGCCTCTTTTCATTGTAATGGCGAGACGTTTTTGATTAATGAATATTGTGAGTTTTCAACTCTTTTTGACAAATTAAGTTTTGTTAGAATTTTGCAAACTTTGGATTGAGTTTGTGTTTACTTTCTAATTCGTGGTTCTTAATTATTCAATAGTTAAGGGTTTCGAATCGATCAAGGTTCTTAGTTCATTACGAAACTAAGGGTTGCGATCTCCTTTTTTGATTGTTATTCAAGTCCTAGGCGTACGTTTCCGCGAGATTATTCCGAAAGCGTGGTTCCAAGTTCGTTATAACTTGTGGGTCTCGTTGGGAATCACATCAGGATGTCGTCATATGATCTTGTGAACCTTAGGGTTGTGTTAATCCAGACCCATTTGATCGCGGGATTTCCCGTGAGTAATTGATAGAGAGTTGTACCACGGGAAGTGGAGATTCGTTTAGTGCGCGAAAGCGTGGTAATGGGATGCATTCGAAGTAAGCCAACATGACACTTTAAAGTGTACTCTGAACTTGGACTTGACTAGAGACGGTAGTTAGTCTCGTAACAAAACCCCGAGATTTCTTACGTCTCGAAGTTTAACCTATTCGTTAGAAACCTTGCTCGTGAGCAATACTTGAGATTGATGGCCTCTAACTTGGACCAACTCCCTTTATTTGTTGGGCTTTCACTCCTTTTCAATAGAAGTGTGATTGCGTGGGCTATGGTATGGCCTTGTTGTAGTGTATGTATTTCCCGTACATGTTGAATTCATGAATTCGCGGTCGAATTCTTTTAAGGGGGAGACGATGTAATACCCCGACCCAACTTTATTTCGGGTTCACTCGTAGTCTTTCGATATTGACCTTAAAACCCTCGGTGAGTGAGGTGTCATGCTTGTTAAGCGTGACGTATCATGTCATGATCCGTGTTTGACGCGCGTTTAACTTATAGTGAGTTGCACTTTATTCCTATATCCGTTTGAGACTATCCTCGACATCAATTGGCGTTCGAACAAGTTACATTTCCTTTTTGGTTGGTTGACCTAACCTTGGCTTAGATTCGTTCGCTAACGACAAGCATGTTCGCTTTGTCGTTAACCTGTGAGTTGGGTTAGTTTGAGAGTTGTTTGACTTGTTGTGCATGTGAGACTTATGTTTATTATCATTCGTCCACCATCGCGGGGTGATTCAGGTGTGTTTCGAGTGTGTTTGACCATGATCTGATGTTAGGATCAAACCTAAGAGTGGTAAAATGATCAAACCAAGGAAATAGAGATAAATAGAAGTGGGTCATTCCAGAAGGTTTGGCACGGCCGTGCGAGTGTGACACGGCAGTGCTACTTTGATTGACACGACCGTGCAAGAGTGGCCAAACATTCCAGTAAGTTTGGCACGGCCGTGCGCGAGTGACACGGCCGTGCGCCCTTACATGACGCGGTCGTGCAAAATGCCAGACTCTGTTATTTTGTTAGATGAGATTTTAAGTCATTGACCATTTGACTTGATCTCAAAGGCTGAGTTCAAGCCACGACCAAGGCAGGGAAAAATCAGATTGTTTAGTCACTTATACACCATGAGAGACTCTCTTCATACACCATTTTAACATCTTCAACCTTGGCAAAGTTAGAGAGAAGGTGAGAAGAGTTTGTGCTAGGGAAATCCTTGCTTCTTGCTCATTTGAAGACCAAATCACAATCCAAGCACACCATTTTGAAGGTCTTGACTAGAGGATCACTCTCCACCAATTGCATGTTGGTTTTCTTGGGTTTTCTTGGAGTGAATTCATCAAGAGGTAAGTAACTATAATGTTTTGAATGTTTATAAGTTGAATTGGAATAATAAAGCATATAGGATGTGTAATTGTTCATCTTTGTGTAATTTTTGAAAGAAATAGAAATTGACCATTCCAAATGATATTATGTTAGTTGTTAATCAATGGCTATGTGTAGAGGTTGTCATGAGACTTGTTGAATTGTAAGCTACC
Source organism: Platycodon grandiflorus (assembly GCA_016624345.1). Taxonomy (NCBI): domain Eukaryota; kingdom Viridiplantae; phylum Streptophyta; class Magnoliopsida; order Asterales; family Campanulaceae; genus Platycodon; species Platycodon grandiflorus. Next base: position 42,702,773 of record CM028362.1, on the reverse strand, counting down.
ATCCCTTGTTCTTCCTCAATTATGAATTGTTATTCATCTTGGACTTGTCATTTGATGAAATATGTTAGAAATCATCAAATTTGAGTATGTTTGACTTTGTTGACCTTTTGAATTCGTGGTTGACTTTTGGATGGGTTTGGAGACTCATGTTTACATGTTAGAAATGTGAAATATGGTTAGTAATTGTTTAGTTTACGGTATGATTAATTTGCGTAAACTCGAACTCATTAGAAACCAAAAATGACTCTAACGGAGTTCGTTAGGATTTCATAATTGATGAGACCACATGTGTGATTTGGGAATTCTTGGATGATTCGAGTGTTTCGTTTGAAAATTTGGTTACACCGGTTGTGTGTTTGATATTACGTAAATTGTCGTAATTTTTATAAGTTGGTTATTTGCGGTATGAGATTATTATAACTCACTCGTGACATTTGTATCATTGTTAAATGTTATTGTTGTGGAGTTGCATAGGACGTAATAAACAAACGTCGAATCTTGTAGTTAATTTATTAATGTGTAGAATTGACTCTACGGAGTTGATTAATGTGTAGTATAATTCACTACGGGTTCTTATTTAGTCTCCTACGATATTAGATGACATATTGTGAAAGTGATTATTCGTAAGAACTTGACTTTAGTTAATTCAATCATACATGAGATGACATACCGTGATTATCATTCCAATTTGGACGAAGTGTCTTGTAATGAGTCGTGATATATATAGTACACGACGATAGTGTTATGTCATAGTTTATGCTATACATGAGATAAAGTGTATTGAGTGATTATAGGATACTGTAGAGATCCTAAGTTGAGTTGCACAATAGGCCTACTTTGCCTATTGTCATGTTTTGGTTATATGTCCAGTGATTACGGACATTGTGTGATTGTTCTAGTATGTGATAGGACAATCATCCTACTTTGATGATTGATTGTGTGTTTAATGTTTACTAGCACACTTTGTTGATTTGTTGTTGTAGGCTTATTGTGACCTACTTGAAACATTCGTATTGTTATTGAATGTGGTTGTTGTGGTATGCTCCCTACTTTGGAGTATGACTGTTTATTTTTAAATGTCGAGTAAATATTCTACTTGAGCATTTAGTTAAGTCCACGGCATGTTTGTTAGAGAGGGGTGTATTGACGCTCGATTATTACAAGAGTAGGGGCTACGTAATAGTCGAAGGCCAATACATTGGGTTCTCGCCCCCTGCCGTTGGCCACGGTAGGGGAATAACGCCAAGTGTTTGTAGGCAAAAACCGCAACGTTGGTAAGCTATTATACCGGGGTGACCTTTCCGGGTTGTAGGGACCGGTGGCACCGGTTTATTGTGAATTTCAAATAAAATGGTTCACAGGTTCTTTGTTATGAGATCTTGGTTTTGTTTATGGTTCGAGCACGTCAACAACGGCTTCGAATTCTTGGATTGGTTTATTGATCGAGCACATCAACAACGACTTCGATATTTGGTATTATAATGGTTGGTTGGTTGGAACTATTGGTTTGGTCGGAGGTGTACCTCGACGCCGTATCCCTTTAAATGTGTTTACTTACCGCTCTTATGTGTTTCCTATATAAGCGAATGTTGGTCATGATTTCCAACTGGTATGGGACGGTTGACGATCATTGAGCCTCTCGTCAGTATAGGGTTGGTTGCCTTTATGTGCTCCTACATGTTTACTTTCCTGCTATATTGTTGTGCATAATGCCATGCCATATAGTCACATGTAGTAACTTGTCGATTAATGGTTAAGTTAAAATTATTACCAAGATTAGTGCATTTAGAGTCTTGGTTTACTATTACATTCATACTCATAGCACCCAATACATTATAGTATCTTACGGAGTCTTTTAGACTCACCCAACAACCTCCTCAGTTTGCAGGTTAAGTTCCAGCGCAGCGAGTCTTGAAGCTTGGAGTTAGCAAGATGTATTTATATTGTCATTTCCTTCTTATTCTTGTATTGTGAGATTGTGAGGTTCGCTAAGTTATGTAAACTTAGCCTATGGGTAGAAATAGTTGTATTCGTTAGATTTGTATTTTGGTGCCGACTAGTGTAGTCGTGCCGGTTCTCGTACTATATTATTTTGGATTTCTGACTCGTGGTATTTAAGTATTATTGTTTCTCCGGCTCGTGTATTTAGCCGTCGAGGTTTTAATTATTGGGTTTATCTTTAGTGTTGTTCTCCGGCGTATTGTTTAGCCGTGGAGGTTATTATTATATGTTGGGATTCTTGTTATTCGAGCTTTGAGGCTCAAGTTCATTTGTTACTCCGCTGCCTTGTTGTTAGTATTCCGCTGCATAGTTTTAGTCTTGAATTGTTCTTGTTAGTTTGGCGCACCGAGTTGGGGTTCAACATCGAACCCCGGACTCGGGTCATCACACTTAACATGCCTGGTCAAGTGGTCACTTGTTGGGCTTAATCTCAGCCCTTGTATTGGAGTCAAATGGTCAACACTTAAAATCTAACAAAAACTGTCACAGGGGGGCGCTAGGGCGCAGGTTTATGCGCGCTAGCGCGCGCGGTATGGTGTACTAGGGCGCAATGTCTCCTAGCACTTTGCACTTTCAGACTTGAGATTCAGCAAGTTGTCTCGCTCAGGCGCGCCCAGGGCGCTAAGGCGAGCCTTGGACCTTCCAAAGTGTTCAAAATAATGTCTAAGTGTTCCCATATGATACCAAGGTGATCCCAATCCCAAACCAAGTCTAAGAAACATCCAAAACACAATTAAAACCACATAAAATGAAGCTATGAATGCATACCAAAACAAGTACAAATGACTACGAAACTTCAACCGCATATCAATATACATGAGAAGTGTACAACCAACTCAAATGTCAGCATATTTGAATGAAATTTGCACATGAAATGACGATGTTAATGAAATAGTCATAAAAATCAAATGTAAGTAAATGATGCAAATGGTGTGGGTGTTACAACCTCACCCCCTTAGAATAAATTCGTCCGCAAATTTACTTACCAAACTCAACGAACAAAGATGGAAACTTCTCACACATTTCTTGCTCCAACTCTCAAGTGGCCTCCTCAATGTTATGATTCCTCCACAAGACTTTCACAAGATGAATTGATTTTGTCCTCAACACTTGTTCTTTAGTATCGAGTATTCTAACGGGTTGATCAACATATGAAAGATCAGGTGTCAAGTCTACTGATTCATACTCCAAGATGTGCGATGCATCCGACAAGTATTTTCTCAACATAGACACATGAAGCACCGCATGAATGCCTGACATCAAAGGTGGTAGAGCAAGTCTATAAGCCAACTTCTCAATTCTTTCCAAAATCTCAAATGGACCAATATACCTTGGAGTCAATTTCCCTTTCTTCCCAAACCTCCTAACTCCAATTCGTGGCAAAACTTTCAAAAACACATGATCACCTACCTCGAATTCAAGATCCCTTCGACGATGATCCGCGTAACTCTTTTGTCGACTTTGAGCCGTTTTCAATCTTTCCTGAATAAGCTTCACATTCTCGGCCAATTCATGAACCATGTCGGGATCCCATAACTTTGCTTCGCCAACTTCATCCCAACAGATCGGAGAATGACACTTCCTCCCGTATAGAGCCTCATATTGAGCCATCTCTATAGTCGATTGGTAACTGTTGTTGTAAGCAAACTCTATCAATGGTATGTGTGAATCCGAAGTGCCCTTGAAATCCATCTAACAAGCTCACAACATATCCTCAAGTATTTGGATGGTTCTCTCGGATTGTCCATCGGTTTGTGGATGAAATATTGTGCTAAGAGTCAACTTCGTACCCAAAGCATCTTGAAGTGACTACCAAAACCGTGAAGTAAATTGTGGATCTCGATCTGATACAATGCTAACTGGCACCCCATGCAACTTCACAATCTCTTGAATGTAAAAAGTAGAAAGTTTCTCCATCGAGTAAGTCATTGCAATAGGAAAAAAATGAACCGACTTGGTCAATCTATCGATGATAACCCAAACCGCATCATGACCTCGACGAGTCCGTAGTAACCCTGTCACGAAATCCATTGCTATATTCTCCCATTTCCATTTCGGGATCTCCAATGGTTGAAATAATCCTGTCGGTCGTTGGTGTTCCGCTTTAATTCTTTGACATGTCAAGCATCTTGATACAAACTCAGCTACTTCTCTTTTCATACCTCTCCACCAAAAGTTCTTCTTCAAGTCTCTATACATCTTAGTACTCCCCGGATGAATCGTGTATTTAGACTTGTGAGCCTCCTCTAGTACTTGCCGTTTTACCTCATCAATTGCCAGCATACAAACTCTATTTCGAAACATAAGAATACCATCATTGTTCTTTGTGAAGTCCGGTGTTTTTCCTTCATTCAACTTATCAATCAATGTCTTCGATTCCGGGTCATCCTCTTGTGTTTCTTTAATTCGTTGGAATAATACCGGTGTAGCTCGAATGTTAGCAAAGATTACCCTCTATCTCGATCTACAAGGACCCCAATCTCGAACATCCTCAAGCATCTTCCATTCACGAGCCATCAAACAAGACATGTACGCTTTTCAACTAAGTGCATTCGCTACTACATTGGCTTTTCCCGGATGATACAAGATAGTACAATCGTGATCCTTTAGCCGTTCCATCCATCTTCGTTGTCTATTGTTCGATTCCTTTTGGGAAAATAAATACTTGAGACTCTTGTGATAGGTGAACACTTCAAACTTAGCTCCATCTCCATAAAGATAGTGTTTCCACTTGAAAAGAGCAAAGATAGTCGTAGCTAACTCAAGGTCGAGGGTTGGATAATTCTATTCATACGAAGTCAACTTTCGAGAAGCATAAGCAATCACTCTCCCATTCTGCATCAAAACACAACCCAAACCCTCTTTTAAAGTGTCGTTGTAGATAACTAACCCATCATGTCCATTTGGCAATGCTAAGATAGGAGCCGTAGTCAATCTCTTCTTTAGTTCTTGGAAACTCGCTTCGCATTTGTCATTCCATACAAAGGGCTTATTCTTTTGTGTCAAGTTCGTCATCGGAGTTGCAATTTTGGAGAACCCTTCTATGAACCTCCGATAATAACCCGCCAAACCCAAGAAGCTTCGAATCTCCATCACCGACTCGAGTCTCTTCCAACAGCTTCAATCTTGGTTGGATCCACCGAAATACCTTCACCCGATACAACATGGCCTAGAAAAGAAATTTTCTCGAGCCAAAATGCACACTTACTAAACTTTGCAAACAGTTTCTATTCCCGTAACACTGTCAATACCAACCTCAAATGTTTCTCATGCTCTTCCCGGGACTTCGAGTATACAAGAATGTCATCAATGAACACTACCACAAAATAATCAAGATATGGCAAGAACACCCTATTCTTCAAATTCATAAACATGGCCGGTGCATTAGTCAACCCAAATGGCATCACCACAAACTCAAAGTGCCCGTATCGAGTTCAGAATGCCGTCTTCAGAATATCTCCCACCCGAACCTTCAATTGATGGTAACCACTTCTAAGATCAAACTTGGAATACATAACGGAACCCTGAAGTTGGTCGAACAAATCATCGATGTGTGGAAGAGGATATTTGTTTTTAATAGTTATCTGATTCAACTCCCTATAATCAATACACAACCTCAAAGAACCGTCTTTCTTTCTCACAAAAAATATCGGTGCACCCCAAGGCGATACACTCGGTCTAATGAAACCCAGATTCAGCAATTCCTCCAATTGAAGTGTTAATTCTTTTAACTCAGCCGGTGCCATGCGATATAGTGCTTTCGATAATGGTGCGGTACTTGGTAATAATTCAACACAAAACTCTAACTCCCTATCCGGAGGCAAATCGTACTCAGTTGAGAATACATCCAGAAATTCACGCACAGTTGGAACATCCTCCAACACCACCACTATCTTCGATCTATCAACCACACAAGCCAAATACCCAGTACACCCATGCAACAATAATTTTTGAGCTTTCAAAGCTGATATCATGTGAATACCACCCATGCACTTATCACCCACAAACATAAATGGAGGCATATCAGGTAATTCAAATTTAACAACTTTCTTATGGCAATCAACAACAACATGATGAGTATGCAACCAATCCATACCCAATATAACATTAAAATCACGGATGGGAAAAACTACCAAATTCGCAGGTAAAACATGACCATCAATAACAACCTCACATGCACAATGAACATCAGAAGCAACTAGGCACTCTCCCATCGGAGTAGACACCTCCAACACATAAGACAATGATTCAGGTATAGAATGCAAATGGCATGCAAAGTGAGATGCAATATAAGAATGTGATGACCCTGGATCTATAAGCTCTCGGGCTCGCTCTCTCGAGACAAACAAAGTACCTCCTATAACGTTGGGGGCATCAGGAACACCCCTCTGATCTAGAGAAAACACTCGACCCTGAACTCTCGGTCGACCCTCAACATTTCTCTTAACCCCTGCAATTGGCTGTGCACTACCTGGTGGTAACCCCTTGTTCCTTGGACAATCTTTTTGATAATGCTTGTTGTCACCATACAGTAAGCATTTACCCTGTTTCAGCCAACACTTCTCCTCAGTGTGCCCCGTCTTCTTACAAAAATTACAAACAAACCTTGGTTCTCGCTATCCTTAACCCCCTGATTGCTGCCACAACTGACCCTCTTGGCGACTTGCGTTCTTTCCTTTACCAGAAGTCCCACCCACATTCTGTCTCTTCCAGTTTGGTTGCGATGCTTGCTGATTCCCAACTGTATTACCCGGCTTACTACGATGCTCATCAATATCATGCTTAATCTTGTAGGCTTTATCAACTGCACTTTGGTAACTTGGCAGATCAAGCGGTAAGAGTTGTTTACGATACTCAGTCCTTAAACCTTTCACAAAGTGATAAACCTTCTTTTCCTCCTTTGAAATCAAATGCGCGCAATACCTTGCTAGTGCAGTAAATCTAGCAGAATATTGAGCTACTGATAAAGTTCCTTGGTCAAGGCTGAGAAATTCTACTTCCTTTTTAGCTTGCACCACATCAGGAACAAAATGATTTCTGAACTGTCGCAAGAAAAGTTCCCATGTTCGAATCACACCCTCTTGAACCCAGTTCACTTTGAGAACTCTCCACCAATGCTCGGCTGCGTCTTCTAACTTAAATGCTACAAACTTGACCTTATCATCCTCAGTACACTCAATTGCTGCAAATATTTTCTCTAGTGACTCTATCCACCTTTTCTGCTTTCATTGGATCAGGTTCACCGTCATAGCTGCGAGGCTTCATTTTCAAGAATCTTCCTAACCTACGATCATAGTCTCCATTGCCTCCAACTGGTTTACCTATTCTGTTTCCTCCTACCTATCCCATTCCTGCCCTGGCCTGTTTGTGTAAGTCCATGTTCTGCCTATTCATTTCCATCATTGACTACATGAACCCTTGCATAATATTCACAATTCCCTTATTTGGATTCATCGATATCTCTGGCTGAATATCCGGCTTTCCCCCTAGTTGAACTCTAGGCTGGGTGGGTGGTGGAATGTTAACTTGTTCACTCGAAGCAATCCTGACCCCACTCGAGCCACCTTCCTCAGTACTAGTACGTGATGAGTTTTAACCATGATTAAACACCTGCAACAAACACTCGATGTTACCAACTTAAACACACAACCAACCCTCCTAAGCCAAAGATTCTCTTTCGGCTAGCTAACTTATGCTCTGATACCAATTGTCGCGACCCAACCTGAAATCCGATGTGGAATAAAATACAAAGTCATGAGAAAACCTTATAATGTACGTGCAAGTTTTCTTTCAAAAACAACAAGATCTTTAATACAAAACAAAACCTCAACGGCAACACAACAAGCCGAAGAAACAACACATTAGCTAGCCACAAAAACCACGAGCTAACGAGCTCGGTAAGTAGATAAAGTATTTCAGAGTGCACGAAAAATAAAAGTTAATATTTACAAAAGCACGGCAACCATGTCGGCATCACAAAAGAATATAACAAGTAACAAACGAGACAATTACCCAACAATACATCATTTATATAACATGCACACCCTCGGCCTCACCAAAAGAAAATATAAGGCACAAGGTGCAACTACCCAAAAGAACGGATGACCAGCTGGAACTGAACACAAGCAAACTACGGATTCCTCGCTGGACCTTGATCTAAGGAAAACATATAAACACGAAATGGGTTGAGTCGAAACTCAATAAGCTACTAATGCAACAATATGGCATGCTAGATGCAAGACAATAACATTAACAGTTATAACAGGTCATAGCGTCATAAAACATTTTCAAGACAAGCATACCACAAGTACAACATGTAACTAAATAACCTTATACAACACGAGAGGCTCAACGATCGCCAACCGTTCCATACCGGTTAGAAAACATGACCAACATTCACTTATATAGGAAGCACATAAGAGCGATAAATAATAAGTTACAAAGGATACGGCATTGAGGTACACCTCCGACCAAACCAATACTTCCAACCAACCAACCAAAATAATACCAAAGGTAGAGTCGTTGTTGACGTGCTAAAAAAAGAATCCCAAGTCAACCCAACACTGTGTGAACCATTTTCTGTATTCACGTCGACGGGTGATCTTGGTCCCTACAACCCAAGAATCAACCACAGATATAGCTTACCATGGTTGCATTTATTTTGCACAACAAATTGCGCAATACCCCTACCGTGGCCAACAGTCAGGCGAGGCCCGATGTATTGGCCTTCGACTATCACGTAGCCCCGGCTCCGGCAATAATCGAGCGTCAATACATCGCCAACACAAATGCCATGGATTTAACTAAATGCACAAGTAGATGTTTACTCGACATTTAAAATAAATGGTCATACTCCAAAGCAGGGATTAAACCACAACAATAACATTCAATAATAATACGAATGTTTTAAGTGAGTTATAAAAATCCCACATAACAAATAACCAACATATGAAAATTATGACAATTAATGTAATATTAATACACACAACCGGTGTAACCAAATTTTCAATTGAATCACTTGAATCATCCAATAAATCCCAATTCACACACGTGGTCTCATAAATTATGAAATTCTAACGAACTCCGTTAGAGTCATTTTTGGTTTCTAATGAGTTCGAGTTTACGCGAATCATTTATACCGTAAACTTAACAATTGATAAACATACTTTGAATTTCTAACATGTAGAAACAAGTCTCCAAACACATTCTAACGACTTGTGAAAATTTATGAGATAAAAATCATATGAAAAGCTAAAAAGTCGCCAAACTAACAAGTCTCCAAACTAACAATTGATAAACATACTTTGTAACTAGTAAAAACTTGTAGTTTAATACAAAGATAAAAATCTAACAACTAGTGAAAATCATATGAAAAGCTCTAACTTATAGCTTTTATAATCATTGAATAATAGATCACCCAAAAATACTAGCGATCCAACTTATCAGATCTCAAAACAAAATGCTGGGTGAACTAAGTTAATTTTTGCCTGTTTGACTGTTCGTTCTTCAATGTATTAGAGTACATTGTATGAACTGTTGGGTAAAAATTTCTATGAAGATTGTGTCTTAAGATCTGTCCGTGAATCAGGCTGGGAGTGGATTGGATTTTTCGTATATGCCAGGGATGAAGTCCACAGTGATTGGTCTTTTAAATGATACATCTTGAAGACTGGGACCAAACACAGAAGAGGAAATATCTAAAGGATAAACGTGAGGGTTCAGACATCGAGGCGTATCTTTAAGCTGTCAGGGAGATCTGCAATGTATCTTTTGAGAATTTTTGTAGACTTTATTTCTTGGAGAACATGTGATGTTCCTCTTTAATCTTCGAAGCACTCTTGCAGTAGACTTGTGGAGAGAGCATGGCTGATACTGGGATATCAGCCATTGTATAACTGTTGGAGTGGTGTCTGCTGGGAGAATATCACCTCGAGAGATATTTTGCTGGTGAGACAACTGATGTTAAGATATCTGCTGGTGAGACAACTGCAGTTGAGATGTCTCCTGGTGAGATATCTGCTGGCACTTATTGAGCCAATCCATATGTGAGATCATCATTTGGTAGGACAAAAGACTCGGACATGTACAGAGACTTCCTAGTCTAAATGACCTATGCAATATTCAACAGAGTTGCTATGCTAACCGGTACGCAACCCTTTTAGCCACTTATTGAATATGCTTTGTAATGGAAACAAGTAAATCACTGTGTTGGAATATATTGATGAGTAAGATAGCTGTTGTGAAGGCATATTCCTAGCATTAACACAATCAAATGGTGCCCACAATGTGGAACACATAATCAATACAAGGATAGGATAGTTGTTAGTATTCCCAATCATAGTAACATGTTCACCACATATACACCAAATCATCTAAGTCCGTTAATAATAGACTTCAAAATCTCAACATACGTAAGTCTACTCGTACTTACAATTATTAACCAATGCGTAACTACTACGCTCAACTTAGGATCTCTACGGTATCCTATAACCCCAAAATACACCCCATCCCATACGTATCTATCCCATGACATTTTTGTCGTGTACCATGTATATCATGACTCATTATAAGTCACATCATTAGTACAAAATGATAATGAAGGCATGTCATTAATACCTAGGATACAACCAACCCATCACCTGATGATTGAGACTATACCTCTCGCTACTAACATCACGTACTAAGGTGTGACTATTTAATAACTCAATGAAAAGTCAAAGATATACTATTAACTCTTGTTTAGACAAAGGGCATAAATCAATTATGCAATGCAATTTGTAGTCAACTAATGTTTGACTAAGTCAACCAAGGTCAAGCTCTATCAAATCATAACCTCATCAATCCGTCATCCCATATCATAGGAGACTAAAAATACAATTCGTGTTGATTTATACTATTCATTACTTAACTCCATAGAGTCGATTACACCCATTGATAAATTGCTCGCATTATTTAACGTGTGATCATTACGTCCTATACGACTCCGCTAGAGTCAGTCATAACTAATATATAGTATGTATAAAGATTCTGTGAAATTCATTATATCCCATTAACTCTGCTAGAGTCATTTCCCAATATACGGAACATTGGGACGAACTGTAGTATCATCCCCAATTAACATTTCAATCTCAATGTCATTATTCGGCATATTCACTACCCACAACAACCTCGTAAACTCATCGCGAGTAAACTAATGACAATAATCTCAATGAGTTACTAATACTCAAATTTTAACAACCAGAATACTAACATCAACTACACACTTTGACGAGTCTCTAATACTCGGAGACTAACAATCATAACAATACCAACAACAACAACAACACATCTCTAAGAGTTTCTACTACTAGAAGACTAACAAATTAACATTAAATCATCAATACCCAACAACTAGCATGCGAAGGTTTCATCTTTCACAAGTATAGCATACGGACATCATTAATTTACTCTACGATGCTTAACATTAGAAGAAAGAATAGTAACTTAGTAACTACCATAATTCCTCCACGAAATCAAAGTGGGTTCAGGTGGAAATGCACTTCTCCACAACCACAATGCTGCTACGGAGTCTACTCGTCGATCCCAAGCTTGATCCAAGCTCAAATCAAGCTTTTCTCACTCTAAAACTCAATTTCTTTCTCTAAAATATGGGAGAAGAAGATGAGTTCTGGAATCACCCACAAATTGGGACATCTCTTTAGGTAAAAACATTCCCCTTGTCACCTTCTACACTATGGCAAAGACGGATCATCGATTCGACATCAGATGTTTAAGATATGACCATTTTATCTCACTACTCTCCCTGTTCTCACTCAAGTCTCTCTCTCTAGTATCCATGAAAGAAGAAGATGAAGTGGGGAGTATATTAGATCTCTCTTTAGTTTCTATTATTCCAAAAGTGGATAATCTTGCTTCTATCAAAGATCTTCGCCCCATAAGTCTATGTAATTTCTGTAATATGGTAATTTCTAAGCTTCTATCTTCTCGTCTGGCTTAGATTTTACCTTACATCATTTCTAGCAATCAGAGTGCATTTACTAAAGGCTAGGATATTCATGATAATATCCTTCTTGCCCAAGAATTGATGAGTTTTTGGGTAAGAAGGTCACTGGGTCAAATATGGTCATCAAGCTTGACATGGCAAAAGCTTTCGATCGGGTTTCGTGGGTTTTTCTAATAAAGGTGCTCAGACGGTTTGATTTTCATGAAATTTTCATTGATCTTGTATGGCAGTTAATTTTTGATAATTGGTTTTCTATCCTTATCAATGGAGCTCCAGCGGGGTGTTTTCTATCCTCTCAAGGTCTTTGCCAAGGTAATCCTATGTCACCGAGTCTTTTTATTATAGCTACTGAAGTTTTAAGCTGCAGCCTCAATAAACTTCAGGCTGATGACCCTTTGGCTGCTTATTCTACTTCTAGTGGCTGGCTATCCTATTTTCTCTCATTTAGCCTTTACGAATGACGTGGTTTTTGTAATGGGCATGCTCGGTCTCTTTCGGGCAGCTTATTAATGTTTCGAAGAGCAGCTTCTTTGTGGCTCCTATGCTAGCCTCTAGCAGGGTTAATTTGATTGTTGGTATTTTAGGATATTAAATTGGTACCCTTCCTATTGTTTATCTGGGATGCCCTTTATACTTGGGTCAAAAAAGGAAGCAGTACTTTGACTCCTTTATTGACATGATTCGTAATCGTATAGGTACTTGGATGGGTTCATTGCTTTCTTCTTCAGGAAGGATTACTCTTATCAAACATGTTCTTCTATCCATGACGACTTACCTCCTTGCTTCGTTAGATCCCCCGGCTTCGGTTATTCGACTTATTGAAAGAATGTTTGCCAATTTTTTTGTGGGTAGCATAGAAGGCCGCCTTAAGTCTCATTTGGTTACTTGGCCTTATTGTTGCAGACCTTCGATTGAAGGTGGCATAGGCTTACCCCCTCTCACTGATTTGGTTTAGGCTTTTTCTATAAAACTTTGGTGGCGGTTCAGGACGCAAAAGAGTATTTAGGTGGATTTTTTGTGCACCCGTTATTACCTATCCAATCATCTGACTGTGGTTAGCTAGAAGGGGTCTCACATTTGGAGTAGAATGTTGAAAGCAAGGTTTTTGGCTGAACTACATATTCGTTGGGTCATTGGTGAAGGTCTATGCTCTATTCGTCATGATAGATGGCTAGCTCAATTCCCTATCCTAGCGGTTGATACCCCAGATTTAACTCTGGTTCGTGACCTCTTCCAATCTGCTTCGATGGTAACCAGTATGGCCTCGTCTTCTCTTCTTCCCGGAGCTGGTGAGGACTTGCCTGGTTGGTCTGCTTCAACTAATGGAAAGTTCTCTTTGAAATTTACTGCTTCAATTAGCCGCACTTCAGGACCTTCAATTCTCTCATGTCTTCTAAGTTTTTTTGGCATCGTCTTTTTCCCAAGAACATAAGCATTTTTATTTGGAGGCTGCTTCTTCACCATTTGCCTATTGACGAAGCTATTAAGAAGAAGGGCTTTAGTCTGGCCTCTAGATGTTCCTGTTGTCCTATGCTCCCGTTAGTGGAAACTTTTTCCCATGTTTTCCTCTATAGTGGTCTTGCCATTGATGTGTGGTCTCATTTTTTTTGTGTTAGGTCTCAAGGTGCTCAAATAGGCTAGAAGGGGGGGGGGTTGAATAGCCTATGTCTAATTTAAAAATCTGTTTTACAAAGTTACTTCACTAGAGAGTTAGAAAACATTTTGCAGCGGAAAGGGGTAAAGTATAGGACAAGTTCAAGATGGCTGATCTTGATAGGACAAGATCAGCTATTTTGAAAGCTGTTGGAATTTCTAAAATTTAACAAGTAATAGCAATTCACAAGTGCAGGAAGTAAATGGACAGAAATTTTAATATGGTTCACACTTATAAATAAGCGCTACGTCCACAACCAAAGTGGTCAACTTTAGATTTGAAAATCGTGTACTAAATTTTCTACTAGAATCTTTACAAGATAGATCACTAATGGATTGTGTACAAAAAAAATTAGTTGACCAAGTGTTTTCGGGAGAATTAATATCTACAAATATATAATTCTCGTGTGCTTTGAATGCAAAGGATTGCAATCAATGAAGAGCTATAAAGACTAATCGTCTAAGTTTCGAGCTCTTCAAAGAGTGTTTATACAGATTTGGCTTTGAAGCTTTTAATGAACTGGCTGTTGAAGATGAAGATTTCAGAGTTGTAGATTTAGAGCTTTTAATTCAGAGAGTTCTACTTCAATGCTTAAATGGAGTCTTCTATTTATACTCAGGGTAGCCTTTGTAGCCGTTGGAGATCTTCAGCCTTGGAGAATTCGAATTTAAATGCATTTAATGCTCTAATCTTGCTGTTGAGATCTAATAGGGAGTTCTGCAAGGTTCAGACTGAATTCTGCCATATTGCCAAAAATAAGTAGAGAGTTGATGCAGGCAGAATGTCCTTTTCTGAGATGAATGCCTAATAAGGAAAGAATCATTAAATGAAGTTTGCAAGTTATCGTTGTATCAAAGTCAATGAATGACTTTGCCGATAGCTTAAGGCATATCTTCAGACAAGTCTAGATCGGACGATCTTTAGGCCTTCAACATGCTTATGAAGGTTGACTGAAACGAACTTGTTCGATGACTTAATGGACTTGGCTAATATGAAGATAGTTGCTCTGAACATGGCTGATATATAACAGGCTATCTTTTGAAGACTAAGCTAATTACAAGAAGTAATCCTAAGCTATACAAGCAGTTGTCTAAGTACAAGTTGTCACTTTAACAGACGCGCAGGCCCGTTAGTCACCTTGGCTTAGACTTAGGTTATGGATACAAGCAAATCTATACAAAATACAACAATCTCCTCCTATTTACTTGTGTCCATGACCTTATGAATACAATGAAAGTTGACCATGTCCAATTCTAGTAATAACATGCTTTAGAAATAATATATTAAGTGAGCATGTCCTAGATGGACATACAAGGAGGTCGGTGTATTCATATTACAAATGTTTTACAGATAATGAATTAAGGCAATAAAAACACTTGTAATGAAACTGTGTTTAAAGATAAACAGATAAAGTACTTTATAGGATATGTCTTTAAACCAGTGATTTAAATTTCAAGCACATAGGATAAGCAGTTAATCATAAAGCATGGGAACTTAAACAAGTGGAGATAAATATTGTGTATTAAACAGGAAGTTTAATACGATGTTTTGTCAAAAGTTCTTTTTCAAATATAAAAGAGAGAGAGCAAGAAAGATTATACTAGTTAAGTTGAAGCTTGGCCTTCTTGTTTTGAGATAGCAGCAGCTTTGAGTGTTGCAATTTCAGCTTTGGCTTCTTCTAGCTCATTCTTGAGAGTTTCATTTTTGGTTGTTAGAAAATTATTCCTTTCTATCAGAATTGTGTGCAACTTATCATTGGTGTAGATTCGACGCATCTCCTTCTTCATGGACGCAAGCGATTGGCCCATTGCAGATACTTGATTCAGAGACTTGTCGAACCGCTTCCGCAATAGAGCATGATGCACCGAACGATTTGCTGTCTTTTGAGCACTAAGCAAACTTTTGTAACTAGTATCAATCATCTCTATATAGAAAGAAGCCCTTGAGAGAGAGCCTCACATTTGTCGTTGATGAGGGCTGTGGAGGAATTAGAGGAGCTTGAGAGACTATCGACCAGGAGGTTCTGACATGCAGTTATGGACATCTGACTCTGTGAAGCCCCGACCCGGATTCCAATACGAAATTCCAAAGTCGACGCGCCAAAACAACAAGCAAGTAACATTCACAAATAATAAAAGCATGTGGCGCAACACCCCGTGCTTACATCAAACCATAATGATAAGAACTTGGATAAAATAAAACCAATCATCGGCGACGTTACAGCCGGAACCCAACTAATAAAACACAAGTATAAGTTTTGTAGAAAATCATTAATACCAACAACTACCACGGCCACAACATGCCGAAACCACTGTACAAAAACCACAAGCATCAACATGCTTGGGAAAATAACTAAGTTAAAAATATCACATAGTATACGAGCTCGACATACACGTGTCGGCTACTCAAAAGAATAATAAGTACAATAATGTAACAATGCTACCCAAAGTAAAGTCTACATGACTTTACATAACCGATCGTCCTCACCAAAAGAAAGTCTATCACTAATAACAAAAGAGCTCCAGGGTTCACGAAGCAAAAGACCACCTGTGAGCTAAACGAAATACTATCCGGCCTCACCGCGAACTCCTTGCCTGGCTCGGATCTAAGGAAAACAAATAAACAACAAACGGGGTGAGTCGAAACTCAATAAGTTACTAAATGCAACTATATGTCATGGCATAATGCTCAACTGGTAATCATAACATGATAATACATTTGTATATATCACAACTGAACATGTAACATCATCATTGATATACAATTCACATAAATCATATGTAGCACTTTGATGTTCACATAAGTACTCGTAATAAACACATTATAAGGGATATTGTATCTCTTTGTCCATCTTTGCGTTGCTCCTGCAATACACAAATAACCAAATGTGCCTCGATACTCGTGTGTGTAGTATCGACGTCCCCGATTAATACCATCGAGTTCAATCTAGCAAACCAAAGCCATGCGTATTGCTACAACAGTGGGGCTACTTCTCAATTGTGGCCAACAAAAGAGGGGTGTGTGAAGCTCCGGTACGACGACTTATAGCGATCACAAACGTTAATTTGTGAAGACTATAAGTCGTCCCACCTTACTCAACCAACGACGCCAGCTGGACTTACACAATGCACAAGTAGATGTTCTTATTCATCTAATGCAAATAACCATCAAGTTCAAAAGTAGTGAACTTGATAAATGACAAGTAGATTATTCTATTCTATCACCGATTATCATTCAACACATATTTGCAAGAATTCTAATCAACACATTAGAGCCATTCACAAGTCTCTACATTAACAGTAACAAAACACGGAGGACTAGAATCTCGATCAATCGAACTCTAAACCTCGTAGTAATTTAATATATTGTTCGGGGAATCATAATCTACCCTAAAATCAACTTCTCGGAGTCATTGCTAAAGTTCGTAAAATTAGGGTTTCAATGCTATATGCAAGATTTCCCAAATTCAAGTCTCAAGTTCTCTATTTATTCAAATCCTAAGGTTAATGTTCAAACCCTAGTTCATCCAACATCATTCAACACATACACATAGCACAAGTATAATGTCCTCATCTCAACCTAGAAATTTGTACATGAAAACAACATATATAGCAAGTCATACATGATTATTGATGATCTAGCACACATCAAAGCTTAAAGCATACAAAAGGGGGTTTAGTAACTTACCTAGAACCGAATATCAAGCCAACGAAAATGAAATCAAAGCCACACAAGTTGCTCCCTTACTCAATACCAACACAATGACGGTCTCGGATCGTCAATCGGGGTGGTTCGATCTTTGGGAACCCAAGCACACATACTAATCTCACCAAAGCTCCCATACACACACTCTAGGCTTCAATGGAGGGAAAAATGGAGAGAATGAATTCTCTCCACTTGATTTAAGTGGCTAAAATTAGATTTTTGGGGTGGTGATGACGTGGCTCAAGGAGAGCCACACAAATGGTTCAAATCTTCACTCAAATGAAGTCCAAAAATAAGCTTCCGGTCTTTTATGCAGACGCATAAGGCGGCCGCATGGCTTCTATGCGGGCGCATAGAGCGGCCGCATAGATTCTAGAGAATTGAGGGGTTATGCGCGCTAGCACTATGCAGCCGCATAACTCCCAGATTCAGTCTAACATGTTTCTAGGCTGTCCAAAGGTGATTCCAAACACTCCCAAACCATCCTAAGATGATTCAAAGCTCAAACTAAGTCCGAAACAAACCCAACAATGTAATAAACATAGCAATTCTCGTAGATATGAAATGAAATATCAAATTAGGGTATAAATCAATTAACATGCAACTTAAACAAGTTTAACAAATATGTTTAACAAGTCAATCATACAATAAGACAAGTAAATCACACGTAGGAGGAACCAGGGTGTTACATCCTCTCCTCCTTAAAAGAATTTAGTCCCTAAATTCCTTACCAAGTTCATTGAAAAGATGAGGGTATTTCTCTCGCATATCACCCTCTGTTTCCCAAGTAGCTTCCTCAATGTCATGATTCCTCCAAAGTACTTTAACGAGTGGAATACGCTTGGTTCGCAAAGTTTTCTCCTTAGTATCGAGAATCCTTACCGGTTGCTCTACATATGACAGATCGGGTTCAAAAGTGATCTCCTCATATTCTAATACATGCGAGTCATCCTTCATGTATTTTTGAAGCATAGAGACGTGAAACACATTGTAATACCCTGAATTTATTATGCTTTAGATGCTTACCTTGTTTTGTGTTATTTATGTTAATCATGTGTGTTTAACTTCTTGAGTAACATGTTCAATATGGTCTTGCCTTAGTTCTTATACATCTAATAGTACTAGAATGGTATACATGTTAATGCCTTAGCTTAGTACAAGCCTTTTTGATTATTCATGAGTGTGAGATGATTATTATTGACAATGTTGCATGTTGTTTAGAATGAGTTTTGGGTGTATTTCAAACTTGATTTGAAGTTGGTATCACATTAGGGTGACTTGGGTACATTTTAGGATCACTTTGATGTGTTTGGAAGCCTTTTTGACTTGAACCAGCCTCTATGCAGCCGCATAATGCGAGCTTGCCCAAAACCCCAACATTCTGGTTTCTATGCAGCCGCATGAAGCGCCCGCATAACATCCTAAGCGGCCGCATGAGGCGCCCGCATGACAGCCTTTGCGCCCGCATGATGCTAACCCTTTTTAGCGCACAAACCTTCTGGATTTTAAGCGGCCGCTCAAGGCCCCCGCATAGGGTCTATGCGACCGCATGGTGCGGCCGCATAAGGTCGTATTCTGCAATTTTGTTGACTGAATTTTTAAGTTGTTTGACCCTTAAATATTCATCCTATGGCTGAGATGTTGTGACGACCCGAGTTCGGGGTTCGATGTTGAACCCCAACTCGGTGCGCCAAACTAGCAAGAACAAACGAAAAGAACGAGTCACAAAAGCTCGAAACTAGAACTATGCAGCGGAATATAAGTTAAAATGTGAGTTTCAAAAACTCACACAACAACTACAACTAAATAAACCTCAACAGCCAATACATACGCCGGAGAACAACACTAAAGATAAACCCAACAATCAAAACCTCGACGACTAAATACACGAGCCAGAGAAACAATAATACTAAAATACCACGAGTCAGAAATCCAAAATAATATAGTACAACAACCAGCACGACCACACCAGTCGGCACAAAAAAAAAATACAAATCTGAAAAATACAACTATTTCTACCCGTATACTAAGTTTACACAACTTAGTGAACTTCGCGATCTAACAATGCAAGAAATAAGAAGAAAATGACAATACAAATACATCTTGCTAACTCCAAGCTTCAAGACTCGCTGCGCTGGAACTTAACCTGCAATCTGAGGAGGTTGTTGGGTGAGTCTAAAAGACTCTGTAAGATTTATAATGTATTGGGTGCTATGAGTATGAATGCAACAGTAAACCAAGACTCTAAATGCACTAATCTTAGTAATAATCTTAACTTAATCATTAAACGACAAGTTACTACATACGACTATATGGCATGGCATTATGCACGACAACATAACAAGAAAATAAACATGTAGTAGCACATAAGGGCAACCAACCCTATACTAATGAGAGGCTCAACGATCGCCAACCTGATGTGATTCCCAACGAGACCCACAAGTTATAACGAACTTGGAACCATGCTTTCGGAATTACCTCGCGGAAACGTACGCCTAGGACTTGAATAACAATCACAAGGATGATCGCAACCCTTAGTTTCTCAATGAACTAAGAACCTTGATCGATTCGAAACCCTTAATTATTGATTAATTAAGAACCACGAATTAGAATATCACACAAACTTAATCCAAAGTTTGCAAAATGCTAACAAACTATGTTTGTCAAGAAAGAGTTTAAACTCACACTATTTTTAATAATAAAAATTCTGTATTTTACAATGAAAGAAAAGACGCCTTTATATAGGCCTTAAAACAATGTATCCTAATTATTTTAGGAGACTAATTGACTACCAAATTCTATCTAGAAAAGGAATAAAAATCTGAATAACAAAAGGACTCCTAATCTAAGAAGAAAACTAAATAAAACATGTCTAACATACTTTCCAAGTCAAAGAAGGAACAAGGAAGTAAGAAAGAAATAGGAAACATGGCCAAGGTTTTCTAGAAGCTCTACAAATCCCGGTTTTCCAAAGGCCCAATTTTAAAAAGTGTACTTTGGCCCCCGAAAGTCATCCATTTAGTATTAAAAGGCTCCCAAATTCATCCTTGAACTTATGGGCTGACTTTTTAAGGCTTTTGCTTCCAAAAAATGTCATTTAAGCCCTCGAACTTTCCCTCCATGTTGGACAACAATCATATTCACCAAATTGGCCTCTTCAATTGACTTCCATGCTTGGACTTGTTTTTGGACTTGCAAAATAAGGCTTGCTAAAGCTTGGTTCATCCTTTTAGCCCTTGCTCTAGTTATTGGCCCATCCTTGATCTTCAATGGTTCATTGTGCTTGCTTAAAGGATCCTCATTGGTGTTGCTTGATGGTCCTCCATCATTCCCTTCTCCTTTGAAAGGATTTGTCCACAAATCGGTTTTACCTACATCAAATGGACCCAAATCAGAAATAGAGAAATATTCACTAACATTATGCTCACCATGTAATTCCACTTTGAATGTCATGTCGTAGGCTTGCTTGTTTTCTCCATCCAAGCTCACAAAACTCCAATCACCGGGATCAAAAATCAGTCGAACTTGTCTTGCTCTAACTCTTACAAGAAACACAACCAAATAACACAATGCAAGATGATCAAAGTTGTTAGCATAAATTACATTATATAACAATTGAGCACACCTCAAAGACAAACATCCCTTATACCTAACAATCTGATCATAATCAACATTCTTAATTCCCAAGCTATCACATGTCAAAGCACTCTCAAATACATTCTTAACATGAAACACACAACCCTCCTAAGTTTTTGCATACTTAAGAAGAATTGCTTTTAATAAACATGATTTAACCCTAAGAATGCCATGCAATCCATAAATTTTGTGAAAGAATAATGCAACATGGAAAATATGACCTAATTTGTGACATGAAATATGATAAACCATTTTCAAGGGTTCATTTGCATTCACAAATATAGAGCTCTTAGATACTCCTATTGCACAATTCAAATTTTTTAACCCAACTTTCAATGCACCATACATCCCCACCAAGTCAACCTCTAAAGTGCATCCCATAAATGGGTCAACATAAGAATGACTAGGTATAAGTGATGTTATGCATAATCCATTACCAATTAGCTTACCAATTTTCAACCAATCACTCAATCCATTGTGACTAACCAAATTTTGCAATTCAAACTTCTTAGGCATGTCAAGTGGTCTAACAAGCTTTCTCGTGAATAATGTGCCCACATGACCAATCAAATTACCAATACCAATATCTCCACAAATTTTGAATTCCCTACTAAGGTCATGTGACTTGCCATAATTGTCAAGTCCCAATAACTTAGTATCATAAGAAAAAGGTAAGCCAAACCAATGAGAATGTGTATATTCTACAACAATCTCATTTTGCGGATCATATCCCCACTTGTATCTCACAACCTTCTTACTCAGTTCGGGAAATACATCAACAAAAATCTGTAGAGAAGAAGCAACACATGGAAGAGAAAATTGGGGTGACATGTTAGTATAAAAAGATTTTTCTTTGGAAAAGAGGACTATCTCACTTTGTTTTTCCCACAACTCCCTCTTAATCTCACCACTCATTGCATAAAAACTCTCCTTTTTTCCCCTCCACTCAGATTTTTCACTCAACTCATTTGTCCCACTCTTTTTCTTTTCTCTCACTTTCTATCTTACTCTCTCTTTTCTCTCGTTCACCTTCTCTCTCTCCCTCTCTATCTCTCTCAAGCTCTCCTTTTTTTATCTCTCTCTCTTTCTCTTCTCTCTCAATCTCTCTCCTTTTTATCTCTCTCTCTCTTTTTCTTCTCTCTTTGATGCACTCGTCCTTACTTGATCTTCCCTCACCTTTTGTGGGGATAAGGGAGCAAGAGTAATGGTTTTCCCACCAAACTTGAAGGAGTATTTATTGGAGTTCTCATTGAAAGAGACTCTTCGATCAAGTTGCCATAGTTTACCCAACAAAAGATGACAAGTTTGCATAGGTACAACATCACATAATACTTCATCCTTGTACCCCCCAATTGAAAAATTAATCATCACTTGTTTGTGCACCCTCAACTTACCATACTCATTGAGCCATTGTAGTTTGTATGGATTAGGGTGTTTCAAGGTAGGTAGATTGAGCTTTTCTACCATTTCTGCGCTAGCCACATTAGTGCAACTCCCCCCATCAATAATAACCATGCACACTCTCCCCTTCACTGTACATCTAGTATGAAAAAGATTCTCATGTTGTATTTCCTCAATAGTTTGTACTTTCATACTCAACATCCTCCTCACTATTATGCTTTCCTCATCACCATTAACTTTACCCAATGGCAGCATAGTGGAGGAAACATTGTTACCTTTATTCACTAACCCATCTTTTGGTTTCAACTCTATAAAATTCTCACACTTACTTTGAAGATGTCCCTTAAGGATTGCATGATTTCTAGTTTTAGGAATTTCAACCTTGAGTCTCTCAATGGGACCCTCAACACTAGATCTCACATTAGCATTGGAACTAGAAATCTCTCGAGTATTACCCCTCCTAGGTCCTCTCCATGGTGGTTCATCTTCTTCCTCCCATTCATCATCTCTCATGGGTGGTCTATTTCTACCCATTTTTTCTCTTGCATTCTCATTATGTGGTGGTTCTTGATGACCACGCTCTATCCTATCTATTCTCTCAGTTACTTGCCCTATCTCCTCCCTCATCATTCTCCTCATTTCTCCTAACAATTCTACCATAGACATCCTACTAGGCTGTCCCATACCTTCTTCCTCAACTACACCTTTGGTTCTTTTTTTTGGACATTTTTTTTAAGAAGAAAAAGAAGAAACCTCACACACTCCCTTACGTGTATCTCTTAAAATTATGACACTCGTGTATCACTCAAAATCTGACTTTTACCTCCCCTCTTATGTCCTTACCACTCTTGTCTTTTTCCACTCAAAACTCTTTGATGAAAACAAGTATAGTTAGAACAAAGCAATTTTGGAAGTAAAGTTTGGAAAATTCTAAGATTCGTAGAATTTAATTAAAACAAAGAAATAAAAGTTTTTAGAAAAGGGGGTAAGAAGGTTTATAGAAAAGAAAGAAAGAAGATTCAATTTTTATTCTCGAATCAAAGATGGAGATTGTTGGGTCCTACATTTTTAGTCAACTTGTTTTCAACTTACACCTAACATCTTGGTAATAACAACTTGAGTTCTCCTACTGCACTTTGATCATCTTGCAGGTTGAATTATTGTTACATTAAACCCTACTTTTCAGGGAATGTGTCAATGGATAAGAAGACTGGTTCAACAATGTTTCTTCATCAAAGAGGCCAGCAACGGATCATTATCTCCTTCACCAACAATGTGGCGAAAATCTCTCAACAAGAACAACTTATTTCCGAGATTCTAGGCTAATTATTTTCATTGTATTTTAGTTGTTACTTTGAGGTATAAAAAGGGGTAACACTTGTATTTTACACACACAATTTTTCACTAGCTTAAGCTCCCTTATATACGCTCTTAGTTTTGTATTACAACTTGATTAGTATACCTTTTGGTCAAGGCAGGTTCCTAAACCTCCCGGGGTTTTATGCCGGCGAACAAGTTGTTCAAGGGCTTTCCCTAGTTAACAAATTATTTGAGTTCATTTCTATAATATCTGATAATCATTGTACCCAGATTCTTATCACTTTTATCATCTTTCTTGTCATTTAAAACACTTGTTGAAATTTGACCAAAACAATTTGGCGCCATCCGTGGGACTACTTTGATTATTTGCGTAGAAATGGCCAATCCGTCGTCTGGTAGTCAAGGTGAGAGGAATCAGCCGCTTCCTAGTTCCGGCACCCAAGGCAATCCATCTTCAAATCCGGAAGCTGTCAATTTGGAGCTAATGTCTAACATGATCACAATGTTGAAGAAAGTGAATGACCAGTTGGATGCTCAGGAGCATACAAACACCATGATACTCAATGCCATTGATACCATGCGTAAAGGGAAGCAAACTGAAACTCAAGTATCTACTCCATTTTCACCTTTGCATCCTAGATCTTTGTTTGGTGCAGGTACAGGACCAAGCCATGTTGGAGATATCCCTATGTCCAGTACCTTACCAGTAGAAAGCACAATCATGACATCCATTCCAATCTCGCAACCAAGATTCAGCCTTACAACTAGCCAACCTGTGTTGTCATCTTGCTATACCTATGCCACACCTTCGATGGGGCAAACAGGGAATTTCTTTAATGCTTTTGATACTTCTGCATCACAATTTAATAACAATCCTCTTTTCGCAGAGAGTCAACTTATTAAGGAAATGCAGACTATAAAGGAGTTGCTTCGAGGCGTGCCTGGAGTCAACTTGCCTCATCACCAAGTCTCCCCAACTTGCTACAACGAATCTCGTTTTGTTCCAGCCATAGCTAATGTAGAGATCCCAAAGAAATTTTCGGTCCCTCATATGAAGAAGTATGACGGGAGCACCGATCCAAAGAGCATGTGTTGTATATCGAATCGATGGATATTATAAGTATTCCCCCTGTTTTTAAAGAAGCATGTTTTTGCAGGGGTTTTGGCTCAACTTTGTCAAGACCAGCTCTAAAATGGCTAACAAGACTTCCTCTAAACTCTATTTCTTCCTATGCTCAACTTGTCAGCATGTTTACTAATCAATTTTCATGCAACAGGGCATTTGACAAGTTGACTAGCGACCTTTACAGAATTGTGCAACAACCTAATGAGAGTCTTAAAGAATATTTGCACAGGTTTAATAAGGAGGCAGTAACCATACCCAGTCTGGATATGTCCACAGCTACGGAAGCATTCCGTATTGGCTTGAAAAAGAACTCTCTATTTTATAATGAGTTGGTGATTACACCTGCAAAACAACTTGAAGAAATAAGAACCAGAGCCTTGCGTTTCATCAGATTGGAGGATGACAGCCTGGCAATGGAGAAGTCAATTGGGAGGACCCCTACTCCTCTATTTGAGCCGTCAGACAGAAAATCAGATTCCCACCATTATAAGTCTAGCAGGGGCAAACCCCCTGTTAAATCTGAATCTTCTAAAGTTCATTTTGTAGATGATGATCAGGATGGAGATGATAATGACTATCCTAAAATTTCTGATTATTGCTTTTCTGTGGACATTTCAGGAGTCCTTTGCGCCATGGAAAATCTTGGAGATAAAGCAAGATGGCCTAAGAAGAGTGACAAGCCCACAACTTGGAAGGATAAGTCCAAGTGGTGTGCGTTTCATGAGGAATTCGGGCATACTACTGAAAATTGTTTCGCCTTGAGGAAGGAAATTGCTCATCTATTGTGTTAGGAATATGCCTGTAAATCAGCTGATATATATGTATGCATATTCCAACACAGTGATTTGCTTGTTCCCATTACAACGCATGTTTCACAAGTGGCTAAAAGGGCTGCGTACCGGTTAGTGTGGCAGCTTGTTGAAACAATGCATAGGTCATTAGACTAGGAAGTCTTTGTACATATCCGAGTCTTTGTCCTACCAGAATGATGACAAACCTTTATATGAATTAAGCTCTTCAAATTGCCAGCTGACGTGACCATCGGCAAATGTCTCACTAGCAGACATTTCCCTTTAAGCTATGACTGCCTAATAGCCATCTCTACATCAGCAGTTCTACATCAGCAGATCCCTGTATTCGCCAAAACACTTCATCAGAACAACTGCAGAGAAGCTATTTATTCAAGAGGAACATCGTGACCATCAGCGGTTTCTACATCAGCAGTTCTATAATGGCAGATCTCAGAATCGGCGAAATCTCTCATCGAACAACCGCGAGAAACGTAAGATCACGAGAAACATCGGTCGTTACTCAAACGCGCTACAAGTCAAAATAGATCCGTTGTAAGATCTGTCGACAAATCCAAGATACGCATCGATGTCGCACCTTCACGTTTATCCAATAGACATTTCCTCTTCGAACGGTGTTCGCGGTCTTCAAAGCTTCATTTCGAAAAGGCCAAGCACGGACGCCGCACTTCGGCCAAAGCAATGATACGTCCAAATCGGCCGCATCAGCTAAGCTCGACACGTCCAATTCTGTCCAGCCTGTGTCACGGACCATCTTCAAGACTCAAACCTAACTGAAGGTCTTTGCCCAACAGATCTAAAAATGTACTCTGCTACATCATGAGATTCAGATCACCAACGGGCTTAAACCTATTTAATACACCAACGGTCACCTCATCTTCTCCAGCCTATATAAGAAGACTCTCATTCTCATTTCCAAGATAGCACAAGGGAAATATATGAGCAAGCAGTGTATGCTTATGCTTGAGAAAGGTTGTGGTATTGATCTTCATTTCTTTAATCCAGAACCACTCCTTCAGAGTGAGAAATCACAAGTGTAAGAACAAACACTTTGTGAGAGAGAGAGAAGAAAATCCAAAGGCTGAGAAGCTCTGCTTGATCAACAACCTTGTTGTTGATTTGAGTCCTTCTTCCTTCGAAGAACTCAGTCTCTTCAGTGGCCTCAACCCCATTATCCAGTAAAGAGACCAAGTATCTTTAAGATCGTTGAAGCCAGATCAAGCTTGAAGATGTTCGATGAAGAGCCAGAACTTACATGTCCAGATTGCATTCATATCGGCAGACTTATACTACATTATAAGCTGTGCCGATTGTGCAATAAGTTGTCATCATATTTGGTCGAGTGCTTAGCACTCAGTTGTTCAAATACATGCTATTTGAACAACCCCTAATATTCTCTTCTCACGTCACTCTAACACTAGCACTTTCCTTCCCTGACCTCCAAGGTTGTTAGGAACTGCTAGGATTAGAGTTCTAATATAAGTCTTCCCGGTGTCCCATTTCACTTTCCTTCTACCTCCGGGAAGATTGCTAGGATAGAGAGTCTAGGTTGATGTACTAAGCATGTTTGCCTTTGAGCAAACCTCTGCTGAATTTTAATATAATATATATGTTTGTTACATTCAGCCTTGATTTCTCTTTCTTGTATAATTTGTCTTATCATATGCAATCTGTTTAGGGAAAGCAAATGATGCATCTAATACAGATTTTAGTCAACTGTTAATCTCTCTTTTTCATACAAAATCTTTACAGTTACTTTAATCTAAATTGTTTGACTTATGCTGTTTGTTCTTCCGCTGCTCAAATCTATTTTCATCAGCTAAGTTCAACATACATCTTCCTACTGCACTCTTGACATCTGCTGATCACAAATGTCCGATGTTTCTAACTTTGGCAAAGCAGTTGAATAAGGAAGATGATCTACCTGTATTAATCATTTCATCTATTCTTCAAATTATATGCAAAAACTGGATGAAATTTTAATACATCAAGTATAGGCTATTCACCCCCCCTCTAGCCTATACACTGAGCAACCCTTGGACCCAACAACTGGTATCAGAGCTTGTACTCTGTAAACCTTATTCCAGGCTTAACAACCTGAGAGTTTAGATCCTGCTGCTCAGATTAGATGCATAGTCAAAAAGAGTCTTTTTCAAAATCTTTATTCACAGAAACCTTTTTTACTGAGAAACCTGGAAGCCTTTTGAAAACCTTCTCTAAATTAAAATAAATTTTGTTTTCAAAAACATGTGAGAAAGAATATTGTGATGACTATGTGATCACTATAAGAAAATCTATCATATATCAGAATTACATTGATATCATGAAGAGAAGTACTATAGTGGAGATTGACTTGCTAAGGATTATGCATGTTTCATAAATCTATCCTTAAACCTTGGTATATCCGTTAGCAAATGGGTTAAACTCATAAATGATAGATGAATTACTTAAATTCACTTCTAAAAATCTGCTCTCTTGACATAAGGCTAACGATTGCTCCAATCTAACACCTTCTCAAGAAAACTTTTTATAAAAGTTTAGAGCAAATGAAATAAGAAGAATTTCAAAGGAAATTCAAAGGAAATCATAGTTACATCATCTCCAAAATCACTGAAATTATAAGTTCTTGGCCTAAGGACATCAATGATGAAATTGTCTTCCTTCAATGAAAAGCTTCAGCCGGGTAAGAATACACTCAAAGAACCTATGCTCAACATTAAAACTGGTGCTTCAACAACTATGGGCAGACACGTTCAAAGAGTTTAATGAGGAAGTAACCCCAGCTCCTAATCTCTTAACATTTTGGGTTACACTTATAAGCTGTATTTTGAATAATTATTCATTTGTCATGCTTATTAAGTCTCATTTGTATTATTGGATTTCTAGAGCTATTTTTAGCTCATAAATGTTGCTAATCTTCTCTATGAGTACTTTAGCAGAACTCATATGACGAAAAGATCAAACATGCAACATCACTCTCCATCGGCAGATAGTAACATGGTGCGATTCATGAAGGATCGCGATCGCTCATGAGAATTCACTCATGTCCTTCACTCACTCAAGGTCAAAATCCTCACCTGCTGGACTACATAACTTTGAGGTGAAAAATCTGCTGATAAGTCCAAAGGAGTTGATAAAGATCTTCTCTCATGCATACACAAAACAGGTTAGCTATTTGCTTTCCAATGATCTGTGCTCATGTCTGCTGAATTGATATGCTCATACATATTATCAGACATAATGCATAATAACATGTCATACTGCACTTTTATTGATATATATGTATTAATTGTATGACTTGTCTTATGCAAATGGTTTTTCAAAAACTAATCAGCATTTTTCTTATCAGCTGATTTCAAATGTTTTTCTAAAAACCCTGCAGTTGGCTGAATTTCCATATCTGCCAACCAACACTTCATAAGCTCAGTTTTATGTGCTGACTTATAGGAGTAAAAATCCTTTAATGACCTACTCTCTCAAGTCAATTAAAGGTGGAGGCACACTTTTCGAAGTTTGACTGCTTCGATTAGAGTTAAGAGTATTTTCAAAATCTTGGAAAACGACAAAACAGTCAACATCAATCCTTTCCAAGAATCTTGAGAATATCTAGACTTCACAGCCTATCTCTGCCAAGGCGTGATCAGAAGGACAACTCAACAGTAAAGCTCCATTATTGAGTACCCTTCAGTCTAACCTCCTTGAGTATAAGTAGAGATCCTTCTTCATCCAATCTCTACTATGACAAAACTCACAAACTGCCTATAGATTACACTAGACACAAATCGATGATTCAAAATCTCTCAAATGTTACTAAGTCCAAGTCCTAAGACTCGATCAAGTCAATTCCTCAACAACGGGGTATAATTCCTTCATATTCATTCAGAGTTGTTTCGATTTTATTTCTGTTACTTCACAAGAGCTGATCTAAATTTCTCTCAAAAATATATTTTCCATATCATTTATGAACTGTGAAAATCATTTTCTAAAATCTTTTCTTATTCACAGTTTCCAAACATGAGAGAAATTGCATCAAGTCTTGTGTACCAGAAATCATTAATTATGGTTCCACAATCTTGTTGAGAAAACAATTGATAAAGTAATCTTCTTTTGTCTCGTCCGATAATCATAGAAGTTTGGTATCAAGCATGATTAATGTGCTGCAAACCATGATTGTCAGAACACTTAAGAACATTCTTTGTCAAACAGTTTGAAAGATAAGATGGAAAGCCATTAATTAATGCCAGCAAGAGTGACTTCATTCTCTCTTCTAACTTTTAGTTATCAATCTCATTGATACTCTAAAATGTTTACAGATGAATCACTGTGAAAATCAATTAGCATATACTTATTCCACCCTTGGAAGTCTGCTTGCATACGTGAACTTCACAGAGAAGATTCCAGAAAAGAAATGTCAAATGTTTGGAAAACATTTGATATATTGCCATGTGCAACAAGTCTTCTGGTTATATGTAGGTATGCCGACCATCACCTCAAAGATGGCCGATGCAGATAATTCAGTTCTGCTGAATTAAGTAGCTAATATGGAATTGATGAGGATGACGAACTGCTAACCGCCACCATCCATCCCTGAGTTTATCAAAGGGGATTCATGGTCAAAGCAGTATATCCTCAGTGGCCATCACTCTTCGGTGCTTTCATAATGACCCAAAGAAGTGAATATGTTCTCCTCCAGAATCCTTGGTTGATGACCCTTCATCAAATACTGAGGATCTGAACTTCTTGGACACAAACTTGTAACATATATCTCATACTGTAAATCGAATCATTATCTTTCTCATGTAATCTGCAGTTCAGTCAAAATTCCAGTTGTATTGTTCTTGTAATCAGCTAATCCCTGCAACATACTGTGT
The DNA here is from genome assembly GCA_016624345.1 of Platycodon grandiflorus. NCBI lineage: Eukaryota > Viridiplantae > Streptophyta > Magnoliopsida > Asterales > Campanulaceae > Platycodon > Platycodon grandiflorus. Next base: position 42,672,247 of record CM028362.1, on the reverse strand, counting down.
AAAACTACTTGGATTATTGAATACAAGTTCAGCAACTTTATCTCATGCTTATCTACTTGTCTGCATTCCTTTGATAGCATGAACTGATGTGTCTTAAGTGTGTTGATCAAACTTATTATTCTTTATGATCTCCATTCTCTTCTGGTGATTAAAAGAATTGTCCTTAATGAAATGGTCACTCTGCCGAGACACAAACTCTGCTGACATCCCATCAGCAAACCATTCTTGAACAAATTGCTACATCGAGTTATGGTTTCTTACTACTATTTAACTCTCATCCTTAGACTCCCGATAATTGCCTTTCGAATTAGATCATTTCACAATGATTAAATTCAAGTTCCGCAAAACCTCAAGCCTCTCAACAAAAGGCATGCTTTCATGACCTTCATGTCAACCGATCAAGGAATCGCTATTACTCAATCTCTATCCTTCATGCTTAAAAGATCAAGATTACTAGTAAATCGCTTTGAACGAAGGTGTCTCTGAATCAAATCTTTCAAGACAGTTCAACAGCACTTTGTGTTCTTAGTTATGACAACTACTAAATCTTATGTAACCTATGAGATTGTAGTTATAAAGGCATGATTAGTTGTTCCCATTATAATGACCAACAACTAATTGATATACAGATTAAATTCAAAACACTCTGTTAGATCTTATCATGTGGTTCTTTGTCAACAAGGATGTTGTTAAATATATCTAGTAACTCGACCTATCCTCAAGATAGCTAGAAACTCAAGAATTCTTAGGAAGACTGATATTTTCAAATATTAAGTTTTTCCTCAGAGTGAACCGATATAACCCCGCCGTATATAGGCTACGTCTCACTCTCTTCGAACAAGTCTAGTCTCAGATCTCTTTCCTCGCTATAGAATGCCGGATCTGTTGGAAAGAAAGAAGAACGGACATCACCTCAGGTACACATTCAAAATCTCACGTACTTGATCTATTTAATATTCTTACTAAGCCTTATTAATCTTAAATAGATTGATGTCCATTATAAATAGAGTCTATCAACTGGTATCAGCTGTTCTTACCTTAGCTGATATTTAAACACACTGCCAATAATGGATACAACAATTGGTATCAGCAGTTCCTACTTTAGCAATTACCAAATACACCCTGCTCATAGTATCCACATTCATTAAAAGACTCATCAAATCCCTCAAAATCTCTTTGGGAAACAATCTCTTAAGACACACTTCTCTAAAAACTCCTACATATGTGTCATGTACAACTGTGACATATGGCTTGGACAAGTTATTTTGTCCCCAACTCGTCCTTAAACAACCAAAGCTGTTCTATTTCAGATTAATTTACTCAAACTATTCATTTGAAGTAAAAAAATAACAACTCATAATCTCTCGAAGAGCCTATATCATTGTCTTAAACACTCAGCAGTTGTACCCATTAATACCACAATAAAGGCAAATAAATTAATCTGTTTACATAACAATTTTAAACTTCTCGTTTGAAAATAATATAAGTTCACTTTTCTCCTAGACTGCCTATGTCTTAGCCATAATTACTCTGCACAATGACATAATCATAAATCAGAACATCATTACTATGTCATTAAAAGCGGTTTCTTCCTTTAAGCCCCCAAAACGTCCAATCACATTCCTCAAATCAAGAAACCCTTTCATCTTCTCAAAACTTCGAAGAGATGCATAAATGATAACCTTCATAAATTCATCATCTCTTCTTCATCTTCCTGTCCAACTACAACGCCTGACTTTTACCTACTCCAAAATTTCTCCACCATTACAGTCATCTGCATCATGTGCTCTCCAAATTTGCCTAGTCCTCCTCATCGACCCATTTCCCACACTGAATGGCGTCATCGTATGATGGTTCTTCTTGCCACTCCTCCACCAATGATTCAACGACCTCGTCGAATCACTCGAAGTGTAAGAAATCATCTTCGAGATCCCAGGAATGACGTATCCAATTTCATTCCATGGATTTCCACAAGAAACCCTACCGCAACTGCAGCGCCTGACACTCCATCTGTTCCCATCGCCTCAAATGCTCACCTCGAGCAACCCTCATCTCAGGAGGAGCTTCAGCCAGCAAACGCCCATTCTGCGTCAAATCCAGCGGTCAATGTTCCCTCCAATTAAATCAGCAGACCTTCATCCTCTAACTCTACTTTATTAGGATGACTAGCTAGGTCTCTGTTTTATCAAACTAATTTTCTTTTGCTATATTAATGATAAATGTGTAATGTGTTTAATTTTGTGTACATCTACATTTGCTACTTTCTTTTGATTTAAGTCTTCATAATTTGTCCTGGTGCATACTCGTTCATGACTACAGTGCACTTTCTTTATGAAATTCAGCATACCTCTTAGGAAAATCTTATATGTCATCTTTAGATGTATATCTCATGCATCCAATAAAAGTCAGCATAAGGCTCAAATATACTTTCCTGTGTTAACTAGATATACCTTAAGGAGGAGACTATTTTGAACGCCTTACTGCTTAACAGCTTATCCTATTTGCTCCTCCTATTACAAAATAAAACTTGTCCCACTGCATTCTTGTAGGATCTCCTTACAAGCAATGGAACACAATTCCTCACCTCGATATCCTATTATTTTTTATGTATGTCTTATACATGAAAATTGTGCATTATAAGTTATCTGCACACTGAGAAAGAAAATAAACCTGATTAATGACTTGCTACATCCCAAGCTTTTTGATTCACATATCATATCTCAAAGAAACTGCCAATATGACAAGTGACAGTACTTACTCGCAACTGTCTATATTCTCGGCAGAATTACTATAAGCTAATCAAATAAGCATTTCTGTAAAGACGACATAAAGGAACGACCTTCTTCCTCATTATCTGTAGCGATATTCAATACTCAATATCCTTTATTCAAACTTGTGGCCATTAAGGAGGAGAGATTGTGAAGTAGTAATGGCCCCAAGTAATTGTGAAGTAGTAATGGCCCCAAATAATTGTAGTAAGATTGACACTATTCAGAATCACACTAGAGATTGTGAAGTAGTAATGTGTGATGTAGTAATGAACCCAACTAGTAAGAAAGAGAGATTAAAGATTAAAGGACAACTAGTAAGGAGGAGATAACTAGTAAGGAGGAGAGATTGTGCAACTATCCATACAGCGAAATACTATATGACTATTATAGTACGCTGACTATTACAAACTCTACCTATCCCTCACAAACACTAAAATCATCAGATGAAGATGAAATTTACCTCTTGCCTAAGCAACATTCTTCAAATCATACAATGCAAGAATCACACTCTTAAGGCAATATTATCATTTGCCTAAAAACCATTTCAGTTATTGCTTCGTATTTGTTCTTTCATTTATTGAGTCTGTAAATACTTAGCAATAGGTGACTATACATACGCTATCGCTATTGCTTGTAAGTTCAACCTAGGGCATGCCTCGATATAAAATGAATATTCAATAGTGGCATGTTATTACTAAGGATTGAACAACTGCTTTAAAGAGCTATATGTATAAGTCAAATTGTAGTAATCGTCCCAAGCAAATAGGAGGAGATTGTTAGGAATATGCCGTAAATCAGTGATATATATGTATGCATATTCCAACACGTGATTTGCTTGTTCCCATTACAACGCATGTTTCACAAGTGGCTAAAAGGGCGCGTCGGTTAGTGTGGCAGCTTGTTGAAACAATGCATAGGTCACTAGACTAGGAAGTCTTTGTACATATCCGAGTCTTTGTCCTACCAGAATGATGACAAACCTTTATATGAATTAAGCTCTTCAAATTGCCAGCTGACGTGACCATCGGCAAATGTCTCACTAGCAGACATTTCCCTTTAAGCTATGACTGCCTAATAGCCATCTCTACATCAGCAGTTCTACATCGGCAGATCCCCGTATTCGCCAAAGCACTTCATCAGAACAACTGCAGAGAAGCTATTTATTCAAGAGGAACATCGTGACCATCAGCGGTTTCTACATCAGCAGTTCTATAAATGCAGATCTCAGAATCGGCCAAATCTCTCATCAGAACAACTGCCGAGAAACTGTAAGATCACGAGAAACATCGGTCGTTACTCAAACGCGCTACAAGTCAAAATAGATCCGTTGTAAGATCTGTCTGACAAATCCAAGATACGCATCGATGTGCACCTTCACGTTTATCCAATAGACATTTCCTCTTCGAACGTGTTCGCGGTCTTCAAAGCTTCATTTAAAAGGCCAAGCACGGACGCCGCACTTCATCAAAGCAATGATACGTCCAAATCGCCGACCGCATCCAGCTAAGCTCGACACGTCCAATTCTGTCCAGCCTGTGTCACGGACCATCTTCAAGACTCAAACCTAACTGAAGGTCTTTGCCCAACAGATCTAAAAATGTACTCTGCTACATCATGAGATTCAGATCACCAACGGGCTTAAACCTATTTAATACACCAACGGTCACCTCATCTTCTCCAGCCTATATAAGAAGACTCTCATTCTCATTTCCAAGATAGCACAAGGGAAATATATGAGCAAGCGTGTATGCTTATGCTTGAGAAAGGTTGTGGTATTGATCTTCATTTCTTCAATCCGAACCACTCCTTGAGTGAGAAATCACAAGTGTAAGAACAAACACTTTGTGAGAGAGAGAGAAGAAAATCCAAAGGAAGCTCGCTTGATCAACAACCTTGTTGTTGATTTGAGTCCTTCTTCCTTCGAAGAACTCGGTCTCTTCATGGCCTCAACCCATTATCCAGAAAGAGACCAAGTATCTTTAAGATCGTTGAAGCCGATCAAGCTTGAAGATGTCCGATGAAGAGCGTAACTTACATGTCCAGATTGCATTCATATCGGCGGACTTATACTACATTATAAGTGTGCCGATTGTGCAATAAGTTGTCATCATATTTGGTCGAGTGCTTAGCACTCAGTTGTTCAAATACATGCTATTTGAACAACCCTAATATTCTCTTCTCACGTCACTCTAACACTAGCACTTTCCTTCCCTGACCTCCAAGGTTGTTAGGAACTGCTAGGATTAGAGTTCTAATATAAGTCTTCCCGGTGTCCCATTTCACTTTCCTTCTACCTCCGGGAAGATTGCTAGGATAGAGAGTCTAGGTTGATGTACTAAGCATGTTTGCCTTTGAGCAAACCTCTGCTGAATTTTAATATAATATATATGTTTGTTACATTCAGCCTTGATTTCTCTTTCTTGTATAATTTGTCTTATCATATGCAATCTGTTTAGGGAAAGCAAATGATGCATCTAATACAGATTTTAGTCAACTGTTAATCTCTCTTTCATACAAAATCTTTACAGTTACTTTAATCTAAATTGTTTGACTTATGCTGTTTGTTCTTCCGCTGCTCAAATCTATTTTCATCAGCTAAGTTCAACATACATCTTCCTACTGCACTCTTGACATCTGCTGATCACAAATGTCCGATGTTTCTAACTTTGGCAAAGCAGTTGAATAAGGAAGATGATCTACCTGTATTAATCATTTCATCTATTCTTCAAATTATATGCAAAAACTGGATGAAATTTTAATACATCAAGTATAGGCTATTCACCCCCCCTAGCCTATACACTGAGCAACCCTTGGACCCAACATATTGTCAAAGGGTCTCCTTAAGGATTTGTTGGGTAAGAAAAGGGTCAGAAATGAGTCCAAAGAGCCTGATTCTGGGGAGCAATCCAGACCCGAGAAAGTTGCACCTCCTCCAGCCACCAAGGTAGTAAATGTTATTTCAGGTGGATCCCATATTTGTGGTATAACTTATTCTGCAGCTAAGCGTCATGCCAAGAGTTCTAAGGAGGATCAGTCAGAACTGCCCTCAAGGTGCCGCGACTTCACATATGGTCAAGTTATCTCCTTCGAAGATGAGGATAAGGACAACACGTTGGACCCCCATCATGATGGTCTAGTTGTCCAGGTGCAGATTGCTAATTGTATGGTCAAGAGAATCCTGATTGATGGCGGCAGCTCAGTTAATATAATCTTTACTCACGCTCTGCAAAAGATGGGCATTCCTTTATCCGAAGTTGTGAGGAATTCGTCCGTACTGGTAGGGTTCAGTGGTGAAGTAAAGTAAACAGTCGGAGAAATCAAGTTGCCTCTCTATTTGGAAGGTATGAATTCTATGGAAAAGTTCTGTGTGATGAATGCTTGTCCTCGTACAACGTCATTTTAGGAAGACCTTGGATCCACAACATGAAGGCTGTGCCGTCGACTTATCACCAGTGCGTCAAATTTCCAACACCTTGGGGTGTGGCCAAGCTGAAGGGAAATCAGCAGCTCTCTAAGGAGTGCTATAAGGTTAATATGAAAGCAAGTTCAGTCCCTCGTCCAGCATAGCAATTAAAGAAAAAGGCCCAGGATGTCCTTGAAGCAGTGGAGCATAAGACAAAAAGTATTTCTGTTGATGAGTCAAATCCTGAGGCCCAAGTGCAAGTTGGTACAGATCTTCCATCCAAAATTGAGAAGGACCTGATTGAGTTTTTGAAAAGTCAGAAATGTTGTTTCGCGTGGAAGCATGAAGATATGACAGGAATAAGCAAGGACGTCATTACTCACAAGTTGAACATTGATCCAACCATCCGTCCTGTCCATCAGAAAAGGAGAAAGTTTGCCCATGAGCGGAACCAGATTATAAAGGAGGAAGTTGAGAGACTCTTGAAGGCCAAAATGATCAAGGAAGTTCAGTATCCTAGGTGGTTGGCTAATGTTGTGGTAGTAGAGAAGAAGAACGGCAAGTGGCGAGTATGTATGGACTTCACGGACTTGAACAAAGCCTGCCCGAAAGATCCATTCCCTCTTCCTCATATTGATTCTCTAGTTGACGAGACAGCTGGCCACGATATCTTGACATTCATGGATGCGTCTTCAGGATTTCAACAAATTCAAATGGAGCCCTCAGACCAAGAGGATACGGCATTCATGACTCCAGAAGGTATATATTGTTATATTGCTATGCCATTTGGTCTTAAAAATGCAGGGGCAACTTATCAGAGGCTGGTAAACAAGATGTTCAAAGATCAACTTGGCAAGACAATGGAAGTCTACATAGATGATATGGTAGTAAAATCCAAGCATATTGAAGATCACGTGGAGCATCTTGCTGAGGCATTCAACATCTTGAAAGCTTTCAACATGAAACTCAATCCAGCGAAGTGCAACTTTGGTGTTAAAGCAGGGAATTTCTTGGGCTATATGGTGACTAAGAGAGGAATCGAAGCTAGTCCAGAACAAATCAAAGCTATTCTCAACTTGGAATCTCCCAAGAATATCAAAGACGTCCAAAGGTTAACCGGTAGAGTAGCTGCCCTAAATAGATTTATATCTAAATCATCTGATAAGTGCAGGTTATTCTATGAAGTGTTAAGAAAGAATAAACTATTCCAATGGACTGATCAACATGAGGCAGCCTTTAAACAACTTAAGGAATACTTGGTGATGTCACCCCTACTTGCTAAACCAGAACGTGGTGAGCGCCTCTATTTATATTTAGCCGTATCGAGAATGCGGTTAGTGCGTTGGTGAAAGAAATCCAAGGTGAACAGCATCCTGTTTATTATATAAGTAAGTCTCTACTAGATGCTGAAACGAGGTACTCTCATCTTGAAAAGTTAATTTTAGCTTTAACTACTGCCGCTACAAAATTGCGTCATTATTTTGAAACACATCCCATAACTGTCAGAACTAACTACCCTATGAGAAATGTGTTGAGAACTCCAGAAATGTCAGGTAGATTGGCCAAGTGGTCGGTCAAGTTGAGCACGTATGACATTTCGTATGAGCCCAGAACAGCTATCAAATCTCAAGCTCTAGCTGATTTCGTAGCAGATTTTAGTCCAAGTTTGCAGCCTGAGGTGGAACGAGAGGTACAACAGCTTGAAGGTAAAACAATTCCTAGATTTTGGACACTTTATACAGATGGAGCTTCAAATTCCAAAGGAATTGGCTTGGGAGTAGTTCTGAAATCCCCCCAAGGTGATGTCATACCTCAAGCTGTATCTTGTGAATTCAATGCGACGAATAATGAAGCTGAATATGAAGCTTTAATCATGGGTTTAACTACAGCTTTAAGTTTAAATATTACTCATATAAATGTATATGTTGATTCTCAGTTGCTCGCTAACCATTTCAATGGCAGTTACGTGGCGAAGCATTCCAAAATGGCTCTGTATCTCCAACATGTTAAAGCTTTGGCTTCAAATTTGTCATTCTCTTTGGAACAGGTCCCTAGAGAAGAGAATACAGAAGCAGATGCATTGGCCAACTTGGGTTCAACTTGCAAATCTATGTTGCATGCTAATATTCCCATTATTTATGTTAAGTACCCGGCGATAGACCAAGTGGAGGAAACTCAAGAAGTGACTCAATTTAATGGGGCACAAGATACAAGTTCATCTTGGACCCAACCTATAATTGAGTTCCTTCAACTTGGAACTATTCCACCTGATGTTAAGAATGCTAGATCTTTTAAAATGCGTACTTCAACTTTTGTTTTAATAGATAATGTCCTGTTCAAGAAATCTTTCGCAGGACACTATTTGAGATGTATTGACAATAAGCAAGTTGAGCTCGTGCTAAGTGAAATTCATGAAGGAACATGTGGAAATCATTCTGGTGGGAAAGCATTGGCATCGAAGGCTCTCAAGACTGGTTATTACTGGCCAACAATGCGTCAAGATGCCATGAGCTATGTGCAGAAATGTGATGCCTGCCAGAGGCATAGTAACATCTTGCATCAACCTGCTGAACCTCTACACTCTATTGTTTCATCTTGGCCTTTCATGAAATGGGGCATGGATATTGTGGGCAAGTTGCCTAAGGCTCCTGGAGGCAAAGTGTTCATGTTAGCAATGACTGATTATTTCTCAAAATGGATCGAGGCAGAGGCCTATGTGCAAGTAAGAGACAAGGAGGTAGTTTCATTTTTAAAGAAGAATATTATTAGCAGGTTTGGCGTACCATCAGAGATCATATGTGATAATGGATCCCAATTCATAAGTAAAAAGACGGGAGATTTTTGTGCTCGTTGGGGCATCAAGCTGATCACGTCTACACCTGTCCACCCTCAAGCCAACGGCCAAGCTGAGTCAAACAACAAGTTGATTGTCAACAACCTGAAGAAACGCCTAGATCAAAAGAAAGGAAAATGGGCTGAAGAATTACCACTTATACTTTGGGCAGATAGGACAACTACAAAAGGGGCCACAGGTAGAACTCCATATTCCTTGGTATTTGGAGCAGAAGCTGTAATTCCAGTCGAGGTGACAATCCCAACAGCAAGGTATGGTTTATTAACTCAAGATGAAAATAATCTCTTGCTAACCCAAGATCTAGATACAATTGATGAGATCAGGGATTTAGCCAAAATAAGGATGGCAGCCTATCAACAACGGATTGCTAGGTCTTACAACAAGAATGTCAGAATAAGGAGATTCCAGGTAGGAGATTTAGTTCTAAGAAAAGTATTTCAGAATACAAGAGAACTGAATGCAGGTAAATTAGCTCCCAAATGGGAGGGACCATATCTCATTGATGCTGAAGCTGGCAAAGGGGCATACTGGTTGTCAACCCCAAGTGGAGACAGGGTCCCTAGGAGTTGGAATGCCATTCATCTAAAGCTCTATTTTATGTAAGTCAAGTAGTTAACAACTAGACTTCTCAGGTTTGATTTAATTTATGTCACGTCCATTCGTGTGTTTCAATTCTCAATTTTATTGGAAACCCTTACTAACTTAAGCATCGGAGGGGTGTTGGCTATGCTAACACCCAATCCTAACATGAATTTGTTTTGCAAGGTATACAAGCGGAGTAGGCTCAACATGTTAACACGCCGGTACGGCTCCGACATGTTGAGACCTAAATTGAAACAGGTCGAACATGTTAACACGCCAGTACGGCTCTAACATGTTCAGACCTGAGATAAAGAAGTTCAACATGTTAACACGCCAGTACGGCTCCAACATGTTGAAACTTTAGCTGGAGAGCGATGGAACATGTTGACACGCCAGGACGGCTGAGACTTGTTCTATCTCTTCAAACGACTTACCTCTGATCAAAGGTACATTTTGCTTATGGTTAAAAGATTTACATCTTTTCTAAAGAATTAAGGTTTTGACACCTTCGCCCGTGCGCACGATTTCACACTTGTTCAAGTTGTGACTATTGGTTGTAACATTGACATGTTACCTACTGTTTATAACGTTAACGTTTAATCTACTAAACAAGCAAGTGCTTTTGAAGGAACCTAAAATACTTCTACCAAATTTCCAAATGTTCACAAAAAGATCTCACAATTAGTGGACAAGTTGGATAAGCCAACAAATCCCATCAACCTACGAAGAGCTTGGAGTACTAGACCAACCTAGTACCCCCAAATAAATTGTTTACGCTCTTATGAGCTGTTACATAACCGAATGAATAAAAAAGATTGTTTTTGTTACTTTCCCTTCCAAATCGTCTAAAAACTTTCAAATTGTTCCAACGTCTTGGCCTGCTGCCGCCGGTGTTACCTCTGTTTCTTTCTCTTGATTACCCCCTTCAACTTGGGTCCCTACTATGCTACTCAACACTTTATCGGCATCATCAACCAATTCTTCCAGGGCTGGTGAATTCACTTCCTCTGCATCTGCTAATTTGCCAATAAAGTCTTCTAAAGTCCTTCTCTCTTCTTCCAAGTCCCAATTGGGAGCTTGTCCATTCTTGAATTCTTCCATTAGTTGAATCCTGGCCTCCAGCAATGTTTTGGTGGCATTAAACTTGAAGTCTTCCTCAGCCTTCAAGTTCCTTCATGTGAACTTCATTCTCCTTCATTTTTTCAGCACAAACGTCTGCTAGTTCCTTTCTCAACTTTACATTGTCCTTCTTCAATTTCTCCACTTCAGCAGCACGTACTTTGGCTTCCTTCTTCAGTCTATCTACTTCCCCAGCACTTGCTTTTGCTTCATTCCTTGACTCCTCAGCCTCAACGCTACATCTAGTTGCCTTGATTTTCAAGACGCTGACTTGGTCCAAGATAGGACTCACTATATCAGAGATCTGTGTAAAGGAAGTATTAGTACTCTGTAAATTTCTTGGTACAAAGATCAAAGTTTTCCCATTTTACCTTGTCAGCAAAGTCTTTCATCACAACAACAAATTTCTCTCTTGTCGTATCAACATCCAAAACATCACTCGCGTCTGTGGCTGCAGCTTCCACCAGTTTCCTCTTCTTTGACTCATCTTGTTTCTTTGATACATTTGCCTCAGAGCTAGAGGCCATAGACAGTGGAGTTGGGGGTAGCTTGCTGTCTTTCTTCAGAGACCTTCTTGCCTTAGCTCCAGCGAGCAAATCAGCAGCACTCACAAGGGCTTTAGAACGAGTGGTGGCTGCAATAAAGGACATGGAATTAGGACAACTTGGAGGATTAGAATAATCTGGAGTTAGGCAAAAACTTTAAGATGATAAATCAAACCCGTGGACATCTTGCTGGGATTTGATGGAGACTCTTTTCGCTGAACTCCTTCTTCTTCCTCGACCCTTTCTGAAGAGAACAAAACTGGAAATGCTTTGAAAGACCTAATGAGAGGGTCCAATTCAAAAATCCTCTTTAAATTCTCCTCGGTACTCTCCTGTTCTGGGAACAAAACGCATAGCTTGGCAACTTCTACAAAGGAAAATTCAAGTTTGTTAAGGGTTAAGATGTACAAAGATTTTGGTAATGAGTAAAATCAGAGGAAAATTTCCTCTACCTTGAGACCTCCACTTTGAGACTACACCAGCCTCTTGGCTTAGGCTGTCTTTCCTAACAAAGAAAAATCTGTTTCTCCATCCCCTATCAGCAGGGTCGTTGTTGGAAATCAAAATGGGGTCACCACCACTCTTGACTCTAAAGCAATATCTCTCCAGACCAAATCCCCTTATCTCGGTGGTATAAGCAAACTCCTCTAGGTCTACATTCAAACCTGTTTCGTCCCTCAACCTAACTAGGGTTTGAAGACACCTCCAACCCTGAGGCATAAGTTGGGCATAGTTCAATTTTGCAGAAGCAAAAAACCTAGTAATCAAGACAGGGAAAGGGAATTTTAGACCAATGGTGAAGGGGTATTCAGGAAAACACACCCACTCAGGGGAATAACACTCGGAAGTTAAGGAGGGATGGGTAAAGAAGACGGTTTCAGGAGGCAATGCGTGGTTCTTCTTGACAATTTCCAGATCCACTTCGGAAATCAAGCATTTTTCTTTTTCAGGCTCCTTTAACAGATTTTGGGTTGAGAAACCCTCTGGTAGACCATCATCACTTTCGATTATACATGACTTCTTTTTCCCCATTTTTGCAACTTGAGAAATTATCAACAAAAAATTTGAGAGAAGGACGAGGAACTCACCGGAATTGCTACTTGTTTTTCTTCTCCATGCGATCTTCCTTGATATCTCTCCGAAAGAAAACCTTTTTTGTTAACAACTCTGTGACAGGGAGAGTTGGGGAAGGTTCTGGTTTGTTCAAGAAAGAAGTTGTGAGCAGTTGCAAGTTTGAAAAAACAACATGAGCTTTTGCCTTGGAAAGACTCAAAAACCGTCCTATCAAAACCTTTTGCATTAATAACCGCCGTACGCTATCAATTTGGCAAACTTTTTAAATTTTTTGACTCTTTGTGTTCTTTGTTACAAAATTCAAAAAGTTTGGGGGCAATTGTTGGGTCCTACATTTTTAGTCAACCTGTTTTCAACTTACACCTAACATCTTGGTACTAACAACTTGAGTTCTCCTACTGCACTTTGATCATCTTGCAGGTTGAATTATTGTTACATTAAACCCTACTTTTCAGGGAATGTGTCAATGGATAAGAAGACTGGTTCAACAATGTTTCTTCATCAAAGAGGCCAACAAAGGATCCTTATCTCCTTCACCAACAATGTGGCGAAAATCTCTCAACAAGAACAACTTATTTCCGAGATTCTAGGCTAATTATTTTCATTGTATTTTAGTTGTTACTTTGAGGTATAAAAAGGGGTAACACTTGTATTTTGCACACACAATTTTTTCACTAGCTTAAGCTCCCTTATATACGCTCTTAGTTTTGTATTACAACTTGATTAGTATACCTTTTGGTCAAGGCAGGTTCCTAAACCTCCCGGGGTTTTATGCCGGCGAACAAGTTGTTCAAGGGCTTTCCCTAGTTAACAAATTCTTTGAGTTCATTTCTATAATATCTGATAATCATTGTACCCAGATTCTTATCACTTTTGTCATCTTTCTTGTCATTTAAAACACTTGTTGAAATTTGACCAAAACAGAGATAATTTTGGTTTGAGAAGAAAGAACTTTCTAGCACACGGCCCAAGCTCCTTTTGCTTTCTTTGAATTTTTTTTTCTTTTTTTTTTTACTGCCTTGAAGACGTTTTTTTGTGTTGTCTTTTTTTTTTTTTTTTTTTTTTTGTACTAGCTTGGCAGAATTTTCAAGGGAAAATTTTGAAAATTCTGCCTTCTTTTTTTTTTTTTTTCCAATAGCCTCCTTTGGGATGGCTTGAAGAAGAAAAGATGAAGAAAACTCTGTGGCACAAAAAGATGATTAGAATAGATAGTGTATGGATTATGGAATGAAGGAATTAAGAACAAGATAATAAAATAGGGATAGAAAGATTGTTACCAATAGCCTTTGCTCTGATACCAACTGATGTGATTCCCAACGAGACCCACAAGTTATAACGAACTTGAAACCACGCTTTCGGAATTACCTCGCGGAAACGTACGCCTAGGACTTGAATAACAATCACAAGGATGATCGCAACCCTTAGTTTCACAATGAACTAAGAACCTTGATCGATTCGAAACCCTTAATTATTGATTAATTAAGAACCACGAATTAGAATATCACACAAACTTAATCCAAAGTTTGCAAAATGCTAACAAACTATGTTTGTCAAGAAAGAGTTTAAACTCATACTATTTTTAATAATAAAAATTCTGTATTTTACAATGAAAGAAAAGACGCCTTTATATAGGCCTGAAAACAATGTATCCTAATTATTTTAGGAGACTAATTGACTACCAAATTCTATCTAGAAAAGGAATAAAAATCTGAATAACAAAAGGACTCCTAATCTAAGAAGAAAACTAAATAAAACATGTCTAACATACTTTCCAAGTCAAAGAAGGAACAAGGAAGTAAGAAAGAAATAGGAAACATGGCCAAGGTTTTCTAGAAGCTCTACAAATCCCGGTTTTCTAAAGGCCCAATTTTAAAAAGTGCACTTTGGCCCCCGAAAGTCATCCATTTAGTATTAAAAGGCTCCCAAATTCATCCTTGAACTTATGGGCTGACTTTTTAAGCCTTTTGCTTCCAAAAAATGTCATTTAAGCTCTCAAACTTTCCCTCCATGTTGGACTACAATCATATTCACCAAATTGGCCTCTTCAATTGACTTCCATGCTTGGACTTGTTTTTGGACTTGCAAAATAAGGCTTGCTAAAGCTTGGTTCATCCTTTTAGCCCTTGCTCTAGTTATTGGCCCATCCTTGATCTTCAATGGTTCATTGTGCTTGCTTAAAGGATCCTCATTGGTGTTGCTTGATGGTCCTCCATCACAACCGTCCCATACCAGTTGAAAATCATGACCAACATTCGCTTGTATAGGAAACACCTAAGAACGGTAAGTAAACACATTTAAAGGGATACGGTGTCGAGGTACACTTCCAACCAAACCAATAGTTCCAACCAACCAACCATTATAATACCAAATATCGAAGCCGTTGTTGACGTGCTCGATCAATAAACCAATCCAAGAATTTGAAGCCGTTGTTGACGTGCTCGAACCATAACAAAACCAAGATCTCATAACAAAGAACCTGTGAACCATTTTATTTGAAATTCACAATAAACTGGTGCCACCGGTCCCTACAACCCGGAAAGATCACCCCGGTATAATAGCTTACCAACGTTGCGGTTTTTGCCTACAAACACTTGGCGCTATTCCCCTACCGTGGCCAACGGTAGGGGGCGAGAACCCAATGTATTGGCCTTCGACTATTACGTAGCCCCTGCTCATGTAATAATCGAGCGTCAATACACCCCTCTCTAACAAACATGCCATGGACTTAACTAAATGCTCAAGTAGAATATTTACTCGACATTTAAAAATAAACGGTCATACTCCAAAGTAGGGAGCATACCACAACAACCACATTCAATAACAATATTAATGTTTCAAGTAGGTCACAATAAGCCTACAAAAACAAATCAACGAAGTGTGCTGGTAAACATTAAACACACAATCAATCATCAAAGTAGGATGATTGTCCTATCACATACTAGAACAATCACACAATGTCCATAATCATTGAACATATAACCAAAACAAGACAATAGGCAAAGTAGGCCTATTGTACAACTCAACTTAGGATCTCTACAGTATCCTATAATAACTCAATACATTTTATCTCATGTATAGTATAAACCATCACATAACAGTATCGTCGTGTACTATGTATATCACGACTAATTACAAGTCACATCGTCCGAATTGGAACGATAATCATAGTATGTTATCTCATGTATGATTGAATTAACCAAAGTTAAGCTCTTACGAATAATCACTTCCACAATACGTTATACAATATCGTAGGAGACTAGATAACAACCCGTAGTAAATTATTCTACTCATTAATCAACTCCGTAGAGTCAATTCTACACAATAATACATTAACTACAAGATTCGACGTTTGTTTAATACGTCCTATGCGACTCCACCAGAGTCAGTCACAACTAGTATATAGTTCGTATGGTGTTCAATGAAAATATACTATCTCAAGTCGACTCAGCTAGAGTCGTTACCCATTTTTGAAACATCGGGACGAACCATAGTATCGTCCCTAAATAACTACGTTAATCGTAATACTCCAAATTTAGTGTATTACCACTCATATAAGTCCTGCAAGTTCATTGCGAGTAACCACTTACAAAATCCTAGCAAGTTACCAATACTCAAGATTTACCAATAATAACACTTAGAACTCAACATGTCTCTAAATCATGGAGACTAACAAAAATGATAACTTTTCAGCACTGCGCGGCAATTCCATTAAAATCACCAAATATTCGACAAAAATTGAAATATTACAATTATTCCATATATAGAAACTAGACATCTGGAACTATAATTTACCACTTTGAATTACCTCATTTGGACTTATAATCATCAAGAATCAGTCACTTAAAGTTGGAACTAATACCCAGAATTTTCAGCAACAGTTTACTCAGCGCAGCGATAAAACACAACCTAAACGAGGTACTTCCCGACATCTAAAATTTATGAAAATTTATAAAGAACTAACTAACTTACATAAGAACAACATATCCAAAATTTAGCAAATTTCCAATAGTATATTAGTACCAGAATTTTCACGAAAATAGCCCAAAACAGGGACTATAACTAATTGGAAATTCATGTGTTTCACTTTCTAACATGTTACCATCACTTCACCAAGTCTCATGACAACCTCTACATATAGCCATTGATTATCAACTAACATAATATCATTTGGAATGGTCAATTACTCTTTTCTTTCAAGAAATTTCACAAAGATGAACAATTACTCATCCTATATGCTTTATTATTCCAATTCAACTCATAAACATTCAAAACATTATAGTTACTTACCTTCAAAGAAGACAATCAAGCTAACATATTCACAATCAAGGCTTTGTAATGAAGTCTCCTAGTCTTTGGCAACACCTTGGTGGTCTTGCATGGAAGAATCAATGGCTAGATTGAGAGGACAAGTCAAACATACACTAATCTCACCTTGTATCTCTCACACTAACTCTCAAAACACCATGGATGAATTAAGGAGAGAAATGGTGTTTGTGTGTGTCTCCTTAGTGTTTTTAGGAGAGGAAATAGCTGGTCAAAAGGCCTTGGTACGTTTAAGTTGGTCAAGGGGCAAAATTGTCAAGTTTTAAAAAGTCAAGAAAACAGAGTTTCAACAAACTGGACATGGGGCGGCCGCCTAGGCGCTCGCGCAGGCTCCAGGATTCCCAACCTCAAGTTTCTGCCTTTTGAGCGCTCGCCCTTGCTCCAGTGCACCCAAATTCACAAAATGTACTCTAGAAAAGCCCCAAAATGATGTCCAATAGTCCCATGATGGTTCTAACACTTAAGTGAAGTTAAAACGCTAAGCAAAGGTCTCCGAAAGTCATAAAACCATGCTAGACAAGTAATACACCAAATCAAATTCAAATGACTATGAAACTCCTAACACATATCCATACACTTGAAAAGTGTACAAAAAACTCATTTGCAAGTACATTTGAATGATATATGCACATGAAATGACGATGTAAATGTAAGAGACGTAAACATAGAATGAATACGAATGATGAAAGTAGTGCGGGCGTTACAGATGTGAACTTGGCTTTGACTTGTTGACCAGCTTAAATACTCTTCACCCTTGTGAGAAAACAAAAAATAGTTCATTCTTCTCACAACATCTTCCATGGTAGTTTAGAGAGCTTGTGTGGGAGACAAAGGTGTGATTAGTGTGTGTGCTTCATATCTCCCTATTCAACCATCCAAATTTTGATCCAAGACCATCAAAGTGTAGAGGGTGACTTGAAGACCAATTTAGAAGACTTGAATTTGCATTTCATTGGTTTGATTTCCATCTTCCATGTAAGTTACTAACCCCCCTTTGTATGCTTAGAAACTATTGCATACTTGTTCTTAATCTTACATGCATGACTTGAATACATAGTATTTTCATGTTTAAATGATATGTTGAGATATATAACATGTCTATGTGTTAAGTTTTGAAGTTAGATGATGTTGCATGTTGGATTTAAGAGCTCAACCATGGGATTGAACCAATGAACATGTTAGAGACTTTAAATGGTGAAAATTGTATATAGCAATTATACCCAAATTTTATGAACTTAATGAATTGACACCAAAAGTGGATTTTTAGGAAGATTATAATTCTCTGAATCACTAGTTAAATTACTACAAAAATTAGAGTTCAATTGGTATGGAATTTGGTCCTCCGTGTATTTGATACTGGTATATTAGAGACTTGTAAAGTAGCTTTAAAGTTGTGTTTTAAGACTTTGGACAATATGTTTGATGAATATATGTTGTAGAAAAATATAATCTACGTGGTATTTGTCAAGTTCACTATTTTGAACTTGACGGTTATTTGCATAAGTTGAGTAAGGTTACCTACTTGTGTGTTGTGTAAGTCCAGCTGGCGTCGTTGTTGTTCATGTCATGGTAGGACGACCTATCGCCTTCACAAATTAAAGTTTGTGATCGCTATAAGTCGCCGTACCGGAGTTCACACACCCTCTTTTGTTGGCCATAGTTGAGAAGTAGCCCCACTGTTGTAGCAATACGCATGACTTTGGCTTGCTAGTTGAACCCGATGGGATTAGTCGGGGACGTCGATACTACGTACATGGGTATCGAGGCACTATTGGTTATTTGTATATTACAGGAGCTACACAAGGTTGAAGAAAGAGATATGATATCCTTCTATAACGTGGCTTATTTAAGAGAACTTATGTGTTAACCAAAGTGCTATGTGAGTTGAGTGATTTGTATATCAAGTATGATGATACATGTTTAGTTGTGGTATATAAATGTTAATGCCATGTTATGTTTACTGCTTGAACATCATGCCATGCCACGTAGTTGCATTTAGTAACTTACTGTGTCTTTATGACTCACCCCGTTATGTGTTTATTTGTTTTCCTTAGATCCAAGCCAGCCCGGGAGTTCACGTTAGCTTGCCAGTTGTCCACGTGTGGTAGCTCGAGGATTTCATCCCTAGATAGTGTTTTCTTTTGGTAAGGACGAATGGTGGTGAAGTTAAGTAAACTTTACTAAGGGTAGTACTTTGGTTGATTGTATATTCTTTTGGTAGCCGACATATGTATGTCGTGCTCTAGTATAGTATCGTTGTTAAAACAGTTTCTCTCCCGAGCATGTCGTAGCTCGTGGTTATGTTTTGTCCAGCATGTTGTGGCCGATGTTGTTGTTATTATAGTTGTTTATTCCCAAGTTTCAGACTTGTGGTTTTAGTTGTTGGGTTCCGGCTGTAGTTTCGCCGAAGACATGTTATTTTAAATCAGGTTATCAGTTGTGTTTTGTCGTAAGTACGAGTGGTTACGCCACGTGCTTTTCTTATTCGGTTGTGTTGTGTTGTTGTTTTGGCGACCCGACCTTGGGATTTCGTATAGAGATCCGGGTCGGGGCGTCACAGTTGGTATCAGAGCTTATGTTAGCTTTTTGCCAGGATGGGTTCCATGGCCTAGGTGGGTATGGTGTTTATTATTGAGATTTTAACGTCGAGTGCTCTGTGTAGGTTAAAATGGTGCGAACTAGGCTCAGAGCGAGTACCAGTCGGGTTGGTACGAGTGCCGGCGGAAATGACGGTCGAGATGAGGATGTGAATCGTCCACCTAATGTCCCTCCTGAACTGAACCAAGAAAATCAAAATGAAAATGTGACAGTTATGATGGGAAGGATGATGGAATTGATGAACCAAATGACGGAGCGTATGAATGGGGGAGCAACAACTACACCGGAGGTAGAAGCTCCACAACCGGAAATTGAAATACCCCAACCTGAGGTGAGGCCTAGAAATCACACTACTACCCTGGAGCGTTTCTTGAAGATGAAACCACGTACGTTTCTTGGGGAGCCGGATGCCACAAAGGCTGAATTGTGGATTGAGCACATAATCAAGATATTTATAGCTTTGGGTTGCAACGATGATGAAAAAGTCACCCTAGCTATGTTTAAACTAGAGGGAGCAGCTGAACATTGATGGCAGGTACTACAGGGAAGCTGGGACTTGCGGGAAGAACCTTACAGTTGGCCCAATTTCTTGAGGGAATTTAAAGCACAATATATTTCAGAGGTAGCTCGTGAAAGAAGAGAAAGGGAATTCTATGATCTGGAGCAAGGCAGCATGACGGTGGCACAGTATTTGGCCAAGTTCACAGAATTGGCTCATTACTGTAGTCACTTAGTTCCTATGGAGGAGAAGAAGGCTCAAAAATTCGTCAAAGGCTTGAAAACGGAGTACAGGAAATAGTTGCTGTCTTTGCAACTTGCTGACTACAGAAGTGCGGTGGATAGGGCATATAGGATTGAAAGTGATATAGAGGAGCACCAAGGGAGAAATTTTAACAACCTTCCGCAGGCATCACAGAACCAGGGACGAGGACAGAGTTCCGGTAACCGATATAGCGGTGGAAACAACAACCGCAGGGGGAATCAGAAAAGTGGACAATCCGATGGGCAACAGGGGCAATAATTTGGTGGAAGGAGTAACAGTACCGCATCTATCCAGGGTCCGTGGGGTACACCGTAAATTTGTAACTATTGTTTAAAATCGGGGCATTCCGAAGATAGGTGTTATAGCAAAGGAGGAAGTTGGTTGGGTCAATGTTACTATTGCAAGGAGGTTGGTCACCAAAAGAGAGATTGTCCTAAATTAAAGAGTAGTCAGGATGGGAGTGCTAGTGTGCAATCTAGCGGTACAAAGAGGGATAGCGACGGTAGGCCTAAGGTTCAGGGTCGTGTGTTCGCGCTTGATCAGCGCGAGGTGCCAGAGTCTACGTCAGTCATAGGAGGTAGCCTTTCTGTCTTCGATAGTAGGGCTCGAGTTCTTATAGACCCTGGCTCATCGCATTCATATGTTGCATCCCATTATGTGAACAACTTGTGTGTGTTACCCCAATCTTTGTCGTTTGTGCTTGAGGTGTCTACCCCGTTGGGGGAGTATATGTTGGCTTCAGATGTGTACCGAGCTTGTGATATACTTGTAGGTAATCACACTTTGCATGCTGATTTGGTAGTGTTACCCATACGTGATTTTGATGTGATACTTTGCATAGATTGGTTATGTGCATATCATGCTTTAGTAGATTGTCATAGAAAGAAAGTTACTTTTTCTATGCCGGGTGTGCCTGAATTTGTGTTTGTGGGTGATGCTGTTAAGAGTGGTTTACATGTTATATTTGCTTTAAAAGCTAGGAAATTGTTATTGCATGGTTGTGGGGGTTATTTGGCATGTGTGGTTGATAGGAGTATTGCTGCCCCATAATTAGAAGAGGTTCCTATGGTTTGTGAATTTTTCGATGTATTCTCTACTGATTATGCATTGCCTCCTGATAGAGAAGTTGAGTTTTGTATTGAATTATTGCCGGGGACTACTCCAATTTCTAAAGCTCCGTATAGAATGGCACCGGCAGAATTAAAAGAGTTGAAAGACCAATTGCAAGAACTTCTTGATAGGGAGTTCATTAAACCAAGTGTATCACCGTGGGGTGCGCCTGTGTTATTTGTGAGAAAGAAAGATGGTACTTTGAGGTTGTGTATCGATTACAGACAATTGAATCAGGTAACAATCAAGAACAAGTATCCTCTACCACACATTGATGATTTATTCGATCAGTTGCAGGGGTCAGTGGTGTATTCTAAGCTAGACTTGAGAAGTGGTTACCACCAGTTGAAGGTGGGAGCTGAAGATGTTCCTAAGATAGCTTTTCGCACAAGGTATGGTCATTATGAGTTTGTTGTTATGCCATTCGGGTTGACAAATGCACCGGCAGTATTCATGGACTTGATGAATCGGGTGTTCCATGAGTATTTGTATTGTTTTGTAGTAGTATTCATCGACGACATTCTTGTGTATTCTAAATCTCGGGAAGAACATGCGCAACATTTGAGGTTGGTACTATCAGTCCTTCGGAGAAGAAATTGTTTGCCAAATTTAGTAAATGTGCTTTCTGGCTCGAAGAGGTTTCTTTTCTAGGGCATGTGGTTTCGAAAAGATGGGATAGCGGTGGATCCGTCAAAGGTAGAAGTAGTAACGAATTGGAAGAGACCAACTTCAGTGATTGAGATCTGAAGTTTCTTGGGTTTAGCAGGTTACTATCGGAGGTTTATTAAAGGGTTTTCAAAGATTACTACTCCTATGACAAACTTAACAAAGAAGACAACACCGTTTGTTTGGGATGATAAATGCGAGAACAGTTTTCAAGAGTTGAAGCGACGATTGACAACGGCTCCTGTATTGACATTACCTAGCGGCGGGGATAACTTCATGATTTACAGCAATACATCTAAGGAAGGTTTGGGATGTGTGCTTATGCAAAATGGGAAGGTTATTGCGTATGCTTCGAGGAAGTTAAAGGATGCGGAACAGAACTATCCTACCCATGATCTTCAGGAAGGGGATTTTGGCTTCTATTTTTTTCTCTCTCTAGAATTTCTCTCTAGGGTTTCTTACAACTTCGATCGCCGGCAGCCTTTGTCATGGCTGATCCGGGGATGTTCCCCCCTCTTCCGTCCTTCCATCACAACCCGTCTTCAACCTTTGACCTGTCTCATGCAAACCCTACGCCGCTACAACCTAGTCCGCCTAATCATACTTTGCCAAACCTATCTCAGCATAACCCTAATACTATTATCCCTAATAGCGGTGCCAACTTGCAGCAGCAGCCGCCGGCCCTTCCCACGCTAACCCTAGCCCGCCGCTCAACAAGTCCTTTGCTTCCCTCCTCACCAATAGCCCGGTTCACCATGCGACTGATACTCCAATGATTGCCTCCGCCATTCATAAGGGGGTTCCTTCGTTAAAGCTTACAAAGGAGACCATTGCCGCCTTTGCTAGGCCCTTTGCATGGACTTTGGTTGGGAAGTTTCTTAATGGTCGGCCAACCATGAAGGCGGCTAGGTTGGCCTTTGCTAAGTTCCATCGTAAGGGCAATTTCAAACTTGGCCATATTGATCAACAGCATATGCTCATTCAATTATCTACCGAGGAAGACTTTCATCGGTTATGGACAAAGGAGGTGTGGTATGTAACGAAGTTCCCTATGCGCACTACTATTTGGACTCCTTCATGGCAACCCAAGCAAGATTCTCCATTAGCACCGGTATGGGTTAGTCTTCCAGGGTTACCCGTCCATTTGTTCAACAAGGTTTTTCTATTTTCTCTGGCTAGTACATTTGGCAAACCTTTGGCTATTGACAAGGCTACGGCTGAATTATTAAGGCCAAGTGTTGCTAAAGTTTTGGTTCAAGTGGATTTGCTTAAATCACTTCCGGAGAAGATTCATATTGACTGTGGGGATGTTTCGCCTAGTTTCTTTCAAGAAGTGGTGTATGATAATCTCCCTCTTTATTGTCGTCATTGCTTGGTTTTGGGACATGATCATTCCAGTTGTCGTGTGATAAACAAGGAGTATAAGAAGGAGGGTAAGAAAGAAGATAAAGGAAAGAATGTTGCTCCCAAAAAAGCTATGGGGGATGGTCTTGAAAAAGGACTGAATTCTAACCTTTCTGGTGAGACTTTGAAGGTGAAAAATGGTACTAAGGAGAAGTTAGAGAAGACTAATGTTCCAAGGCTGGCTCGTAGGGGTTTGGAACTTCCTAAGGCAGTAAATGAGGCTCTTAAAAAGCCTTTGTCTCCTTCTGTTATGGAGGAATCTTGTGCTATTCCGGACTTACAAAACTTGAAGAAACTGTGCACCCCTCTTAAGGATGATTCGGCTTTAAGAGCAAAAGGGTCATCTATTGCCAAGTTGAATACGTATGGTTCGTTAAATTTATCCCCTAGAGGTCCGGCGGTTACCTCTATCTCTAATGTTATGGAGCTTCATATGGATAGAAAGGAGAGTGAGTTGGTTAACCTAGATGATGGGGAAGGTGAATTCACAGAAGTGATCAATAAGAAGCGTAAAAGCAAAGAAAAAGGTTTGCAGTCTGCATCGCAAGCAAAAGGCCACAGTTCGCAGCCTTAATTCCTTTTCTCTCTGTGAGTCTCTCATACCTATTTGGTTTACATAATTTTACTCTATTGTTTTACTATGGTGTCGTTTTTAAGTTGGAATGCTAGGGGTATCAGCAATGGTGCCACAGTTCGAAGGATTAAACGGTTATTTCGTTTACATAATGTCTCTCTTTTTCCTATTTATGAGCCAAAAGCAAGGGGTGATACTTTGGGTGCTTTTGTTCGGAAAGTTGGTTGTGAAGACGGTTTAATGAATCTGAATAATAGAGTTTGGGTTGTTTGGAAACATGGTCTTCGTTGTGTGGTTGTGCATGATTCTAATCAGGCCTTAACGCTGGAAATATCTCATACTCTTTGGAATGAAGTGGTTTGGGTATCCTTTGTTCATGCTAGCTGTAATAAATATTTGCGTCGAACCCTCTAGGATGATCTTATGGTGATTAGTGAGGTTGATTTTCCCTGGATGGTGGTTGGGGATTTTAATGTTGTTTTAGATCAGTAAGAGAAGGTGGGTGGCAATCCTATTAATGAGACCAATGTGGCTGAATTTTCTGATATGATCCAATACTCTAATCTTATTGACGCGGGCTATGATGTGAATATGGCAACTTGGTACAATAAAAGAATGGGGCGCAGGGCTATTTATCAAAGGCTTGACAGGGCGTTCTATAATGAAAAATGGATGCGTCTTTTTCACCTGACTGGAGTTTCTCATTTACCTCATTCCTGTTCGGATCATGCTCCACTTCTTATTAATATCCAGATTGAGGCTGAACTTATCAAGGGGTCTTTTAGATTTCTTAATGTGTGGTTGAAGCACCATAACTTTCTCAACATTGTTCGTGATTCGTGGGATTTGTCTATGGATGGGAGGCCAATGGTTTGTTTTGTGAAGAAACTTGGTCGATTACGAAAATGTATCTCGGTTTGGAACAAGGAGGTTTTTGGGCGTATTGATCAGCAGGTTAAAAATGCGGAAGATGAGGTTCTTGCTTGCGAGTTGTTTCATCAATAGCATGGTACTGAAGATAGTAGGACTGCTCTTAGCCTTGCTCAAGCTCATCTCTTGTCTAAGCTTAAAACTGAGGAGGATTTTTGGGCTCAAAAGGCTAATATTTCTTGGCTAAAAGAGGGGGATTGTAACACTAGATTTTTTCATGCAACGGTAAAAACGAAGAGGCAAAAGCTTTTTATCCATAAGATTAAGGATCGGCAAGGTCATTGGCTTACTAATAAGGATGATATCCAGACTGAGGCGGTTGGTTTTTACGCAGATCAACTCCAAGGGCAATGTGCGACTCCGTCGGATGATTATTTGTTTCTCATTCCACGTCTTATTACAGAGGAGGATAATAGGAATCTCACGGCTGTTTCGTCTATGGAGGAGGTTAAGACTATTGTTTTTGATATGAATGGGCAGAGTGCAGCAGGTCCGGATGGTTTTACGGGGGAATTTTACAAGGCCTGTTGGGATGTGATCAAGAATGATTTAGTCCGTGCCATTGGAGAGTTCTTTTCGGGATTTCAGATGCCTCGTAGCTGGACTAGTACTTTAATTGTGACCATTCCCAAAGTGGACTCTCTCGATTTCTTTTTCGGATCTTAGGTCAATCAGCCTTTGCAATTTTTGTAACAAAGTTGTCACCAACCTTTTAACTCGTCGTTTGGCTCCTATTCTTCCTCGGATTATCTCCCAGGAGCAAAGTGGTTTTGTTCGGGGTAGAGTGATTCATGAGAATGTTCTTCTAGCCCAAGAGCTCATGCAATCCATCACAAAGAAAGCTCGCGGTTCCAATGTTGCGTTAAAGCTGGACATGGCAAAAGTTTACGATAGGCTTTCTTGGTTTGGGCTCATTAAGGTTATGCGTCAGTTTGGATTTAATGAGGTTTAGATTGATTTGATTTATAGATGCATTTCTAATAGCTGGTTCTCCGTTCTTGTTAATGGGGAAGTTTGTGGTTTTTTTCACTCTACGAGGGGTTTGAGACAAGGCGATCCTTTATCTCCATGTTTGTTCATTATTGCTGCTGAAATTATGAGTAGGGGTCTTAACCAGTTGCATGCTTATTATCCTCGTTATAGATTTAAAACTCATTTGAGTGCTCCGGTGATTTCTCATTTAGCTTATGCAGATGATGTGTTAATTTTCTGTAATGGGTCAAAAAATTCGCTTGAGACTCATATGAAGTATCTTGAATGGTATCAAGGGTTTTCGGGCCAGCTTGTTAATGTTCAGAAATCTTGTTTTATTACGGGGAAGTTTGATAGAGAGAGGGATGGTATTATTGCAGCAGTGACAGGTTTTGTTAAGCAAGATCTGCCTATAAAATATTTAGGCTGCCCGTTGTATATTGGGAGGTTAAAGCTCAGTTTATTCAATCCTTTATTTCAGAAAATGGAAGCCAGGCTTGCTTCTTGGCAAGGGAAGCTTCTTTCCTTTGGTGCTAAGCTTACCTTGATTAAATCTTGTTTGGCAGCGATCCCTCTTTACTATCTATCTTTTATTCATCCTCTTAAAGGGGTCTTTCAAAGACTCGAACGTATTATTACAAGGTTCTTTTGGAGTAATGTTGATGGGTCTCGAAAATGTCATTGGCTTTCGTGGGATAGTATGAGTTGGCCTATTGATGAGGGGGGTTTGGGTCTTCGAAAATTTGAGGATGTTTCCATGGCTTTTGCCATGAAGCTTTGGTGGAGATTTCGGACTGGGGACTCTCTTTGGAGCAGGTTTATGTTGGCCAAATATTGTAGAGACATTCATCCTATGGATGCCTCTCGGAAATCAGCTGAGTCTCATATTTGGCGTCGTATGATGGATGTTAAACCTCTGGTAGAAAGCTGTTTAGGTTGGCGGACGTGAATGCTGTTTAGAGGCAAGGGAAGAATCCATTCCCCATATTTTTATTAATGGTGAAATCGCTAAGAAGGTTTGGCAGCATTATGGCTCACTTTGTGGTGTTCATATGTTTTGGGGTGGTTTGAACCAAATGCTTTATTGTTGGTGGGATGGTTCGCAAATAAAAAAGAATAGTGCTTCTTCTTTTTTATCCCAAGTTCTTCCGGCTTTCATTCTTTGGGAAATTTGGTTGTCAAGGAATAAAAGCAGATTTGAAGGAGTTGCTATGAATCATTTGTCCATCATTTATAAAATTCGAGAGCAAATCCAAAACATTGCTAAAGCCTTTGAGTTGTCTTTCTTGTGGAATTCAACCGATGATCACCTCTTCTCTTTCTTTGGGCTGAATAAGGTTGGCGGTGGTTGTCATAACATTCGTTTGGTGATTTGGCAACATCCTTCTGATGGTTTAATTAAAGTTAATACGGATGGGGTGTCTCGTGGAAATCCGGGCCTGGCTGCGGGTGGAGGTGTCTTTCGGGATAACAATGGTGATTTCCTTTATGGTTTTTGCAAATTCTATGGTCACTCTTCTAACATGATGGCTGAGGCTATGGCTGTTCGTGACGGTCTCCTTTTGGCTTATACTCGTGGTTACTTGCGGGTTTGGCTAGAAGTGGATTCTCTTCCCCTTATGAGTATCATTATCAAAGAATATCATATCCCCTGGGCTATTTGGTATGTTGTTGCTCACATTCATAGACTTATGTCCTCCATGGAAGTTCGAGTTACCCATATCCTTCGGGAAGGTAATGGTGTGGCTGATGGTTTAGCAAATTTTGCTGCGGATGAGCAAAGGGATGTTGAATTCTTTTCTCACTCGGATCTCCCTAATCGATGTCGGGGTAATTTTATCTTAGACAAAGCTAACACCCCTTATATTCGTTTGAAATGACCCCTCTTTGGTTTAGTTGGGCTGCTACTTTTCTGTTCCTGCTGGTGGTCTTCCCTGCTAGCACGAGTCATGCCATAGGAGACGAGTCGTCCAATTTTTCCCTGATTCAGTCGTCCCTTTGGAGGGGACGAATTCAGCATATTGAGGACGAGTCGTCCAATCTGTCCCTGTTTCAGTCGTCCCTGTGTAGGGGACGAGTTACAGTATCCGGGGACGAGTCGTCCACTGTTAATTGGATAAGGCCTGTTTTGGTTTTTTGTTTGTTTTTTGGTTTCCCCTATCCCCTTTGTAATGGGCAGCTCTCTAGAAGCTTGATCCCTCCCCGTAGCTATTTCCTTATGTATTTTGCTTCGGTGGTTGAGGTTGTCATGTCCCCCACCTTGTTTGTAATTTTTTTTCATTTTTAATTAAATCTAGGGACTGCCGTCTCCTTTCGCCAAAAAAAAAAAATACCCATGATCTAGAATTGGCTGCGATTATGTTTGCGTTAAACAAGTGGAAACATTACCTTTACGGGGTAAAATTTGAGGTCTTCACGGATCATAAGAGCCTAAAGTACCTTTTCTCGTAAAAGGAGTTAAACATGACACAGCGCCGATGGATGGAAAAGTTAAAGGACCACAATTGTATGATTCTTTACCATCCGGGGAAAGCAAACGTAGTCGCGGATTCTTTGAGTAGGAAGGTGTACGTGTCGTGCATGATGGTTCGTGAGTGGAAGACATTAGAGGACTTGAGGGATTGGAGTCCTAGTGAGACGGAGCGTGGTGTAATTTTTGCAAATGTTCGAGCTACCCCAGTTTTGTTGCAACTGATTAAGGAAGCTCAGGTTAGCGACCTGGAGTTCGAGAAGTTAATTGGACAGTTGAATGAAGGTAAGACACTTGACTTTGCGATGAATATGGATGGTATCTTGACCTTTCAAGGGAGAGTTTATGTTCCATCGAATGAGATTGTAAAGCGGCAAGTACTTGATGAAGCTCACAAGGCTAAGTATACCATACATCCGGGAAGTACAAAAATGTATAGGGATTTGAAGAAACAGTTTTGGTGGAATGGCATGAAACGAGAGATAGCGGAGTATGTATCTAGGTGTTTGACATGTCAACAAGTGAAAGCTGAACATCAAAGACCCGCAGGGTTATTGCAACCATTGGAGATTCCAAAATGGAAGTGGGAGCATATTACAATGGATTTCGTGACAGGATTGCCGCATACTCGTCGGGGCTTTGACGCCGTTTGGGTTGTTGTGGATAGGTTAACAAAATCAGTTCACTTCATACCTATTGCGATGACATATTCATTGAGTCAGTTGGCAGCATTGTATGTTCAAGAGATCGTAAGATTACATGGAGTTCCGGTTAGTATCGTGTCGGATCGTGACCCAAGGTTCACCTCGAGATTTTGGGGAGCATTACAAGAGGCTATGGGAACGAAGTTAAACTTTAGCACGACTTTTCACCCTCAATCGAATGGGCAGTCGAAAAGGTTAATTCAAGTACTCGAGGATATGCTACGTGCGTGTGTAGTAGATTTTATGGGAAGTTGGGATTCACACTTACCTTTAGCGGAGTTTGCATACAATAATAGCTTCCAACCAAGTATCGAGATGGCACCGTACGAAGCACTATATGGGCGAAAATGTAGATCTCCAATTTGTTGGGATGAAGTCGGTGAGGCAAAAATTTGGGGTTCAGAATTGGTACAACAGTCGGTGAAAAGTGTGAGGATAATTCGGGATAGATTACTTACCGCTCAAAGCCGACAGAAAAGTTATGCGGATAATCGAAGAAGGAATCTTGAGTTCCAGGAAGGTGATTATGTATTCCTTAAAGTATCGCCGTGTAGAGGTACCAAGAGGTTTGGGAAGAAAGGTAAACTATCCCCTCGATACATAGGGCCTTTTGAGATACTTGAGAGGGTTGGCACATTGGCTTATCGACTTGCATTGCCACCATCTTTGTCGGAGATTCATAATGTCTTTCACGTGTCAATGCTTCGAAAGTATATGAAAGATGAATCACATGTGTTGGGATATGAGGAGATCACGTTTGAGCCCGATCTGTCATATGTGGAACAACCAGTGAGGATTCTCGACACCAAGGATCAAGTATTAAGGACCAAACGAATTCCACTTGTAAAGGTGTTGTGGAGAAACCATGAGATCAAGGAAGCTACGTGGGAAACCGAGGTGGAGATGCGTGAGAAGTACCCTCTTTTATTCGATGGATTTGGTAAGGAATTTAGGGGCTAATTCTTTTAAGGGGGAGAGAATGTAATACCCTGAATTTGTTATGCTTTAGATGCTTACCTTGTTTTGTGTTATTCATGTTAATCATGTGTGTTTAACTTCTTGAGTAACATGTTCAATATGGTCTTGCCTTAGTTCTTATACATCTAATAGTACTAGAATGGTATACATGTTAATGCCTTAGCTTAGTACAAGCCTTTGTGATTATTCATGAGTGTGAGGTGATTATTATTGACAATGTTGCATGTTGTTTAGAATGAGTTTTGGGTGTATTTCAAACTTGATTTGAAGTTGGTATCACATTAGGGTGACTTGGGTACATTTTAGGATCACTTTGATGTGTTTGGAAGCCTTTTTGACTTGAACCAGCCTCTATGCAGCCGCATAATGCGAGCTTGCCCAAAACCCCAACATTCTGGTTTCTATGCGGCCGCATGAAGCGCCCGCATAACATCCTAAGCGGCCGCATGAGGCGCCCGCATGACAGCCTTTGCGCCCGCATGATGCTAACCTTTTTTAGCGCACAAACCTTCTAGATTTTAAGCGGCCGCCCAAGGCGCCCACATAGGGTCTATGCGACCGCATGGTGCGGCCGCATAAGGTCGTATTCTGCAATTTTGTTGACTGAATTTTTAAGTTGTTTGACCCTTAAATATTCATCCTATGGCTGAGATGTGAACTTGGCTTTGACTTGTTGACCAGCTTAAATACTCTCCACCCTTGTGAGAAAACAAAAAACACTTCATTCTTCTCATAACATCTTCCATGGTAGTTTAGAGAGCTTGTGTGGGAGATAAAGGTGTGATTAGTGTGTGTGCTTCATATCTCCCCATTCAACCATCCAAATTTTGATCCAAGACCATCAAAGTGTAGAGGGTGACTTGAAGACCAATTTAGAAGACTTGAATTTGCATTTCATTGGTTTGATTTCCATCTTTCATGTAAGTTACTAACCCCCCTTTGTATGCTTAGAAACTATTGCATACTTGTTCTTAATCTTACATGCATGACTTGAATACATAGTATTTTCATGTTTAAATGATATGTTGAGATGTATAACATGTCTATGTGTTAAGTTTTGGAGTTAGATGATGTTGCATGTTGGATTTAAGAGCTCAACCATGGGATTGAACCAATGAACATGTTAGAGACTTTAAATGGTGAAAATTGCATATAGCAATTATACCCAAATTTTATAAACTTAATGAATTGACCCCAAAAGTGGATTTTTGGGAAGATTATAATTCTCCGAATCACTAGTTAAATTACTACAAAAATTAGAGTTCAATTGGTATGGAATTTAGTCCTCCGTGTATTTGATACTGGTATATTAGAGACTTGTAAAGTAGCTTTAAAGTTGTGTTTCAAGACTTTGGACAATATGTTTGATGAATATATGTTGTAGAAAAATATAATCTACGTGGTATTTGTCAAGTTCACTACTTTTGAACTTGACGGTTATTTGCATAAGTTGAGTAAGGTTACCTACTTGTGTGTTGTGTAAGTCCAGCTGGCGTTGTCGTTGTTCATGTCATGGTAGGACGACCTATCGCCTTCACAAATTAAAGTTTGTGATCACTATAAGTCGCCGTACCGGAGTTCACACACCCTCTTCTGTTGGCCACAGTTGAGAAGTAGCTCCACTGTTGTAGCAATACGCATGACTTTGGCTTGCTAGTTGAACCCGATGGGATTAGTCGGGGACGTCGATACTACGTACACGAGTATCGAGGAACTATTGGTTGTTTGTGTATTGCAGGAGCTACACAAGGTTGAAGAAAGAGATATGATATCCTTCTATAACGTGGTTTATTTAAGAGTACTTATGTGTTAACCAAAGTGCTATGTGAGTTGAGTGATTTGTATATCAAGTATGATGATACATGTTTAGTTGTGGTATACAAATGAGTATCCCAACTTCCCTTAAAGTCTACCGTGCACGCACGCAACATATCCTCAAGTACCTGAATCAATCTCTCCGATTGTCCATCTGATTAAGGATGAAAAGCTGTACTAAAGTTAAACTTCGTCCCCATAGCTTCCTGTAATGCCTACCAAAACCTTGATGTAAACCTCGGATCTCAGTCCGATACAATACTCACTGAAACCCCATGTAACCTTACTATCTCCGGAATATACAATGCCGCCAACTGACTCAAGGAATACGTTATCACAATTGGAATAAAGTGTGCTGATTTTGTCAACCTATCAACAACAACCCAAACTGCATCAAAACCTCGACGAGTACGTGGTAATCCTGTCACAAAATCCATCGTAATGTGCTCCCACTTCCATTCAGGGATCTCAAGTGGTTGTAACAAACCCGCTGGCCTCTGATGCTCGGCCTTTACCTGCTGACAAGTCAAACATCTAGAAACATACTCCGCAATCTCTCGTTTCATACCACTCCACCAAAATTGTTTCTTCAAATCCCTATACATTTTGGTACTCCCCGGATGTATAGTATACTTCGTCTTGTAAGCCTCATCAAGAACTTTTCGTTTCACCACATCATTCGAAGGAACGCAAACTCTTCCCCGAAATGTAAGAATTCCATCACTGTTCATCGCAAAGTCAGGTGTCTTTCCCTCGCTCTACTCACCAATTATCTTAACAATTTCTGGGTCATTAACCTGAGCCTCTTTAATCTGTTGAAACAAAACTGGTGTAGCTCGAATATTCATAAAGATTACTCCATGTCCTGTCTCGCAAGGATTCCAATCTCGCAAATCCTCCAACATCTTCCACTCTCGAACCATCAAGCAAGAAATGTATGTCTTTCTACTCAATGCATCCGCCACTACATTTGCTTTCCCCGGGTGATAAAGGATCGTATAGTCATGGTCTTTTAATTTTTCCATACATCTACGTTGTCTTATGTTCAACTCCTTTTGTGAGAAAAAGGTATTTCAAATTCTTATGATCCGTGAAGACCTCAAACCTTGCTCCGTAGAGATAATGTTTCCACTTATGCAACGCAAACATAATCGCAACCAATTCTAAATCATAAGTAGGATAATTCTGTTCAGAAGCTATCAATTTCTTTGAAGCATAAGCAATAACCTTTCCATTCTGCATAAGCACACAACCCAAACCTTCCTTCGAAGCATCACTATAAACCACGGAGTTGTCACCTCCACTAGGCAACGTCAAAATAGGGGATGTCGTCAAGCGTCTCTTCAACTCTTGAAAACTAGCCTCACATTTCTCATTCCACACAAACGGTGTCGTTTTCTTTTTCAAATTCGTCAGAGGTGTAGCAATCTTGAAAAATCCCTCAATGAATCTCCGTTAGTATCCTGCCAAACCCAAGAAACTACGAACCTCGATAACTGTACTCGGCGTTTTCTATTTTGTCACTGCTTCCACTTTGGATGGATCAACTGTTATCCCATCCTTCGAAACCACATGACCCAAAAATGATACTTTTTTCTAACCAAAAAGCACACTTGCTGAACTTAGTAAATAACTGTTTCTCCCGAATAATTGATAATACAACTCTCAGGTGCTGCTCATGTTTTTCCCGTCACTTGGAGTAAACAAGTATATCATCAATAAAGACCACTACGAAACAATCCAGATATTGATGAAACACACGATTCATCAAATCCATAAATACTGCCAGTGCGTTTGTTAACCCAAACGGCATAACTACAAACTCATAGTGCCCATACCTCGTGCGAAAAGCGGTTTTAGGAATGTCTTCCGCTCGAACTTTCAACTGATGATACCTACTCCTCAAGTCTAACTTGGAATACACAACCTACCCCTGCAACTGATCGAATAAGTCATCGATGTGAGGTAAAGGATACTTGTTCTTGATTGTTACCTAATTCAACTGTCTGTAATCGATACACAACCTCAAAGTACCATCTTTCTTCCTCACGAATAAAACTGGTGCACCCCACGGTCATACACTTGGCCTAATGAATTCCCTATCAAGGAGTTCCTGTAATTGCTCTTTTAATTCTTTCAATTCTGCGGGTGCCATTCTATAACGGTTTTGATTCGTCGATCGAGCACGTCAACAATGGCTCCTACATTGGTATATTATATGTTGGTTGGTTGAAAGTATTGGGTATATTGGAGGTGTACCTCAATACTGTATCCTTTTAAAAAATGTTTACATATCGCACTTATGTGGTTCCTATATATGCGAATGTTGGTCATGATTTCTAACTGGTATAGGTCGGTTGGCGATTGTTGAGCCTCTCGTGTAGTGTAGGGTAATGTGTTATTATTATGAGATGCTTATTATGCTATGCTTTGAGATTGATATATCTTGCTATAACTTGTATTACTTGTTCATATTATTGTCTTGCATCTCGTATGACATATTGTTGCATTAGTAGCTTATTGAGTTTTAAACTCACCCCATCCAAATGTTTATTTGTTTTCCTTAGATCACGGTCCGGTGAGGAACCCATAGTAGGAGTTTGCTTCGTCTCGGCATTTGTGCAGGTTGTTCTTTTGGTAGTGCTATTCGGGCCTTGTATTTCTTTTGGTATGGCCGAGGGTATACATTGTTACTTAAACTATGTAATGTTGGGTAGTGTGTGTGTTGGTCTTTATGATTGTAATATTTTTTTGGTTGTGCCGATATGGTTGTCCTGCTTGATGTATTTACAAATACTTCTTACTTCCGCATACTCTGATTTGGATATGGTTGTTGTCTCCGAGCTTGTTGCTCGTGGAGGTTAATATTTATATGATTGGTTTTATGTTCAAACTATGTTTTAAACAAGATTAGTTTCCGGCTTGTTATTATGCCGATGAAGTATTGTTTTGGTTTTAAAAAAAAGCTTTGGACGTGCATTACAGGGTTTTATACATTCGCTTTATAATTGCATCAACATGAATTTTTATGATGTGAACTTTGTCTATCGTGTTCCCCACGCGATCCGACTCGGGATTCCACGTAGGAGTCCGGGTGTGGGTCGTGACAGTTGGTATCAGAGCATAAGTTAGATAACCTGGAATAGATTCTTGGTTTAGGAGGGTGGGTTGTGTGTTTGAGTCATTAACGTCGAGTGTTTGTTGCAGGTATTTGACAATGGTAGAGACACGTCATAGTACCAATACGGATGGGGTGGTACAAGTCGCGTTGGGGAAGCTGCTAGAGCTAAAAGCCATGCTTCACCACCTAGACCACCTCCTAATCAACCGGGAGTTCAGCTGACAGGGCAACAGAATGCACCACCTGAGGCAAATGTGAATCCAAAGAGGTTTTTATGCACATAATGCAGGGATTTATGCAAGCAATGATGAAGATGAACCGACAAACTATGGATATGCACAGACAGGTAATGGCAGGACAAGGACAAGTAAAGGGGAATAGAGTAGATCAACCAGCTAGGAGTAATGGAGATTATGATCGCAGATTGGGGAGACTTTTAAAGATGAAACCTCATAGTTATGATGGTGAGCCTGATCCGATGAAAGCGGAAAGGTGAATTGAATCTCTAGAAAAGATTTTTGTGGCAATAGAGTGTACCGAGGAAGACAAAATTAAGTTCGCAGTGTTCAAACTGGAGGTGCAGCGGAGCACTAGTGGAAGGTACTAGAGGCAAGTTGGGTACAAGATCGTGTGGTTCGCACTTGGGAGATATTTTTGAGAGAGTTTAGGAATCATTTTGTTCCGGATGTGGTTCAAGCAAAGAAGGAAGTAGAATTTCTTGGTCTTGATCATGGGACGATGACAGTGGCTCAGTACTCTGCTAAGTATACTGAATTAGCAAGGTATTGTGTACATCTGATTCCAACAACAGAGAAGAAGATCTACCGTTTTGTGAAAGGTTTGAGGACGGAGTACCGTAAGCAACTCTTAGCACTTTAGTTGCCAAGTTATCAAAGTTCAGTGGACTAGGCTTATAGGATTAAGCATGATATAGAGGAGCACCGAGGCAGGCAGGGTAGTACAAGTGGGAACTCGCAAGCTTCGCAGGCGCAATGGAAGAGATCGGGCGCTAGTGGGACTACAAACAGGGGGAGTAACACTAGCCGTCAGGGAGGACAGTTTCGTCAGCAAACTGGGAATCAGGGAAATGTTGGCCGTGGACAGCATGATGCAAGGGTTACTTGTGGGTTTTGCAAGAAGAGTGGGCATAATGAAGATAAGTGTTGGTTGAAACATGGGAAATATTTGTTATGTGGTGATGGCACACATTTTTAGCAGAATAGTCCTAAGAATAAAGGGCCACAACTGGGAGGTACACAACAGAACGCTGGGGTTAAGAGAGATAACGAGGGTCGCCCTAGAGTGCAAGGTAGAGTCTTTGCCTTGGACCAGAGGGGAGTCCCCGAGGCTCCTAATGTCATAGGAGGTACTTTAACCATCTCTAGTGAGATAGCCCAAGTGTTAATAGACCCAGGGTCATCACATTCTTATATTGCATCACATTTTGCTTATCATTTGCATGCTATACCTGAATCGTTACCATATGTGTTGGAGGTGTCTACTCCGTTGGGAGAGTGCCACGTAGCTTTGGATGTTTATCGTGCTTATGATATTGTCATTGATGATCATCACTTACCTGCTGATTTGGTTATTCTACCTATACGTGATTTCAATGTTATTTTGGGAATGGATTGGCTACACACTCATCATGCTATTGTTGATTGCCGTAGGAAGTTGGTTACTTTTGAATTGCCAAATGTTCCTTCATTTATGTTTATGGGTGATAAGATTATGGGTAGAATTCAACTCGGTATGTCATCTCATGTATAGTATAACCTATCACATATCGTTATCGTTGTGTACTATGTATATCACGACTCATTACAAGTCACATCCTATTCGACTCCGCCAGTGTCCGTCAAGACTAGTGTTCAATTCGCATAAAGGTTCGGTTTATAACGTTATATTTTATTAACTCCGTTTGAGTCGTTACCAATATTTGAGAAATCAGGATGAACCGTAGTATCATCTCTAATTAACCATTCTATGCTCAACACCATTATTTGGTAATATATATTATCCTAAACAACCTCACAAATTCATAGCGAGTAAACTAACCACAAAAATCTCAACGAGTTGCTATTATACAAAGTCTATTAACACAATATGATTTCTCCAGCACCGCACAACAGTACCGTTAAATTCACTAAATATTCCAAAAAATCCAAATATTACAATTATTCTATGTTTAGAAACTAGACATCTGGAACTATAATTTGCCACTTTGAATTACCTCATTTGGACTTATAATAATCAGGAATCAGCAACTTAAAGTTGGATCTAATACCCAGAATTTCTAGTAACAGCTTACTCGGCGCAGCCATAAAACACAACCTCAACGAGGTACTTCCCGGCCTCTAAAATTTATGAAAATTTACAGAGAACAACATAACATACATAAGAATAACATATCCAAAATTCAGCAAATTCTCAATAGTATATTAGTACCAGACTTTTCACGAAAATAGCCCAAAACAGGGACTGCACATTGCCATTGATTATCAACTAACATAATATCATTTGGAATGACCAATTACTTATTTCTTTCATGAAATTACACAAAGATGAACAACTACACATCCTATATGCTTTATTCTTCCAATTCAACTCATAAACATACAAATCATTATAGTTACTTACCTCTACCAAAATTAAACCATGGGAACCAGCATGCAATCCATGTAAAGTGTTCTCCTAGTCAAGAGCTCCACAATGGCGAAGACGGATCGTGATTTGGACTCCAAATGAGTAATCTATGGCACTTTCTCTTACAAGAACTCCATTACTCTCTCTCTTATGTCTAAGGTTGAAGATGAAGTTATGGCTGAGTTTTTGGGGTCTCTAATGGTGTCCAAGAGAGTAAGTAAGTCAGGTTTAAGTGACTCAATTCGTGGGTCAATCTCAGCCTTAGGATATAGGTCAATTGGTCAAGTTACTTAAAAGTTCATCAAAGAAAAAGAGCAGAACACGACGCTATGCGGGGGCATCATGCGGCCACATAGGCACCATCCCAAGGCATAGTGCGGCTGCATGGAAGGCAGAAACTCAAGATTTCAATGCGAGCTTGCATAGTGCGGCCGCATTAAGCTAAGGCTCAGGGCTGTCTTTGCCAAACTTGCCTAGGTTGATCCCGAAATGTTCCTAAGTCATCCTAGGTTGATTCTAACATCAAACAAAGGTCGAAACACAATCAAAACTCACACAAATCATCCCCTAATGGGGCTTGAATGATGAACAACACAAGTCTCAATCATACGCGAAGATAACCACACGAAATGACACACGAATCATCTTAACTTACGGCGTAACGACAAGACTAACATGCTTGTCATTCGAGAGTAGGTTTAAACCAAGGCAAAGCTTGACGTATTGAGTGATGTATACATGTGTATACATACGATATGGTATAAAGGATGGTCTTAAATGGGTACGAAACTACGATGTGATTAAACGTTGATCTGCTTCGAAACAATGGCAAGGAAGACTAACATGTCATACTTACCAAACATGACTACGCTCTCGTGAATCAACCCCTAAAGGTCCCAACTTAACACGTCACACTTTAGCAAGCATGATATAACTCTTATACGTCAAAGGTTAAAGGTTCTATCTCGTATTCTAAGGGTTTTTAAGCCGGTATGATGTGACTACGTGCAAAAATAAAAGGAAGTAGGGTCGGGGCCTTACAGTCATGTCCACTTTTTTTCCCTTTTCATCTTTATCAAGATGACAGTTCGTAGCCATAGGAGTATTGAAGTTGTTTGCGTTTTCAAGACCAAATTTCTTGATGAGTTCCTTAGCATATTTGGCTTGGATGATGAAGATACCAATAGAGCTTTGTTGGATTTGCAATCCTAGGAAGAATGTGAGTTCTCCTATTATGCTCGTTTCGAATTTACTTTGCACAAGATTTTCAAACCTTTTACACAAATTTTCATTAGTAGAACCAAAGATAATATCTTTAACATAAATTTGAATTAATATTGTTTGACCTTTATGTTTCATGATAAATAAGGTTGTGTCCATTTGACCTCTTACAAAGCCTTGATTAATCAAGAACCTTGAAAGGGTCTCATACTAGGCCCGAGGAGCTTGCTTGAGTGCATATAGAGCTTTTCTGCTTGTAGATGTCATCTCGTCTTGAGTTGTCGATGAATCAAAGTGGTTGTTCCACGTACAATTCTTCTTGTAGTTCACCATTCAAAAATGCACATTTAACATCCATTTGATATAACATGAAGTCTTTAAATGATGCATATGCAAGGAAGAGTTTGATAGCTTATAATCTTGCAACAGGAGCAAATGTCTCATCAAAGTCAATACCCTCCTCCTGTCTATATCCTTGAGCTACCAATCTTCCCTTGTTCCTTGTGATGTTTCCATTCTCATCTATCTTGTTCTTGAATACCCACTTAGTTCCAATCACAGCTTGATTGCTTGGTCTCTAGGAACCAATTTCCAAACTTGGTATCTTTCGAATTGATTTAGCTCTTCTTGAATAGGTTCTACCCAGCTTGGATCTTTCAGTGCTTCATCAATCTTTTTGGGTTCAATGTTTGATACAAATGTAGTGGAGTACATGCATTCATTTCTTGAAGTCTTTCTTGTTTGAACACCAGCTTTAAGATCACCAATGATTTGAGTGATAGAGTGATCTTTTACTTCCCTAACTTCAGTTGGAAGGTCTTGTCTGGATCAGTCTATAATGGATTTTAAGAAGTAGAGTTGTTGGGTCTCGTAGGTATGCTCAGAATATAGGCTAGAAGGGGGGGGTGAATAGCCTATATGACCTTCATTTAAAATTTCATCCTATTTTGAAATATGTTTCAAGAGCAGAGATGAAATGTTTATTGGGTATGGTAAATTTGATACGGGTGCGCTATGGGAAATTATGAACAAAGCTAGGGATACAATACAAATGGGTAAAACTAATTTGACATTGTCACTTGAAGCTTTAATAATGCAAAATTGGAGGAAACAAGAAATTGGAAGGTACACGGATGTAATTTACACGACAAGGGAGGACGGTTGAAGGGCATGCGAGTGGCATGTGCAAAGGGCGACTTGGAGGAAGGCAAGGAAGGAAAAAAAAACGTGATTTTGTGGTCCATGTGAAACTGAGTTGTATTGTTGCCTAATTTGGTCAAAGTTGTTTAGTTTTATTAGGACTCTTTAGTTTCCTAAGTAATTAGGTATTTAAGTGTCCTAGTTTATTTAAATTTCCTAAAGTATTCATGTAATAGTTTCCTAGTTAGATTAGGAGAGTATTTAAAGTTTTCTTGTAGGAAATAGGGTTAGGGTTGAATTCTTTTGTCTTTTTAGACTAGGATTTTCATTTTTTTTATTGTTATTGTTCTTTTTAGACTAGGAATTCAGATTTTCGTTATTCTTTTTAGACTAGGATTTCTCTTGTAAAGCCTATATAAAGGCCTAGAATTTGAGGTTGTAAAAATTCAGATTTTGTGTTATATGAAAAGTATTTCAAAGAACAAAGTTTTGTTCTAAATCGATTATTACATTCCTTAGGTTTAGGAAGGTATAATCAAACGGGATCTTTACGTTAGGTGAGTGAAGCCTAACCGGTGAACGCAAACGGGATCTTTACGTTAGGTGAGTAAAGCCTAACCGGTGAACCCAAATGGGATCTTTACGTTAGGTGAGTGAAGCCTAGCCGGTGAACCTGTCATCTATCCTATTTTCCATTGCAACGTTGATTCATTCCGTTAATTTCGGTTTCTGGATTGCTCGCTGGAGCACGACGCATTTATCAGTGAGATGTCCACTAGACTGATAATATTCATAATATTTTGCTTGGTCCCATGTGGCAGGCAATGGATTGGGAGGTCTGTAAACTTCGATGGGTTTGAGGACTCCTTGTGCTTTCAGCCCCCGAAAAATCAATGACATAGGAACATGTAGTTCATCAAACTGTCTATCATTTCTGCAGAAATTATTTCTTACACCTCTGTTATTGTTGTTTCCCAATGCATTTACAAAACTATCAGGTGAATAATTGAAAGGCATATTTCCATAATTCTGAGCAGGTGGTACAACTGGCAAGGCCATAGTCGGCACATTTCGTAGCATATTTACAACAGGTGCAGATGTTGCTACTGCCTTCCCTTTGGAGTATCGAAATGAGCTTGGAGGGGGATCGACCTTGATTTGTCCAGTACGGATCTCCGTATCAATGCGAAATTTGACGTTTAAGATTGCAGAGAAATCAGCATAAGGAAGGTAACGCATGCAATCTAGATAAATCGGCTGAAGATTTCTCAAGAAGATTTTGACTTGTTCAGTTGGGTCAGGCCTATCCAGGGTTTTAGCAATCTTCTTTCTCCACCTTTCGGCGTACTCTAAAAATGTCTCCTTTTCTCTTTGGGTGCATGAATCGAGATCTCTCCTGTGTTTTTCCC
This sequence comes from Platycodon grandiflorus, assembly GCA_016624345.1. Taxonomy (NCBI): domain Eukaryota; kingdom Viridiplantae; phylum Streptophyta; class Magnoliopsida; order Asterales; family Campanulaceae; genus Platycodon; species Platycodon grandiflorus. The sequence continues at coordinate 42,631,055 of CM028362.1, read as the reverse complement.
AATTACTGTTATCTTTGTATCTCTTCTGAAACTCATCTGGGAGTTTATCCTAGGTAGCAACCACAGTGCTGTCCACAGACATCAACCATTGCTTGGCAGCCCCAATTAAGGTTAAGTGAAAATTGGAGGCCATTGCTTCGAAACTTGCCCCTCTTTGTTGTATAGCATAGGCATAAGACCTAAGATAGGCAATAGGGCATCCTGTCCCATCGAACTTCTCGATATCAGGCATTTTGAACTTTGGTGGTAAAATGGCAGCAGGCTGAAGCGTCATTGCTCGGGCTGTGAATTCACCTTTGTTTAAGACTTTCAGAACTATGTCTTTCAATTCTCTGATCTCTCCTTTGTTTGCAAGTTCAGCATCATTGGTGTCAACCATAGCTGTGCCCGGGAACTGTTCTACTAGAGGAACTGGATAAGGTGGTATGTAGCTGGCAAATGGATATATTGGTTTGGCTGAAGGCTGAGAGTTGTAACTGTTTGGGTTTAGATGTGGACTATCCTGGATCAAATTGGTCATGTAGAATGGGAATGCATTTGGGTTAGGGAAAAGAATGTTGGTAGGAGGAGATGTGATGCGAGTTGTAGGAGGTGTAGTAGTATTTGGGATTGGAATTGTGGTAGTCTGAGACTGGGGATGGATGCTTGGATTGACATTTGGCTGAAGTGAAAATGTATTAGGGTAGGATGGGTAAGTGTTTGGATATGGGAGATATGAATATGGAGAATAGGTATGCGGGTATGTGGGGTATGTGTTTGAATTGGGCAGACTTGCATTCACGCTTGAGGGTAATAGGTCGACAGTTCCTGTAGAAAGGGGTGTGGTTCTGTTATCAGCCGCTTGACTTTGGATAAGGGCTAAAAACCTATTGATCATGGTTTCTATGTTCTAGTCCATCCATTGTTACATTGCTGGGGTTGGAGTGTATCCTGGAGCCCCTGTATCATGTCCCGTAGAAGTGCTATCTTCCTGATCGGCCATCTGATTCCAACGTAAATTTTTTGTACTTGACTCTGAATCTTGGCTTGAAACTCTTATCAATCTCCCAGTGCTAGTCCTCTTCCAATTCAAGGCCAGGTTTCTAAAAGGTTAGGATATGGGTAGGAGTTAGGTTTTGGAAGTGTTTCTGGGTACAACACAATTTCATTGGTCCTCTTTTCCTTTTGACACGACTCACCCTATGGTGGTTGGACAAGCGACAATGCTTTGTTTTGACTTATGAACCATTCCTGGAACAGTGGATTCTCTCGCCAGAATATAGGACCTTCGTATTCCACATGTATTTTGACTCTCCAAGATTGGATAGATTTCAGGCGAAGGGCCTATATTCTCTTCAGGATGCACCATCCGAATTGTTTAGGTATATGTCATTGAATTCTTTGTTAATCCTGTGCATGAGGACTTTGCTTATTTATCGACCTTTTGATCACCTCGATTCTCTTTTTGGGAGAGTATGACTCTTTTTTTATTTTCTTTGGTGTTTATATCTCAACATCTTTTTTTCTTTTTGCTGTGATCAAACAGACTCCTTTATCGGTCGACGACTCTTTTGATTTGATTTGATTTGATTTCTTTTTGTCTTTATGCACAGGATTGACAAAGTATGTTTGTGACAATAAGAACCAACCGGTCCTTTAAAGTGTCCTAGAACAAATTCGCGATATTTAAATATGTGAGCACGCAATTGTGTATAAAAAATGAGTCTGGCCCTCTTTTTTATTTATTTAAAAACAAACGTCCCCAGTAGAGTCGCCACTGTGAGCGCCCCGGATCCGACTTTCCCTTCTCGGGGAAAGATCCGACGAGGGCCTTTTTCGCTCTATGTCTTGTGGTTTCCCTCTATTTGATTTTATGGTTTGATAAACATGAAAAACATGTTTATCTTTGAAAACAGAATCGCTACTCTCGTTTATAAAATAAACAGGAGAAAAACTTTAGATTATGGGTTTAGGGGCCAAGTTACAATTTGGGAAGGTTTTGCACACCCAATTCGCCCTTTCAGTCTCTACACATTTGCATGCTCGTATTTAATTATTACAAGTTTGTTTATTTACAGAATAGATATTGCATGTATAATGTATTCACAATGTATTTGAAATAATTACATACATTTATTATATCTATTTACATATCTAAACTAACGAACGGAAGGGGTTACCTTCTGTCTTATAGAAATCGGGCCAAGTTCTAGGCCGTTGTAAAATATTAGATCAAGCTAGCTCGTAGCCTGACCGTTGTGCTCCCACTGCTACCAATCGAGGAAAGGAAGACTTACGTTTTGTGTGTGTTGAGATAAAGTCAATACTCTTTTCTTTTTTTCTTTCTCTCTTTTCTTCCTCAAAAAGAGGCTTGATTGAGAGAGTTGTGTGTGTGTGTGAGCTCTTGGAGGGAGTTCTCTGTTGTGTAGAAAGAGAGAGCTGATCATCTCTTTATATAGGAGGCTTTGGCTGAGATATTTTGATGAAAACTCTCGGGGCCAAGAAAGGAGGAAGCTTCCTTCAAAGCCTTCAATAGTCGGCTGCTTCACTACTGAGGAATGTTGGTTTAGTGCGCGGCGCACCTGGCATGGTGCCCGGCAACAAAACCCTGTTTGGGTGTATTGGCGCACCAAAAATGTCTTCAGCGCACCAAACCCTGTTTTTGGTTTTTCTAGGCTTTGTGTCTTGCACTTTGGCCCTTCTAAGCTGTGTATCTTCAGTCTAGACCCTTGATGTTGATCTAACGGAAGGTTGTTTGTGTGTCGGACGTCGTTAGTCCTATTGTATCTTTGAGTTTGACCCTTGATGTTGATCTAACTGAAGTTTGTTGTATTTGTCGGACGTTATTGGTCCGTTGTGTATGTTGTTTCCTGAAATAATCATAGAAACATGTGTTAGTCCATTTGTAAATAAACAGTTGTTTATTAGACAATTCGTATAATGTAGGTGTACGAATTCTAGGTGTCTACATTAATACATCAACCTAGACTCTCTAACCTAGCAATCTCCCCGGGGTAGAAGGAAGGTCAATTGGGATGCCGGGAAGACTCATAGCAAATCCTCATCTTTTAACTCTTACCAAGTACCTTGGGGAAAGTACATGGTAGAGCAAAGATGAGGCGAAAGTGAGAAGAGGATATTAGGCGTTGTTCAAATAACTAGTATTTGAACAACTAAGTGCTAAGCACTCGGCCAAGAGTGATAACAATTCATTGCACAATCGACAGCCCTTATAATGTAGTATAAGTCTGCCAATATGAATGTAGTATGGATTATTAGGCTCTGGTTCTTCATCGGACATCTTCAAGCTTGGACAGTCTTCAACGAGGGTCAGGATGCTTAATCTCTAGCTATAGATTTGAAATATAGCTGCTGAAGAGACTGAGTCTTTCGAAGGATGAAAAAACTCAAATAAAAAAAGGAGTTCTTGATTAAGCAGAGCTTCTTTGCCTTAGGAATTTCAGATTTCTCTCCCATAAAGTGTTTGTTCTTACACTTGTATTTTTCTCACTCTAAGTGTTGTTACAGATTGGAAGCACTAAGATCACCACACCTTGAATAAGGAATGACGGATTTCTTTTATAGGCTGGAGAAGATGAAAGAGTCGTTGAAGATTTGATAAGTTTTGCCCGTTAGAGATCTGAATCATCAATGCACCAGGGTACATTGTAGAGACTGTTGGACAAAGACTTTCGTGTAAGCTGCCTTGGAATCTGTCCGAAGAGTATAGGCTGGATGAATGAGACTTAACATGCAGGCATGGGTTATAGTGCACTGTGTTTGGCCTTTTATGGAATGTAGCCTTGAAGACTGGGACCAAACACGGAAGAGGAAATGTCTTCTGAATAGTAGTCAAAGCACAAACATCGATGTGTATCTTGAGCTTGCAGAAAGATCTTGTAACGGATCTATTTTGAATTGTAGCTTCGAGCAACGAACGATGTTCCTCTTGAGAATTATCAGCTTTCTTGCAGTTGTCTGATGAAGAGCATGGCTGATACTGAGATCTGCCGATTTTAAGACTGTTGTGGTAAAGACTGCTGATAAGACATGGCTGGTAGGAATGTCTGCTTGTGAGACATTACTGATAGAGATGTCTACTAGTGTTGGTAGAGCTAATCCATATGAATAGTCATCATTACTTAGTAAGACATAGACTCGGACATGTACAAAGACTTCCTAGTCTAATGACTTATACAATGTTTCATCAAGCTGCCACACTAACCAGTACGCAGCCCTTTTAGCCACTTGTGAAATATGCGTTGTAATAGAAACAAGAAAATCATTGAGTTGGCATATGAAAACATATGCATCAGCTGTTTCACAGGCATATTCCTAACAAAGTTCGTCCTCTCTCTCTCTCCCTCTATATGTTAATATTGAAGTATGAACCAATTCAGTTTGGTTTTTTAATTAAGATCCATGTATCAGCAAATTTTACTATAAGAGGATAAAGTTGTCAACATGATCGAATTAGGTCGTGTGTTCAATTGACTCCAATAAAAACACTATATATACGTGTGTCCATGATAAAGGGCCAATATATGCAGATTTGAATATAGCTTCTCACCTTGAAAAGTCTAAGCTACAAGGATTTTTCTCTTTTCTTTTTTAGTCCAGTTATATGGATAACATTCTATTTCATCTTCTCTAAGTCATCTAGGATTCCATTCCACCAATGTATCCTTAACATACAAGATGGGAAAGGCAAAGGGCCAAATACACAGATTTGAAGTACATGCTTTAAGTTTAACACCCGTTGAGTACAATAATATTTTGTAATGTAATACTTAATCATATTAGATAGTAGATTACCTCAAGTTGCAAAGAATTAGAGAGCTTGATTACTAAAAACAAATAGATATCAATTTTTTAATGTAGTTTTAGCTTAGCCAGAAAAATACTAATCACTAAATTAGAAAGTATTAGGACAACCCATTTTCAGAAAGAAAAAGAAGAGAAGTAACTTAACATCTGATTTGGAGAAAACAACAAACATCTGAACTACATAACGTTATTGCGTGAAAATGGAGTAATGAACTTACAGATTATCGTTTACTTAGTGTACCAAGCAACTAATGTAGCCATGCAACTGAAATCTATAGTAGTAAAAGACAGTTGTTGCATTCAGTTTAGTTTTTTTTGCCTGCGATTTGTTCTTCTATTAATATTCATGTGCTATATATATTCTATTAAGATTCATGTACTCTGCATCAAGAACAAAATTCATCGGTCTTAACGTTTTTCCCCTGCACATAAAAGTATCAACAAATTTCAGAGTTAGTTAAAGTTATTGCATGAAAATGAAATAATTAACTTGCAAATTATCGTTTACTTAGTGTACCAAGCAAACTAATGTATTGTCAAAAATCTTCTTCACGTTATTGGTGCAAAGGATTTGGGCAGAGAAGCTTCATTTGAGTATCATGTTTCACTTTCCAAGTAAAATGGACATGCATCAAACTGAGTCTACTTGGCAATTGGTGTAAATCAAAAAGACTTTCTCTCTATTAGTCCATGGGCACATTTTACAGTTCCTACTTCTGCTTTAATGATGTGACTTCAATTAATCAATGATATTTTCAGCTAATTTAAAAAAGTTGGATTTTGAATTGCAGTCGAGGGTCTCTTAAATGCTACTTTTGGAAATGCAATAGAGTTGATAATATCAATGTATGCAATGAAAAATGGTGTTGTACAACAGTCATTATTGGGCTCAATTTTGTCCAACATGTTGTTAGTGCTTCGTTGCACATTTTTCAGCGGAGGAATTGTTTATTGTACTAAGGGACGAGTGTTTAACAAGGTAAGTGTTTAACAAGGTTGGTGTTCAACAATCTGATACGAAAGTTCTACTTCAGTAGACCAAATTATATGTATGTGTGGTTGAGAAACTTCTAATTTAATTGGAGGCAATTGCTGCTATGAGTTCTGGGTTACTCTTGATGGCTGTAATGGGCCTTTTGTTCCCCGCTCTCCACTTCACACACAGAGTTACTAATCTCATTTCCTTTTTCCATTTTAAAAGTTTAATATTTTATTATTGGTTTTCTTACAAAATAAATAAATTAAAATTAATTATTATTTCATTATTTTGAGTCATTTAGTCTTATTCATTCCTATAAAATCTCGAGCATACATTAACCTCGAGCATAATTTAATTTGGTCATATACTGACACCGTGTCATAGGCACGGACACAAAGACCTAGAGCCCGTTTGGTGTAGCGTTTTGAAAACGCAGTGTTTTGAAAACGCAGCGTTTCTAAAACGCAGATTATTTAAAACGCGATTTTTTTCTTTATAAATGCGTTTGGGATATTATGTCAAAACGCAGCTTTTTATTCTCATCTGCGTTTTGGGAAAAGGCTAAGAATTTCAGCGTTTTAAAACGCAGCTGCGTTTTGAATACGCTGCTTTTTATAACGCAGCATTGAAATGTTTTTTTTTTTTTTAATCTTTTTTTTTTTTTTTGATGTCCTGGGGCGGGAAGGATCGAACCCGAGACTCACACTGTAGCCCCTCTACCACCTGCCACCCCTAAGGACCAAAGATTGAAATGTTAAGTTAAGGAATAAGCTGCGTTTTAACCCTGCGTTTTGGCCAAAACGCACGAACAAACGGGCTCCTAGTAATATACATTATCAGGCTAACAGTATAACCTTTTAGATAAGTTAGTTACTTAACATAGTATCACAGCTCATGGTGGCAAATATTATGGTTCAAGTCATCCATGTGTTTATCCTAAAATAATTACTCTCTTCGTTCCTAAATGAATGTTCATTTCTAAAAATTGCTTATCTCTAAATGAGTTTTTTTTTTTTTTACAATTTTACTAATTTCACGACACATATTATGTCTTATTGTGAACTTCTAATATTATATGTGTGCATTAAAGACATTAATATACATACGCTATTAAAAATTTAAAATACCCAAAAAGTCAATCTTAATTTTTGTAAAAAACTGCAAATAGACACTTATTTAGGAGTTTTTTACCAGAATATTGTACTTTTGAAAAAAATATTACTAAACTATGGTGCTTTTAAAATTATTTTTCAAACTGTAGTATTTTTTAATGTGTCACACAATGACACGAATGATTAGGAAATACTATTAATCATGAGTCCACTACCTATTCTTCTATTGATCGTCTACTTTTCAATTCATAAGCCAAACATCAACCTAAAACATTAAATTAACAGCATCTCTAATATTATCATCTAATTTGTTTTATATGACATATTTAAACAAGAAATTTTTTTTCTTACGTGGTAAAAAATTCAAAAGATAGAGAGTTTTTTTTCTAAACGTGCTCCAATGCAAGACTTCTTTTAAAATATTTTTCAGACGTGGCATTATTTTATAATTAAATATAAAAAAATAAAAATTACTCTTACCATAACTGATTGACGGTAAAAAATAAAAATAAAAACTAACGGTAAATGACATAGATGAAAAGACATCATTTAAGTCATCTTTAGAGGATGTCTTCCTAACTAAATGTCACCTTATCTTCACTTCAGCATAAGAGGTTTGCATTGAAGATTTTTTTTTTTGAAAAATCTATCTTTCCTACATATTTAATATTTTTTTCTGGATAGACGATTGCATTCGAGAAGCTCTAAGATTTTGAACTTAATTAAAGGCAAAAGCACTTTCATATCTTTGTACGGGAATAACAATCAAATACAACTAGATTGTTCCGAGAGCTAACCCAGAATAATAATTTTTCTTTGGATCATGTGCTGGAGTTTAAGGTTTAATTATAAAAGCGTTCGTTTACATACATGTTTTAGAAACTTACCATAGTTTGGTAAATAGTTCTAAAAGTACTATGATTTAGAAATACGGTAACATTATGGGTATCTAAAGAGTACCAATTTTTTTTCACCAAATAATGTGTCAGTTAATATGACAGCTGATGTAATTTAATACAAAAAATTTAATACTCTTTAAGTATTCATAGCATTACTCTTAAAAATATTTTCTTAAAAGTACAACATTTTAGTAAAAAAACTCTTTATTAAGGACGGATGAAGTACAAAGTATAAACTACACCATTCCATGTATACACATAATGGGAATTGTTGAAGCATAGAGCATAATATTCATTATCGAGTCCTTTAACAGTTTAAGCTTTCAAATTAGTTGGTTACTTAACCGTATTAATTATTGTCTTGTCCAATATTAATACACTTAACCGTATTAAGATTCATTTTTGCCTTTTCTGTTTAATATACGAGGATAACAATCAAATACAACTAGATTGTTCCGAGAGCTAACCCAGAATAATAATTTTTCTTTGGATCATGTGTCAGTTGATGTGATAGCTGATGTAATTTAATACAAAAAATTTGATACCTTTAAGTATTCATAGCATTACTCTTAAAAATATTTTCTTAAAAGTACAACATTTTAGTAAAAAACTCTTTATTAAGGACGGATGAAGTACAAAGTATAAACTACACCATTCCATGTATACACGTAATGGGAATTGTCGAAGCATAGAGCATAATATACGTTATCGAGTCCTTCTTTAACAGTTTAAGCTTTTAAATTAGTTGGTTACTTAACCGTATTAATTATTGTCTTGTCCAATATTAATACACTTAAATTTTCGGTGTCAACTACTAGACACAACATTTCCTTTTTATTCCATTCATCCAAAAAAAAAAAAATCGTATTGTACAAATATACAAAAAGAAAAAAACGTTACAAGGCATTTCCGCTGTTAAAATTCAATTTTTCAAAGAAGATAATTAAAAAATACGTGGATATGCGTACGTACAAAACCAAAGTGGAAAGCATAAACCTCTCTGATAAGTCTTGGGCTTTTAGCCTGAGAATACCTTGGAAAATCAGAAGTGGAAACCATATACTATTCCCCGTCTCTCCATACTTCGCGAAGGAGTTGATATCTAACCACATTTCGCCCACCCCTTGGCGTCCAGTTAGGTCTTGTTAACACTGATGAAACGCGGAAATTACCAGTGATGATGGAAGTCAAGGGTGAGTCCAACTCGTCAAGCTCGTCATCGCTCGTGTACGACTTTTTAAGCACTGATGACCCACTTCGCCGTAGAGCTTGGCTTCCCATTTCTCCCACTAGGCCAGCAAGTGCAGCTGCCGGAGGTGGTGAATAAACCGTTGGAGTTGCTATGCATGGAAATCTTATCAGAGCCTCTCCAGAAGCCTCCGAAGAGTCATCATCCTTCATGCAAATTAAGAGGGATCCGATGTTTGATTTAGATAAATAAAAAACGATTGCGACATTGGGCAGAGAGAACCATGCTTTTAGTGTGTGTGACCATGATAACTGTAAACTAGCCAAGCTGACCTTGAGTCCTGGTTTTTATATTTAATCGAACTCGAGCTTACTCAAGTCAAAGAACCAATGTTCAAGCCAAAGTCAAATATACCATATATCATACAAATTATGCCTAGAATGTGTATATTTATACCTTGAACCTAAAATTATATCTGAGCTCCATCAAACCCAATATTTGGCAAGCCGAATCAAGCCTTAAACAAGCCAAGGCTGATCCAAGCTTGAGCAAGTTTAACAGCCCTTCCAACAACAGGACTTGTCAAACTGCTGATGTATGCATCCCCTACTAATTTTAACATTTACAGAAAAGTTAGTAGAAAACATATACCAACCTCAGAACCCAAGGCCTCAAGAACGGCAGCTGGAATAGGGTTAGGGCAAAACTCATCTGGAACAAAATTGTAAATGACCCGCCTGATCAACGGTGCAGAAAATGTAGGGCAAACCTTCAAAAGACAGAAAAAAGGGCTAATAAGAAAAATGATAGAAATCCTTGACAAAAGAGCGGAAGGAATAGGGGCTTACCTCTTTCCTTGTGGACTGATCAGCGAGCATTTCACATGGAAGCATCATGAGATCACTCAATGCATTGAGCAGTCGGAAAGGTTTGAAGGATGTATCAAGTTCTATTCTCTCGTCATCACCAAAGTCATCATTATCTTCAGGAGAGTCGTTATCTTCAATGCCAAAGAGATCAGTAAGCCATCGAGACCAGCTCCCAATCTGGTAACAACAAAAAAGAGTCAAGATCTTCAAATTTAGAATCATGAAAATTGTTAAGTTGTCAATGGTTGGAAGATATTTCATGCAAATTTTGAGGATAATGGCCAAAGCAATGGATACACAAACCAGCCCCCAGGGGTGGCCCTGCACTGTGGTAGACCAAGGGCTTCACAAAGCGTGGGGTCTCAACTTTGATTCCTTCTTACGTCCCTTGGGGCCACACACACACACAGATAACCCTAAAAAGCTAAAAAAATTAAAAAAAAAAAGAACACAAATAAATTAACCATAGGCTGTTTTACTCACTGCGTTTTTCAATTGAGCACCAGCTCCAAAGCTTGATCTTCCAGCAGGGACCGGAAGGACCTTAGAATCTGCAATTGGATCAGAAACTGGATCTGTCGGCATTTCATCAGCTGATTCACGAAGAATTGCATTGAACATTGCAACATCTAGTCTACCCACCAACTGCTCCATAACCTAAGGGCATAAAAAGAAATTTAAGTACTTCTATTAGTTTCCATTTGACAAAGCACAAACAAACAGTAATATTTCGACAAAATTGGCTTTAAGCTTACCAATCTCGCCAACGTGGGTAAGCAACCACACTCATGGCCTCCAGCCCGAACAGGACAAAGCCTTTCACAAGCATCCTTGAAAGCCTTCTTCCAAAGTTCTATAGAGAACTTCCCCTGTTCTTGATCACCCAAACAATTTTTACTTTTCCTTGAGCCATGACCCATACTTCTACTGCTAGCCTTAGCAGCTATAGACTGCATATGTGGGGTCAGAGTCTGCCGAATAGAAAATGAAAAATCAGCCATGAGAAGTAACACACACACACACACACACACATATATATTTTTATATATATATATATATATATTTATATATATTTATATTTATATATATATATATTTATATTTATATATATATATATTTATATATATATATATATATATATATATATATATATATATAGAGAGAGAGAGAGAGAACAACCTGCCACCAGACAGACTCAATGATTCGGGAGAAGATCCACGCTTCAACTTTTTCCAAGGCAATGATCAATGTTTCCGGATCCTTCCAGTCATCATATTCTTCGATTTTACTGCCATTCTCCTTCCCAGTGGCAGAGGATTCTTCACGTTTCCCAAGAAGTGACATGTCCCCAACAGCCTGGCTAACGATTGCTCTCAACATACTTGAATTTGACAACCAGAATGTTAATCTGTAAAGCATATACAAGTACATTATATCTGTGAAATATCACGGATGACATTAAAACACGTTAAAACCAGTGTCTCTGTGTGTGTGCGTGTGTGTGTGAGAGAGAGAGAGAAAGGAGAGAGAGAGAGAGAGAGAGAGAAGTGATACGGACCTTGGGACATCATTACCACAGGCTTTAGAAACCAAAGCTAATCCCGAGATAGCAGCTCTTGCTACATTACCCATTTTCTCTTGAGACCTTCCATTAAATGCATGAAGATAGAATCTTGAGAGGCGCCGAGCTGGAGCATGGACTTTGTTTGTGGAACCCCCATGCTCAGCAACTATGGAATAAAGACTGACCTCGATGGCTGCAGCCTCCCTCAACTCCTCCTCAAGCATCTCGATTCTAGATTTTGATTCAACATTACCGTCACAAGACCCATTCGTCAGTTCTTTTATTTCAGTTGCTGCATTTTTTCTCAAATTATCATTAGCACCTTCCGACTTATCTAATTTATGTACCGTTTCCTTGATCTGACTATTACCAGCAAAAGCACCAGCCTTTGGCAACTGAACTGAATTTAAATGCTTTAGTTTACTACTGTTTAAGGTGTTTCCCTGAACTTGAGGTATGTTCCTATTGGATACAAGGGTATTACTCCTTAACTTATTTTGCTTTCTGGAAGCTAAGAATTTACCAACTAGATTGTCTTCAGATATTTGTCTCTTCTCCTCCAAGTTCCGGTCATCCAGTCCAACATCATTGACCATAATAGCCTTCACTTGGCTACTGTTTTCAGGTTGAGGGGCCAGTCCAGATTCGTCTCCACTAGTTCGAGAGCTTCTCGGTTTGGTTATGTTTGAGTTCAAATCCACCTGAATACATTTATCCCCGGATTCTGATTTTCCAGACCGTCTATTAACAAAATAGTCTTTAACAGATTGCTGAACATCACCTTCAATTGATGGTAAAACGTTTGAGCTCCCGCTTGGCTCTTTCAAAGCATTGATCACAGGAGCAGCTTCAGCTGCTGGTATTGAAGGTATCCCGCCCAAAAGTTGATTAGTTTCTCCATTTACCCTTCCGCTGCTGTACATAGCTAATTCTGATCCATCCTGCATTTTTTAATAGCATGAAAATTATCAAAAGATTGAAATACACAAAATGACACCAACTGACCCAATGAGAATGCATCTCTATATAGATGGGATAGTGGATAACAAATGAGTGGTTACGGCCCATGACTTGCTTCTAGAAGACAACAATAGAAAAGCATAATAAACATAAATCATCAATAAATTATAAATTTATCACAACAACCCTCAGTAGTAAAGGACGGACGATACACAAAGCTCCTGCCATCACAGGGTCTAGAAAGAATCTAATGTACACAGTCTCCTACAATCAAAGAGCAAGTTTCTGTAGTTCAAACCCATAACAATTCCTCTCAGTAACATCACCTAAAATTCAATGTGTATCTTCCACTCTTCTCTATTGTGAGGCTATCTTCACATATCTCAATTTTCATCCAACCAATCTATTGGGTGGAAGTGAAAAAGGAAAGGGCTATTATGAGTGGCTGCTAAAGCCATCAGATAGACCTGCAGCAGATTTTGTCGACGCATGCAACTATCCAAAACAGATGTGAAATGAGGCTTTTATCAGAGCATGCTCATGATTAGATTTATCTAGAGGCATATAAGTTGGAGGCATCAGATAAAGTATTCACTTATCGACATCCCACAAGATTCATTCTTGGCAATTATGATAAAAATGAAATAGATCATACACACCTGAGCAATATAGCGAGTACATATATCAAAATGAGACAATTCGCAGGATTTCGCAAGAGTAACCAGAACAGAATGTACTCAAATACCTTCTCGGTTTGAGATGGTGAAGCCCCTGCCGCCTCAAAGACAGAAGAGGCAACCGTTCGTGATGAATGAGAGGACTTGTCATCATCAGTAAACGAAGCTATAGATTCATCGTCAGTTTCCTTGTTCACTAATTCTGATTCTTCTCCATCCTTCTCCAGTGATACTTGCTTCGATAAGCTGCCCACAGATGATGCATTAGAGCTATATTTATCAGTTGGCTGGATTTTAACAAACAGAATCGGTTGCATGGTGACCTTAGAACTTTTCTTACTGTTAAACGGAGCACCAACTGACAAAATGTCATCGACAATTCCATAATCTGCAAGATTTACAATCGCTGTCCCCAAAAGATGAACCTTATCTTTTCGAGGTTCATACAAGTGGAACTCCAAATAGTTCTTTTGAAACTTATCATGGGCCTTTTTGTCTCTACATAAAGTTAGCGGAAGAATGAAGGACTCGTTAAATTCGATTTTTCCCTCTCCAACTTCAGACGTAAGGGAACCGGAACTGTGTTCACCATTTTCCCATTTGAGCACTACTGACCGAACAGATCTAAGAGATTGTGATGGAAACCAAGGCTTAATTTCTTGTATGTGTACGATGTAATCAAGTTGAACAGAAGCACCCTTTGGGTGCTTTGACCTTAGCCCAAGAACCATAATATGAGATATGTAGCAGCAATGCCCTTGGTGTGTTTGTTATCAATCACACTGCATCTAAAGCCAAAACTTTCCAATATCAATAAGTCATTTTATTTAAAGACACAACACCATAAGGATTAGAATTTCCATGAATAATTACGAAAATTGAGAAAATTCTAAGAAAATTCAACCAAACAACCTTCGGAATGCACTGTATCTATACATACAAGGGTTGAAGCAAAGTGTCCCAGATAAGTAAGATTGCAAAACCCTGGAACAGGTCAAAAGACCCCACTTAAGCATAATTTTAACTGGGTTTGGTTGCAAAAGAAGGTCATAGTAATTTGTGATCAATATCTTCATATGGAACACCAATCGAACCACTTTTGGAATATCATATCCAACACTTGAAACACAACAAATCAAAATACTCGATTTATGCTCGATCGACTTCAGTTAAACTAAAAATGGGTCTAACTGTACCAAACAAACCCAATCTAGTATAGTAAAGAACAAAAAAGAAACGCCATTACTAGAAAAGTAACATATTAAGATAAAGAAACAAATCTGAAGGTAGACGTGAACTAAATACAATGTGAACTATGTAAAGTACTAAAACCGGCATAAAAAGGGGCTAATTGCAACAAAATCACCATGTAAAAAGACCATTGGATTACTCCATTCGGTGCTCAATTGAACTCGATTAGATTAAGATTAAGATCAGAAACAAAATGGGTATAGCTTCAACTAAACGAGCATACAAAAACATGTGATTACAAGCATTACCACACAAACCCAATCTAGCAAAATCAAGAACGAAATCAAAAGACTGTTACTAGAAAACTAAAATACTACATAAAGAAACAAATTCAAAAACAGACCTGAACTAAATACAATGAGAACAGTGTAAATTACTGGAAACTGGCGGGCGAAAGAGGGTCTGATTGCACAAAAAATCACCATGTATAAAGACCAAAACAGATCAAATTACTCCATTATAAGTTTGATCCAACTCGATTAGATTAAGATTAAGATGAGAAACAAAATGATCTAGCTGCAATAAAATAACCGTACTAAAAAAACGTGATAATAAACAAATCCAAACAATCTCAATCTAGCAAAATCAAGAATAATCAATAAGCACCCAATAGCATAAAAATAAAATCTTCAAAATCATAATAAGGAAAAAGAACTGAATTTAAACTTTAAAAACAATGCAAACAGTTTAAGCCACCAAAAAATTCTGAGCTTTGAGAGAAGTTACTTACGAAAAGAAAGAGTTGATGGGAAGTAATCAAGAGAGGAATGAAGTGAAGGCAGCTTAAAGAGTTTGCTTCTAAAGTTGTAGTCTGCAATGTTCTTTCGAAACCGTGTTTTGGTTTTATTTGAATACTCGTCAAAATTTTCTGTTTGGTTCTAGAGAAAAAGGAAAGTTGAAAATGTGAAGGAAAAGTAGAAAATGATTGTGGGGGAAAGAGGGTTGAAAGCGAATCGGTCTGGGGAAGACGACGCATTTGTCAAAAACTCCCCTCTTATTTTTATTTTTCTCGTATACTATGAAAATTTGGGTTTTCTTTCCGCGTAGCTTAGTCAAACGGTCTTCTATCTTTTATAACCCTACTTATTCCAAAAAATCATTAATGACCTATTTTTATTAGAAAAACTTTTAATGTTTTTTTTTTTCAAACGACACACACCACTCACAAGTTTGTTCGATGAACGACTCACATGGTCGTTCGTCAAACGACCCACAAATGACTCACTAAGTCGTTTAAACAATTTAAGGTTCATTAAAACGACTCACTAAGTCGTTCAAACGACTCACTGAAACACTTAAGTAAGGTTTGAGAGAGAGAGAGAGAGAGAAAATGAGTAGGGTTTAGAAAGAGAGAGATGTACCTCGAGGGTGCTGCGATGAAGGCAGAGAGTGGAGGGCGATGCGATGGAGAGGGCAATGCGTTGGATGAGTTGTGATGGGAGTGTGAGGGATGAATGAGAGGCTAGTTAGGTTTTGAGGAATTTAAGGGTCTTTTGGAAAGTTGTATTAATTTTTTGGTCAAAGGTCATAAAAGATAAGTGATCGAACCAAAAGACTATACTTAATATATGACACATGAAAACTCTTCGTAATGGTAAAAGATTCAATAACTTATACGGAGTACATATTTCAATCCTGGTCAAAATTGAAACAAAAATGATACACACACACACACACAAAACTCTCTTTACTTTTAAAGCCTACCCATGAGCCGGAAGGAGATCACTTCCTCTCTCTTTCTCTCTTGAACAAAAATATTTTGATCTCCTTTTGCACTTTTTATATTATTATTAATTGAAAGTAATCAATAAGGTAAGGTGGTCTTTCTTTTAAGGACAACTAGTTTTACACCCGTGCGTTAAAACGCACGAATATATATATTTTTAATTAAATTATATTTAAACAAAATTAAGAGGAAAAACAAAATTAAAAGAATAAATAACGAAAAAGTAATGTTGGGGACAATTATTTAAATAAAAACACATCATTGTATCGATAATATTATAGATTCTAAAAAAATTTCATTAATTTCCTTATACACAACATTTATTATTTTATTTGTTGATTTTTCTTCTTCATCACATATAAATAAAAGAAT
This sequence comes from Platycodon grandiflorus, assembly GCA_016624345.1. NCBI lineage: Eukaryota > Viridiplantae > Streptophyta > Magnoliopsida > Asterales > Campanulaceae > Platycodon > Platycodon grandiflorus. The sequence continues at coordinate 42,614,651 of CM028362.1, read as the reverse complement.
AAAATCTATTTATAATAATTACAAAAGATAAAATATATGTCAATTAATTTAAATTAATTATTTTATTTCAACTATTAAATGACTGAAATATCATTGGGTACTGTCATATTTTAAATCAATACACATTTATTGAATAATTGAATTTATAATTCAAATTCAATTAAGTACGGCCAATAAAAACTGGGCCAAATAACTCAACCATCACTACATATAAATTCATGGTCCATTACAGTAAATGTGTATTGCGCAACAATTATGATATATTCCCTCCGTCTCTAAATTATTGTCTTATTTTCTTTTTTTGTCCGTCTCAGAATAATTGTCTTGTTTGAAAACTTTCTTTTTTAAGATATCACTTTTACCATTTTACTCTTACTTTTTCCCCTACTTTAATTATGGACCACATACATGGGTATTAAGGAAAATTACATATTATACCAATATTAATCAAGTCAATTATTTTTTCTTAATCAGTGTGCCAGATCAAACAAGACAATAATTAAGGGACGGAGGGAGTATATGTTTCAAATATACTCCCTCCATCCCGGATAAATGTTCCTAGTTGATAAAGCACAAGAATTAAGAAATATAATTAATGATGTGCTGTAAAATGTGTTCTGACGATAATACTCATGAACATTAATTTAGTTCAACTATTCTAAATAATTGGGTTTCTTTAGGATGTGTTATATTAAATGAAATTTTAAGGGTATATTAGGAAGAATTGTAGAAAATAGGTAGATCAAAAGTCTTTAGGAACATTAGTTGAGATATCCTAAAATAAAAAGTAGGAACATTTATCCGGGACGGAGGGAGTATATATATATATATATATATATATATATATATATATATATCATACTTGTTGCCCATTTAAAAAAAAATCTCAAATAATTCGGGCCAAAAGAAACCCCATACACTGCCGTATTGACCAAACCCTAATACTATTTCATTTTATTTTAGAGTTTACCCATTCGCCGCTTTCAGCCTTCAGTTCTTTTAATCACTCTAGAGAAAATTTTTCCTCATTGGTTATCAATCAAACAAAAAATCTCCTTGGTCATTTGGTTTGTGCTAAAATTTCACAAAATTTTTGACTTGTATTTAAAAAAAAATTATACTTTTACTTAAGTTCTTCAAATATACGTTTTGTATGTTCTGAAAATTATCAAATTTTCATGTAATTTTTTGTGATATAGATGTTCTGATTTGGGAAAAGTATGTGCGAAATATCTAGTGTGATGTTTATCTTTTTTGAACATTTTTTGTTGTAAGATATTGATTTTTTTTAAACGTAGACGGATTTCAGTATATTACATATAAATTGTAGAAAAGAAACAAAAATATTTCATAAATGTATTTTTTTTCAAATTTTTTCTAATTTATTTCCGATTTAAAAATTAGAGACTTACATTTTTTAGTTTTTTTTCAGGAAATATTTCCTTACAATTTATTTAATTAAGATCTATTCGATCTCCCCCATTTTATTTTGTAGTCGTTGCTAATTTGTTTTAGAATGTTTATTAAATCCAACTTAATAGATATTCATATGGTTACTCTGAAATTTTTTTTGTGATCTTTTACATTATCAAATTAGTCAATTCCTCACCTTCACAAAGAAGGGTTGGACCGAGTTGTCACCGGTGGAATCGTAATCTATTTTTTTCCTTCAAGTAATTGACTTTAGTCTCTCAAATATCTGTGAATACATGAATCATGCTATTTATACTGATCTTAGAAGATAAAATTTGATCAGTTATTCAATTGCCCATGTAATGTTTCGACTGGCCAATGAGTAAAGATTCATTTATCGTCATTTTCAATGCATCAAATACATTTCGTCATTAACAATGTAGAAAAATAAAGAGTTTATTTCAGCAAATAAAAGGGATACAAATCTGAATATTTAAGATTTCAATGTAGATCTCGGTTTTTAACTAATATATTAATTTGGAACAACATCAGTTTTAATTGTTCAAAGGATAAATTTTCCAACAATACACAAGTCTGTGTTCATAAAGTACAATAAATTTTGGTGCAAGTTCCAAAGAATTTACGATTTTTTTTTGTGTGTCTTATTTAACTAATACATTAATTGCTTAGTAAATAGGGGTTTTCATTTTAGGCAAGCTGCTTTAGGCGAAAAACTGTCATTTTTAGCTGGTACAAAAACTCAGTTGTCATTATATATATATATATATATATATATAGATGATAGTGATATAAAAAAATTTAATTAAATTTCTCATTTTAATTTAAGTATTAAGTTGTGATGAGTTAAAAAATAATAAATTCATATCTAATCGATTACATATCTTTGTTACAAGAGTAATGCTTGTAATACCTCGAGTTCAAGATCCGATGTTGAACCCCGAAGATACCAGCAAGGACGAACTTTGGTCCACTTTGGGTTTAACTAAATGATAAAATAAATCACTTTACAAAAGAAGTTAAAAAAAAAAAAAATTGATCTTAAACAACTGTTTTGGTCAAATTTCAACAAGGGAAACTAGTGATGAGAAAGATGACAAGAAAGGTTGAATCTGGGTACAATGATTATGAAATGCTATAGAAATGAACTCAAAGGATTTTGTTAACTAGGGAAAGCCCTTGAACAGCTTGTTCGCCGGCACAAAACCCCGGGAGGTTTTAGGGAACCTGCCTTGACCAAGTGATTTATTAACCAGGTTGAATACAAGACTAAGAGCGTATACTAGGGAGCTTAAGCTAGTGAGAATGTGTGTGAAAAATACATGTGTTCCTCCCTTTTTATACCTCAAATACAAAGAAACAAACAAGCCTAGAATATAGGAAATTGGTTGAAGTTGTTGAGGTATTCTCGCCACAATGTTGGTTTGAAGAGATAAGGATCCCTTGCTGGCTTTGTTTGATGAAGGAACGTTTGTTGACTCGGTCTCCTTTATCCGGTGACATACTTCCTAAAAATAGGTTGTAATGTAACAATAATTCAACCTGCAAAAAATGTCAAGATGCAGTAGGAGAACTCAAGTTGTTAATATCAAGATAATATATGTAAGTTGTAAACAAGTTGAAAAAATGTAGGCCCAACAATTGCCCCCAAACTTTTTAAATTTTCAAAAGAATATAAAGAGACAAAAATTTAAAAAGTTTGCCAAGAATTGACAACGTACGGCGGTTATTAATGCTAAAGGTACTGATGGGACGGTTTTTGAGATTTCCCAAGGCAAAAAGGTTACTCTTGCGTTTTCAAACATACAACTGCTCACAACTTCTCTCTTTGAACAAACCAGAACGTTCTCCAACTCCTCCTCTCACAAAGTTGTTAACAAAAAAGGTTTCCTTCCGAAAGATATCAAAGAAGATCGTGTGGAGAAGGAAAACGTGTAGCAATTCCAGTGAGTTCCTCGTACTCTTCTCAGTTTCTTGTTGCTATTTTTCAAGTTGCAAAAAATGGGGAAAAAGAGACTATGTATAATCGAAAGTGACGACGGTCTACCAGAGGGTTTCTCAACCCAAAACCTGTTAAAGGAGCCTGAGAAGGAAAAATGTTCGATTTCCGACGGATCCGGAAGTTGTCAAGAAAAATCACGCACCGCCTCCGAAACCATCTTCTTTACCCATCCCTCATTAACTTCCGAGTGTTATTCTCACGAGTGGGTGTGCTTTCCGAATACCCCTTCACCATTGGCCTCAAATTCCCTTTCCGTCCCGATTACTAGGTTTTTGCTTCGCGAAGTTGAACTATGCCCAACTTATGCCTCGGGTTGGAGGTGTCTTCAAACCCTAGTTAGGTTAAGGGATGAGATAGGTTTGAATGTAGACCTAGAGGAGTTCGCTTATACCACCGAGATCGGGGATTTGGTCCGGGAAGATATTGTTTTAGAGTCAAGAGCGGTGGTGACCCTATTTTGATTTCTAACAACGACCTCCGACGGGGTGGAGGAACGATTTTTCTTTGTTAGAAAAGATGCCTAAGCCAAGAGGTGGCGTAGTCTCAAAGTGGAGGTCTCAAGGTAGAGGAAATTTCCTCTGGTTTTGCTCATTACCAAAATCTTTGTACATCTTAGCCCTTAACGAACTTGAATTTCCTTTGTAGAAGTCGCCAAGCTTTGCGTTTTGTTCCCAGAGCAAGAGGATACAGAGGCAAACGTAAAGAAGATTTTTGAATTAGACCCTCTCGTCAGTCCTTCAAGGCATTTCAGTCTTGTTCTCTCCGAAAGGGTTGAAGAAGAATCTCCAACAAAGCCAAGCAAGATGTCCACGGGTTTGGTTTATTATCTCAAAGTTTTGCCTATCTCGCAAGTCGTTCTATTTTTTCAAATTTTCCTAACTCCATGTCCTATATTGCAGCTACCACTGCTCCAAAGCTCGGTTAGTGCTGATTTGCTCGCTGGAGCTAAGGCAAGAAGGTCTCTGAGGAAAGATAGCAAGCTGCCTCCAACTCCAGTATCTATGGCTTCCAGCTCCGTCTCGAAGAATAAAGAAGAATCAAAGAAAAGAAAGCTGGTGGAAGCTGCGGATACTGATGCGAGTGATATTCTGGATGGAGAAAGAACAAGAGAAAAGTTTGTTGTTGTGATGAAGGATTTTGCGGATAAGGTAATAATGTGTACACTCTGAACTATGTACCAAAGGATTTCATAAAGTACTAACACTCTCTCTTACATAGCTTTCGGGCATAATGACTCCCATCATGGATCAAGCTGCCATTCTGAAGATCAAGGTGGCTAGGAGTAGTGTTGAGGCCGAAGAGGCACAAAAAGAAGCAAAGGCAGCTGCTGGGGAAGTAGACAAGTTGAAGAAAGAAGCCAAAGTACGTGCTGCTGAAGTGGTGAAGTTAAGAAAAGAATTGGCAGACGTCAGTGCCGAAAGGATGAAGGAGAATGAAGTCCACATCAAGGAACTTGAGGCTGCAAGGGAAGACTTCAAGTTCAATGCCACTAAAGCACTGCTAGAGACCAGGATCCAAATGATGGAGGAATTTAAGAATGGACAAGCTGGGAATTGGGACCTAGAAGAAGAAAGAAGAACCCTGGAAGATTTCATTGGCGAGTCGGTGGATGCTGAAGAGGTGAATTCTCCAGCCTTAGAAGAGTTGATTGAGGATGCCAACAAGGTGTTGAGCAGTATGGTGGGAAACAAATTGAAGGCGAGAATCAAGAAAAGGAAAGTAAGTAACCGACGGCGGAGGCCAAAATGTTGACAAAGTTTGAATACTTTAGAGGTTTTGGGGAATGTCATAAACAATTTATGCTTTTTATTCGTTGGTCATGTAACCTGCTCATAAGAGCACAAACAATCTATTTAGGGGTACTAGGTTGGTCTAGTACTCTATGCTTTTCATAGGTTGACTGGATTTGTTGGCTTAACCAACTTATCCACTGATCTTGGGAACATGCTGAACTTTTACTGAAGTAATCTAGGTTTCTTTTTAGAAACACTTGCTTGTGTTAGCAGATAAGAATGTTTACTGATTTAAGCAATAGGTAACATGTTAATGTTACAACCAATAGTCACATCTTGTAGAGATGTGAAATCGTGCGCACGGGCGAAGGTGTAAAAACCTTAACTCTTTAGAAAAGATGTAAATCTTTTAACCAAAATGTACCTTTGATTAGAGGTAAGTCGTTTGAAGAGATAGAACAAGTATCAGCCGTCCTGGCGTGTCAACATGTTCCATCCCTCTCCAGCTAAAGTCACAACATGTTGGAGCCGTACTGGCGTGTTCACATGTTGGACTTCTTCGTCCCAGGTCTGAACATGTTGGAGCCGTACTGGCGTGTTAACATGTTCAACCTGCTCCAGTTTAGGTCTCAACATGTTGGAGCCGTACTGGCGTATTAACATGTTGAGCCTATTTTGCTAGTATACCTTGCAAAACAAATTCATGTTAGGGTTGGGTGTTAGCATAGCCAACACCCCTCCGATGCTTAAGTTAGTAAGGGTTTTTTAATAAAATTGAGGATTGAAACTCATGAATGAACTTGAAATAAATTAACTCATACCTGAGAAGTCTAGTTGTCAACTACTTGACTTACATAAAATAGAGCTTTAAATGAATGGCATTCCAACTCCTAGGGACCCTGTCTCCACTTGGGGTTGACAACCGTATGCACCTTTGCCTTCAAAGATCAATGAGATATGGTCCCTCCCACTTGGGAGCCAATTTACCGCATTCGTTCTCTAGTATTTTGAAATACTTTTCTCAAAACTAAATCACCAACCTGGAACCTTCTTATTCGACATTTTGTTGTAGGATCTAGCAATCCGTTGTTGATAGGTGCCATTCTTATCTTGGCTAAATCCCCGATCTCATCAATTGTATCTAGATCTTGGGTTAACAAGAGGTTATTTTCATCTTGAGTTAACAAGCCATACCTTGTTGGGATTGTTACCTCGACCGGAATTACAGCTCCGCTCCAAACACCAAAGAATATGGAGTTCTACCCGTGGCTCCTTTTGTAGTTGTTCTGTCGCCCAAAGTACAAGTGGTAATTCTTCAGCCCACTTTCCTTTCTTTTGATCTAGGCGTTTCTTCAAGTTGTTGACAATCAACTTGTTGCTTGACTCAGCTTGACCATTAGCTTGAGGATGGACTGGTGTGGATGTGATCGCTTGATGCCCCAACGAGCACAAAAATCTCCATCTTTTTACTTATGAATTGGGATCCATTATCACATATGATCTCGATGGTACACCGAACCCGCTAATAATATTCTTCTTTAAAAATGAAATTACCTCTTTGTCTCTTACTTGCACATAGGCCTCGCCTCGATCCATTTTGAGAAATAGTCGGTCATTGCTAACATGAACACTTTGCCTCCAGGAGCCTTAGGCAACTTGCCCACAATATCCATGCCCCATTTCATGAAGGGCCAAGATGAAACAATAGAATGTAGAGGTTCGTTGATGCAAGATGTTACCGTGCCTTTGGCGGCGTCACATTTCGTACGTAGCTCATGGCATCCCGACGCATTGTTGCCCGAATAACCAGCCCGAGGGCCTTTGATGCCAGTGCCTTTCCACCGAATGATTTCCACACGTTCCTCATGGATCTCCTTCACGAGTTCAACTTGTTCATTGTCAATACATCTCAAATAGTGTCCGCGAAAGATTTCTTGAACAAGACATTATCTATTAAAACAAAAGTTGAAGTGCGCATTTTAAAGGATCTAGCATTCTTAACATTAGGTGGTATAGTTCCAAGTTGAAGGAACTCAATTATAGGTTGGGTCCAAGATGGACTTGTAACTTGTCCCCATTAGACCGAGTCACTTCTTGAGTTTCTTCCACTTGGTCTATAGTGGGTACTTAACATAAATAATGGGGATATTAGTATGCAACATAGATTTGCAAGTTGATCCCAAGTTGGCCACAGGTCGTATTCTCTTCTCTAGGGACCTGCTCCAATGAGAATGACAGAAATTTTGAAGCCAAAGCTTTAACATGTTGAAGATATAGAGTCATTTTGGAATGCTTAGCCATGTAGCTGCCATTGAAATGGTTAGCGAGCAATTGAGAATCAACATATACATTTATATGAGTAATATTTAAACTTAAAGCAGTAGTTAAACCCATGATTAAAGCCTCATACTCACTTCATTATTCGTCGCATTAAATTCACAAGATACGCTTGAGGTATGATATCACCTTGGGGGACTTGAACAATTCCCAAGCCAATTCCTTTGGAATTTGAAGCTCCATCTGTATAAAGTGTCCAAAATCTAGGAGTTGTTTTACCTTCAAGCTGTTGTACCTCTTGTTCTACCTCAGGTTGCAGACTTGGACTGAAATCTGCTACGAAATCAGCTAGAGCTTGAGATTTGATAGCTGTTCTGGGTTCATATGAAATGTCATACGTGCTCAACTTGACTGACCACTTGGCTAATCTTCCTGACATTTCTGGAGTTCTCAACACACTTCTTATAGGATAATTAGTTCTAACAGTAATGGAATGTGTTTCAAAATAATGACGCAATTTTGTAGCGGCAGTAGTTAAAGCTAAAATTAACTTTTCAAGATGAGAGTACCTTGTTTCAGCATCTAGTAGAGACTTACTCACATAATACACAGGGTGTTGTTCACCTTGAATTTCTTTCACTAACACCGCACTAACTGCATTCTCAGATACGGCTAGATACAAGTAGAGGCGCTCACCACGTTCTGGTTTGGCAAGTAGGGGTGACGTCATCAAGTATTCCTTAAGTTGTTTGAAGGCTGCGGTTAACCTTTGGACGTCTTTAATATTCTTGGGAGATTCCAAACTGAGAATAGCTTTGATTTGTTCAGGACTGGCTTCAATTCCTCTCTTAGTCACCATATGGCCCAAGAACTTCCCTGCTTTAACACCGAAGTTGCACTTCGCTGGATTGAGCTTCATGTTGAAAGCTTTCAAGATGTTGAATGCCTCAGCAAGATGCTCCACGTGATCTTCAATATGCTTGGACTTTACTACCATATCATCTATGTAGACTTCCATCGTCTTGCCAAGTTGATCTTTGAACATCTTGTTTACCGTCTTTGATAAGTTGCCCCGCATTCTTAAGACCAAATGGCATAGCAATATAACAATATATACCTTCGGAGTCATAAAGGCCGTATCTTCTTGGTCCGAGGGTTCCATTTGAATTTGCTTGAAATCCCGAGGATGCATCCATGAACGTCAAGATATCATGGCCACTGTCTCATCGACTAGAGAATCAATATGAGGAAGAGGAAATGGATCTTTTGGGCAGGCCTTGTTCAAGTCCGTGAAGTCCACGCATACTCGCCACTTGCCATTCTTCTTCTCTACCACCACAACATTGGCCACCATCTTGGATATTGAACTCCTTGATCATCTTGGCTCTCAAAAGCCTTTCAACTTCATCTTTTATAATCGGTTGCGTTCATGGGCAAACTTTCTCCTTTTCGTGGACAGACGAATAGTTGGATCAATATTTAACTTGTGAGTAATGACGTCCTTGCTTATTCTGTCATATCTTCGTGCTTCCATGCAAAACAAAGATTTCGACTTTTCAAAACTCGATCGCTCTTCCTCAACTTCGGCGGAAGATCTGTACCAACTTGCACTTGGGCCTCGGGATTTGATTCATCAACGAAACACTCTTCGTCTCGTGCTCCACCGCTTCAATAACATCCCGGGCCTTTTCTTTAATTGCTATGACGAGGGACCGAACTTGCCTTCATGTTGACCTTGTAGCATTCTTTAGAAAGTGCCGCCCTTCAACTTGGCTACACCCCAAGGAGTTGGGAACTTGACACTCGGTGATAGGTTGACGGCACGGCTTTCATGTTGTGGATCCACGGCCTACCTAAAATGACATTGTACGAAGAAGAACATTCAATTACACGAATCTTTCCATAGAATTCATACCTTCCAGATAGAGAGGCAACTTGATCTCTCCAACTGTTTGTTTTACTTCGCCACCGAACCCTACTAGTACGGATGAATTCCTCACAACTTCGATAAAGGAATGCCCATCTCTTGCGAGCATGGGTAAAGATTATATTAACGAGCTACCACCATCAATAAGGATCCTCTTGACCATACAATTAGCTATCGAACTTGGACAACTAGACCATCATGATGGGGGTCCAGCGTGTTATCCTTGTCTTCATCTTCAAAGGAGATAACTTGACCATCCGTGAAGTCGCGGCATCTTGAAGGCGTTCGACGATCCTCCTTTGAGCTCTTGGCATGACGCTGCGTAATAAGTTGTACCACAAATATAGGATCCACCGAAATAACATTTACTACCTTGGTGGCCGGAGGAGGTATAACTTTCTGTCCGGATCGCTCCACGTAATCGGGTTCTTTGGATTCACTTCGACCCTCTTCTTACCCAACAGATCCTTGAGGAGTCCTTTTGACAATAGATGAGCAATCTCCTTCCTCAAGGCGAAACAATTTTCGTAGTATGCCCGAATTCCTCATGAAATGCACACCACTTGGACTTATCCTTCCAAGTTGTGGGCTTGTCACTTTTCTTAGGCCATCTTGCTCTATCTCCAAGATTCTCCATGGCGCAAAGAACTCCCGCAATATCCACGAAAAGCAATAGTCGAAATTCTAGGGTAGTCATTATCATCTCCATCTTGATCATCATCTACAAAATGAACTTTAGAAGATTCGATTTAACAGGGGTTTGCCCCGCTAGACTTATAATGATGGGAGTCTGATTTTCGTCCGATGGCTCAAATAGAGGGGTCCTTCCAATTGACTTTTCCATTGCTAGACTGTCCTCCTCCAATCGGATGAATCGTAAGGCTCGGTCCTTATTTCTTCAAGTTGTTTGGCGTGTCATCACCACTCATTATAAAATGGAGAGTTCTTTCTCGTGCCAATACGGAATGCTTCGGTAGCTGTGGACATATCTAGATTAGGTATGGTCAGCTTCTTTATTAAACCTGTGCAAATATTCCTTAAGACTCTCATTAGGCCGTTGCACAACAGAAGGTCGCCGGTCAACTTGTCGAACGCCCGTTGCATGAAAATTGATTAGTGAACATGCCGACAAGTTGAGCATAGGAAGAAATAGAGTTAAGAGGAAGTCCTGTTAGCCATTTTAAAGTGGTCCCGATAGAGTTGAGCCAAAGCCCCCGCAAAACATGCTTCTTTAAAAACAGGGGGATACTTATAATGTCCATTGATTCTTGATACAAAGAACACATGTTCTCTGGATCGTACTTCCATCATACTTCTTCATATGAGGGACTGAAAATTTCTTTGGGATTTCCACATTAGCTATGGCTGGAACAAAACGGGATTCGTTGTAGCAAGTTGGGGAAATTTGGTGATGAGGCAAGTTGACTCCGGCACACCTCGAAGCAATTCTTTTATGGTTTGCATTTCCCTAATAAGTTGGCTTTCGCAAAAGAGAATTATTATTAAACCGGGATGCGAAGCGTCAAAAGTATTAAAGAAACTCCTGTTTGCCCCATCGAGGGTGCAGATAGGTATAGCAAGACGTCAACACAGTTGGCTAGTTGTAAAGTTGAACCGTGGCCGCGAGGTTGGAATTGACGTCATGATTGTACTTTCTCGGTAAGGTACTAGACATAGGGATATCTCCAACATGGCTTGGACCCGTACCGCACTAAACAAAGATCTAGGATGCAAAGGTGAAAATGGAGTAGATGTTTGAGTTTCAGTTTGCTTTCCTTTACGCATGGAATCAATGGCATTGAGTATCATAGTGTTCGTATGCTCTTGAGCATCCAACCGGTCATCACTTTTTCAATATCGTGACCATGTTAGACATTAACTCCATATTGGCAACTTCCGGATTTGAAGACGGATTGCCCGAGATACCGAACTAGGAAGTGGTGGTTCCTCTCACCAAGACTACCAGACGATGGATTGGCCATTTCTATATAAATAATCAAAGAGTCCCACGGATGGCGCCAAATTGTTTTGGTCAAATTTCAACAAGGGAAACTAGTGATGAGAAAGATGACAAGAAAGGTTGAATCTGGGTACAATGATTATGAAATGCTATAGAAATGAACTCAAAGGATTTTGTTAACTAGGGAAAGCCCTTGAACAGCTTGTTCGCCGGCACAAAACCCCGGGAGGTTTTAGGGAACCTGCCTTGACCAAGTGATTTATTAACCAGGTTGAATACAAGACTAAGAGCGTATACTAGGGAGCTTAAGCTAGTGAGAATGTGTGTGAAAAATACATGTGTTCCTCCCTTTTTATACCTCAAATACAAAGAAACAAACAAGCCTAGAATATAGGAAATTGGTTGAAGTTGTTGAGGTATTCTCGCCACAATGTTGGTTTGAAGAGATAAGGATCCCTTGCTGGCTTTGTTTGATGAAGGAACGTTTGTTGACTCAGTCTCCTTTATCTGGTGACATACTTCCTAAAAAATAGGTTGTAATGTAACAATAATTCAACCTGCAAAAAATGTCAAGATGCAGTAGGAGAACTCAAGTTGTTAATATCAAGATAATATATGTAAGTTGTAAACAAGTTGAAAAAATGTAGGCCCAACAACAACAATTTAGAAAGAGATAAAAGACATGGTACTGAGAGGATTGAGAAATGAAAAAAAATTATACACAACAATACATGAAACTTAAAATCTTACATTACATTTTTGCCTCTAGAACTAAATCTCGACTTTCGAGAGTATAAACTCTCAAAACTTTACAAAATTTGAAGCCCGCTTTTCATATATAAAAGATAGATCATGAAATCAAAATCCCACAAATTCGCTTGAACAAAGTGCAGATCTTGCTTAAATCTCTAAATTTACTGAACCTTTTTGGAAGGCTTATGGTCTGATGCATGTCCTAAACGAGATAAAGAGAGAGAGAGAGATGTGAAATGGAGACTCAAAAGTAACTAGGGTTTTTTAGTTGAGTATATATGCTAAAACGACGTAGGTTTGCTTGACTTGATCTGGGCCTGACTTTGTGGACTTTGACATATTTAATAGGCTTATATGATCATGAGCTAGCAAATGAGGCCATCTTTCCTCTAAATTGGTTTTACTCATTCGAAATAGATGGCCCCTTTTTTTTTTGAGATTGAAACGATCTATTTTTAAAAAACCCAATTTTACAAATTGTTTTGCTTTTAATTAAGTGAACCAACACTATAATGATATACACAAAATATTAAATAGTTATCTGCCAATATATACAATCTTGAAATGTCCATCACTAACAATTTTTAATCTACCAATAAATGTGGGGTGGGTTAACATATATAAACAATAATCTATAATATTATCAATACAATGATATATTTTTATTTAATCAGTTGCCTCTTTAATTTATTCATTTAACGCACAGGAGTAAAACTAGAAGACAAGAGTATGTGAAAAAAGATATATGTCTGTGCATTTATTCACATACTAATCATTACAAAGTTTGGGCATCATATTGTTGGAGCTAAAATTTTGAATATTGGAAACAATGTTTGAGAAAAAGTTTTTATCCCAAGAATTTCATTGACTCCATTAGATGTGAGGTTGTCTTTCAAGTTTAGAGAAGACAATTTTCATTAGTAGTATCGTATGCAATGATAATTTACAAGAGTCAAGGTCAATCACTGCCGCATGTAGGACTCTTCTTGAAAAGAAAGATGTAAAGCCAACAAATAAAACAACAAATGTAATGTATAAGGAATTTTTTTTTAGAATCTTTAATAATTAGTCATAAAATGATATATTTTTGTTTAAGTAGTTCTCACTTTATTCTTTTAATTTTGTTTTTCCTCTTTATTTGTATAGTTTAGTTGAAAAAGATATATGCCGTGCGTTTAACGCACGGGTGCAAAAACTAGTTGAAACAATAATGATACACACACACGCACAAAACACTCTTTACTTTTAAAGCCTACCCATGAGGCGGAAGGAGATCACTCCCTCTCTCTTTCTCTCTCGAACAAAAATACTTCGATCTCCTTTTGCACTTTTTGTATCATTATTAATTGAAAGTTGTTAGGTCCAAGGTTGCTCAGAATAGGCTAGAAGGGGGGGTTGAATAGCCTATGTCCTATTTTTGAAATTTGATTCAAAAATCTACTTCACTTTAAGTTTGAAAAGATTTGCAGGCGGAAGTCTAGAGAAGTATAGGACAAGTTGAGAATGGCTGATCTTCACGAGTCAAGATCAGCAGTTCTCAATAGTTTGGAAATCTGGAAATTTAAGTAACACAAATAATCACAATCACACACAGGTAGACAGAGAATTTAATATGGTTCACACTTATAAATAAGTGCTACGTCCACAACCAAAGTGGTCAACTTTGGATTTGAAAAACGTGTACTAAGTTTTTCCACTAGATCTTTTACAAATTAAATCTCTAATGGATTGTGTACAAAAATTTTGTTGACCAAGTGTTTGTGTGGGAGAATTGATATCAATAAGATACAATTCTCGTGAGGTATGAAAAGCTAGGTGTTGCAATCAATGAAGAGCTTTAATGGACTGGACGTCTAAGTGCGAAGCTCTTCAATGAATGTATACAGATAGGACGTATTAGCTTTAATGCACTTGAAGACAATGGAGATTCAGTAGTTGGAGTAGATGAGGTGTTGAAGTCTCTTGAATGCAGCAATGAAGTCTCCTTTTATATGCAGGAGGAAGCTTGGAGCCGTTGGTGATCCTCAAATTTGAATTTAAGAGCAATTAATGCTTTAATTTAGTTGTTGACTCCTGATAGGCTGTCCTGCAACTTGCAGTCTGTCTCCTGACTTTTTGCTAAAAATAGGCGGTCTGCGCTTGCAGGAGGAATGTCCTTTTCTGAGTGTATGCCAAGAATGGAAACCTTCATTAATTGATAGTTGCAGGTTAACGTTGTATCGCAATTAATGAGATCTTTAGGTTAGGACATGTTTTCAGCAGATGACTATCGGACGTTCTTGGGGTTCTTCAACATTGCTGATGAAGCTTGGCTGATACGAGCTTGTCCGATATCTAAAGGAAGACTGCTGGTTCAGACTTTGCCTATTTGTGCAGAGGACATCCGATGTCCTGTAGACTATCTTCTTCAAGACTTATACAATTAGCAACCCTAAGCTATTCAAGCTTTATGCCTAAGTACAAGTTGCCACACTAACAGACACGCAGGCCCATTAGTCACCTTGTCTTAGACTTAGGTTATGGATTCAAGCAAATCTAAGCTAAAATACAACAATCTCCTCCTATTTGCTTGAGTTCATGACCTTACGAATACAATGTCAGCTGACCATGTTCAAGTCTAGTAATAACATGCTGGTAAGATTGATATATTAAGTAAGCATGTCCTAGATGAACTTACACAAAGGTCATCGTATTCGAAAATTACAAAGTGTTTACAAAATGGGAAATTAAGCATCAGACACTTGTAATTGGACTGAATTTAAAGACATGCAGAATAGGCAGAATAGGACATGCCTTTAAACCAGTGGTTTAAATTTTATGCACACACAGAATAGGCAGTTCATAAGCAAAGCATGAAAATTTAAAATATAGACATTGTTAATTAAACACGGAGTTTAATTACAAAGTTTTTGCAAAAGATTATACAGAAATTTATCGGCCAGTTCGAGAGGATGATCGAGATGAGGTATGACCTTTGCCTTTGCCTGATGATTGCCCATGACCTCTTGATGCCCATTTAGAGTCAACAGCAGCCTTTAGTCTTGCAATTTCTTCTTTTGCTGCTGCTAGCTCTTCTTTAGTGTCTGCCAATTCAGAGGAGAGATCTTTGTTTTTCTGTCTGATCAGAGCATATCTCTCAATGAGCTCAGTCCGCTGATCATTGTTGAGTCTGGCTATCTCCTCCTTCATGGACGCAAGCGAGGTATCGATGAGGGCGAGACGGTTCGTAGTAGTGATGTGTTCTTTGCGATAGAAAGCCAAGTGCTTGGAGGTGAGAGTGCGTGTCGCTCGTACGGAGGAGTGAACAGAGCGATTTGCACGGCGTTGGGATTGAAGCACAAGCTTGTAGCCAGCGTCAATCATGTCGATTGTCTGCATCATCTTTGTTGAGAGGTTGTCCCAATTGGCTTTGAAGATAGCAGAGGTAGCTGAGGAAGTTGCGGAGATCTTGCCGGCTAAAGCATTCTGGCTGGCAGAGATGGACTATCTGCACGTATTGAAAGCATTCTCAGCATTTTTGGAGATTTGCAGGACTTTGGTTAGGCATTCAGCTTGGACATGGGTGATGTGGGACTGGTCTGCAGAGAGCTGGTGCAGGGCCTTTGTTAGGTCAACAGAAATGACTTCAAAATCTTTCAAAAATTTATGAACAGCCTCAGCAGGGTATGTATCAGAAGAGTCAGGATGACTCGCCGGAGGGGAGGACGGTCCTGCTGAGGGGGAAGGATGGCTAGTGAAGGAAGAAGGTTGGCAGGTAGGTGAGGGTGGAGGATGGTGGTAGAAGACGGGACCGGAGGATGATGGAGAATGGTGGAGGATGAAATGGAAATATATGGTAGAGGGTGGAGATCGGCTAGGGTAGGTCGGACGAAGGGATGGGTAAGTTGGAAGGACGAGAGGGGCATGGGATCGAGTCTTTAGACGACTTATGAGAAAAGGAGTAGGGATAGAGATAGGTTGAGGTGAACGGTAGAGAGGGGATGAAAGGATTAAAGCCTAAAAGTGTGGTGACTACATCAAAGAAGTTGTAGACCACAGTGAAGAAGGACGAAGGGTGGCGATGAGGGTGAAGGCGGGGGTTTAGGCGAGAGAGAGGAAGGGAGAGATGTCTGATTTGGTTGGAAGGGGAAGGCCAAGGTCCTTGTGAATAGCAACCCATTGGCGAAAGATCATGAGATCTTGAACCCCTGAGTTGTGGGAGAAAAATTCTTGGGACCAGTGGAGGAAGGGGTTCATAGAAAGCACCCCATTGAAAGATAATTTCACTGAGACATTTGGACAGGAATTTTCTTGGGGTAGTCAAGGAGAGAAAGGATTGGGTCAGAATCGGCTGGGTTGGGTTTAGGTCTGCTGTCTCGGAAGGACAACAGATCCTGAACTTCAGGATGAAGATGGATATAGGGATTGATTTTGATGCGTTTTGGGGTAGGCATGTCAGAAGAAGGAGAGATAGGACGCTTTGAAGATGGTTGTTGAGTGGGAGAGGTTTGAGAAGTAGAAGGCGTTGGGATAGGAGTTGTGTGGAGAGATTCAGAATGTGGAGGTGAAGAAGTAGGAGAGGTGGAAGTGTTTGTGGGTAGCATTGGAGAAGTTGGAGGAGTGTGAGTAGGTGAAGATGGAGAAGAGGGATCAGTGGCTTCAGCAAAATGCACGTTCTTTTTGGCACTCTTTTTAAAACGTCGTGCATGAGTAGAGTTTGCAGAAGTTGGAGACGGTGTAGTCGCTATTGAAACTGCAGGTGGAGGAACAGCAGGAGAAGGATCAGTTTGGCTTGAGACTGTTCGTGTAGGGGGAGCGATAGATGTAACTTTGGGTAGACCAAAAGATTCATCCGTGGGCTGAAGAGTCTGTTTGAGTGAGGGTTTGGATAGATCAACGGGTTTGAAGGTAGAGGTATCCTTTTCAACCTCAGATCTCGTGCGAGACTTGCTGTTTTTCTTGAGACGGAGGGTGAGAGTGGAGGAATGTTTGGCCTTTTTGGAAGGAGGCTCAGAAGGCTCATAGGGATCATGATCAAGTTTGCTGAGATCAAAGTTCTCAGGAAGTTCAGCCCCTATAGGTTTAGGCTCCTCCTCAGCAGGTGGCTCAGTTTCAGAACATGTGACCTTTCGTTTACCCTTGCTGGCTTGGGTAGAGGTGCCACTAGTAGAAGAAGCGGCAGCAGCAGCAACAACGATTGTCCGTTTGGCCATGTCATCCCGGTAGCGGGTGATGTTGTTGACTGTGAAGACGTAGGTGTTGGACACCTTGATGAGATTGTCAGCGATAACCTTTTCATCGATCTCTTCAAATCTGCGAAGAATGACATTGATGACCCTTACGAAAGGTCGTCGCATAAAGGGGTTAGCTTGGACGTCAGCAACACTTTGAGATAGCATAGAGAAAATGATTTTAGCCCAGTTAAGCTGCTTTCGGAGAATTACTGCTTTGGTCCATAGCAGCTGCTGAGACGTAAAAATATCCCTAGCGCCATTCTTAAAGAGAATGCTCTTATCGAGCAGATGACTGATGTGATAGGCGTTTTCAGGAAAGAGGTTCCTTGACATCTCAGAGAATCTTTCAGGTTGAGCAGATCCTCGCATCATTTCCCAAGCAAGCGTCGATTCAGCATCGGTCAAGTCCAGTTTTCCTTCAATAGGCAGTTCAAGGATTGCCCCAATATCCTTATAGGTCAATTTGATGTAGTGGCCTCTGATGTAGCCTTTGATGTAGCTTAGGTTGACCGGCTCATTGGCATTAGCGGAGGAGAAGGCGAATCATTCTTGTGTAAAATTCCTGCGAGCATTCTTTGTAATGAGTGTCATATAGTTGAAACAAGGGAAGAAGCCCACATTCTTTCAGATCCTTAAGCAGGGCATCGCCAGCAGATGTACTGATGATGGAATCTCGGTCGATTGTCATGCCAGGGTGATAATTTGACCTGGGGAGAATTCTTAGTGGAAGATTTGCAGCCTGTTTAGCCCTAGATGGCTTAGCAGATGCAGAGGATGACGTTGTGTCGGTAGCCTTGGAAGATTTAGTTCTTGCCTATACAGTTGGTGGTTATGAGAACAGCACATAGATATAGGAAGGTATGTTTAAAACATCCGATACAAGTAATCAGCCGATATTAACACAAACAGGTACTGTTCAGATTAAAATCCAAAACATACGCATTTTAGAAAGAGACGCAAGAACAATACATGAACTGGGTTTAACAATGATTACATATTTTGGCATACTATAATCAAATGGACCAGCATAAGCTGTAGGTATAGTATCACTGAAACCTTAAAAACACAATTTTATACAATATGAACAAGATTTAAACAATAATTTCAAGATTTTGCAGTTCATCAATGATGTACAGTTCGAAATCACACAAATTAGGTTAATGCAAACCATAAAACTTGATTTAAATGAATGAAAATGTGTAGAAATCGTTACCATTGATGATTTCTGCTTGGGAACAAGAGAAATTTGAAGATTTGAGAGGATTTGGGAGGATTGCAGATTGGAACTCGAGAGGTTTTTGAAAACTAGCAAATGGCGGTTTTTGAAAAATGTGAAGAAATACTGTATCATTCGCCTTTTTGTACTTCTGACAGGTTAATAAATGGTATTTGATAATTTTTGAAGTCCGCATTTATGACCTGATGAGTGACTGTTTGCACACCACACTTAGGTCTGCCTATTTTCTATAAAGATTGCCGACATGGGAATGTAAGGACTTAGTATTGTCCATATTCTCGGCAGAGTTGCGATCGGTTGATTGCATAGGCAGTTCTATAGCAGCGGTTTATGAAATGATTTTTAAAAAATTAAGGATTAAGATCAAGCATACCAAGCTCTCCTCTTAAATATGCAAACCTGGTTGAATCAAGTGGTTTTGTGAAGATGTCTGCTACCTGATTCTCGGTAGGCACATATTGCATGCTGATGTTACCTTTTTCAACATGATCTTTAAGAAAGTGATATCTCACATCAATGTGCTTTGTTTTGGAGTGCATGACAGATTTTGAGCGAGATTGCCGATGTGTTGTCACACATTATAGGACAATCGCGCTTTGATCTCATAGTCAACAAGTTCTTTGTTTGATCCACAGCAATTGTGAGCGGCAGCCTACCGCGGCTATGTATTACCTTCGGTTGTTGAAGTTGAAACGAGGTTTGCTTCTTCTGGCCCATGAGACAAGTCTATTTCCTAAGAATTGACATGTCCCACTTGTGCTTTTCTGTCAACTTTACATGCGGCAAAATCGGCATCGAATAGCCTATAAGATTAAAAGATGAATCTCTAGGGTACCGATTCCCAAATTGGAAGTATCTATTAAATATCGATGATTCTTTTGATTGCTTGTAGGTGAGACTCCTTTGGATCGCTTGAAATCTAGCACAAACACAAACAAAGCAAACATGATATCGGGCCTACTAGCGTTAAATATAAAAGTGAACCAATCATGCCTCTAAAGAGTCATGTCCACTTTCTTGCCCTTCTCATCTTTGTCAAGATGGCAATTAGTAGCCATAGGAGTCTTGAAGGTTTGCATTCTCAAGACCAAATTTCTTGATAACATCCTTTGCATATTTGGCTTGATGATGAAGATACCATTTGAACTTTGTTGAATTTGAAGACCAAGAAAAAATTGAGCTCTCCCATCATGCTCATCTCAAATTTACTCGCATAAGCTTTTCAAACCTTTTGCAAAGATTTTCATTAGTAGAACCAAAGATAATATCATCAACATAGATTTGAACAAGTAAGGAATGACCTTTATGTTTCATAATGAAAAGAGTAGTATCAATTTGACCTCTTACAAAGCCTTGAGATGTCAAGAACTTTGAAAGGGTCTCATACCATGCTCTTGGAGCTTGTTTGAGTCCATAAAGGGCTTTCCTCGGCTTGTAGACATCTTCTCTTCTTGAGCAATCAATGAATCCAGGAGGTTGTTCTACATAGACTTCTTCTTGAAGTTCTCCATTTAGAAATGCACTCTTTACGTCCATTTGATAAACTTTGAAGTCTTTGTAAGAGGCATAGGCCAAGAATAATCGATGGCCTCTAATCTTGCAACGGAGCAAATGTTTCATCATAGTCAATACCCTCCTCCTGTCTATATCCTTGGGCTACAAGTCCGGCCTTGTTTCGGTAATGTTGCCGTTTTCATCCATTTTGTTTCGAAAACCCACTTTGTGCCAATAACGCTTGTCCTTTAGGTCTAGGGACCGGTGACGGACTTGGCATCTGTCAAATTGGTTTAGCTCTTCTTGCATAGCTTCCACCCACTTGGATCTTCCGAGCTTCATCAATCTTTTGGGTTCAATGTTAGATACAAATGCGGTAGAATACATGCATTCATTCCTTGAAGCTTGTCTAGTTTGAACGCCCATTAAGATCTCCAATGATTTGAGTGATAGGATGATCTTTTACTTCCCTAACTTCGCAGTTGAACTTGTCCTATTGCATCGGCGAGTTGGATTCTTGAGAAGTAGAAGTGTCTCAAGCTTGATTTTCGAAGGATAGGTTAATTCCAAGGTAGGTTGTATGACTTCGGTGTGGAAGGCGAAGTGGATTCGGGATTTTCGAGTTTTCATTTGTTGGTTCATTTGAGGATTCTATTAGGTTGACTCTTGGAGGAACTTGTGAAGGAGTGGGATCTGCAGATTTTGTGCTTGGTGTCTGCACTGTCTCATACTTATCGAATCATTAGCAACTTTAGGAGCCAAATGTGGCCCAATAAAATCAAATTCATCAAAAGAAACATGTACGATTCAACAACTCTTAGTGAAGTTTTATTGTAAACTCTATAAGCTTTTGAAAATTTAGCATATCCCGAAAAATTCCTTCATCACTTTTGGATTCAAATTTACCTCTATGTTCTCTACCATTGTAAAGAACATAGCATTTACAACCAAATATTTTAAAGAATCCAATGTTGGGAACTCGCCTCTCCATACTTCATATGGAGTTTTGTTATGAAACTTGTTTATGATAGACTGTTTTGTGTGAAGCGGGCGGATTCACGGCTTACGCCCGAAATACATAGGCGGTTTGGCTTCGGCAATCATTGTCTTTCTGCTTCAATGAGAGTTACGTTCTTCCTTTCAAGAACTCCATTTTGTTGAGGTGTGCCAAGCAGAGAAATTGTGACCAATTCCATGGTCATCACAATATTTGGCAACACCATTGTTCTTGAACTCTGTTCCATTGTACGATCGACATCGAGATATCATCCGGCTTCCGAGTCAAGTCTTCAAGAGTTCAAGAATGATGTCATATGCTTCATCTTTGGAGGACATCATCTCTACCCAAGTAAATCTTGAGTAATCATCAACTACCACAAGGGTATACTTGCCGCCACCAAGACTTGTAGTAGTCACAGTCCAAACAAATCCATGTGCAAGAGTTGTAGAGGTCAGTCGTTGATAAGCAAGGCTTGCTTTTGAATGAAGATTTGTGTAGTTTGCCTAGTTGACATGCTCTGCAGAGACTGTGTGATTCAGCTGATATTTTAGGCAAACCAGCAACTAGATTGTCCTTTGATAGTTTCTCCAAATATTTGAAGTTGAGATGGCTAAGCCTTTTATGCCACAACCAGCTGTTGTTAGTTGATGACCTTGCAACTAAGCATAGATTTGATTTTCTTCCAACAGCATTTAGGTCAACAGCATAGACATTCCCTTTTCTGAATCCTGTCAGGATAGTTGAACATGTCTCATTGTCCTTTATGAGACAGTGTCTTGAGAAAACCGGAGTTAGACCTTTATCACAAATTGTGATATGCTCGCGATTGTGCTTTAAGCCTTCAACCGAGAGACTTTGCGATGGAGAGATTTCCTCGATTATGCTTCCATATCCAATGGTCTTCCCTTTTGAGTTGTCTCCAAAATGACTAAGGGACCCTTTGCTTCAACAATACTTGAGAGAAGATTTGGATACCGTCATATGCTTTGAGCATCCACTTGTCTAGATACCATAGATCTTTCTCTTCTTCATTGACGGCCATAAAGCATTCCTGAAATATAGACATTTAAGAATATGGTCCCCTTTTATTTTTGGGTCCTCAAGGTTAGCATCCTTTTGGGATCCACACCTGTTTAACCTTTGGAGGTGTAAATCCTCTAAATTTAGGTGTGAATCTCAGAAGGCATTCATGAATCTCATGACCATGTCCTTTGCGAAAGAGCATTTGTGAAATCCTTCAACATGAGCAATGATTTCTTTTGAGGCTTCTTATCATCGCGAGCTTTGAGGTGACCTTTGTGCGATAATCGGCCTATAGGACTTAGGCCGAGAATGCCTTTTCTTATTGATGTAAGGCTTATCATAGGTAGACCTCTTATCAAAAGATTTTGCATTTTCAGTCACATGTCCTTTAAGCCTTTTATTAGCAGAATTCACTCCTTTCACCCTTTTATAGGCAATGTTGGGATCAGCAGTCTTGCCCCTGACAAATTTAATAGGCTTGAGCTGAGTATTCTTTGACTTGCCACTAGTCATCCCTGTTTTCTTAGGGTGACTAATAGCGTTTAAGTTGCTCGACTCCTATTAGCGAGTCATAGCGCGATTGCTTTCCTTTGGACTTGTGTTTTGTATTCTTGGGATAAACAAAAGGAACTTAAAGCCAAGTCCTTGCCTTTTGGGAGACGTAGGTCATAAGAAACTTCTACGACCAATTCTTCAAAGAATCACTATAGATGTCTCATCCTTTTGAGAACCGAGAACTACCTTCATTGAACTCACTTTGGAAACCAATACCGCTTTGTCATCTAAAGTTTTTGGTTTAAGAGAATGGTATCAAAGTTTCCTTTAGAGTTGTTCCAAGTATTGACAACCTTTTGAAGGTCATCTTTCTCGAATTTATCTTCTTGATGTGTTCAAGTAGGAAGTCCACTTTTCATCAAAGTTTTGTTCTCTTTTTGCAATTTGATACTTTCACTTGTCGTCTATCAAGATCTTTGATCTTAGACATCAAGGTTGATTTCTCGAGACGACTAGTTCATGCTTCTTGGCTAGTTTTACATAGGCGCTTTGAATTTTGAAAACTCTTCCAAAGATATCTTTGTTTGCTTTGATGAGCTCTCCCTTTGAAGGTTCATTAAGCTCATCATCATCATCACTGTCATCTTGTTGAAATGGTAGTGGCCTCACTGAATCATGTGGCGACTCCCTGGCCATAAGGCATATGTTTGCTTCTTCAGCAAAATCACAGGAGTCATCCTCATCAATGTCAGTGTCACACCATGTAGGTAGGTTGCTTTCATCAATATCTTCAGCCACCATCCCTTTTTGCTTTTGAAATTTTGACTCGGGACGTTTCTTATAAAATTCATACTTTGGCTTAGGACATTGAGACGCAAAGTGGCCTGGTTTCCTACAATTAAAACAAACTAGCTCATTATCCTTTTGATGGTCTGTGATTTATAAGGAGCGAGAACTTTTGTTTGAGCGGTTCTATGAGAACGGCGGTTTTGTGAAGGGCTGCCTATGTGATGATGATTTGTTAAACCTTTTGAAACGTTGATATTTCTTTACAAACATAGCAAATGCTTCGTCAGAAAGAATATCATCACCATCTATGGGTGATGTAGATGGGGTTTCATCAGGTGTTGAACATGAAGGTTCATTAGACATGGCTGGTAGTGACAAGTTTTTAAAACTCTTTTCCATTTCTTGAGCTTGTTGGATCTCAAGCTCATAGACTGAAAGACTAGCATAAAGATTTCTAAGAGTCAATTTGTTTAAATCTTTTGACTCTTTCATGGCGATGATTTTAACATGCCAAACCGCCTAGTGCATTTAGAAATCTCATGTTTATTTCCTTCTTTTCATACTTCTTTCCTAAGGAGTAACAAGAGTTGACTACCTCATAGAATGCGTCGTAGGCGCTTCGTAGAGACTCTTTGGGATCCTTTTGAAGGAGTCAAACTTCGGATGCAGTATATAATTTGTTGTTCTTTGTCTCACCATCACCTTCAAGATATTCAAGGATGGCTTCCCACATCTCCTTTCTTTGTGTCCAGGTTGATAATCTGGCGATAAGTGCTTATATCAACACAGTGGTAATGATGTTGATGGCTTTTCCATCCGAGCATCATTCTTCTGTCTTCATCATCCCACTCTTCTTCGGCTTTGGTACTTCGGGTTCGGCGGTTGGATCTACCGCGGCCGGTGTATTCGGCTTCATTGGAATTCTGGGTCCATCTGTAACACATTTCCACAAACGTTTATCAATTGAGTTCATATGTCTTTTGACTTTATCTTTCCAGATGTCAAAGTGAACTTCATCCAATACAGGACAATGGTTCACGTTTGAAGTTTCCAACATTTGGTGAGCAGCCATGATCTTTAATCTCTCAAGAGGTTAATCTCGGAAAAACAAGTTTTCAAAGAGTTAAGCTCTGATACCAATTGTTAGGTCCAAGGTTGCTCGTAATAGGCTAGAAGGGGGGTTGAATAGCCTATGTCCTATTTTTGAAATTTGATTCAAAAATCTACTTCACTTTAAGTTTGAAAAGATTTGCAGGCGGAAGTCTAGAGAAGTATAGGACAAGTTGAGAATGGGCGATCTTCACGAGTCAAGATCGCGAGTTCTCAACAGTTTGGAAATCTGAAATTTAAGTAACACAAATAATCACAATCACACACAGGTAGACAGAGAATTTAATATGGTTCACACTTATAAATAAGTGCTACGTCCACAACCAAAGTGGTCAACTTTGGATTTGAAAAACGTGTACTAAGTTTTTCCACTAGATCTTTTACAAATTAAATCTCTAATGGATTGTGTACAAAAATTTTGTTGACCAAGTGTTTGTGTGGGAGAATTGATATCAATAAGATACAATTCTCGTGAGGTATGAAAAGCTAGGTGTTGCAATCAATGAAGAGCTTTAATGGACTGGACGTCTAAGTGTGAAGCTCTTCAATGAATGTATACAGATAGGACGTATTAGCTTTAATGCACTTGAAGACAATGGAGATTCAGTAGTTGGAGTAGATGAGGTGTTGAAGTCTCTTGAATGCAGCAATGAAGTCTCCTTTTATATGCAGGAGGAAGCTTGGAGCCGTTGGTGATCCTCAAATTTGAATTTAAGAGCAATTAATGCTTTAATTTAGTTGTTGACTCGATAGGCGTCCCGCAACTTGCGATGCGTCTCGACTTTTGCTAAAAATAGGCGGTGCTGCGCTTGCAGGAGGAATGTCCTTTTCTGAGTGTATGCCAAGAATGGAAACCTTCATTAATTGATAGTTGCAGGTTAACGTTGTATCGCAATTAATGAGATCTTTAGGTTAGGACATGTTTTCAGCAGATGACTATCGGACGTTCTTGGGGTTCTTCAACATTGCGATGAAGCTTGGGCGATACGAGCTTGTCCGATATCTAAAGGAAGGCTGGTTCAGACTTTGCCTATTTGTGCGAGGACATCCGATGTCTGTAGACTATCTTCTTCAAGACTTATACAATTAGCAACCCTAAGCTATTCAAGCTTTATGCCTAAGTACAAGTTGCCACACTAACAGACACGCAGGCCCATTAGTCACCTTGTCTTAGACTTAGGTTATGGATTCAAGCAAATCTAAGCTAAAATACAACAAAAGTAATCAATAAGGTAAGGTGGTCTTTCTTTTAAGGACAATAATAGTGATATAAAAAAATTTAATTAAATTTCTCATTTAAATTTAAGTATTAAGTTGGAATGAGTTAAAAAATAATATCGTCATATCTAATCAATCACATATCTTTGTTACAAGAGTAATGCTTGTAACACCTCGAGTTCGAGATTCGATGTTGAACCCCGAATCGTGCGCTAAACTAACATAAACAACTAAAATAGAATATGAACAAGTCGCCCAAGCTCAAACTAAAACTAAGCAACTAAAAACCTAATAAAACATGAGCTTCAAAAGTTTGAATAACAAATCCACAACTGATAAAACCTCTACGGCCAAAACATGTGTCGGAGAACAACACAAAACAACCATGAGCCAACACGCTCGGGAAAACTACTAATAATAGAAAATGGCTCGGAGCCTCAAAAGGAATAAACAAGAATAACTGAAGTTACAATAAAATACAACCATTCAGCCCACAGGTCGGCACCAAAATACGTACAAGTCTATAAAGAAGAGTACAATTCTACACTATCCAACATACTAAGTTTACATAACTCAGTTTTAACCCACGATACCACAATACAAGAGATAAATTCAAAATACAACTAAATTATATCTTGATAACTCTGAAGCTATAAGACCTCACTGCGCTAGAACTCATAACCTGTGAACTAAGAAAAACAAAGGTGTGGGATGAGACAAGGCTCAGTAAGTTACTAATGCAGAAATATGACATGTTATTATACATAGCAGTATAGCAGGATATAAAACACGTAACATGTATAACATAATAGCAAACAACCCTATACTAACGAGAGGCTTAGTAGCCGCCAACCGTCCCATACCAGTTGGAGACCACAACCAACATTCCTTGCATAGTAAGCACATAAATAGCGGTAAAATAAACACGTAATAGAGGATACGGGGGGATCGAGGTACACCTTCGATCCTAAACCAATACTTCTAGCCTTTTCGCTCCATTCTGAATTAGTGACACTGCTACTAAATTCAACGAAGCTCTCATAAATGTCTGTGTTGCTGCTGCAATACACAAATCATGAAGGACCAAAAATCGTATCCCAAAATAAACAAATCTACCCGTTCGTGTCAAGCACGAATTAAAAGTACCCAAAGTGAACTGGTATTCGTATTCACGTCGACGTATGCACTTGGTTCTCTTACGACTCAAGATACCATAGTTAAATAGCATACCAAAAATTGCACGTATTGCATATAATAGTGGAGCTAAAACCCCTACCATGATGGCTAACGGCAGGGCGAGGCCTAATGTAATGGATACCACGAGTATTATGTAGCCCCAGCTCCTCCAAAACACAAATGTCACTGGACTCTATGGAATGCACAAGTAGGTATTTACTTGTCATGCTAAACAAATCAAGATGTGTTCGTATTGAATCACAACTAAATCATAACAAATCATGATATGTCCTTAATGAATCACATAACCCAAATTATCTCAATGTGTTTGTAAATACTAAACATTAATCATTAAAGTATGATGATTGTCCTATCATATACTAGAACAATTACACAGTGTCCGAAATCACTGAACACATAACCAATCGAGATAGTAGGCAAAGTAGTCCTACTGTATAACTAAACAATCCAAAGGTGTTTGCAATAGCTAGACACACTCATGACTACAATCATTTTTAAAAAAAAGCAGGGGTAGCACCCTACTAACTTTATTAGAAAAAGCCAAAGCAGAACAGGAGGGGGACAACCAGCCGAGTCCGTACACAAGAGGACAAAGGAGCCGAAACCTCTAAAAAAAAATACAAGTCCAAACGCACAAGCTACTTCTACTTTCGAAAACTATACAAACCTAACTCATCATGTCCTAAAGCCTGCCAAGCTCTAACAGGAAGGAGCCATTTGTGAGAAAAAGAAGAATTAGTTTTATGTGAGTAAGTATGAGCTGCTAAACGATCAGCAACATGATTCGCCTCTCTGAACACATGCCTTAAATGATAATCCCCCAACAAAGCTTTACAAATCCGTAAATCATAAGCATAACTCCAAGGAATACTATATTTTTCAGCAATACCCATAGCTGCCACAAAAGAATCCGTTTCAACCTCTACCGAATCCAAGTTAAGGTGACGACAAAGTTGTAAACCATCTCGAAGAGCCAACAGCTCAGCAAGCATATTCGTGCCAGGCCCATAGAAATTAGAAAAAGCCCTCACCATTTTGCCCTGACTATCCCGAATGATGCTACCCCCCGAACAATTTCCACCAACGGCAGAGCCGTTAGTATTCAACTTGTACTCTGCTGTAACTGGAGGGACCCAACGCAACCAACTACCCCACCGAAAAGGAACATCAATAAACTGTAATCCCAAAGTCTGGAAAGAAAGAGATCCCAAGTGATCCAAGGAAGATTTGGGGCGATAAACAAGAAACATATCCTGCATACCTTGAATCACATTACGGATAATTTACCCAGCATTCATAGGAACATTTTCGAACACAGCCTTACATCTAG
Organism: Platycodon grandiflorus; assembly: GCA_016624345.1. Lineage (NCBI taxonomy): Eukaryota > Viridiplantae > Streptophyta > Magnoliopsida > Asterales > Campanulaceae > Platycodon > Platycodon grandiflorus. The sequence continues at coordinate 42,586,462 of CM028362.1, read as the reverse complement.
CTTTCTATAACTCCCAACAGTAAAAACCATGACAACAACCTGACAAGCCCCAAGCTGATTACAGACTGAAGCACGCTCAACCCAGGAATCAAATAAGTGCTGAAAGGAAACATAGATGCTCACCTTATCAAAAATAATATTAAAATTCTCCCAAACTTGAACCACAACCTCTGAATGTAAAAACAAATGAGTCAACGATTCACAATCCGGACGGTTAAAACAACAAACACATTTTGACGTAATAAAAATACGCCATCGACGTAAAGTCATATCAATCGGAAGAGCACCATGAAAAAGCTTCCACATAAAACCACTTACCCGCAAAGGTAACCAATGTTGCCATATCTTTTTGGCCCAAGGCAACTGAGGAGAAACCACACGAAAATTATCCTAATAAGCTGTCGTGAAATCTCCTGTACGTGTCAACCTGCAAATCATGTTAGCCTCCATACTTGAATCAATTACCACCTTATTAGCCGCATCGTCCAACCAGTTAGGGATCAAAGCTAACAACTCAGAAAGCTGGAAGCAGACGAAACAAAAAAGTAAAGATCCATGGGTGGGGACCAACTAAAACCTCTCCACACCAATTCGCACACTAAAACGAGACCTCCCCATGCCTAATAACCCACTGGCTACAATTCTGAACCCTCGGCATTTGATACACTATAGCCCTCCAAATGTGAGACGCCGACACAGGCCTATCAAAACCATAAGTATTGCCGTATTTAGACCAAGAAAACAGAGCCCATAAACTCTTACCTTGAAGCACATTCCATGCAAGCTTCGCATGTAAGGACTCCATAACATGGAATAAGGATCGCAAACCCAAACCTCCTTCATATAAAGGATGGCACACAACATCCCAAGACAACCTGCGCACGGTGTTCACCAGCCACATCCCACAGAAAGTTAGCCATCATCATCTCAATATTGCGAATAACCTTCTTTGGAACTTTGATAGCAGCAAGAGTATATATCAGGATACTAGCCAAAACATATTTGAACAACACTAGCTTTGCTCCAAAGGAAAGAAGCTTGGACTTCCAGCCACAAATTCTATTATTCACCTTCACTTTCACATCCTTATAATAGCAGTGCTTAACTCTCCCTTTAAACAACAGAATGGCCAGATACTTTATCAGGAAAAACTGCTGAGAACACCCAAACCAAACAACAATATTTCGAGCCATATTAATAAGCTGTCCCGAAGCCCTTTCATATGTCATGATCACCTCCTTCAAAGCCATTATAGATCGATAACACCCATTAGTAAAAATTAGCATATCGTCAGCATAAAGCAGATACGTAACCACCATTCCACCCCTACTATGAGCATAAGGAGTAACCCTCCCAGCCGAGACAACCCTATTGATATTAAAAGAAAGCACTTCCTGGGCAATAATAAAAAATAAAGAAGACAAGGATCACTCTGCTGAACACCCCGAGAGGATTTGAAAAAGCCATATCCTCACCATTAATCCAAAAGGTATACCAAACATTACTAATAAGACTATAAATTAAGTCACAGCTCATATCATCAAAACCAATAGCTTTCAATGCATGCAGCAAAAAGGTCTACTCAAGACGATCATAATGTAATACCCTGAATTTTACATGCATTATATATGTCTAATTACTTGAATAACATTTTTTTTTTTTAGAGAAACAGGGGCGGCACCCTGCTAAATTTTATTAAAATAAAAAAAGGTACAAACTTGAGGGGGACAACCAGCCTTGCCCTTATAAATGGGAGGACAGAGGAGCCTGACCTCGAAAGGAAATAAATACAAAGCAAAGCAAAAAAAAAACCAAAAGAGAAAACTTAGAAGAAACTAATGACGAATGTAGGGAGTATCCTGAATATCTAGTAAAATAAGCCCTCTGATGGTCTGAGGAAGATCTCTGAAAGACGAAAAAGAGAAGTCCGAATGTTTCTCACAGCCAAAATTAGCTAACTTGTCCGCAACACTATTAGCCTGACGAAAACAGTGATGAATTTGAAAGTGAATAGATCGCTTAATAGCAATAATACGATGGATAATACTCCAGCATGACCAAGGAGGGGAAGATTCCTTAGAAACACAATCAAAAATAACTTTGGAATCCACCTCAACAATAACATTATAATGCCCATTATCACTTAGCCAAATGAGGCCCTGAAGAAGAGCACTAGCTTCAGCAACTGTGTTTGAAGCTAAGCCATAAAAAGACGCAAAAGCATAGATAAAATTCCCATGAGAATCACGAAGAATACCACCCCCACCAGCAAAGCCAGGATTTCCTTTGGAGGCACCATCTGTATTGAGTTTTAAGGTATCAATTGCTGGTTTAATCCATCGCACAATACTAATCGGCCTGTTGCGCTTCATTAATGAAAGACCCAAAGCACTCCTAATTTGAGTAGCATGATAAATAATATCGCGAATGAGCTGTGAACTATTAGAGCCATGACCATTGAAAACCCCATTGTTTCTATTTTTCCAAAGATGCCACAGAATTAGCGCTGGAGTAATAATGCGAACAGCTGTTGCTTGAGAAGAAAGCCACCAGGAAAGACAAGCTTGGGAGATGGAAGCACGGCTGAGGGAAATGCTATGCTCGCTGCTAAAGTGATACCATATGTCTGATGCAACATTACTGTGAAGAAAAACATGAGAGAATGTTTCATCAAAACCAGAACTGCAGCAGCGACATCGAGAGGCCAGAATGATGCCCAGGCGACGAAGACCCTCGTCGAGGCGGCGATGGAGAAGGCGCCAGAGAAAGATGCTAATTTATCTTGGAATATATTTATGCCATATATATTTAGCAGTGAGAAGAGAAGGATTGTGATCACGCAACAAATCCAAGGCTGAGGTGATAGAAAATCTACCATTAGAGGTAGCAGTCCAACATGGTTTATCAGGCACAAGATGAGAAAAACATAGCTGTAAGTTATTCGATCAACATCAGTTGTGGAAAGAACCGAAGCCGCAGCAGGATTTAAATGGGAGGAGCTGTCAAACATGTCTCGAATGGAGACAAAAGAACACCCTTGAGGTTGAGCTAGAAGGCCATTATCCAACCATTGATCAAACCAAGGAGAGCTAGAACCATTTCCAATCAACCACCTTATATTCCTCTCAACCATCGGTCGAACAGCTATCATTCTCATCCAAGAAATAGATCCCCTCACATTAACCACGCAAGGATGAGAATTAGAGCAGTATTTGGCTTTCATAAAAGATGCCCAGAGAGAATCTTGAGTGCGAAGCCGCCACCAAGAATTAGCAGAATAAGCTCTTGATAAATTTTTAATGGAGCGAATGCCTATGCCCCCTTCTAAAACAGGCAAGCAACACTTAGACCATGCAATCCAGTGGGCTTTTTTATGACCATCGCAATAGCCCCAAAAGAAATTAGACAAAAGCATCTCAAGATTGTGAATGACTGACTTTGGGGGAGCAAGAACAGCTAACTGGTAGGTAGTTATAGAGTGAAGCACATGATTAATTAATGTGACACGACTTGCCGGAGAGAGGAATTTACCAATCCAAGTATCAATGCGATTGCAGATTTTGAGGAGAAGCGGATCAAAATATCTTTTAAGCTTTCTGCCAGCAAAAAGAGGACAACCCAGATAGATAATAGGGAGAGCATGTTGAGTGTAGCCCAAAGTAGTGGAAATAGAGTGTAGTCTAGAAGTAACCATTGAAGAAGAAACAGTGAAACTACTTTTGGAAACATTAATCTTCTGACCAGAGCAAGCCTCATATTTCGAAAGAACCTCCTTATGACGATTAAGGGAAAGTCGACGACCATTGCAAAAGATAATAATATCATCTGCAAAAGCGAGATGAGATATAATAGGGCATCCACTCGATGAGGAGAACACTGCATGGGAATAGGAGGAATGCAAAGCATTGAGGCTTCGACTAAGAACTTCAGCAGAGATAATGAACAAACTAGGAGATAGAGGATCTCCTTGCCTCAATCCTCGAGTAGAGTGAAAAAAACCTGTAGCAACGCCATTCACCAGCACAGAAAACCAATTATTTGATATAATGCGCCAAATCATATCAATGAAAAATTCAGAAAAACCGAATTTCCGTAAATGCATTAGTTGTTACACCTATTTGCAATGCTAGTTGTTGTAGTTCTTGTAAATTCCATGTTGTTTATGTGTTACTTGTTTAACATGGGTTTTTAGGACTTTTTGGAGACCTTTGCTTAGTGTTTTAACTTCACCTAAGTGTTAGAACCATCTTGGGACCATTGGGCATCATTTTGGGACTTTTCTAGAGCACATTTCGCGAATTTGGGTGCACTGGAGGATGGGCGAGCGCTCATTAGACAGAAACTTGGGATTTTGAAAACTGGCACTTGAGCGGGCGCCTAGGCCGCGCCTCGTCCAGAATGTCTGAACTCTATTTTTCTTGATTTTTCAAATATGACCAATTCACCCCTTGACCAACTTAAACGAACCAAAGGCCATTTGACCAGCCTAATACTCTCCCAAACCACCTAAGATGACCAAGAAACACATCACTTCTCCTTTTGTGACTTCCATAGTGTTTTGAGAGCTTGTGTGAGAGATACAAGGTGAGATTAGTGTGTGTGTGTTTTATCCTCTCAATCCAACCATCAATTCTTCCATGCAAGAACACTAAAAGGTTGCTAAGGACTAGTGGACTCCATTGCCAAGCTTTAATTTTAAATTCATTGGTAAAATATCTCTATATAAGGTAAGTTACTAAACCCCCTATGTATGTTAGAATTTGTTACATGTATGAATGTTTGTAAACATGCATGACTTGAATTGTTGTTAGATTCATGTGGAAATGTTATGTTGATGAAAATTACATGTTATAATGTGAAAGACATGGTTTAGTTGGTTTAAATTGTGTAGAGATTGATAATCACCAAAGTAGTGAACTCGATCAAGAACATGTTAGAGACTTTAAATGGTGAAAATTATATATAGCAATTATACCCCATTTTATGAATTTAATGAATTGACACTAAAAGTGGATTTTTGGGAAGATTATAATTCTCCGAATCATTAGTTAAATTACTACAAAAATTAGAGTCCATTCGATATGGTTTTCAGTCCTCCGAGTAATTGATACTGGTACGTTAGAGACTTGTAAAATAGCCCTAAATTTGTGATTTTGTGACTTTAAACAATATGTTTGATGATTATATGGTGTAGAAAAATATAATCCACATGATGTTTGTCAAGTTCACTACTTTTGAACTTGACGGTTATTGGCATAAGTTGATTAAGATCGATTACCTACTTGTGTGTTGTGTAAGTCCAGCTGGCGTCGTCATTATTTATGTCATGGTAGGACGACCTATCGTCTTCACAAATTAAAGTTTGTGATCGCTATAAGTCACCGTACCGGAGTTCATACACCCTCTTCTGTTGGCCACAGTTGAGAAGTAGCCCTACTGTTGTAGCAATACGCATGACTTTGGCTTGCTAGTTGAACCCGATGGGATTAGTCGGGGACGTCGATACTACGTACACGAGTATCGAGGCACTATTAGTTGTTTGTGTATTGCAGGAGCTACACAAGATTGAAGAAAGAGATATGATATCCTTCTCTAACATGGTTTATTTATAAGCACTTATGTGTTAACCAAAGTTGTAATACCCCGAATCCTCTTATGCATGATTTACTTGGATTATGTGTTAAACTTGCTTCATTAACATGCTAATTGAATTATGCTTTGCTTGATATGTTAATTTCATATTTATGGGAATTGTTATATTCGTTAGACATTGATAAATTGATCGTTATGGCTCTTGACATCGATTTGAGGTGTTAAAAATGTTGTATGATCGCTCCTAGGTGTACCCAAGTGTCCAAACCAATGAGAGAGAGTAAAAATAGAGGTGGGTTGGACAGATTGTTTGGCACGGCCGTGTGCCTTTCTTTGGCACGGCCGTGCAAGAGGGTAAATTGCCCCAGAATGTTTGGCACGACCGTGCAGCACTCTTTGGCACGACCGTGCGAGAGTTGCACGGCCGTGCGAGTTCCTTGACGCGGCCGTGCAAGTCGGGCTGGTTCAAAAATCAGGATTTTGTGAAATGTCAATTGTACCCTTAAATTTTAATACATGTGTGGCTCTCCTTGAGCCGCCACACTACCCCTCCCCAATCTGAAATTGTTCCACATATTTGAGTGGAGAGATTTCATCTTCTCTCCACTTCTTCCCTCCATTCCCACCATTAGAGCTTGAGAGAGTGTGTGTGGGAGAAAAAGTGAGATTAGTGTGTGTGAGTGTGTTCCCGGAGATCCAACCGTCCAATCGACGATCCGAGACCGTCATTGTGTTGGGGTTGAGCTAGGGAACAACTTGGGTGGCTTCGATCATACTTTTGTTGTGTTGATTTTCGTCACGAGGTAAGTTACTAAACCCCCTTTGTATGCTTAGGCTTCAAAGTGTGTTAGATCATCAATACTATTGTATGACTTGCTTTATATGTTATTTTCGTGTACAAATCTCTAGGTCGAGATGGGTACATTATACTTGTGCTATGAATATGTGTTGAATGATGTTAATGGGCAAAGGTTGACATGTAAATGTTAGGATTTGAACAAATGGAGAACTTGAGACTTGAAAATGGGTAGTCTTGCACTTAGCATTGAAACCCTAATTTGGTGAACTTTAGTAATGATTCCGAGAAGTAGATTTTAGGGAAGATTATGACTCCCCGAACAACATATTAGATTACTACGAGATTTAGAGCCCGAATGATCGAGATTCTAGTCCTCCGTACTTTTGATACTGTTAAATTAGAGACTTGTATATAGCTCTAATGTGTTGAATCGAATGTTTACATATTTGTCAAATGATGATGAGTGATGAAATAGAATAACTTACTTGTCATTTGTCAAGTTCACTACTTTTGAACTTGATGGTTATTTGTATTAGATGAATAAGAACATCTATGTGTGCATTGTGTAAGTCCAGCTGGCGTCGTTTGTTGAGTAAGGTAGGACGACCTATGGTCTTCACAAATTAACGTTTGTGATCGCCATAAGTCGCCGTACGGAGTCGCACACCCCTCTTCGTTGGCCACGTTGAGAAGTAGCCCCATTGTTGTAGCAATACGCATGACTTTGGCTTACTATGTTGAACTCGACGGGATTGTGTCGGGGACGTCGATACTACACACACGAGTATCGAGGCACCGTTGTTTGATTGTGTATTGCGGAGCGACACAAGGTTGAAGAAAGTGATATGATACACTTCTCTAACATGGTCATTTATAAGCATCCATGAGTTAATCAAGTATTATGTGAGTTGAATAAATTGTGTATCGGTAAGATGACAAATGATTTGGTTGTGGTATATAAACGTTAATACCATGTTATAGTTATTGCTTGAATATCATGCCATGCCATATAGCTGCATTAGTAACTTATTGTGTCATTACGACTCACTCCGTTATGTGTTTATTGTTTTCCTTAGATCCGAGCCAGCAGGAAGTTCGCGGTGAGGCCGGTCAGTCCTATCGCTTAGCTCGCGGTGGACTTTTGTACTACTAAGCCCGAGGTCTTTTGTTAATAGTAGTAGACACTCTTTTGGTGAGGACGATTGGTCAAGTAAAGTCATGTAGACTTTGCTTTGGGTAGTGTTGGTATTATTTGTATCTATTATTCTTTTGGTGGCCGACACGTGTATGTCGAGCTCGTACACTCTTTTACATGTTAACTTAGTTGTTTTCCCAAGCGTGTTACGGCTTGTGGTTTTGCGTAGTTGTTCCGGGTTGTGGCCGAGGTGGTTAATGTTGCTTGTGCCTTAATTAGTTGGGTTCCGGCAGTAACGTCGCCGATGATTGATTTTTCTTTATCAAAGTTTTTGTTAAACGGGTTTTGTGGTGCGCACGAATTGTTGCGCCACGTGCTTTTATTATTTGTTATTGTTAATTGCTTGTTGTTTTGGCGCGTCGACCTTGGGATTCCGTATTGGGATCCGGGTCGGGGCGTCACAGTTGGTATCAGAGCAATAGTTTTGCTGTCGCCAGGATAGGTTCCTTGGCCTAGGTGGGTATGGTTTGTTGTTGAGAACTTTAACGTCGAGTGATGTGTGTAGGTCATCATGGTGCGGACTAGGTTCGGAGCGAGCGCCAGTCGGGTCGGTACTAGTGCTGGCGAGAATGATGAGAGAGATGATGGCGTGAATCGACCACCTGACGTCCCCCCTGAACCGAATCAAGAGAACCCGAACGCAAACATAGCGGTTATGATGGGACGAATGATGGAACTTATGAACCAAATGACTGAACGCTTGAATGGGAGAGCACCACCTACACCGGAGGTTGAAGCTCCACAGCCTGAAGTTGAGGTACCACAACCTGAGGTGAGGCCTAGAAATTATGCTACAACATTGGAGCGTTTCTTGAAGATGAAACCACGCACTTTCCTTGGGGAGCCGGATGCCGCGAAAGCTGAATTGTGGATTGAACATATCATCAAAATATTTGCAGCCTTGGGTTGCAACGATGACGAGAAAGTTAACTTAGCTGTGTTCAAGCTTGAGGGAGCGGCTGAGCACTGGTGGCAAGTGTTGCAGGGGAGTTGGGATTTGCGGGGAGAACCCCACAGTTGGCCGAACTTCTTGAGGGAATTCAAGGCACAGTATATTCCGGAGGTGGTTCGCGAAAGGAGAGAGAGAGAATTTTATGACCTGGAGCAGGGTAGCATGACGGTGGCACAATACTCGGCCAAGTTCACAGAATTGGCTCGGTATTGTAGTCACTTGGTTCCCACAGAAGCAAAGAAGGCCCAGAAATTTATCAAAGGCCTGAAGACAGAATACAGGAAACAACTGTTGTCCTTACAGCTTGCTGACTATCGAAGTGCGGTGGATAGGGCGTATGGGATTGAAAATGACATAGAAGAACATCGGGGAAGAAACTTGAACAACCCTCCACAGGCATCGCAGAACCAGGGTCGAGGACAAGGTTCCGGTAGCCGATACAACGGAGGAAACAATTACCGCCGGGGAAATCAGGGGAAGGGACAATCAGATAGGCAACATGGGCAACAATCCGGAGGGAGGAGTAATAGCACCGCATCGGTACAGAGTCCACGGAGTACTCCACAAACTTGTAGTATTTGCTCGAAACCGGGACACTCGGAGGATAGATGTTGGAACAAAGTAGCCGGGCAATGCTACAACTGTAAGGAAATGGGGCACATCAAGAGGAACTGTCCCAAGTTGAAGGATGGTCAAGCGGGGAGCGCGAGTGTACAGATAAGTGGGACGAAGAGAGACAGTGATGGTAGACCTAAAGTTCAAGGTCGTGTCTTTGCGCTCGACCAACAAGGAGTGCCTGAGTCTACATCCGTGATAGGAGGTAGTCTTTCTGTTTTCGGTAGTAGAGCACGAGTTCTTATAGATCCTGGTTCATCGCATTCGTATGTTGCATCTCATTTTGTGAAAAATTTGTGTGTGTTGCCCCAATCTTTACCTTTCGTGCTTGAGGTGTCTACCCCGTTGGGGGAACATATGTTGGCTTCGGAGGTTTACCGAGCTTGTGACATACTGATAGGTGATCACACTTTGCATGCTGATTTGGTTGTGCTGTCCATACGTGATTTTGATGTGATACTTGGCATGGATTGGTTGTGTGTTTATCATGCTTTAGTAGATTGCCATAGTAAGAAAGTTACTTTTGCTATGCCGGGTGTTCCCGAGTTTGTATTTGTGGGTGATGCTGTTAAGAGTAGTATACATGTTATTTCTGCTTTGAGGGCTAGAAAGTTATTGTCACGTGGGTGTGCGGGTTATTTGGCGTGTGTAGTCGACAAGAGCATTTCCACACCAAAGTTAGAAGAAGTTCCGGTAGTTTGTGAATTCCCCGATGTGTTTTCGACCGATTATGATATGCCTCCCGATAGGGAAGTAGAGTTTTGTATTGAGCTATTACCAGGGACTACTCCTATTTCTAAGGCCCCTTATAGAATGGCACCCGCGGAGTTGAAATAATTGAAAGAGCAGTTACAAGAACTTCTTGATAGGGAATTCATTCGACCAAGCGTATCACCTTGGGGTGCACCAGTTTTATTTGTGAGGAAGAAGGATGGCACTTTGAGGTTGTGCATCGATTACAGACAGTTGAATCAGGTGACAATCAAGAACAAGTATCCCTTACCTCACATTGATGACTTGTTCGACCAGTTGCAAGGGTCAGTTGTGTATTCCAAGTTGGACTTGAGGAGTGGGTATCATCAGTTGAAAGTTCGAACGGAAGATATTCCTAAAACTGCCTTTCGCACGAGATATGGGCATTATGAGTTTGTGGTTATGCCGTTTGGGTTGACAAACGCACCGGCGGTGTTTATGGATTTGATGAATCGTGTGTTTCATCAATATCTGGATTGTTTCGTGGTAGTCTTCATCGACGACATACTTGTTTACTCTAAGTCACGGGAAGAACATGAGCAGCACTTGAGGGTAGTATTATCAGTTCTTCGGGAGAAGCAGTTGTACGCTAAGTTTAGCAAGTGTGCCTTCTGGTTAGAGAAGGTATCATTTTTGGGTCATGTGGTTTCGAAAGATGGGATAGCGGTTGATCCATCTAAAGTGGAAGCAGTGACAAAGTGGAAAACACCAAGTACAGTTACCGAGGTTCGTAGTTTCTTGGGTTTGGCGGGGTACTATCGGAGATTCATTGAGGGATTTTCCAAAATTGCTACACCTCTGACGAATTTGACAAAGAAAACGACACCGTTTGCGTGGAATGAGAAATGTGAGTCTAGTTTTCAAGAGTTGAAAAGACGCTTGACAACATCTCCCATTTTGACGTTGCCTAGCGGAGGCGACAACTTCGTGGTGTATAGTGACGCCTCAAAGGAGGGCTTGGGTTGTGTACTCATGCAGAATGGGAAAGTTATTGCCTATGCTTCGAAGAAACTGACAGCTTCTGAACAGAATTACCCTACCCACGATTTGGAGTTGGCTGCGATTATGTTTGCGTTGCACAAGTGGAAACATTACCTATACGGAGCGAAATTTGAGGTCTTCACGGATCACAAGAGTTTGAGATACCTTTTCTCGCAAAAGGAGTTGAACATGAGACAACGTAGGTGGATGGAGAAATTGAAGGACCATGACTGTACGATCCTTTATTATCCCGGGAAAACGAATGTTGTAGCGGATGCATTGAGTAGAAAGACGTATGTCTCTTGCTTAATGGTTCGAGAATGGAAGATGTTGGAGGATTTGCGAGATTGGAATCCTTCCGAGACAGAGCGGGGAGTAATCTTTGCGAATATTCGAGCTACACCAATTTTGTTTCAACAGATTAAAGAGGCTCAGGTTAACGACCCAGAAATTGTTAAGATCATTAGTGAGATGGGTGAAAGGAAAACACCCGACTTTGCGATGAACAGTGACGGAATCCTTACATTTAGGGGAAGAGTTTGCGTTCCTTCAAATGAAGTGGTTAAACGACAAGTTCTTGATGAGGCTCACCAGGCGAAGTATACTATACATCCGGGGAGTACCAAAATGTATAGGGATTTAAAGAAACAGTTTTGGTGGAGTGGGATGAAACGAGAGATTGCAGAGTATGTTTCGAGATGTTTGACTTGTCAACAGGTAAAAGCCGAGCATCAGAGGCCAGCGGGTTTGTTGCAACCACTTGAGATTCCCGAGTGGAAGTGGGAGCACATCACGATGGATTTTGTGACAGGATTACCCCGTACTCGTCGAGGATTTGATGCCGTTTGGGTTATTGTGGATAGGTTGACAAAATCGGCACACTTTATTCCTATTGCGATAACTTATTCTTTGAGTCAGTTGGCGGCGTTGTATATTCAAGAGATAGTGAGGTTGCACGGAGTTCCAGTGAGTATTGTGTCGGACCGAGATCCGAGGTTTACATCGAGGTTTTGGCAGGCGTTACAGGAGGCTATGGGGACGAAATTGAACTTTAGTACGGCCTTTCACCCTCAATCGGATGGACAATCGGAGAGGTTAATTCAAGTACTTGAGGATATGTTGCGTGCGTGCACGGTAGACTTTAAGGGAAGCTGGGATAGTCATTTGCCCCTAGCGGAGTTCGCCTATAACAATAGTTTTCAAGCGAGTATTGGGATGGCACCGTACGAGGCTTTGTATGGGCGGAAGTGTAGATCGCCGCTTTGTTGGGATGAAGTCGGCGAAGCAAAAATTTGGGGTTCGGAGTTAGTGCAACAGTCGGTTGAGAGTGTGAAGGTTATTCGGGATAGACTACTCACTGCACAGAGTCGACAGAAAAGCTATGCCGATAATCGGAGACGAGATCTCGAGTTTCAGGTGGGAGACTATGTATTCCTCAAGGTATCGCCACGTAGGGGTACTAAGAGGTTCGGCAAGAAAGGGAAGTTATCACCGAGGTACATTGGTCCGTTTGAAATCCTCGAGAAAGTGGGGACTTTAGCATATAGGATTGCGTTACCGCCTTCGTTATCGGAAATTCATAACGTGTTCCACGTGTCTATGCTTCGGAAGTACATGAAGGACGACTCGCATGTGTTAGAGTATGAGGAGATTACCTTCGAGCCTGATCTATCATATGTCGAGCAACCGGTAAAGATTCTTGACACCAAGGAACAAACCTTGCGAACCAAACGGATCCCACTAGTTAAAGTACTTTGGAGGAATCACGACATTGAAGAAGCTACTTGGGAGACCGAGGCCGATATGCGTGAGAAATACCCTCATCTTTTTGAGGAACTTGGTAAGGAATTTAGGGACTAAATTCTTTTAAGGAGGAGAGGATGTAATACCCCGAATCCTCTTATGCATGATTTACTTGGATTATGTGTTAAAATTGCTTCATTAACATGCTAATTGAATTATGCTTTGCTTGATATGTTAATTTCATATTTATGGGAATTGTTATATTCGTTAGACATTGATAAATTGATCGTTATGGCTCTTGACATCGATTTGAGGTGTTAAAAATGTTGTATGATCGCTCCTAGGTGTACCCAAGTGTCCAAACCAATGAGAGAGAGTAAAAATAGAGGTGGGTTGGACAGATTGTTTGGCACGGCCGTGTGCCTTTCTTTGGCACGGCCGTGCAAGAGGGTAAATTGCCCAGAATGTTTGGCACGACCATGCAGCACTCTTTGGCACGACCGTGCGAGAGTTGCACGGCCGTGCGAGTTCCTTGACGCGGCCGTGCAAGTCGGGCTGGTTCAAAAATTAGGATTTTGTGAAATGTCAATTGTACCCTTAAATTTTAATACATGTGTGGCTCTCCTTGAGCCACCACACTACCCCTCCCCAATCTGAAATTGTTCCACATATTTGAGTGGAGAGATTTCATCTTCTCTCCACTTCTTCCCTCCATTCCCACCATTAGAGCTTGAGAGAGTGTGTGTGGGAGAAAAAGTGAGATTAGTGTGTGTGAGTGTGTTCCCGGAGATCCAACCGTCCGATCGACGATCCGAGACCGTCATTGTGTTGGGGTTGAGCTAGGGAACAACTTGGGTGGCTTCGATCTTACTTTTGTTGTGTTGATTTTCGTCACGAGGTAAGTTACTAAACCCCCTTTGTATCACTACAACAAAAATGACTTTTAACAACGTTTTTAAAACGTTGTAATAGACAAAAGACAACGTTTTTGAAAACGTTGTGTAATCCAACGTTGTCGTAGGGTCCAGTTTTAGACAACGTTTTTAAAACGTTGTCTTAGACCTAAGACAACGTTTTAAAAATGTTGTCTTAGATCAAAGACAACGTTTTAAAAATGTTGTCTTTGGTCTAAGACAACGTTTTAAAAATGTTGTCTTAGGTCTAAGACAACGTACATTTTTAAAACGTTGTCTTAGACCAAAGACAACATTTTTAAAACGTTGTCTTTGGTCTAAAACAAAGTTTTTAAAACGTTGTCTTAAATCAAAGACAACGTTTTTTAAAAACGTTGTCTTAAATATATAACAACGTTTTTTTGAAAACGTTGTCAATGTTTTTTTTTTTTTTAATTTCCTGAGTAACCTATCGTGTTCTTCCCATTCCCGTCCCCGCACATCCACAAAATTACAAATTGAAGTTGGCAAAAAAACGTTTTTGTGTACAGAAGCGACAACGTAATTCCATACACAAGCGCGCAATATGATGCAAAACTCAACCATTAGCAATGGGTACTCTAATGTACTCGATAAGAGATCTGTAACATTCATTTTACAACATTCCAGTTTAACCTATCTTGCAAAGGAGATGTATACAATGGAAAAGAATTTGAGAAAGAATAAACAAAAAGAAGGAACAAAGAATTAATACTCAGAGAAGTAGACTTCTTGTCGGCCAAATTCATTCTCTCCTGATAGTGCTCAAAGAAGTGGATTTCCTACAACTCCTCGAGATATCTCAAGCAATACGTTTTGTCCAAGCTTTAAGGGAAAAATTGCATGACCATTTAGTGCTTGGCAACCAGCTATCAATAGCCTTACTGTATTCGCAGCTACATGCCCTGACCCAACTTTCAGCCCTTCAATACTGCTACTATCGTCCTAGAAAAGAAGGCATCAGAAAAGATACGCCTTACATTAGAGTAACCATGAGAGAGGGAATGAGAGAGAGAGAGAGAGATGCAACCATTAAACATATGCATAAAATTAAAAATTAAAAACAAAAATAGATGGACAGAGAAAGAAGAAGATATAAAACCAAACAAGCAATAACCATGCAATATCTACTACAACCAGGAAATAACAAGGTCCGCTAAGTGACAGGAAAAGAAAGTAGTTTAGCAAAAGAGTAATTCCAAACATAGCAAGTCATCTACCTATTGCAAAATTGTAGCAGAACAGAAAACTATATATACAGTTCAAATTGTCGAAGGGAGAATAGGGACATGTATGACAAAGGAATGGCCTATTTTCGTATATTTGCATACCAACTTGGCTACCTTAGAAACACAGTCCTTACATTAATAATTAACTTAGAATGGAAAATTTGAACTCTTAAAGCAGACTTTCTACAGGAACATGCTTAAGACAAGTTCATTTTAAAAATTGTCTATCTTAATATACCATTTTCTTTCTGCATCTTACTATATCAACTGGCATCAACAAGCGTAGGCAGTAGTGACATGAGGAAAACAAGTAATGAACCAAATTACTAAGAAGATAAACTGAGTAAAAAGCAAGCGGGGCCGAGAAAGACTGACCTAATATGCTTACGAAGAATTCATTCCAAGAAATATAGTATCACTCATGAAGCTCATGGATCTTGATAAAACAAAATTTTGGTAATTGGATTAAGGATTGCCTATGAATCGACTTCAATTGAACCCGTACAACACAATCATAAGGCAGCAAGCACCTATATCTACTGTATAAAGTTGTGCTAGAAAGAGTTCACTTAAATCTTAGTAGACATGGAATGAAAAGAATGTACATGAGACTCACTAGATTGTCTTGTGTTCTCAGCTTTTTTTTTTTTTTTTGAATGCGAGGCAACAACAAAAGCGCGAAGAAGCGGCAGTAGCATTAGCGGCAACCACAAGAAAAGCGGGAGCGAGCAGCAACAACAGAACATGATAAGGGTAATTTTATTACTATAAACACCCCGCACTTTTTTTTATTTAATTTATTTTTAGCTGCACCAGAAATTGGCTACCTACGTATTATGACTTCTCTTAAGCCAACCTCCTCTCAATCTACAAGATATGTAGCGAATTAAGGGAAAATGAGTTCACTTATCTGCAACAAATTCAGGGAGAATGAGTTCAAATATGCAGCATAAATAACAGTAGTAGCAAGGCAGCAGTCTTGGATGCATAGCAGCAGCCTTGGAAGCATAGCAGTAATAACATCAACATCAGTAGCAGCAACAACATCAACATCACTAGCAGCAGCAGCAACAACAACAACAACATTAGCAACAGCAGCAACATAATGAATCAAATAAGGTAGTAATGCCCATAATTTGAAACTACCACTAGTTTGTTTTAAAATCAGGAATCTTCTTTACTTGAATAAGTAATTTGATGACAGATAGAAGCAGCATTTAACAGCAGCCGAAACATACTATTGCAGCAGAAAGATAAATGATGAATATTCACAATATGAACCAGTAAAGGCTGACTCTAGGGAAATTCCAAGAGGTATAACATCTCAAATAAAGGTGAATGAAAGTAGTTTGAGAATAGAGATACTGAAAATGTTAAGTTAAAAAGTGATAATCCCAAGAATACTTTTCTGAACTAATCAATATTATGCTTATCAACATTCCAAACCTTTTAATCACAAATCAGACTAAATAGTGATCTCCACAAAACATGGCATGCGAGGTGCATTGTTTACATTTTAGACCAAACTTAGCTGTTATAACCTCAGTGTTTATCTGAGCTGTCCATAATACCCTTCCATATTTGATTTTTAAATCCTAATATTCAACTTTAAGAAGAGATTCTTGAAATGCCAAGATATTTAGCAAAACATGCAAGCCCAGTCCCTAGTTTCTGACACAATTTCCTAAATTCTGCAATAAGAACATAAACAAAAGGCATCTGAATTACTTTCCACAATGACGTGTTGTGGCTAAAATCAGATGCATATCAGATTTAAACATAGAATGTTCTAATCTGGTCAAATATGTTATTATATGTGTGTGTTATGTGTAATTATATGTGTGTTATGTGTTATTATATGTGTGTGTTATGATATTTCTAATTTCACTTGTACCCTGTCGTCCTTTGTGCATTCATAATGAAAATTCCACTCTTTAAATTTTGGACGATCGCATGTAGGCAAAACCTATTCCATAGAACCTAGCGAAGCCAAGGTGGGGACTTTTTGAAGCTAGCGTCAAGGCTTGGGTTGACTGGAATTTGTCCAAAATAGATGTTCTAATATAGTGTAGGCTACTTTGTAATTGATCTTTGTGGAAGCTGTTAGGTGGCTATGTATGAAGGAAAAAGGAGGCTCATGCATGATACATCGGAAGTGTCCCAGCTTACTCCACTCAAGAAATCTTGGGAGTTAGATTGAGGAGGCCTTAGAGAGTCTTATATTTTGTAAATTCAAGGAGGGTCTCAGATCAAGGAATCCTTTGTTGCAATCTTCTAGGTGTATGCTGGTGGTGGGAAGAATTAAACTATCAAGGACCAGAGACTTGCAGCAAGAAATATATATTTAACAGAATCAACAAATCCAACCACAAGGAGAAATCAGGTTTAATGTGGTTTCCCAAAAACAAATGCTTAGGCTACATCCACCTCTGTCAGTTGTGCATCCACCTCTAAACTGCAATGACAGAATTTCAAAAACTAAAACAAAGAAAGAGCTGATTAATATGAAGATGAATCCACTTGCATATTCACTTGCAAAACTTTTGCATTCTCCTCTTAGTGGACAAGCATTGCAATTTGGATTTATCTTTGTGCAAATGACCTGATTAATTTATTTTAATGTCCAACTACATATAAGCATTTTAACATGTGATATATAGAAACAAATTTTCTTTTAGGATCTTGAATAAAATTAAAATGGGCAATTAAGGTACCTTTCCGAAGGTAATCATCTGAAAATGTAGTGTATTCAGAAACAGAGTTTGTGTCAACCTTGATGGGGAAGAAATAGAGCACATAAGATATTTAGAGTAAGTTCAAATAGAAGGCTCCATGCTTCCGACCTAAAGATCATCTGGAAAAGCACATGCTGGAGTGTCAAAAGCCGTATGCATTCTACGCTTTTCGTTCCAAGTCCTCTTATGCTCAATAAGAATTCCCTACAGGAAGTTAATTAGGACAGGTTCACCCCTGCTTCTATGAAAATGTCTTAAAATAATTTAAACTTATAGTAATAACAACTTAATGATCTGGATCTATTTCGAAAGTGCTTCTTACTTTGCTCACTCATGTGGAAGATCTCTCAACCATTCCAGGTCGAGACTTCCATGTTCCTCCTTTAAACGGCGTAGGCATTTCTGCACAAGTTGAGAATCAAATAGGAGCTGTTATTAGTCACATCGTCAACTTGTAAATCAATCAATCTTAAAGCTCTAAGTAGTTTAAGTATTTCCTTTCCAGATCATGTGTATGTATAGAGGTAGCTACCTTGATTCTGGAAGCAAGCTTATTGTTCATGCCTCGACACTCGATGGCTTCAGAAACCTCACTGAGTTCCGCACAGTTAACTGCACACACGTCTAGAGCATCCTTGCTGTAATCATCAATATCCATATGGTTATCACTTGCCTCCTCAGCCTTGGTAGATGATATCCTCAGTCTTTCCCAATCAACCTTGTTCTCTTCCTTTACCTTGCAGGCCTTCCCTTTTCTTGTTTTCAAATTTGTTTTTCTGTCAAGATCTTCATATATATTGATCTGGTCAAATTTCCTTTTCTTTATCGTTGGACTCTCTCCATTCTCTATTTTATTCTTCAAGTAACTGCTCCTGGATTTCTTCACAACTCTCTTTGACCTTGTTCCTACTTCTGATGGTGAATTTTTTGCTGTTGGATATTTTTCTGCAAGACTCATGAAGGCGGAGCTGCAGCAAGGACTATATATTAGGAGACTACGTAACAAGAGCTCGAATTTCATGCATGGTTTCTCTATTTGTACTAGGATTTTTTTTAATTTGAATTTTTAAAAAGAATCATTTAACATAGTTTAGTTTCTGAAATTGCGTACTATGACTTACCTTGAGAGATTATCACTAATATTTTGGGCGAGGAAAGCTCCTACAACCGAATCTACAAAGAACCTTTCCACGTGAGAAAGGTCTATTCCCTGTAAGGATCAAGATTAATTATAATGTTAGTTTCATGTAGTAGAGACTACAAAGCTGTCTTTAACCTCTTAGGCGAGAGAATGGACAGAGAATATTTGATTGTGTATGTCGCTTAAGATAGTATCGACTAATCCATGACTAATCCATCGGCACAAATTGTACAATGAAATGGACTCCATAGTAGAAAATAATAACATGAGAAGATTATTGTATCCAAAAGCGTATGTAATTATCATTCACGTCGAATTTGTTGGTACTTTTTGCACAGTGTTCAACATCACAAGGCAACTGTAGATTGGGTCTTTAGCGGCGGTAGCAAGAATCAACCTTGAGTTCTCTAGAAATTTAATGTGGTTTTCCACCGCACAATATGTAGGGATAAAACAATCACATTAAGGAAATACGAATATATTAAAGTGCATTAAAATATAAAGTTAATCCAACACACTATTCCATTGAAGGTGAAGCAAACAAGTAACAATCGATATATGAGACTTGAGAAGAACATAAACAAAATAAAATACAGTGAGTCAAGGCAACAAATCTCTCAAGTAATTACACAACTCAAAGAAGAATTATTAACCTGAGGGCTCGGTATGCTCGCCAAACTTGGAGAAACCCAAATAAAAAGATTACCTCATACATGATAATCTGGCTCTGGATCATCTGAAGACGGAAATAAAACAATATTGTCGAGAAATAACATAAATTAAACACTAAATTCAAAGTAGTATATGTGAACGTTGCCAAAAAAATTAAAAATTGTTGAAATGAAAGCCCCTAACTAATTTTATAGATGACGTAAGTTATAGCCAAAATTTCAAAATTGAAATTTAGGGCTTTTTATATGAATTTAATAAAAACTCACAAATCAATGTGCTTGAAAGTAACACTCATATTAAGTTAATTTGATTTCTCAAATTAGGGATTTTTCATAGTAGAATAAGAAAGAGGTACGAGTAACATAATAGCGTGATATAGCTGGAATTTGTAATAAAAACAAAGAGAGTGGTAGATGGAGAGAAAGAAACTTAGAGAAAGAGAGAAGTAGATGAAGAAGGAGGCGATGTGCGTGAGACTGCTTGTGTATGTGAATGTGTGAGACTGTGGTAGACTTACAAGGGAAGGGAGGGGAGGAGAGAAGAGATGGAAAAACAGGCGATATAGTCGTCGCTGATAAGGACGACCGTGCAGCAACGATCTGGAGAGAAAGAGATTTGGAGATTTTGGGTTATTGGCTTATTTGGGGATTTCCTTCAAGGAGACGGGGTGTTGTTGGTGGTAATTCGATTTTTTTGGGGGGATTTTGGGGGTTGGGCTGGTGGAGGGAGTTTCAATTTGTTGATTGAAATTTAAATGGTTTTACACAACGTTTATAAAGCAAACGTTGTCGATGTCGTGAAAATGGACAACGTTTTTTAAAAAACGTTGTCTAAAAGGGAATTTTTGACAACGTTTTTTAAAAAACGTTGTCTAAAGTGCCTTTTTTAACAACGTTTTTTAAAAAACGTTGTCGAAAGTTCCCTTTTAGACAACGTTTTTTAAAAAACGTTGTCTAAAATGCCTTTTTTAACAACGTTTTTTAAAAAACGTTGTCTAAAGTGCCCTTTTAACAACGTTTTTTAAAAAACGTTGTCTAAAGTGCCTTTTTAACAACGTTCTTTAAAAAACGTTGTCTAAAGTGCCCTTTTAACAACGTTTTTTTAAAAAACGTTGTGCAAAAAACGTTGTTAAAAGTCATTTTTGTTGTAGTGTATGCTTAGGCTTCAAAGTGTGTTAGATCATCAATACTATTGTATGACTTGCTTTATATGTTATTTTCGTGTACAAATCTCTAGGTCGAGATGGGTACATTATACTTGTGCTATGAATATGTGTTGAATGATGTTAATGGGCAAAGGTTGACATGTAAATGTTAGGATTTGAACAAATGGAGAACTTGAGACTTGAAAATGGGTAGTCTTGCACTTAGCATTGAAACCCTAATTTGGTGAACTTTAGTAATGATTCCGAGAAGTAGATTTTAGGGAAGATTATGACTCCCCGAACAACATATTAGATTACTACGAGATTTAGAGCCCGAATGATCGAGATTCTAGTCCTCCGTACTTTTGATACTGTTAAATTAGAGACTTGTGTATAGCTCTAATGTGTTGAATCGAATGTTTACATATTTGTCAAATGATGATGAGTGATGAAATAGAATAACTTACTTGTCATTTGTCAAGTTCACTACTTTTGAACTTGATGGTTATTTGTATTAGATGAATAAGAACATCTATGTGTGCATTGTGTAAGTCCAGCTGGCGTCGTTTGTTGAGTAAGGTAGGACGACCTATGGTCTTCACAAATTAACGTTTGTGATCGCCATAAGTCGCCGTACCGGAGTCGCACACACCCCTCTTCTGTTGGCCACAGTTGAGAAGTAGCCCCATTGTTGTAGCAATACGCATGACTTTGGCTTGCTATGTTGAACTCGACGGGATTGTGTCGGGGACGTCGATACTACACACACGAGTATCGAGGCACTGTTGTTTGATTGTGTATTGCAGGAGCGACACAAGGTTGAAGAAAGTGATATGATACACTTCTCTAACATGGTCATTTATAAGCATCCATGAGTTAATCAAGTATTATGTGAGTTGAATAAATTGTGTATCGGTAAGATGACAAATGATTTGGTTGTGGTATATAAACGTTAATACCATGTTATAGTTATTGCTTGAATATCATGCCATGCCATATAGCTGCATTAGTAACTTATTGTGTCATTACGACTCACTCCGTTATGTGTTTATTGTTTTCCTTGGATCCGAGCCAGGCAGGAAGTTCGCGGTGAGGTCGGTCAGTCCTATCGCTTAGCTCGCAGGTGGACTTTTGTACTACTAAGCCCTGAGGTCTTTTGTTAATAGTAGTAGACACTCTTTTGGTGAGGACGATTGGTCAAGTAAAGTCATGTAGACTTTGCTTTGGGTAGTGTTGGTATTATTTGTATCTATTATTCTTTTGGTGGCCGACACGTGTATGTCGAGCTCGTACACTCTTTTACATGTTAACTTAGTTGTTTTCCCAAGCGTGTTACGGCTTGTGGTTTTTGCGTAGTTGTTCCCGGCAGGTTGTGGCCGAGGTGGTTAATGTTGCTTGTGCCTTAATTAGTTGGGTTCCGGCAGTAACGTCGCCGATGATTGATTTTTCTTTATCAAAGTTTTTGTTAAACGGGTTTTGTGGTGCGCACGAATTGTTGCGCCACGTGCTTTTATTATTTGTTATTGTTAATTGCTTGTTGTTTTGGCGCGTCGACCTCGGGATTCCGTATTGGGATCCGGGTCGGGGCGTCACAAAAGTGCTAGGTGAGTTGAATGATTGTATATCAAGTATGATGATATATGTTGTATTGTGGTATATAAATGTTAATGCCATGTTATGTTTATTGCTTGAGCATCATGCCATGCCATGTAGTTGCATTAGTAACTTACTGTGTCATTATGACTCACCCCGTTATTTGTTTATTTGTTTTCCTTAGATCCAAGCCAACCCGGAAGTTCACGGTGAGGTTGAGAATGGTTCGTTAGCTTGCGAGTCGTCCACGTTTGGGAGTTCGAGAATCTCAACCTTGATAGTTGTTTTCATTTTGGTAAAGACGACGGATATGTAAAGTTATGTAAACTTTACTTGGGTAGCATTTGTTGTGTTGTAAACGTATATTCTTTTGGTAGCCGACATATGTATGTCGTGCTTTGTATAGTTTCGTTTCTAAACAGTTTCTCTACCGAGCATGTTGTAGCTCGTGGTTATGTTTTGCTCCGGCATGTTGTGGCCGATGTTATTGTAGTAGTTGTCTTTCCCGAGTTGTAAACTCGTGGTTGTTACTAGTTGTTTTCCAGCTTTGTTATCACCGAAGATTGTTCATACTTGTGTTATTTAGGTTATCAGTTATGTTTTGTCGTAAGTACGGGTGGTTACGCCACGTGCTTTTCTTATTTGTTTATGTCGTGTTGTTGTATTGGCGACCCGACCTCGGGATTTCGTATAGAGATCCGGGTCGGGGCGTCACACATAAGCTTTTGACATATCCAACTTGAAAACAACGTTACCACCCCTTACCTTCGTGTCAATCCGATGAATTAACTCATGGGCCAAGACAATATTCTCCTAAATTCTTCTACCCTTAATGAAGCCAGACTGTTCCAAATAAATAACCTTAGGAAAAAACATGCAATCTTAGAAGTCATGATGCGAGATATAATTTTACAGGAAAAATTTCACAGACTAATAGGTCGAAGATCACCCAGGCCACCCAGGCCACTCAGATTAGCCACCTTAGGAATAAGGACCACGGTGGTAGACGAAATAACCAAAATCATAGGCAGGGCATTCCTACCGTGAAATCAAACGATCATTCAGTGTCCACAATGTAGAATACACACATTCACGACAAGGGTAGGTTTCGTTCCTATTCCCAATCAGTAACATGTTCATCACATGTACATCAATTCATCTAAGTATGCTAATGCTAGACCTCAATCCTGAACATACGTAAGTCTACTAGTACTTACAACCACTATCCAACGCGTAACTACTACGCATAACGTAGGATACTTACGACATCCTATAAACACACAATACACTCCATCTCATGTGTATCGTAATCTATCATAATTTACACTCGTTACGTACTAAGTTCGTAACTATTCAACTCTAGTTTCGTTACCCATATTGTGTGATAATTGGGGTAGCTCTTGTCCCCAACTTATGAATAGAACGTCACTAAACACTTAGTGACTACACAACTCTCAACGTATGTCATACACTATTGTACGCAACCTATCGGTAACTTATGTGAAGTTACAAGTATATTTCCAATTAACCTCTTGTGTAGACATAGAGAGTACATACAACAACTCAACCCAATTCAATTAATCATGTAGTCAACTATTATCTTACTTAGTAACTCAAAGTCAACATTCCATTAAGTCATAAACTCACTAATTCGTCATCCCACATTGTAGGAGAGTATTATACATATCATAGTAATTTATACTACCTATTGCTCAACTCCGTGGAGTCAATTGTGCCCAATAATTAGTTCATCACATTATTCGACGTGTGTTCGTTATAACCTATTCGATTCCGCCAGAGTCAGTCATGGCTAATACTCAGTTCGTATAGCATTCGATATAATCTCATTATATCCTATTGACTTCGCTAGAGTTGTTACTAATATTCAGAACATCGGGGCAAACCGTAGTATCGTCCTTAATTAACCATATCAACCTCAATACCCATTATTTGGTATGTCTACTACCCATAACAATCCCACAATCACATCGCGAGTAACTAATGACACAACCTCAACGAGCTACTAATACTCGAAGTCAAATATCAACAACATCAAAACAACAATACACCTTGACGAGTCTATAACACTTGGAGACAAACAACAACAATAACAACAACACACTTCAACGAGCAAATAGTACTTGGAGATAATGAAATTAACAATAAAATAACAATACCTAACAAATAGCATGCGAATAATTCATCAAGAACAAGTATAGTATGCTAACATCGTGATTTTATACTACGCTGCCTAAAACTAGAAGAAAAGTATAGTAACTTACTCAATACAGCAAATTCACCTAGGAAACAAAGTTAGTTTGGGTAGAAGTACTATCCTCGATGATCTCTACACCACTTCGGAGCCCAATCGTCGAACCCTCACTCGATCTTTGCCCAATTCAAGCTTTTTCTCTTAAAACTCACTTTTTCTCTCTAAAACTTAGAAGATGAGAGCGAAATTTGTGATTCCACCGATAAATCTTGAGATTGTTCGGCTAGGAAGACTCCCATTATCGCCTTCACCGCTATGATGAAGTCGGATCGTCGATCTGACGTCGGAAGCTCAAGAGATCAAAGTTTTCTCTTTCTACTTTCTCTTTCTCACTCTTTAAGTCACGGTAGATTTGGGATGAGAATGGAGAAAATGAGAATGTTTTCTCTCATTTATTCAAAGGAGAGTGTATTTTGGTCCAATACCCGACTTGGTGGATCATTTCTAACAATTTAAAAATGTCGAAACCCGTCAAATAACCAAACTAGACGACGCACAATCCATCCTAACTCCCTTACATTTTTTGTCTCAGACGTGGCCGCCTAGGCGCCCGCCGTGCCTCTAGATTCTGAAAATTTTAAAAATGCCCTAGGTTGATCCCGAAATGTCCATAAGTCATCCTAGGTTGTTTCTAACATCAAACGAAGGTCAAAACACACTTTAAACTCAATTGAATCATCCCCCAATGAGGATTGAACGATGATGAACATAAGTCTCGATTGTACACAAAGATAAACACGCGCGAATGACACTCTAATCAACTCTACTTATGGGTTAACGACTAGATCAACATACTCGTCATTCGTGAATGAGTCTAAACCAAGGCAAGGTCACACAAAAGTGGGGAATATACAACGTATACAAAAATGAATCAATGTCAAGAATAGTCTCGAACGAATACAAAACTACCGCACAACTCATTGTGGATTAACCATGAGCCAAACATGGGTTAAGACTTAACATGTCACGCTTAGCAAGCATGACAACTCTCTCTCTCTCTCTCTCTCTCTCTCTCTCTCTCTCTCTCTCGATCTAATCATTGGAGTCACACACTATACTACATGGTCTTCTATGCTGATATGAAGTGACTCGGGGCCTTATATCCTTTCCCCCTTAAAAGAATTCGTCCACGAATTCATGGATGGGACATCTACGGTTGATTTCATACTTCCCAACAAGGCTTTATAATAGCCTACACAATCAAACTAGTATCGATAGCTAAAAAATTCTAACGATCAAGGTGACTTGTTCTGAATTAAAGGTCATCAACCTCAAGTAGCACTCACACGTAAGGTTTTTAATGGATAGGTGTAATTTTGAGACATGAACGATCTCGAAGTTTCATTGCGAGACTAACTACCATGTTTAGTCAAGTTTAAATCTAGAGTACATCACATATATTTGTACTAACTCATCTCTAACATGTCCCAATGTCATGCTTCCGCGGCGCTAATCTCATTTCCCACTACCCATGGTACATCACTCAACTAATAGTCACGAAAAAATCCCGTGATCATCTAGGTTTGGGTTTATACAACCCTTATGTTCATAAGGTTATTTGACGACATCCCTATTGTCAAAGGAACGAGTTCGAACAAATGGTACCACACTAAAAGTCACACGAGTCATACAGACCCTACCGTTAATAACACATTATCGATTATAGTACAAGCCGATGAAATAAAAGTCAACAAATCCACGAGCTCACATGCTCATGTCACAACTACTAACGTCAATAAGCCACAAGAAAAGTACAAACAATAACAAGAGTTCAAAATTCTAAACACGTTCGATAGAATGGATCGGTATCCTCGGATACCAATGTCAAATACTGTACAAGGTTACACGATACATGGAGTGCACTACACTCGATAATTACATGCTCAGGTTGCCCACATATATTGTTTCAACGAACTCAATTAGAGTGTACGGGGTAGTCCAATAACAAGGAAATGTTAAAATAATGAAATAAGTCACGATGGTCGTGACTTACGGAAATCATTCACGTGAATCTCACCTTCTAATTCTAACTCACTCTATTAGAGTCTTGAGTCGGTGCTGGGGGGTTTGATCGGGTCACTTGTTCTATTCAAGGTGTCTCGTCTAGGACCACATTCAGTTGGTCCTCAAGTTTTCTCAGTTCTCGCAAAGCTTGTCTGAGTTGGAATATGGTCGGGTGGGTGCATGACTAACATCCTTGTAGTCCACCTAGTTTGTGCCATCCTACTATAGTTCATTAGTGAAGATGTCTCCATAGGGAAATGAAACACATTAAATGATTCCATGAAAGGTATACTTACTAATGGAACGTTCTCAACTCTCAACCCAACATATTTAGGATGTACGTAGGGTTCTAACGACAACCACCTCGCTATGCCAATTGGCATACCCGCAAAGTTATATGCCCTATCAGTATCATACAATCTATAAAGTCTGACAGAATTAACGTAGTATATTAAGTGCACAACTGTAACGCCCGTACTATTTGCATCATTTGCATTCATTCTGTGTTTATGTCTTTTATATTAACATTGTCATTTCATGTGCAAATATCATTCAAATGTACTTGGAATTAAGTTTGTTGCACACTTTTCAAGTGTATGGATATGTGTTAGAAGTTTCATAGTCATTGCATTTGATTTGGTGTGTTACTTGTTTAGTTTGGTTTTTGGGACTTTTCGGAGACCTTTGCTTAGTGTTTTAACTTCACTTAAGTGTTAGAATCATCATGGGACCATTGGACATCATTATGGGGCTTTTCTAAAGCACATTTCATGAATTAGAGTGCACTGGAGAATGGGCGAGCGCCTGGGCGAGCGCTCATTAGACAGAAAGTTGAGATTTGAAAACCTGGGTGTTGAGCGGGCGCCTAGGCGGCCGCGCCTCGTCCAGAATGGTTGAACTCTATTTTCCTAATTTTTAAAACTTGACAATTCAGCCCCTTGACCAAACTTAAACGTACCAAGGCTATTTGACCAGTCTTTTCCTCTCCTAAAAACACTAAGGACACACACACAAACACCATTTTCTCTCCTTAACTCATCCATGGTGTGTTAGAGTGTTAGTGTGAGAGATATATAGTGAGATTAGTGTGTGTGTGCATTGTCCTCTCCATCCAACCATAGATTCTTGCATGCAAGACCACAAAAAGGTTGCTAAGGACTAGGGGAATCCATTACCAAGCGTGGATTTTGAATTCATTGGGTAGATTCTCTTATTGAGGTAAGCTACTATCCCTTGTTCTTCCTCAATTATGAGTTGTTCTTCATCCTAGACTTGTTATTTGATGAAATATGTTAGAAATCATCAATTTTGAGTATGTTTGACTATGTTGACTTTTCAAATTTGTGGTTGACTTTTTGGATGTGTTTGGAGACTCATGTTTACATGTTAAAAATGTGAAATATGATTAGTAATTGTTAAGTTTACGGTATGAATAATTTGCGTAAACTCGAACTCATTAGAAACCAAAAATGACTCTAACGGAGTTCGTTAGGATTTCATAATTTATGAGACCACGTGTGTGATTTAGCTATTCTTGAATGATTCGAGTGATTCGTTCGGGAATTTGGCTACACCGGTTGTGTGTTTGATATTACGTAAATTGTCGTGATTTTTATAAGTTGGTTATTTGTGGTGTGAGATTATTATAACTCACTTGTGACATTCGTATCATTGTTAAATGTTACTATTGTGGTATACTCCCTACTTTGGAGTATGACCTTTTATTTTAAATGTCGAGTAAACATCTACTTGTGCATTTAGTTAAGTCCATGGCATATGTGTTGGCGGTGTATTGACGCTCGATTATTGCGGGAGCTGGGGCTACGAAATAGTCGAAGGCCAATACATCAGGCCTCGCCCTACCGTTGGCCACGGTAGGGGTATAGCGCCATTTGTTGTACGGAATAAACGCAACCATGATAAGCTATATCCATGGTTGACTCTTGGGTTGTAGGGACCGAGATCACCCGTCGACGTGAATACAGAAGATGGTTCACAATGTGTTATGTTATTGGTTTTCTTGTTCGAGCACGTCAACAACGACTCTACATTTGGTATATTATTGGTTGGTTGGTTGGAAGTATTGGTTTGGTCGGAGGTGTACCTTGACACCGTATCTTTTGTAACCTGTTTACTTATAGCTCTTATGTGCTTCCTGTATGAGTGAATGTTAGTCATGATTTCCAACCGGTATGGGACGGTTGGCGATCGTCGAGCCTCTCGTGTAGTATGGGGTTGTTTGGCTATGTGTAATACATGTTGCTTCCGTTTTGTATTGAAATGATATCTTGATAACTTGTGTACTTTCTATATTTATTGTCTTGCATCTAGCATGTTATATTGTTGCATTAGTAGCTTATTGAGTTTCGACTCACCCCGTTTCGTGTTTATTTGTTTTCCTTAGATCAAGGGCCGACGAGGAATCCCTAGTGCTCGAGTTCAGTTCCTGTTGGAAGTCTGCTTTTGGTAGTGCACCTTGTGCCTAGTATTTTCTTTTGGTGAGGCCGAGGTTGTACTTGTTATTTAAACAATGTATTTGTTGGGTAGTAGTCTCGATTGTTATTTGATATATTCTTTTGTTGTGCCGGCATGGTTGCCGTGCTGTTGATATATTTGTTAACTTTAAATTCCGCACACTCTGATATGTTTTATGCATGTACCGAGCCTATTAGCTCGAGTTTGTTGTTGCTAGCTAACGTGTTGTTTCTCCGGCTCGTTTCGTCGTTGAGGTTTAGTATTGTTTTAAAGATCTTATTGTTTTAAAGAAAACTTGCACGTGCATTACAGGGTTTTCTCATGACTTTGCATTCTTTTAAAAGGGAATTTTTGAGATGCTATTTTCATGTTTCCCCGTTTTCTCGCGGACCGAACGGGATTCACATCGGATTTCGGGTCGGGTCGCGACAGTTGGTATTAGAGCATAAGTTAGCTAGCTGGGAGAGAATCGTTGGCTTAGGAGGGTTGGTTGTGTGTTTAAGTCGTTAACGTCGAGTGTTTATTGCAGGTGATTAATCATGGTTGAGACTAGACATGGTGCTAGTACTGAGGAAGGTGGCTCGAGTGGGGCCATGACTACTTCAACTGAACAGGGAAATACTCCACCACCTACACAGCCTAGAGTTTAACCTACGGGACAGCCGGAGGTACCGCCTGAGATACCGGTTAATCAGAATGAGGGTGATTGTGAATATGATGCAGGGATTCATGCAGTCAATGATGGAAATGAATAGACAAAATATCAAGTTGCAAAGACAGGCCATGGCAGGTTTGGGACAGGCAGGAGGTCACAGGATGGCTCAACCAGCTGGGGGCAATGGGGACTATGATCGGAGGTTAGGAAGATTCCTGAAGATGAAGCCACGAAGCTATGACGGCGAGCCTGATCCGATGAAGGCGAAAAGGTGGATAGAGTCGATTGAGAAAATTTTTGCAGCAATTGACTGTACCGACAGTGATAAGATCAAGTTTGCAGCTTTTAAGTTAGAAGATGCCGCTGAACATAGGTGGCGGGTGCTTGAAGCGAGTTGGGTACAAGAAGGTATAAATCGAACTTGGGAACTTTTCTTGCGACATTTCAGAAACCATTTTGTTTCGGATGTGGTGCAAGCAAAGAAGGAGGTAGAGTTTCTTAGCCTTGAGCAGGGGACGTTATCAGTGGGTCAGTATTCTGCTAGGTTCACAGCATTGGCACGGTATTGTTCACACTTGATTCCGACGGAGGAAAAGAAGGTTTATCGATTTGTGAAAGGTTTAAGAACGGAGTACCGGAAACAACTTCTACCGCTTGATCTATCGAGTTACCAAAGCACAGTAGATAAAGCTTATTAGATTGAACATGACATCGAGGAGCACCGGAGTAAACCTAGTAACACAGTTGGGAATCAGCAGTCTTCACAGCAAAACTGGAAGAGACAGAATACAGGTGGGACTTCTAACAAAGGGAAGAATGTGAGTCGTCAGGCAGGCCAAACGGGGCAGCAACCGGGAGGCCAAGGACAGCGTGAATCGAGATTTGTTTGTAACTTCTGCAAGAAGTTGGGGCACACTGAAGAGAGGTGTTGGATGAAACAGGGTAGATGCTTGTTATGTGGTGACGACAAACACTTCCAAAAGGACTGTCCGAGGAACAGAGGGTTACCTCAAGGTGGTGCACAACAGAACACGGGGGTAAAAAGGAACAATGATAGTCGACCGAGAGTCCAAGGTCGAGTGTTCGCTTTAGATCAGAGGGGTGCTCCTGATGCTCCCAACGTGATAGGAGGTACTTTGTTTGTCTCGAGAGAGCGAGCCCGAGTCCTTATAGATCCAGGGTCATCACATTCCTACA
This sequence comes from Platycodon grandiflorus, assembly GCA_016624345.1. NCBI lineage: Eukaryota > Viridiplantae > Streptophyta > Magnoliopsida > Asterales > Campanulaceae > Platycodon > Platycodon grandiflorus. The sequence goes on along the minus strand of CM028362.1, from coordinate 42,555,783 downwards.
TTGCATCTCACTTTACATGCCATTTGCATTCTATGCCTGAATTGTTGTCTTATGTGTTAGAGATGTCTACTCCGATGGGAGAGTGCCTAGTTGCTTCTGAAGTTCATCGTGCTTGTGAAGTTGTTATTGATGGCGTTTTACTTACGAATTTGGTAGTTCTGCCAATCCGTGATTTTGATGTCATTTTGGGTATGGATTGGTTGCACACTCATCATGCCATAGTTGATTGTCGTAAGAAAGTTGTTACATTTGAATTGTCTGATATGCCTTCGTTTATGTTTGAGGGTGATAAATGCATGGGTGGTATTCATATGATTTTGGCTTTGAAGGCTCGAAAATTATTATCACATGGGTATACAGGGTATTTGGCATGTGTGGTTGATAAATCGAAGAAAGTTGTTGTGTTGGAGGATGTTCCAATTGTACGTGAATTTTCGGATGTATTTTCATCTGAATATGATTTGCCTCCGGATAGGGAGTTGGAGTTTTGTGTTGAATTATTGCCAGGTACTGCTCCATTGTCGAAGGCACCGTATCGTATGGCACCGGCAGAATTGAAAGAGTTAAAGGTACAGTTGGAAGAATTGCTGAATCGGGGTTTTATTAGGCCGAGTGTATCGCCGTGGGGTGCACCGGTATTGTTTGTGAGGAAGAAAGATGGTTCCTTGAGATTGTGCATTGATTACAGGGAGTTAAATCAGGTTACCATTAAAAATAAGTATCCCCTTCCACACATTGATGACTTATTTGACGAACTACAGGGCTCCGTCGTGTACTCCAAATTGATCTTCGAAGTGTTTATCACCAATTGAAGGTTCGGGCGGAAGATATACCGAAGACGGCATTCCGGACTTGATACGGGCACTTCGAGTTTGTGGTGATGCCATTTGGGTTGACAAATGCACCAGCTGTGTTCATGGATCTAATGAATAGAAATTTCTTGCCTTATCTGGATTGTTTTTTGGTGGTGTTCATCGACGATATTCTTGTGTACTCAAAATCCCGGGAGGAGCACGAGAAACATTTGAGGTTGGTATTGTCGGTATTGAGGGAAAAGAAGTTATATGCGAAGTTTAGTAAGTGTGTATTTTGGCTCGAGGAGATCTCTTTTCTAGGCCATGTTGTTTCGGGTAATGGTATTTTGGTGGATCCGATCAAGATTGAGGCAGTGGTGAAATGGAAAAGACCCGAGTCGGTAACGGAGATTCGAAGCTTCTTGGGTTTGGCAGGTTATTATCGGAGGTTTATTGAAGGGTTTTCAAAAATTGCGACTCCGATGACGAACCTAACACAAAAGAATAAACCCTTTGTATGGGATGACAAATGCGAAGCGAGTTTCCAACAGCTGAAAAAGAGGTTGACTACAGCTCTGATCTTGGCACTACCGAATGGACAGGATGGGTTAGTGATATACAGTGATGCTTCGAAAGAGGGTTTGGGTTGTGTCTTGATGCAGAATGGGAGAGTGATAGCATATGCTTCTCAGAAGTTGACTCCATTTGAACAGAATTATCCAACCCACGACCTTGAGTTAGCTGCGATCATCTTTGCTCTACACAAGTGGAAACATTACCTATACGGAGCTAAGTTCGAGGTGTTCACCGACCACAAGAGTCTCAAGTACATATTTTCTCAAAAGGAGTTGAACAATAGACAGCAGAGATGGATGGAACGGCTTAAGGATCACGATTGTACCATCTTGTATCATCCAGGGAAAGCCAATGTGGTAGCGGATGCACTTAGTCGAAAGGCATACATGTCTTGCTTGATGACCTGTGAATGGAAAATGCTTGAGGATGTTCGAGATTGGGGTCCATGTAGATCGAGACAGGGAGTGATTTTTGCTAACCTTCGGGCTACGCCAGTATTGATCCAAAGAATTAAAGAAACACAAGAGGACGACCCGGAATTGAAGACATTGATTGATGGGCTGAATGAAGGAAAGACAACAGATTTTGCGATGAATAGTGAAGGTGTCCTTGTGTTTCGAAACAGAGTTTGTGTACCGGCAATTGATGAGGTTAAAAGGCAAGTATTAGAAGAGGCTCACAAGTCTAGATACACGATTCATCCGGGGAGTACTAAGATGTATCGAGACTTGAAGAAGAACTTTTGGTGGAGTGGTATGAAGAGAGAGGTGGCCGAGTTTGTGTCGAGATGCTTGACATGTCAAAGAATAAAAGCGGAACATCAACGACCGGCAGGATTGTTACAACCATTGGAGATTCCAGAATGGAAATGGGAGAATATAGCGATGGATTTTATGACAGGGTTGCCACGGACTCATAGAGGACATGATGCGGTTTGGGTGATTATTGACAGGTTGACCAAGTCGGCACATTTTCTTTCTATTACGATGACTTACCCGATGGATAAACTTGCTACCTTGTACATACAGGAGATTATGAGGTTACATGGGGTGCCAGTTAGAATAGTGTCGGATCGAGATCCACGGTTCACTTTGCGGTTTTGGCAATCACTTCAGAATGCTTTGGGTACGAAGCTAACTCTTAGCACGACTTTTCATCCACAGACAGACGAAAAATCCGAGAGGACCATACAGATACTTGAGGACATGTTGCAAGCTTGTTCGATGGATTTCAAGGGGATTTGGGATTCACACATACCATTGATAGAGTTCGCGTACAACAACAGCTACCAATCGACTATTGAGATGGCTCCTTATGAAGCTCTATATGGAAGAAAGTGTCGTTCTCCAATTTGTTGGGATGAAGTCGGCGAAGCGAAGTTATGGGGTCCTGACATGGTTCAGGAATCAGTTGAGAGTGTGAAGCTTATCCGGGAAAGGTTAAAAATGGCTCAGAGTCGACAAAAGAGCTATGCGGATCATCGAAGAAGGGATCTTGAATTCGAGGTAGGTGATCATGTATTTTTGAAGGTTTCGCCACGAATAGGAGTCAAGAGGTTTGGTAAGAAAGGAAAATTGACTCCAAGGTTCATTGGCCCGTTTGAGATCTTAGAAAGGGTTGGAAAGTTGGCCTATCGACTTGCCCTACCACCGTCGATGTCGGGCGTTCATGCGGTGTTCCACGTGTCTATGTTGAGGAAGTATTTATCGGATGCATCGCACATATTGGAGTATGAGCCGGTAGACTTGACACCCGATCTTTCTTATGTTGAACTGTAATAACCTGAATTTATTATGCTTTACATGCTTATATTATTTGTGTTATTATTCTCAATATGTGTGTTTAATTACTTGTTTAAACATGTTCAATATGGTTTTGCATTATTCACATACATCTAAGAATGTTAGGATGGTATACATGTTAATGCATTAGCTTGGTATGAGTACTTGTGATTTCTCTTGAGTTTGAGGTGATTGTTGTTAACATTGTTACATGTTGTTTAGAATGAGTTTTGGGTGTATTTCAAACATGATTTGAAGATGGTATCACCGTAGGGTGACTTGGGGTCATTGTAGGTTCACTTTGATGTGTTTAGAAGTCATTTTGACCTGAACCAGACCTTATGCAGCCGCATGATGCGAGCTTGCCAAAAACCTCAACATTCTGGATTCTATGCGGCCGCATGAGGCGCCCACATAGAAGCCCATGCACCCGCATGAAGCGACCGCATGACATCCTATGCGCCCGCATGATACTGGGCCAATTTGTAACACCCCGAATCCTCTTATGCTTGATTTGCGTACCTTTATGTGTGATTTATGAATTATTGCATGATTATATGTTGTGTTAGCACGTGTACAATGCCATGATAGTATATGAGCTTTGGTTGCGTAGTTTGTAGAGTATTTTAGTTTGAAAATACTTGTGATATTTACCAAAATGATTTGGGGTGACTTTGATGACTTATTATAGCTTTGTATCCAGTGATTTTCATACTGGAGACAAAGCGATCGCTCTGTTTTTAGGAGAGGCGATCGCTTTGTTTCCAGAAACTTTGGCTTCAAAATCGGGGTACAAAGCGATCGCTGTTTGAGACAGGCGATCGCTTTGTTCCCGAGAGGAGCGATCGCCTTGATTCGAGGAGAGCGATCGCTTTGGCCCGCTGGTTCAAAACTCTATTTTCCGAAAATGACAATTTCACCCCCAAACTTATCTTTTGAGTGGCTCTCCTTGAGCCACCTCACTACCCTTCCCCAATCTGATTTTTCTACACAAATATGAGTGGAGGGACTTCACTTTCTCTCCATTCTTCCCTCCATTTTCCACCATTGAAGCTTGAGAGTGTGTGTGTGGGAGAAAGAGTGAGATTAGTGTGTGTGTTTGGGTTCCCGGAGATCCAACCGTCCGATCTTCGATCCGAGACCACCATTGTGTTGCTACGGACTAGGAGATCATCTTAGAAGGTCTTGATTTCATTTTAGTTGCTTTGATTTTCGTCACAAGGTAAGTTACTAAACCCCCTTTGTATGCTTAAGCTTCAAAGTGTGTTAAATCATCAATATTGTTGTATAACTTGCTTTATATGTTGTTTTTATGTGTAAACCCCTAGGTTGAGATGAGTACATTACACTTGTGCTATGAGTATGTGTAGAATGATGTTAATGAGCAAGGGTTAGAATATAAATGTTAAGTTTTGAATAAATAAAGAACTTGAGACTTGAAAATGGGTGGCCCTTGCATATAGCATCGGAACCCTAATTTGGTGAACTTTAGTAATGGCTTCGAGAAGTCGATTTTAAGGAAGATTATGACTCCCCGAGCATTATGTTAGATTACTACGAGGTATAGAGTTCGATTGATCGAGACTCTAGTCCTCCGTACCTTTGATCTTGTTAAAATGGAGACTTATGAATAGCCCTACCGTGTTGAGTCGAATGCTTACAAATTGTTAAATAATGATGGGTGGTAGAATAGAATAGTCTACTTGTCATTTGTCAAGTTAACTACTTTTGAACTTGATGGTTAATTGCATTGATAAATAAGAATATCTATTTGTGCATTGTGTAAGTCCAGCTGGCGTCGTTTGTTGAGTAAGGTAGGACGACCTATGGTCTTCACCAATTAACGTTTGTGATCGCCATGAGTCGCCGTACCGGAGTTGCACATACACCTCTTCTGTTGGCCGCAGTTGAGAAGTAGCCCCATTGTTGTAGCAATACGCATGACTTTGGCTTGCTATGTTGAACTCGACGGGATTGTGTCGGGGACGTCGATACTACACACACGAGTATCGAGGCACCGTTGTTTGATTGTGTATTGCGGAGCGGCACAAGGTTGAAGAAAGTGATATGATACACTTCTCTAACATGGTCATTTATAAGCATCCATGAGTTAATCAAGTATTATGTGAGTTGAATAAATTGTGTATCGGTAAGATGACAAATGATTTGGTTGTGGTATATAAACGTTAATACCATGTTATGGTAATTGCTTGAATGTTATGCCATGCCATGTAGCTGCATTAGTAACTTACTGTGTCATTACGACTCACTCCGTTATGTGTTTATTGTTTTCCTTAGATCCGAGCCAGCGGGAAGTTCGCGGTGAGGCCGGTCGTCCTATCGCTTAGCTCGCAGGTGGACTTTTGTACTACTAAGTTTGAGGTCTTTTGTTAATAGTAGTAGGCACTCTTTTGGCGAGGACGATTGGTCAAGTAAAGTCATGTAGACTTTGCTTTGGGTAGTGTTGGTATTAATTGTATCTATTATTCTTTTGGTGGCCGACACGTGTATGTCGAGCTCGTACACTCTTGTACATGTTAACTTAGTTGTTGTCCCAAGCGTGTTACGGCTTGTGGTTTTTGCGTAGTTGTTCCGGCAGGTTGTGGCCGAGGTGATTAATGTTGCTTGTGCCTTAATTAGTTGGGTTCCGGCAGTAACGTCGCCGATGATTGAATCTTCTCTATCAAAGTTTTTGTTAAACGGGTTTGGTGGTGCGTACGAATTGTTGCGCCACGTGTTCTTATTATTTGTTATTGTTATTTGCTTGTTGTTTTGGCGCGTCGACCTCGGGATTCCGTATTGGGATCCGGGTCGGGGCGTCACAGTTGGTATCAGAGCAATAGTTTTGCTGTCGCCAGGATAGGTTCCTTGGCCTAGGTGGGTATGGTTTGTTGTTAAGAATTTTAACGTCGAGTAATGTGTGTAGGTCATCATGGTGCGGACTAGGTTCGGAGCGAGTGCCAGTCGGGTCGGCACTAGTGCCGGCGAGAATGATGAGAGAGATGATGGCGTGAATCGACCACCTGACGTTCCCCCTGAGCCGAATCAAGAGAACCCGAACGCAAACATAGCGGTCATGATGGGACGAATGATGGAGCTTATGAACCAAATGATGGAACGCTTGAATGGGAGAGCACCACCTACACCGGAGGTTGAAGCCCCACAACCCAAAGTTGAGGTACCACAACCTGAGTTGAGGCCTAGAAATTATGCTACAACATTGGAGCGTTTCTTGAAGATGAAACCACGCACTTTCCTTGGGGAGCCGGATGCCGCGAAAGCTGAATTGTGGATTGAACATATCATCAAAATATTTGCAGCCTTGGGTTGCAACGATGACGAAAGTTAACTTAGCCGTGTTCAAGCTTGAGGAGCGGTGAGCACCGGTGGCAAGTATTGCAAGGGAGTTGGGAATTGCGGGAGAACCCCATTGGCCGAATTTCTTAAGGGAATTCAAGGCGCAGTATATTCCGGAGGTGGTTCGCGAAAGGAGAGAGAGGGAATTTTATGACCTGGAGCAGGGTAGCATGACGGTGGCACAATACTCGGCCAAGTTCACGGAATTGGCTCGGTATTGTAGCCACTTGGTTCCCACGGAAGCAAAGAAGGCCCAGAAATTCATCAAAGGCCTGAAGACAGAATACAGGAAACAACTGTTGTCCCTACAGCTTGCTGACTATCGAAGTGCAGTGGATAGGGCTTATGGGATTGAAAATGACATAGAAGAGCATCGGGGAAGAAACTTGAACAACCCTCCACAGGCATCGCAGAACCAGGGACGAGGGCAAGGCTCCGGCAGTCGATACAACGGGGGAAACAATAACCGCCGGGGAAATCAGGGGAGAGGACAATCAGATAGGCAACATGGGCAACAATCCGGAGGGAGGAGTAATAGCACCGCATCTGTACAGAGTCCACGGGGTACTCCACAAACTTGTAGTATATGTTCGAAACCGGGACACTCGGAAGATAGATGTTGGAACAAAGTGGCCGGGCAATGCTACAACTGTAAGGAAATGGGGCACATTAAGAGGAACTGCCCAAAGTTGAAGGATAGTCAAGCGGGGAGCGCGAGTATACAGACAAGTGGGACGAAGAGGGACAGTGATGGTAGACCTAAAGTTCAAGGTCGTGTCTTTGCGCTCGACCAACGAGGAGTTCCTGAGTCTACATCCGTGATAGGAGGTAGCCTTTCTGTTTTTGGTAGTAGAGCACGAGTTCTTATAGATCCTGGCTCATCGCATTCATATGTTGCATCCCATTTTGTGAAAAATTTGTGTGTATTGCCCCAATCATTACCTTTTGTGCTTGAGGTGTCTACCCCGTTGGGGGAGCACATGTTAGCTTCGGAAGTATACCGAGCTTGTGACGTACTGATAGGTGATCACACTTTGCATGCTGACTTAGTTGTGCTGCCCATACGTGATTTTGATGTCATACTTGGCATGGATTGGTTGTGTAATTATCATGCTTTAGTAGATTGCCATAGTAAGAAAGTTACTTTCGCTATGCCGGGTATTCCCGAGTTCGTATTTGTGGGTGATGCAGTCAAGAGTAGTATACATGTTATTTCTGCTTTGAAGGCGAGAAAGTTATTATCACGTGGGTGTACGGGTTATTTGGCGTGTGTGGTTGATAAGAGTATTTCCACACGAAGTTAGAAGAAGTTCCGTAGTTTGTGAATTCCCGATGTGTTTTCGACCGACTATGATATGCCTCCCGATAGGAAGTAGAGTTTTGTATTGAACTATTACCAGGGACTACTCCTATTTCTAAGGCCCCTTATAGAATGGCACCCGCGGAGTTGAAAGAATTGAAGGAGCAGTTACAGGAACTTCTTGATAGGGAATTCATTAGACCAAGCGTGTCACCTTGGGGTGCACCAGTTTTGTTTGTGAGGAAGAAGGATGGTACTTTGAGGTTGTGCATCGATTACCGACAGTTGAATCAGGTGACAATCAAGAACAAGTACCCTTTACCACACATCGATGATCTATTCGACCAATTGCAAGGGTCGGTTGTGTATTCCAAGTTGGACTTGAGGAGTGGGTATCATCAGTTGAAGGTTCGAGCGGAAGACATTCCCAAAACGGCCTTTCGCACAAGATATGGTCATTATGAGTTTGTGGTTATGCCGTTTGGGTTGACAAACGCACCGGCGGTGTTTATGGATTTGATGAATCGCGTGTTTCATCAATATCTGGATTGTTTCGTGGTGGTCTTTATTGATGACATACTTGTTTACTCTAAGTCACGAGAAGAACATGAGCAGCACCTGAGGACGGTATTATCGGTTCTTCGGGAGAAACAGTTGTATGCTAAGTTTAGCAAGTGTGCCTTCTGGTTAGAGAAGGTGTCATTTTTGGGTCATGTAGTTTCGAAAGATGGGATAGCGGTCGACCCATCCAAAGTGGAGGCAGTGACAAAGTGGAAAACACCGAGTACAGTTACCGAGGTTCGTAGTTTCTTGGGTTTGGCGGGGTACTATCGGAGATTCATTGAAGGATTTTCCAAGATTGCTACACCTCTGACGAGTTTGACAAAGAAAACGGCACCGTTTGTGTGGAATGAGAAATGTGAGGCTAGTTTTCAAGAGTTGAAAAGACGCTTGACGACGTCTCCTGTTTTGACGTTGCCTAGTGGAGGCGACAACTTCGTGGTGTATAGTGACGCCTCGAAGGAAGGCTTGGGTTGTGTACTTATGCAGAATGGAAAAGTTATTGCGTATGCTTCGAAGAAATTGACAGCTTCCGAACAGAATTATCCTACTCATGATTTAGAGTTGGCCGCGATCATGTTTGCGTTGCATAAGTGGAAACATTACCTATACGGAGCAAAGTTTGAGGTTTTCACGGATCACAAGAGTTTGAGATATCTTTTCTCGCAAAAAGAGTTGAACATGAGGCAACGTAGGTGGATGGAGAAATTGAAAGACCATGACTGTACGATCCTTTATCATCCCGGGAAAGCGAATGTAGTAGCGGATGCATTGAGTAGAAAGACATACGTCTCTTGCTTAATGGTTCGAGAATGGAAGATGTTGGAGGATTTGCGAGATTGGAATCCTTTCGAGACCGAGCGTGGGGTAATCTTCGCGAATATTCGAGCCACACCAGTTTTGTTGCAACAGATCAAGGAGGCTCAAGTTGACGACCCAGAAATTGTAAAGCTAATTAGTAAGTTGGGCGAGGGAAAAACACCTGACTTTGCAATGAACAGTGACGAAATCCTTACATTTCAGGGAAGAGTCTGTATTCCTTCGAATGAGATGGTTAAACGACAAGTCCTTGATGAAGCTCACAAGGCGAAGTATACCATACATCCGGGGAGTACCAAAATGTATAGGGATTTGAAGAAGCAGTTTTGGTGGAGTGGAATGAAACGAGAAATTGCGGAGTATGTTTCGAGATGCTTGACCTGTCAACAGGTGAAGGCCGAACATCAGAGGCCAGCGGGTTTGTTGCAACCACTTGAGATCCCTGAGTGGAAGTGGGAGCACATCACGATGGATTTTGTGACAGGATTGCCCCGTACTCGTCGAGGATTTGATGCCGTTTGGGTTATTGTGGATAGGTTGACGAAATCGGCACACTTTATTCCTATTGCGATCACATATTCCTTGAGTCAGTTAGCGGCATTGTATGTTCAGGAGATAGTGAGGTTGCACGGGGTTCCGGTGAGTATTGTGTCAGACCGAGATCCGAGGTTTACTTCGAGGTTTTGGCAGGCATTACAAGAGGCTATGGGAACGAAATTGAACTTTAGTACCGCATTTCACCCTCAGTCAGATGGGCAATCGGAAAGATTAATTCAAGTACTTGAGGATATGTTGCGTGCGTGCACGGTAGACTTTAAGGGAAGTTGGGATACTCATCTACCTTTAGCGGAGTTTGCCTATAACAATAGTTTCCAGGCGAGTATTGGGATGGCGCCGTACGAGGCCTTGTATGGTCGGAAGTGTAGATCGCCGATTTGTTGGGATGAAGTTGGCGAAGCAAAAATCTGGGGTTTGGAGTTAGTGCAACAGTCGGTTGAGAGTGTGAAGATCATTCGGGATAGACTGCTTACGGCACAGAGTCGACAGAAAAGCTATGCCGATAATCGGAGACGAGATCTCGAGTTTCAGGTAGGAGATTATGTGTTCCTTAAAGTATCACCGCGTAGGGGTACTAAGAGGTTCGGCAAGAAGGGTAAGTTATCACCAAGATATATCGGCCCGTTCGAAATTCTCGAGAGAGTTGGGACATTAGCATATAGAATTGCGTTGCTGCCTTCGTTATCGGAAATCCATAACGTATTCCACGTGTCTATGCTTCGGAAGTACATGAAGGATGATTCGCATGTGTTAGAATATGAGGAGATCACTTTTGAGCCCGACCTATCATATGTCGAACAACCGGTGAAGATTCTTGACACTAAGGAACAAACCTTACGAACTAAACGGATCCCACTAGTCAAAGTGCTTTGGAGGAATCACGACATCGAGGAAGCTACTTGGGAGACCGAGGCCGATATGCGTGAGAAATACCCCCATCTCTTTGAGGAACTTGGTAAGGAATTTAGGGACTAAATTCTTTTAAGGAGGAGAGGGTGTAACACCCCGAATCCTCTTATGCTTGATTTGCGTACCTTTATGTGTGATTTATGAATTATTGCATGATTATATGTTGTGTTAGCACGTGTACAATGCCATGATAGTATATGAGCTTTGGTTGCGTAGTTTGTAGAGTATTTTAGTTTGAAAATACTTGTGATATTTACCAAAATGATTTGGGGTGACTTTGATGACTTATTATAGCTTTGTATCCAGTGATTTTCATCGGAGACAAAGCGATCGCTGTTTTAGGAGGCGATCGCTTTGTTTCGAAACTTTGGCTTCAAAATCGGGGTACAAAGCGATCGCTGTTTGAGACAGGCGATCGCTTTGTTCCCGAGGGAGGGCGATCGCCTTGATTCGAGGGAGAGCGATCGCTTTGGCCCGCGGTTCAAAACTCGTTTTCGGAAATGACAATTTCACCCCAAACTTATCTTTTGAGTGGCTCTCCTTGAGCCACCTCACTACCCTTCCCCAATCTGATTTTTCTACACAAATATGAGTGGAGGGACTTCACTTTCTCTCCATTCTTCCCTCCATTTTCCACCATTGAAGCTTGAGAGTGTGTGTGTGGGAGAAAGAGTGAGATTAGTGTGTGTGTTTGGGTTCCCGGAGATCCAACCGTCCGATCTTCGATCCGAGACCACCATTGTGTTGCTACGGACTAGGAGATCATCTTAGAAGGTCTTGATTTCATTTTAGTTGCTTTGATTTTCGTCACAAGGTAAGTTACTAAACCCCCTTGTATGCTTAAGCTTCAAAGTGTGTTAAATCATCAATATTGTTGTATAACTTGCTTTATATGTTGTTTTTATGTGTAAACCCCTAGGTTGAGATGAGTACATTACACTTGTGCTATGAGTATGTGTAGAATGATGTTAATGAGCAAGGGTTAGAATATAAATGTTAAGTTTTGAATAAATAAAGAACTTGAGACTTGAAAATGGGTGGCCCTTGCATATAGCATTGGAACCCTAATTTGGTGAACTTTAGTAATGGCTTCGAGAAGTCGATTTTAAGGAAGATTATGACTCCCCGAGCATTATGTTAGATTACTACGAGGTATAGAGTTCGATTGATCGAGACTCTAGTCCTCCGTACCTTTGATACTGTTAAAATGGAGACTTATGAATAGCCCTACTGTGTTGAGTCGAATGCTTACAAATTGTTAAATAATGATGGGTGGTAGAATAGAATAGTCTACTTGTCATTTGTCAAGTTAACTACTTTTGAACTTGATGGTTAATTGCATTGATAAATAAGAATATCTATTTGTGCATTGTGTAAGTCCAGCTGGCGTCGTTTGTTGAGTAAGGTAGGACGACCTATGGTCTTCACAAATTAACGTTTGTGATCGCCATGAGTCGCCGTACGGAGTTGCACACACCTCTTACGTTGGCGCAGTTGAGAAGTAGCCCCATTGTTGTAGCAATACGCATGACTTTGGCTTGCTATGTTGAACTCGACGGGATTGTGTCGGGGACGTCGATACTACACACACGAGTATCGAGGCACTGTTGTTTGATTGTGTATTGCAGGAGCGGCACAAGGTTGAAGAAAGTGATATGATACACTTCTCTAACATGGTCATTTATAAGCATCCATGAGTTAATCAAGTATTATGTGAGTTGAATAAATTGTGTATCGGTAAGATGACAAATGATTTGGTTGTGGTATATAAACGTTAATACCATGTTATGGTTATTGCTTGAATGTTATGCCATGCCATGTAGCTGCATTAGTAACTTCTCGTGTCATTACGACTCACTCCGTTATGTGTTTATTGTTTTCCTTAGATCCGAGCCAGCGGGAAGTTCGCGGTGAGGCCGGTCGATCCTATCGCTTAGCTCGCAGGTGGACTTTTGTACTACTAAGTTTGAGGTCTTTTGTTAATAGAAGTAGGCACTCTTTTGGCGAGGACGATTGGTCAAGTAAAGTCATGTAGACTTTGCTTTGGGTAGTGTTGGTATTAATTGTATCTATTATTCTTTTGGTGGCCGACACGTGTATGTCGAGCTCGTACACTCTTGTACATGTTAACTTAGTTGTTGTCCCAAGCGTGTTACGGCTTGTGGTTTTGCGTAGTTGTTCCGGCAGGTTGTGGCCGAGGTGATTAATGTTGCTTGTGCCTTAATTAGTTGGGTTCCGGCAGTAACGTCGCCGATGATTGAATCTTCTCTATCAAAGTTTTTGTTAAACGGGTTTGGTGGTGCGTACGAATTGTTGCGCCACGTGTTCTTATTATTTGTTATTGTTATTTGCTTGTTGTTTTGGCGCGTCGACCTCGGGATTCCGTATTGGGATCCGGGTCGGGGCGTCACACAATTCCACGCACAGACTTTCTGGATTGTAAGCGGTCGCGCGAGGTGACCGCATGTGACCTATGCGACCGCATGGTGCAGCCGCATAGCGACGGATTCAGCAACACTTTGTTGACTGAATTTTAAATGGTTTGACTCTACAATGTTGATCCTAGGGCTGAGATTTAAACTTGGCTTTGACTTGTTGACCCATTTATATACTCCCCATTCTTGTGAGAGACAAAGAACACTTCACTTCTCTCTCAATTCTTCCATGGTAGCTTAGAGGCAAAGTGTGGGAGATAAAGGTGTAATTGGTGTGTGTACTCTACATCTCCAAATCCAACAATCCAAATTGTTATCAAAGACCATCAAATTGTAGAGGCTGACTTGGAGACCAACATAGTAAACTCAAATTTGTAATTTCTTGGTTTGATTTCTATTTTACATGTAAGTTACTAAACCCCCTTTGTATGCTTAGAAATTATTGCATACTTATTCTTATTCTTACATGCATGACTTGAATACATAGTATTTCCATGTATAAATGATATGTTGAGATATATAACATGTCTAAGTGTTGAGTTGTTGAATTGGATGATGTTGCATGTTAGTTTTAAGTGCTCAACTATGGAATTGAACTAATGTACATGTTAGAGACTAAGTGGTAAAAATTGCATATAGCAATTGTACCCAATTTTTATGAACTTAATGAATCAACACCAAAAGTGGATTTTTGGGAAGATTATAATCCTCCGAATCACTAGTTAAATTACTACGAAAATTAGAGTACATTTGATATGATTTTTAGTCCTCTGAGTATTTGATACTGGTATGTTAGAGACTTGTAAAGTAGCTCTAAACTTGTGGTTTGTGGCTTTAAACAATATGTTTGATGATTATATGTTGTAGAAAAATATAATCTACATGATGTTTGTCAAGTTCACTACTTTTGAATTTGACGGTTAATTGCATAAGTTGAGTAAGGTTACCTACTTGTGTGTTGTGTAAGTCCAGCCGACGTCGTCGTTGTTAATGTCATGGTGGGACGACCTATAGTCTTTGCGAATGGGATTCGTGATCGCTATAAGTCGTCGTACCGGAGTGCACACACCCCTCTTCTGTTGGCCACAGTTGAGAAGTAGCCCCACTGTTATAGCAATACACATGACTTTGGCTTGCTAGGTTAAACTCGACGGGATTGTGTTGGGGACGTTGATACTATGCACACGAGTATCGAGGCACTATTAGTTGTTTGTGTATTGCAGGAGCAACACAAGGTTGAAGAAAGATATATGATATCCTTCTCTAACATGACTTACTTATGAGCACTTATGTGTTAACTAAAGTGCTAGGTGAGTTGAATGAATTGTATATCAAGTATGATGATATATGTTGTGTTGTAGTATATGAAGGTTGATACCATGTTATGTTTAATGCTTGAGCATCATGCCATGCCATGTAGTTGCATTAGTAACTTACTGTGTCATTATGACTCACCCCGTTATGTGTTTATTTATTTTCCTTAGATCCCAGCCAACCCGGGAGTTCACGGTGAGGTCGAGGAAGGATCACGCTAGCTTGCCGGTTGTCTACGTTTGTTAGATTGAGGAACTATTCCTTAGTTATTGTTATATTTTGGTAAGGACGATGGATATGTAAAGTTACGTAAACTTTACTTGGGTAGTATTGTTGTGTTGGAAACAAATATTCTTTTGGTAGCCAACATATGTATGTCGTGCTCTTGTATAGTTTCGTTGTTGAGTTAGTTTCTTTCCCGAGCATGTCGTGGCTCGTGGTTATGTTTTGTTCCGGCATGTTGTGGCCGATGTTTTCGTAGTAGTTGTTTTTCCCGAGTTGTAAACTCGTGGTTGTTAATAGTTGTTTTTCGGCTTTGTTATCGCCGAAGATTGTTCATAATTGTGTTAATCAGGTTATCAGTTGTGTTTTTTCGTAAGTACGGGTGGTTACGCCACGTGCTTTTCTCGTTGTTATGTTGTATTGGCGACCCGACCTTGGGATTTTGTATAGAGATCCGGGTCGGGGCGTCACAGTTGGTATCAGAGCTTGCGTTAGCTATTCGCCAGGATAGGTTCCATGGCCTAGGTGGGTATGGTGTGTGTTATTGAGATTTTAACGTCGAGTGTTATGTGTAGGTGAAAATGGTGCGGACTAGGTTCGGAGCGAGTGCTAGTCAGTCGGTACTAGTGCCGGCGGGAATGATGGGAGAGATGATGATGTGAATCGACCACCGAATGTCCCTCCTGAACAGAACCAAGAGAATCCGAATGCAAACATGGCTGTTATGATGGGACGAATGATGGAACTTATGAACCAAATGACTGAACGATTGAATGGGGGAGCAACGACTACACCGGAGGTAGAAGCTCCACAACCGGAGGCGAGGCCTAGAAATTACACTACAACACCGGAGGGTTTCTTGAAGATGAAACCGCGTACCTTTCTTGGGGAGCCCGATGCCACAAAAGCTGAATTGTGGATTGAGCATATCATCAAGATATTTGCAGCCTTGGGTTGCAACAATGATGAGAAAGTCAACCTAGCAGTGTTCAAACTTGAGGGAGCGGCTGAGCACTGGTGGCAGGTATTTCAGGGAAGCTGGGACTTACGGGGAGAAGCTCACAGTTGGCCTAATTTCTTGAGGGAATTCAAGGCACAGTACATTCCGGAGGTGATTCGGAAAAGAAGAGAGAGGGAGTTCTACGATTTTGAGCAGGGCAGCATGACAGTGGCACAATACTCATCCAAGTTCACTGAATTGGCTCGATATTGTAGTCACTTGGTTCCCATGGAGGCAAAGAAGGCCCAGAAGTTCATCAAAGGCTTGAAGACAGAGTATAGAAAATAGTTGTTGTCCTTGCAGCTTGCTGACTATAGGAGTGCAGTGGATAGAGCTTATGGGATTGAGAGTGACATAGAGGAGCACCGGGGGAGAAATTTGAACAACCCTCCACAGGCATCGCAGAATCAGGGACGAGGACAAGGTTCCGGTAGTCGATACAGCAGTGGAAACAATAACCGCCGGGGAAGTCAGGGAAGAGGACAATCAGATAGGCAACAGGGGCAACAATCCGGTGAGAGGAGTAATAACACCGCATCTGTACAGAGTCCACGGGGTACTCCACAAACTTGTAGTATTTGCTCGAGACCGGGACACTCGAAAGATAAGTGTTGGAATAGAGTAGCTGGGCAATGCTACAACTATAAGAAAATGGGTCACATAAAGAGGAACTGTCCTAAGTTGAAGGATAGTCAAGCGGGGAGCGCGAGTGTGCAGTCAAGTGGCACAAAGAGGGACAGTGACGGTAGACCTAAGGTCCAGGGCCGTGTGTTTGCGCTTGATCAGCGCGGTGTGCCTGAGTCGACGTCGGTTATAGGAGGTAGCCTTTCTGTCTTCGGTAGTAGAGCTCGAGTTCTTATAGATCCTGGTTCATCACATTCATATGTTGCATCCCATTTTGTGAACAACTTGTGTGTGTTACCCCAGCCCTTGTCATTTGTGCTTGAGGTGTCTACCCCGTTGGGGGAGCATATATTGGCCTCGGATGTGTACCGAGCTTGTGATATACTTGTAGGTGATCACACTTTGCATGCTGACTTGGTAGTGCTACCCATACGTGATTTTGATGTGATACTTGGCATGGATTGGTTATGTGCATATCATGCTTTAGTAGATTGTCATAGAAAGAATGTTACTTTTTCTATGCCGGGTGTGCCTAAATTTGTGTTTGTGGGTGATGCTGCCAAGAGTGGTTTGCATGTTATATCTGCATTAAAAGCTAGGAAATTGTTATCGCATGGGTGTGCAGGCTATTTGGCGTGTGAGGTTGATAGAAGTATTACTACTCCTGTGTTAGAAGAAGTTCCTGTGGTGTGTGAATTTTCAGATTTGTTCTCTTCTGATTATGCATTGCCTCCTGATAGAGAAATTGAGTTTTGTATTGAATTGTTGCCGGGGACTACCCCAATTTCTAAAGCTCCGTATAGAATGGCACCGGCAGAGTTAAAAGAATTAAAAGAACAGTTGCAAGAATTGCTTGACAGGGAGTTTATTAAACCGAGTGTATCACCGTGGGGTGCACCGGTGTTGTTTGTTAGAAAGAAGGATGGTACTTTGAGATTGTGTATCGATTACAGGCAATTGAATCAGGTAACAATCAAGAACAAGTATCATCTATCGTACATTGATGATTTGTTCGACCAGTTACAGGGGTCAGTGGTGTATTCCAAGCTAGACTTGAGAAGTGGTTATCACCAGTTAAAAGTGCGAGCTGAAGATGTTCCTAAAACAGCTTTTCGCACAAGGTATGGTCATTATGAATTTGTGGTTATGCCATTCGGGTTGACAAATGCACCGGCAGTATTCATGGACTTGATGAATCGGGTGTTCCATGAGTATTTGGATTGTTTTGTGGTAGTGTTCATCGACGACATCCTTGTGTATTCCAAATCTCGGGAAGAACATGCACAACATTTAAGGTTGGTACTATCGGTCCTTCGGGAGAAGAAATTGTTTGCTAAGTTTAGCAAATGTGCTTTCTGGCTCGAGGAGGTTTCCTTTCTAGGGCATGTTGTTTCGAAAGATGGGATAGCGGTGGATCCATCAAAGGTAGAAGCAGTAACGAACTGGAAGAGACCAACTTCAGTGACTGAGATCCGAAGTTTCTTGGGCTTGGCAGGGTACTATCGGAGATTCATTAAGGGGTTTTCAAAGATTGCGACTCCTATGACGAATTTAACAAAGAAGACAACACCGTTTGTTTTGGATGATAAATGCGAGAACAGTTTTCAGGAGTTAAAGCGGCGATTGACAACGGCTCCTGTGTTAACCTTACCGAACGGCGGGGATAACTTCATGATTTATAGCGATGCATCCAAGGAAGATTTGGGATGTGTGCTTATGCAAAATGGGAAAGTTATAGCGTATGCTTCGAGGAAATTAAAGGATGCGGAACGGAACTACCCTACCCATGATCTAGAGTTGGCGGCAGTTATGTTTGCGTTGAACAAATGGAAACATTACCTTTACGGGGAAAAATTTGAGGTCTTCACGGATCACAAAAGCTTAAAGTACCTTTTCTCGCAAAAGGAATTGAACATGAGACAGCGACGATGGATGGAAAAGTTAAAGGACCACAATTACACGATTCTTTACCACCCGGGAAAGGCGAATGTAGTCGCGGATGCGTTGAGTAGGAAGGTG
The DNA here is from genome assembly GCA_016624345.1 of Platycodon grandiflorus. Lineage (NCBI taxonomy): Eukaryota > Viridiplantae > Streptophyta > Magnoliopsida > Asterales > Campanulaceae > Platycodon > Platycodon grandiflorus. The sequence goes on along the minus strand of CM028362.1, from coordinate 42,537,514 downwards.
TACATGTCGTGCCTGATGGTTCAAGAATGGAAGACATTAGAGGACTTGAGGGATTGGAGTCCTAGTGAGACGGAACATGGTGTGATCTTTGCGAATGTCCGGGCTACTCCAGTTTTGTTGCAACGAATTAAGGAAGCTCAGGTTAGTGACCCGGAGTTCGAGAAGTTGAGGGGACAGTTGAATGAAAGTAAGGCACTTGACCTTGCGATAAACAGGGATGGCATCTTGACCTTTAGGGGGAGAGTTTGTGTTCCGTCGGATGAAATGGTAAAATGGCAAGTACTTGATGAAGCTTACAAGGCTAAGTATACAATACATCCGGGAAGTACAAAAATGTATAGGGATTTGAAGAAGCAATTTTGGTGGAATGGTATGAAACGAGAGATAGCGGAGTATGTATCTAGATGCTTGACTTGTCAACAAGTGAAGGCCGAACATCAAAGACCTGCAGGGTTATTATAACTGTTAGAAATCCCAGAATGGAAATGGGAACATATTACGATGGATTTCGTGACAGGATTGCCGCGTACCCGTCGGGGCTTTGACGCTGTTTGGGTTGTTGTGGATAGGCTAACCAAATCAGCTCATTTTATACCTATTGCGATGACCTACTCTTTGAATCAGTTGGCGGCGTTGTATGTTCAAGAAATAGTGAGACTACATGGAGTACCAGTTAGGGTTGTGTCAGATCAGGACCCAAGGTTTACATCGAGATTTTGGGGAGCATTGCAAGAGGCTATGGGAACAAAGTTGAACTTTAGCACGGCTTTTCACCCTCAATCGGATGGGCAATCGGAAAGACTAATTCAAGTACTCGAGGATATGCTACGTGCGTGTGCAGTAGACTTTAAGGGAAGTTGGGATTCGCACTTACCTTTAGCGGAGTTTGCTTACAATAACGGCTTCTGGGCGAGCATCGAGATGGCACCGTACAAAGCATTATATGGGCGGAAATGTAGATCGTCGATTTGTTGGGATGAAGTCGGTGAGGCTAAGATTTGGGGTTCAAAATTGGTGCAACAGTCGGTTGAGAGTGTGAGGATAATTCGGGATAGACTACTTACCGCTCAAAGCCAACAGAAAAGTTATGCGGATAACCGAAGAAGGGATCTTGAGTTTCAGGCGGGTGACTATGTATTCCTTAAAGTATCGCCGCGTAGGGGTACTAAGAGGTTTGGGAAGAAAGGTAAACTCTCACCTAGATACATAGGGCCTTTTGAGATACTTGAAAGAGTTGGCACGTTGGCTTATCGACTTGCATTACCACCGTCCTTGTCGGAGATTCATAACGTCTTTCACGTGTCCATGCTTCGAAAATACATAAAAGATGAGTCACACGTATTGGAATATGAGGAGATCACGTTTGAGCCCGATTTGTCGTATGTAGAACATCCGGTGAGGATTCTCGACACTAAGGAACAAATATTGCGAACCAAACGGATTTCGCTTGTTAAGGTGTTGTGGAGGAACCACGAGATCGAAGAGGCCACGTGGGAAACCGAGGTTGAGATGCGTGAGAAGTACCCTCACTTATTCGATGGACTTGGTAAGGAATTTAGGGGCTAAATTCTTTTAAGGGGGAGAGGGTGTAATAACCTGAATTTATTATGCTTTACATGCTTATATTGCTTGTGTTATTATGCTCAATATGTGTGTTTAATTACTTGTTTAAACATGTTCAATATGGTTTTGCATTATTCACATACATCTAAGAATGTTAGGATGGTATACATGTTAATGCATTAGCTTGGTATGAGTACTTGTGATTTCTCTTGAGTTTGAGGTGATTGTTGTTAACATTGTTACATGTTGTTTAGAATGAGTTTTGGGTGTATTTTAAACATGATTTGAAGATGGTATCACCTTAGGGTGACTTGGGGTCATTGTAGGTTCACTTTGATGTGTTTAGAAGTCATTTTGACTTGAACTAGACCTTATGCAGCCGCATGATGCGAGCTTGCCAAAAACCTCAACATTCTGGATTCTATGCGGCCGCATGAGGCGCCCGCATAGAAGCCTATGCGCCCGCATGACATCCTATGCGCCCGCATGATGCTGGGCTAATTCCACGCACAGACTTTCTGGATTGTAAGCGGTCGCGCGAGGCGACCGCATGGGACCTATGCGACCGCATGGTGCGGCCGCATAGCGACGGATTCAGCAACACTTTGTTGACTGAATTTTAAATGGTTTGTGTTAGGAATATGCCTGTAAATCAGCTGATATATATGTATGCATATTCCAACACAGTGATTTGCTTGTTCCCATTACAACGCATGTTTCACAAGTGGCTAAAAGGGCTGCGTACCGGTTAGTGTGGCAGCTTGTTGAAACAATGCATAGGTCATTAGACTAGGAAGTCTTTGTACATATCCGAGTCTTTGTCCTACCAGAATGATGACAAACCTTCATATGAATCAAGCTCTTCAATTTGCCAGTTGACATGACTATCGGCAGATGTCTCACTAGCGACATTTCCCTTCACTATGATCGCCTAAATAGCCATCTCTACATCGCAGTTCTATATCGCAGACTCTAGTATCCGCCAAAACACTTCATCGTAACAAGCAGAGAAGCTATTTATTCAAGAGGAACATCGTGACCATCGCCAGTTTCTACATCGCGGTTCTATAATGGCGGATCTCGAATCGCCAAATCCTCATCAAAACAACTAGAAACCGTAAGATCACGAGATACATCGGTCGTTACTCAATGCACTTCAAGACAAAATAGATCCGTTACAAGATCTGTCTGACAAATCCAAGATACGCATCGATGTCTGCACCTTCACGTTTATCCAATAGACATTTCCTCTTCTGAACAGTGTTCGCGGTCTTCAAAGCTTCATTTCCGAAAAGGCCAAGCACGGGACGCCGCACTACCAAAGCAATGAAACGTCCACATCAATCGCATCCAGCTAAGCTCGACACGTCCAACTATGTCCACTGTGTCCCGATCATCTTCAAGATTCAAACCTAACGAAGGTCTTTGCCCAACAAATCCAAAGATGTACTCGCCTACATCACGAGATTCGATCACCAACGGGCATAAACCTATTCAATACACCAACGGTCACCTCTTCTTCTCCTATATAAGAAGACTCTCATCCTCATTTCAAAATAGCGAGCACAAGAAAACAAGAGAGAGAGCACAAGCACTCTAACACACAAATTGTGTATGCTTATGCTTGAGAAAGGTTGTGGTATTGATCTTCATTTCTTCAATCCAGAACCACTCCTTCAGAGTGAGAAATCACAAGTGTAAGAACAAACACTTTGTGAGAGAGAGAGAGAAGAAAATCCAAAAGCTGAGAAGCTCTGCTTGATCAACAACCTTGTTGTTGATTTGAGTTCTTCTTCCTTCGAAGAACTCAGTCTCTTCAGTGGCCTCAACTCCATTATCCAGTAAAGAGACCAAGTATCTTACGACCGTTGCCGATCAATCTTGAAGATGTCCGATGAAGAGCCGTAACTTACATGTCCAGATTGCATTCATATCGGCGACTTATACTACATTATAAGTGCCGATTGTGCAATAAGGTGTCATCATTGTTGGTCGAGTGCTTAGCACTCAGTTGTTCAAATACTTGCTATTTGAACAACTCCTAATATTCTCTTCTCACATCACTCTAACACTAACACTTTCCTTCCCTAACCTCCAAGGTTGTTAGGAACTGCTAGGATTAGAGTTCTTACATGAGTCTTCGGGGTATTCCATTTCACTTTCCTTCTTCCCCCCGGAAAGATTGCTAGGTTAGAGAGTCTAGGTTGATGTACTAAGCATGTTTGCCTTTGAGCAAACCTCTGCTGAATTTTAATATAATATATATAATTGTTACATTCAGCCTTGATTTCTCTTTCGTATATAATTTGCTTTATCTTGTGCAATCTGTTTAAGGAAAGTAAATGATGCATCTAATACAGATTATAGTCAACTGTCAAGCTCTCTTTCATATCAAATCTTTACAGTTACTTTAATCTAAATTGTTAAACTTATGCTGTTTATTCTTCCGCTGCTCAAACTCATTTCCATCAGCTAAGTTCAACATACATCTTCCAACTGCATATTTCATATCTGCTGATCCTAGATGTCCATGATCTACATCTCGATCTAAGATGTCCGATCACTCTATCTTCGCCTAATCATTCAAGATGAGGAAGATGATCTATGTGTAGTAATCATTTCATCTACTCTTCAATCTAAATGTAAAATTTGGATGAAATTTTTATTACACCAAGTATAGGCTATTCACCCCCCCTCTAGCCTATACACTGAGCAACCCTCGGACCTAACAGTTTGACTCTCCAATGTTGATCCTAGGGCTGAGATTTAAACTTGGCTTTGACTTGTTGACCTATTTATATACTCCCCATTCTTGTGAGAGACAAAGAACACTTCACTTCTCTCTCAATTCTTCCATGGTAGCTTAGAGGCAAAGTGTGGGAGATAAAGATGTAATTGGTGTGTGTACTCTACATCTTCAAATCCAACAATCCAAATTGTGATCAAAGACCATCAAATTGTAGAGGCTGACTTGGAGACCAACATAGTAAACTCAAATTTGTAATTTCTTGGTTTGATTTCTATTTTACATGTAAGTTACTAAACCCCCTTTGTATGCTTAGAAATTATTGCATACTTATTCTTATTCTTACATGCATGACTTGAATACATAGTATTTCCATGTATAAATGATATGTTGAGATATATAACATGTCTAAGTGTTGAGTTGTTGAATTGGATGATGTTGCATGTTAGTTTTAAGTGCTCAACTATGGAATTGAACTAATGTACATGTTAGAGACTAAGTGGTAAAAATTGCATATAGCAATTGTACCCAATTTTTATGAACTTAATGAATCAACACCAAAAGTGGATTTTTGGGAAGATTATAATCCTCCGAATCACTAGTTAAATTACTACGAAAATTAGAGTACATTTGATATGATTTTTAGTCCTCCGAGTATTTGATACTGATATGTTAGAGACTTGTAAAGTAGCTCTAAACTTGTGGTTTGTGGCTTTAAACAATATGTTTGATGATTATATGTTGTAGAAAAATATAATCTACATGATGTTTGTCAAGTTCACTACTTTTGAACTTGACGGTTAATTGCATAAGTTGAGTAAGGTTACCTACTTGTGTGTTGTGTAAGTCCAGCTGGCGTCGTCGTTGTTAATGTCATGGTGGGACGACCTATAGTCTTTGCGAATGGGATTCGTGATCGCTATAAGTCGCCGTACCGGAGTGCACACACCCCTCTTCTGTTGGCCATAGTTGAGAAGTAGCCCCACTATTATAGCAATACACATGACTTTGGCTTGCTAGGTTGAACTCGACGGGATTGTGTCGGGGACGTCGATACTACGCACACGAGTATCGAGGCACTATTAGTTGTTTGTGTATTGCAGGAGCAACACAAGGTTGAAGAAAGAGATATGATATCCTTCTCTAACATGACTTACTTATGAGCACTTATGTGTTAACTAAAGTGCTAGGTGAGTTGAATGAATTGTATATCAAGTATGATGATCTATGTTGTGTTGTAGTATATGAAGGTTGATACCATGTTATGTTTAATGCTTGAGCATCATGCCATGCCATGTAGTTGCATTAGTAACTTACTGTGTCATTATGACTCACCCCGTTATGTGTTTATTTGTTTTCCTTAAATCCCAGCCAACCCGGGAGTTCACGGTGAGGTCGAGGAAGGATCACGCTAGCTTGCCGGTTGTCTACGTTTGTTAGATTGAGGAACTATTACTTAGTTATTGTTATATTTTGGTAAGGACGATGGATATGTAAAGTTACGTAAACTTTACTTGGGTAGTATTGTTGTGTTGTAAACAAATATTCTTTTGGTAGCCGACATATGTATGTCGTGCTCTTGTATAGTTTCGTTGTTGAGTTAGTTTCTTTCCCGAGCATGTCGTGGCTCGTGGTTATGTTTTGTTCCGGCATGTTGTGGCCGATGTTTTCGTAGTAGTTATTTTTCCAGAGTTGTAAACTCGTGGTTGTTAATAGTTGTTTTTTGGCTTTGTTATCGCCGAAGATTGTTCATAATTCTGTTAATCAGGTTATCAGTTGTGTTTTGTCGTAAGTACGGGTGGTTACGCCACGTGCTTTTCTCATTGTTATGTTGTATTGGCGACCCGACCTTGGGATTTCGTATAGAGATCCGGGTCGGGGCGTCACAAGAACAACCCGTGAGGATACTCGACACAAAAGAACAAGTGTTGAGGTCAAAGTCTATTCCCCTTTTGAATGTCTTGTTGAGAAGTCATAACATCGAGGAGGCCACTTGGGAGTTAGAACAGGAGATGCGCTAAAAGTACCCTTCCTTATTCGTTGAGTTTGGTAAGTAAATTCACGGACGAATTTATTCTAAGGGGGTGAGGATGTAACGCCCGTACTATTTGCATCATTTGCATTCATTCTGTGTTTACGTCTTTTATATTAACATCGTCATTTCATGTGCAAATATCATTCAAATGTACTTGAAATTAAGTTTGTTGTACACTTTTCAAGTGTATGGATATGTGTTAGAAGTTTCATAGTCATTGCATTTGATTTGGTGTGTTACTTGTTTAGTTTGGTTTTTGGGACTTTTCGGAGACCTTTGCTTAGTGTTTTAACTTCACTTAAGTGTTAGAACCATCATGGGACCATTGGACATCATTTTGGGGCTTTTCTAGAGCACATTTCATGAATTAGAGTGCACTGGAGAATGGGCGAGCGCTCATTAGACAGAAAGTTGAGATTTGAAAACCTGGGTGTTGAGCGGGGGCCTAGACGGCCGCGCCTCGTCCAGAATGGTTGAACTCTGTTTTCCTGATTTTTAAAACTTGACAATTCAGCCCCTTTACCAAACTTAAACATACCAAGGCTATTTGACTAGTCTTTTCATCTCTTAAAAACACTAAGGACACACACACAAACACCATTTTCTCTCCTTAACTCATCCATGGTGTGTAAGAATGTTAGTGTGAGAGATATATAGTGAGATTAGTGCGTGTGTGCATTGTCCTCTCCATCCAACCATAGATTCTTGCATGCAAGACTACAAAAAGGTTGCTAAGGACTTGGGGAATCCATTACCAAGCTTGGATTTTGAATTCATTGGGTAGATTCTCTTATTGAGGTAAGCTACTATCCCTTGTTCTTCCTCAATTATGAGTTGTTCTTCATCCTAGACTTGTTATTTGATGAAATATGTTAGAAATCATCAATTTTGAGTATGTTTGACTATGTTGACTTTTCAAATTTGTGGTTGACTTTTTGGATGTGTTTGGAGACTCATGTTTACATGTTAAAAATGTGAAATATGATTAGTAATTGTTAAGTTTACGGTATGAATAATTCGCGTAAACTCGAACTCATTAGAAACCAAAAATGACTCTAACGGAGTTTGTTAGGATTTCATAATTTATGAGACCACGTGTGTGATTTGGGTATTCTTGAATGATTTGAGTGATTCGTTCGGGAATTTGGCTACACCGGTTGTGTGTTTGATATTACGTAAATTGTCGTGATTTTTATAAGTTGGTTATTTGTGGTGTGAGATTATTATAACTTACTTGTGACATTCGTATCATTGTTAAATGTTACTGTTGTGGTATACTCCCTACTTTGGAGTATGACCTTTTATTTTAAATGTTGAGTAAACATCTACTTGTGCATTTAGTTAAGTCCATGACATATGTGTTGGCGGTGTATTGACGCTCGATTATTGCGGGAGCTGGGGCTACGGAATAGTCGAAGGCCAATACATCGGGCCTCGCCCTACCGTTGGCCACGGTAGGGGTATAGCGCCATTTGTTGTACGGAATAAACGCAACCATGGTAAGCTATATCCGTGGTTGATTCTTGGGTTGTGGGGACCGAGATCACCCGTTGACGTGAATACAGAAGATGGTTCACAATGTTTTATGTTATTGGTTTTCTTGTTCGAGCACGTCAACAACGGCTCTATATTTGGTATATTATTGGCTTTTCTAATAAGCTTCGAAACACGAAAAATGCCCTCAAAACCTGGAATAAATCAATTTTTGGGAATATTTTTGAGAACATTCGCCTTGCGGAGGAAGATGTGATGGAAAAGGAACTGTTTTTTGAGCTTAATACTTCGGATGAAAATAGATCCCAGCTCATGGAAGCTCAGGCGAAGCTCCGTCTTTTCCTTTCTCATGAAGAAGAATTCTGGAAGCAAAAATCCAAGATAAAATGGCTCAAAGAAGGCCAAGGCAACTCTAAGCTGTTCCATGCTTCAGTTAAACAGGCTCAACGTCGTCTTCATATCCACTCGATTATTGACACTGATGGTACCACTCTGGACTCGGATAAGGCTATAAAAATGGCTGCTGTGAGGTATTTTTCTGACCAACTCCAAGCTGAAGGTGCTGTCTCCCAGCACGGTCTGGATGCTATTCCTTACCTTATCACTGATGAATGGAATTCGCTTCTTATAGCCACTCCCACTTCCGATGAAATTCTCTCGGCTGTCAAAGCCATGAGTGGTGATAGTGCTGCGGGCCCGGATGGTTTCTCAGGCAAGTTTTACACTGCATGTTGGGATATCATTGGTGAAGATTTTTGTTTAGCTATTCTGGAATTTTTTTCGGGCTTCTCGCTTCCAAGAGCTTGGTCTAGTACTCTTATTGCCACTATTCCCAAAGTTGATCGGCCTTCTACTTTTAAAGATCTCCGTCCGATTAGCTTATGCAACTTCTGTAATAAAGTTATCTCGAAGATCTTATCCTCTCGTCTTGCCAGTATTTTGCCCTTTATTATTCAGATAACCAAAGCGCGTTCACAAAAAGGCGTCTTATTCAGGATAATATTCTGCTTGCTCAAGAGTTGATGAGGCATTTGGGTAAGAAAATCTCAGGGTCTAATGTTGTGCTAAAGTTGGATATGGCCAAGGCTTTCGACCGTGTTTCCTGGGTTTTCTTGATAAAGGTTCTTCGCAAGTTTGGCTTTCATGAAATTTTTATTGACCTGATCTGGCGGCTCTTATCAGATAACTGGTTCTCGATTTTGATTAATGGTGATCCTGTGGGTTTCTTCTCTTCCTCTCGTGGTTTGCGTCAGGGGGATCCTTTGTCTCCAAGTCTCTTCATTATCTCGGCAGAAGTTCTGAGTCGTAGCATTGCCTTCCTTCACACTCAAACTCCCAGTGTTATTTTCTCTACCACCAGCGGATGCCCTATTATCTCTCATCTGGCTTTTGCAGATGATATTGTTATCTTCTGTAATAGAAGTAAACACTATATTCAAAAGCACAAAGAAGTTCTTTCGACTTTTGAAAGTATGTCGGGTCAGCTCATTAATATCAGCAAAAGCTCCTTCTTTGTTCATCCCTGGACTCCTGCTAGTCGATCTCAAGTGATAGCCTCGATTTTGGGATTTCAGGCTGGCATTCTTCCTATCACCTACCTTGGTTGCCCTTTGTATCATGGCCGTAAAAAGAAATCCTATTTTGATAGCCTTATTTTGAAGCTTCAAGCTAGAATTAATTCTTGGATGGGGCCGTTTTTAAATCCGGTTGGGCGCATCACTCTTATAAAACATGTTCTTCAGTCTATCACCAGCTATCAAATTGCTTCTCTTGATCCTCCTCTCTCAGTTGTGGCTATGATTGAGAAAATTCTTGCTAATTTCTTCTGGGGAAATATAGATGGCAAAAATAAATGTCACTGGATTTCTTGGAGGTCTTGCTGTCGTCCTACTGCTGTAGGTGTTATTGGCATCAGTTCTCTATCTGATATCATTCAAGCTTATGGCCTTAAGCTTTGGTGGCTGTTCCGTACTAATTCCAACTTGTGGTCTAGATTTATGCATGCCAAGTATTGCTCTAATACGCACCCCGCTATAGTTTCCTCCAAGGGTTCTCATGTTTGGTCTCGCTTGCTTAAGGCTCGAACTATTGCTGAGCCTCACATTTTCTGGGTTATAGGCCGTGGCAGTTGTTCTATTTGGCATGATAATTGGTTGTATGGTCACCATCTGAACCGTCCTCAGAATTGCGCTCTCTCTACTGTTAATGATCTCTTTCAAGGTCCTGATTCTTCCGATATCTCTCAGACTGCTGCTGTTTTTTTGCCGAATTAGCTAGTTCATTTTATTCAAGATCTCCGTATTTCCTTGGCTGAGGTTGATGACTCTCCTCATTGGGATTTAACTCCTCAAGGTAAATTCTCCATTGCTTCGGCTTTATCCCTCATTCAGCCTGCTAATCCTTCCATTATGTCATCTAAATTCACATGGCATTCTCTGCTTCCGCGGCATATCAGTGTTTTCCATTGGCGCCTTCATCTCAAAAGGCTTCCTCTAGATGAGGGACTTTGGAAAAAGGGTTTCTCATTGGCATCTAAATGTTCTTGCTGTGCATCAGGGAACATTGAGACTTTTGAGCATGTGTTTCTCTTTAGTTCTACTGCTTCTGCGGTTTGGGGGCATTTTGGCAATGTGTATGATATTTCTTCCCCTCCAAGATCGATTCAGCAGCACTGTTTTGCTTGGTGGACTTGCAATAATTCTTCCATATACATGATCCTTCCATCTTTGATTCTGTGGCATTTATGGAAATTCAGGAACTCTTCAGTTTATGAAAATTCTAGGCAGCTTATTTCAAAGCTTATCTCAGCCATTCATCATGATCCTATGGCCATTTTGCAAGCAAGAGGTTTTCTTTTCTCTCCCGCTTCTGATTTGGTGAAGGTCTTCTGTAAATATAGAAAGCGGGTTACTATCCAATCGGTTTTTTGGGTTAATCCTCCGCAAGGTTTCATAAAATTGAATTCAGATGGTGCTAGCCGTGGTAATCCAGGTATTAGTGGTGGAGGTGGTGTTGTGTGACGACCCGAGTCCGAGATTCGATGTTGAACCCCAACTCGGAGCGCCAAACCAAAGAAAGACTAAATAAAGCGAGCCACAAAAGCTCGAAACCAAAACCAGAGCAGCGGAAAACTAAAAACAAGGCAGCGGAATAACAAACGAGCTTGAACCTCAAAGCTCGAATAACAAGAATCCCAACATATAATAATAACCTCCACAGCTAAACAAGCGCCGGAGAACAACAACATTTAAAACACCACGAGGCACACGCTCGGGAAAACCATAAGTAAAATACCAACGGGCACACGGCCACAACAACTAAGAAAACTGGAATTATAAAAGTTATACAACCGGCACGACTCCACAAGTCGGCACCAAATACAAGAATAGAAAATACAAGAATCTCTACCCGACATACTAAGTTTACATAACTCAGTTTAACCCACGACCTCACAAGTACATGAAATAAATATAAAATACTAACTAAATACAACTAGAGGATCTTCGAACTAGGGCCTCACTGGCCGAAACATATCCCGCAACTAAGGAAAACAAATATGGAAGGGATGAGTCGAATGACCCAAGAAGCTACTAATGAAACAATATGGCATGGCATTATGCACATAAGAATAACAGAAAATAAACAGTTGTAGCACATAAGACAACCAACCCTATACTCACGAGAGGCTCAAGAGCCGCCAACCGTCATGCACCGGTTGGAGACCACGACCAACATTCGTTCATATAGGAAGCACATAAAATGTAAATAAACACATAAAGGTGGATACGGTGGATTCGAGGTACACCTCCGAAATCCCTTGAAACACTTCCGACCTTATCGCTCCATGAAGCCGTAGTAAACGATCGTCCGCCGCTCCACGTAACTATCAAGGATGCCTCTGCTGCTATCCAACAAGGTAATAATGATAATAGATTCTGCGCTCGCTCCGAGAACCATAATAAATAATCGTGCCGTCGATGCCGGACACATCTCTCAATACCGAACATAAAACGTAGATAGATGATTGTGCCGCCGTACACAAATCACGAGAGGACCTGCTCGTATCCCAAGAAAATATATGTACCCGATCGCGTCAAGCACGATCTACAAGTACCCAACGATAATGTACCCGATCGCGTCAAGCACGATCTACAAGTACCCAACGATAAATGTACCCGATCGCGTCAAGCACGATCTACAAGTACCCGTGGTGGACCATTTTCGTATCCACGTCGACGTATCGCTCGATCCCCTACGACCCGAGACAATACGGCTCTAGCCACTTATAGGTATCACAAGGGACCGGTGTCCGTATCCCAATGCATACAAAACAATGTCGACAATGCACGCCGTTTATTCCGTTCAACCGTGGGACTAGAGAAACCCCTACCGTGGCCAACGGTAGGGCGAGGCCATGTATTGGCCTTCGGCTATTACGAAGCCCTGCTCCCGCAATAACCGAGCGTCAATACACCTCCAATGCACATATGCCACTGGACTCGATGCAATGCACAAGTAGATGTTTACTTATGCCAAACTAATCTAAGTGTGTTCTATTGAATCACAACTTAATAAACCAAATCATGATGTGTTCTATTGAATCACAACCCAATGAAATCAAACCATAATGTGTTCTATTGAATCACATACCAAATCAACACAATGTGCTTGTAAATACTAAACACACAATCAATCATCAAAGTAGGATGATTGTCCTATTGCTTACTAGAACAATCACAAATACCACACATCACCCAAGTCCGCCAACGCTAGACTTAATAACCATAACACATGTAAGCCTACTCGTACTTACAAACATAATTCAATGCGTCACTAACGCGTTCAACTTAGGATTTCTACGGTATCCTACGATCACAATACACTCCATCTCATGTATGTATAATCCACCTCATTCCCGTCGTATGTAAAATATATTACGACTCCCTACAAGTCACATCACCCGAAATGGAACGATAATCAAGGTGTGTCATTAACTACCGAGGATATGACCAACTCATCATAAACACGTCGCTCGGTGTGTAGCGACTAAGTCGTTCCCACGTACGTCACACGTGGCCGTACACAACTCATTAGTAACCTATATGAAGTCACATTTACCTTTAATAATTATTCAAAGTTTGGGCGTAAGGTGTATATATATATTTATAATCCTCCAATCCAAATCAAGTAGTCGCGTGTTCAACAACGTTGACTAAGTCAACCTAACTTAAGTTACTCGATCAAGTCTTATCGATGCGTCATCCCACCTTGTAGGAGACTAAAATATTACTCGTCAACTCATTACACAACATATAACCTTAACGTCCTATTCGACTCCCGAAGTCACCACAACTAAAGTCTAGCCCATTCAATGTAATATTCGATTCACCATATCCCAACGACTACATTCGGGTCTTTCAAATATTCAAAACATCGGGACAAGCCGTAGCGTCATCCCTACAATCACGAGACTCAATATACCAAAATCTATTACTCATAAAAATCCCACGAGTGTACTAACGATTGAAATCTCAACAAGTTATAAATACTTGATATAACTAAAACAAGTCATCGGCGACTATACGGCCGGAACCCAACTATAAGACAAACCCACGAGTCTATAGCTCGGGAAAAATAACAACAACAACGACAATAATAATCACGACACAATCTCGAGGAGTCTCTACTACTCGGAGACAACAATCATCGCAATAACAACAACGTGTACACAATGAACTCCACAAGTCTCTAATATTCTGAGACCACAAGATTAACAACAATTCATCAATACCCATCATTTAACATGCTAGAGTATCACATTGAACAAGTATAACATGTAGGAGTTCATATGCACATAGATAACACGTAAACATCGCGATACTACTCTACGATGCTCAAAATCTAAGAAGGAGATTAGTAACTTACTACACAACGCAAATCCTCCACGAAATCGGAAGGGCCTCGGATGAAAACGTACTCCTCCGCGACCCCAACGCCGCTACGGAGTCCACTCGTCGATCCCAAGCTCGATCCAAGTCCGAATCAAGCTTTCTCTCTCAAAACTTCACTTTCTCTCTAAAACGTGGGAGATGAGATGAGGTGGTGATTTCTCAACAGATCGGACGATCCATTCGGTTGGAAACGTTCCCCTCGTCGCTAGCTACGCTCCGGCGAAGACGGCTCGCAATTCCGACTCCGAACGAACGAGATATCGCGAATCTTTCTCTTCTCTCTCTCCTCTCTCTCTTCTTGCTCTCTCTCTAAACTTTGGGTTGGGAGGAAGAAAAATGAGGGGAAATAAGGTTGGGTTATGTTATTAATACCATGGGTAAGTGTTTGGTCCAATCCGGGTTTGTTTGAGCATTTTAAACCACTTAAAAATGTTAAAACCGAGAAAGACGAAAACCGGACGAGCAGAGACGGGCCAGGGCGATCGCCCTGCCCTAATCAAGGCGATCGCTTTGTACTCGGTCACGTGGCGATCGCTTTGTCTACCCAGGCGATCGCTTTGTGTCCGATTCTTCAAACTCTCCGAAAATGCTCCGAAACACCCCCGAAATGGTCCTAAATGATCCCGAAGTGATTCTAAGTCTTTGGGAAGGTCGAAATACTCGAGAAAGGTTCCCGAAAGGTCCGAAAACAACGCTAGAAGTTCAACGTAACATTCACGAAATAACCATATAAAGGTTTGAGTACCAATCGGGCCATACGAAACACTCAAAATGACTCGGTGTGCGAGTTAACGACAAGATCAACGTGATCATCCATCGTGAAGGAGTCTAAACCAATATTAGGTCAATGGGACGGGGAAAATGAACATCGTACACGAATGTTAATCAAGGTCGAGAATAGTCTCAAATGAAGAAAGGAACAAAGCGCAACTCACCACGAGTTAAACGCGAGTCAAATACGGTCCTCGACTCAACACGTCACGCTTAACAAGCATGACACCTCACTCTCGAGGGTTTTAAGGTTGATAAGAAATGATTATGAGTTAACCAGAAGGAAGTAGGGGGGTGTTACATCCTCTCCCCTTAAAGAATTCGACCGCGAATTCAAGGATCAACATTCACGGGAAAACATACATCATAACAAGGCTACACCATCGCCTACGTAATCGTACTTCTAGGCAAAGGAGCACAAGTCCAACAAATAAAGGGAGTTGGTCCAAGTTAGAGGTCATTAACCTCAAGTAGTGTACACATGCGAAATATCTAACGAATAGATATAATTTCGAGACATGAGAAATCTCGGGGTTTCATTACGAGACCAACAACCGTCTCTAGTCAAGTCCAAATTCAAAGTACACTACAAAGTGTCATGAAAACACCTTCGAACACGTTCCAACGCCACGCTTCCGCGCGCTAACAAATCTCCACTTCCCGTGGTACAACTCTCGACAATTACTCACGGGAAATCCCGCGATCAATTAAGTCCGGGCTAACACAACCTTAAGGTTCAAAGGTTACACGTAGACGTCCTATCATCAAGGAGATAGGCTTGAATCAAAGGGTGCAATAAATGCAACACCTCGAGTCACGCGAGTCATAGGACTGTCGTGCATAACGATACTACCGGCTACATCCAAAGTCGACAAAATAAAGGGTCAACGAAATCGCAAGTCAACATGCTCGCGATGCGACTACTCATGTCAATAAGTCACAAAGTCAACATAAATGATAATAAGAGTTTCAAACTCTAAATACATTCGATGGAACGGATCGGTATCTTGGGACACCAATACCATATACTACACATGCTAGCGAAACATAGAGTGTAACACACTCTCAATGATTACATCCACGGATCAACTACAAGATATAATATTCTAACGAACGAGTACCCAATCAGAGTACAAAAGGTAGTTCGATAACAAGGAGACAAATAAATAATAGAATAAGTCACGATGAACATGACTCTTACGGATTCAATTACAAGGTCTCACCTCTAACCTTGACTCGCTCTATTAGAGTCTTGGGTCGGTGCAGGAGGGTTCGGTGGGGACACTTGCTCCACTCGGGGTGTCTCACCTAGGGCCACATTCAGTTGGTCCTCAAGTTCTCTCAATTCTCGTAATGCGTGTCTGAGTTGAAATACGGTCGGATGCATAACGACATCCTTGCAGTCTTTCTAGTTCGTGCCATCCTGCTACATACAATAGAGACATTAAATCTCTAATGGGAAGTGAAACACATTAAGTGAATCAACTAAAGGCATACTTATCAACATAACGTTCTAAACTCTCAACCAAACACATTAACATGCACGTAAGGTTCTAAAGATAACCACCTCATCATGCCAAGGGGCATGCACACAAGGTGACACGATCTATTCGTATCGCAAAAGTCTATAAACACCGAATTAATACAATGTATCCAGTCTACATCACGTCGCATACAATATAGAAATCACACGCTCACCGCCGAGGTGACAAATCAATTCGATACCTCTAAGGCGAAATAAACATATAACACACGTGACAATATACAAGTCACAAGGGCTAATAGCATACCCGAAATACTCATGTTCAACTAAGCACAACGGCTCGACAATATCAGATCAAATCAAACCAATACACGAGAAATGATACACAATCCAAACACGAGGTACACAACTTGTTCAAACGTACTATTCCATTTACTTGTCCATTCCGGTTGGTAATAGGGTCGACAATTTCTATCTATCATGCTATCAACTTAGTCTTGACGAATATCTCTTGACAACCAAATCGGGGCCCTTCAAGTGGCTTCAAAAGCTACCGTCACTAGGGCGTTAGGGACAAGTGATTACAAATATGCCCTTAGAATCGGTCTCATGCACATAAGTATCAAATACAAGCAAATGCACTGTGTGACACAATGTCTCTAGTATGTACAAATGTCGCATTCCATGATGTGATATGCAAGAATAAAGTGTCTAAGTTAGTACGGACTCATATACTCGCACTATCGTAACCCGACACTCCACGATAAACACTAGTGGATTCGTGACCCAGAATCTCGGGTCTTCCACCTCCATTTCCTCAAATGATCACTAATATCAAGCCTAAGACGTTCCCTAAAACATCTCGACTATACTTCTCAAGGATCAACAGACACCCTACAATGGTCAAATCTCACTACTAAACTTATCAAGCGACTGACACTAAGTCATCAACATTCTAGCGAGGACTTAAAGCGCACTCACTAATTCCACAAGGGGAAATAACCGACTACAAACCGTTAATCTTCGCTCTCATGAGCGTAAGAACTTAACTAATCCAGTCCTACATGGACCATCTCTATAATTTACCAATATCCAAGGTAAACTTAACACAAAACTCAACGTTGAACGCTCCACCCAATACCCAGATCACCTAAGCCGAGGATCCTATCCTGGCGGACAGCTAACTTAAGCTCTGATACCAACTGTGACGACCCGAGTCCGAGATTCGATGTTGAACCCCAACTCGGAGCGCCAAACCAAAGAAAGACTAAATAAAGCGAGCCACAAAAGCTCGAAACCAAAACCAGAGCAGCGGAAAACTAAAAACAAGGCAGCGGAATAACAAACGAGCTTGAACCTCAAAGCTCGAATAACAAGAATCCCAACATATAATAATAACCTCCACAGCTAAACAAGCGCCGGAGAACAACAACATTTAAAACACCACGAGGCACACGCTCGGGAAAACCATAAGTAAAATACCAACGGGCACACGGCCACAACAACTAAGAAAACTGGAATTATAAAAGTTATACAACCGGCACGACTCCACAAGTCGGCACCAAATACAAGAATAGAAAATACAAGAATCTCTACCCGACATACTAAGTTTACATAACTCGTTTAACCCACGACCTCACAAGTACATGAAATAAATATAAAATACTAACTAAATACAACTAGAGGATCTTCGAACTAGGGCCTCACTGCGCCGAAACATATCCGCAACTAAGGAAAACAAATATGGAAGGGATGAGTCGAATGACCCAAGAAGCTACTAATGAAACAATATGGCATGGCATTATGCACATAAGAATAACAGAAAATAAACAGGTTGTAGCACATAAGACAACCAACCCTATACTCACGAGAGGCTCGGAGCCGCCAACCGTCATGCACCGGTTGGAGACCACGACCAACATTCGTTCATATAGGAAGCACATAAAATGTAAATAAACACATAAAGGTGGATACGGTGGATTCGAGGTACACCTCCGAAATCCCTTGAAACACTTCCGACCTTATCGCTCCATGAAGCCGTAGTAAACGATCGTGCCGCTCCACGTAACTATCAAGGATGCCTCTGCTGCTATCCAACAAGGTAATAATGATAATAGATTCTGCGCTACGCTCAGAGAACCATAATAAATAATCGTGCCGTCGATGCCGGACACATCTCTCAATACCGAACATAAAACGTAGATAGATGATTGTGCCGCCGCCGTACACAAATCACGAGGGACCGGTGCTCGTATCCCAAGAAAATATATGTACCCGATCGCGTCAAGCACGATCTACAAGTACCCAACGATAAATGTACCCGATCGCGTCAAGCACGATCTACAAGTACCCAACGATAAATGTACCCGATCGCGTCAAGCACGATCTACAAGTACCCGTGGTGGACCATTTTCGTATCCACGTCGACGTATCGCTCGATCCCCTACGACCCGAGACAATACGGCTCTAGCCACTTATAGGTATCACAAGGGACCGGTGTCCGTATCCCAATGCATACAAAACAATGTCGACAATGCATCGCCGTTTATTCCGTTCAACCGTGGGACTAGAGAAAACCCCTACCGTGGCCAACGGTAGGGCGAGGCCTGTATTGGCCTTCGGCTATTACGAAGCCCCCGCTCCCGCAATAACCGAGCGTCAATACACCTCCAATGCACATATGCCACTGGACTCGATGCAATGCACAAGTAGATGTTTACTTATGCCAAACTAATCTAAGTGTGTTCTATTGAATCACAACTTAATAAACCAAATCATGATGTGTTCTATTGAATCACAACCCAATGAAATCAAACCATAATGTGTTCTATTGAATCACATACCAAATCAACACAATGTGCTTGTAAATACTAAACACACAATCAATCATCAAAGTAGGATGATTGTCCTATTGCTTACTAGAACAATCACAAATACCACACATCACCCAAGTCCGCCAACGCTAGACTTAATAACCATAACACATGTAAGCCTACTCGTACTTACAAACATAATTCAAGCGTCACTAACGCGTTCAACTTAGGATTTCTACGGTATCCTACGATCACAATACACTCCATCTCATGTATGTATAATCCACCTCATTCCCGTCGTATGTAAAATATATTACGACTCCCTACAAGTCACATCACCCGAAATGGAACGATAATCAAGGTGTGTCATTAACTACCGAGGATATGACCAACTCATCATAAACACGTCGCTCGGTGTGTAGCGACTAAGTCGTTCCCACGTACGTCACACGTGGCCGTACACAACTCATTAGTAACCTATATGAAGTCACATTTACCTTTAATAATTATTCAAAGTTTGGGCGTAAGGTGTATATATATATTTATAATCCTCCAATCCAAATCAAGTAGTCGCGTGTTCAACAACGTTGACTAAGTCAACCTAACTTAAGTTACTCGATCAAGTCTTATCGATGCGTCATCCCACCTTGTAGGAGACTAAAATATTACTCGTCAACTCATTACACAACATATAACCTTAACGTCCTATTCGACTCCATGAAGTCGTCACAACTAAAGTCTAGCCCATTCTGTAATATTCGATTCACCATATCCCAACGACTACATTCGGGTCTTTCAAATATTCAAAACATCGGGACAAGCCGTAGCGTCATCCCTACAATCACGAGACTCAATATACCAAAATCTATTACTCATAAAAATCCCACGAGTGTACTAACGATTGAAATCTCAACAAGTTATAAATACTTGATATAACTAAAACAAGTCATCGGCGACTATACGGCCGGAACCCAACTATAAGACAAACCCACGAGTCTATAGCTCGGGAAAAATAACAACAACAACGACAATAATAATCACGACACAATCTCGAGGAGTCTCTACTACTCGGAGACAACAATCATCGCAATAACAACAACGTGTACACAATGAACTCCACAAGTCTCTAATATTCGGAGACCACAAGATTAACAACAATTCATCAATACCCATCATTTAACATGCTAGAGTATCACATTGAACAAGTATAACATGTAGGAGTTCATATGCACATAGATAACACGTAAACATCGCGATACTACTCTACGATGCTCAAAATCTAAGAAGGAGATTAGTAACTTACTACACAACGCAAATCCTCCACGAAATCGGAAGGGCCTCGGATGAAAACGTACTCCTCCGCGACCCCAACGCCGCTACGGAGTCCACTCGTCGATCCCAAGCTCGATCCAAGTCCGAATCAAGCTTTCTCTCTCAAAACTTCACTTTCTCTCTAAAACGTGGGAGATGAGATGAGGTGGTGATTTCTCAACAGATCGGACGATCCATTCGGTTGGAAACGTTCCCTCGTCGCTAGCTACGCTCCGGCGAAGACGGCTCGCAATTCCGACTCGAACGAACGAGATATCGCGAATCTTTCTCTCTCTCTCTCTCTCTTCTTGCTCTCTCTCTAAACTTTGGGTTGGGAGGAAGAAAAATGAGGAAATAAGGTTGGGTTATGTTATTAATACCATGGGTAAGTGTTTGGTCCAATCCGGGTTTGTTTGAGCATTTTAAACCACTTAAAAATGTTAAAAACCGAGAAAGACGAAAACCGGACGAGCAGAGACGGGCCAGGGCGATCGCCCTGCCCTAATCAAGGCGATCGCTTTGTACTCTGGTCACAGGGCGATCGCTTTGTCTACCCCAGGGCGATCGCTTTGTGTCCAGATTCTTCAAACTCTCCGAAAATGCTCCGAAACACCCCCGAAATGGTCCTAAATGATCCCGAAGTGATTCTAAGTCTTTGGGAAGGTCGAAATACTCGAGAAAGGTTCCCGAAAGGTCCGAAAACAACGCTAGAAGTTCAACGTAACATTCACGAAATAACCATATAAAGGTTTGAGTACCAATCGGGCCATACGAAACACTCAAAATGACTCGGTGTGCGAGTTAACGACAAGATCAACGTGATCATCCATCGTGAAGGAGTCTAAACCAATATTAGGTCAATGGGACGGGGAAAAATGAACATCGTACACGAATGTTAATCAAGGTCGAGAATAGTCTCAAATGAAGAAAGGAACAAAGCGCAACTCACCACGAGTTAAACGCGAGTCAAATACGGTCCTCGACTCAACACGTCACGCTTAACAAGCATGACACCTCACTCTCCGAGGGTCTTAAGGTTGATAAGAAATGGTTATGAGTTAACCAGGAAGGAAGTAGGGTCGGGGTGTTACATGTTGTGCGTGATGCTTTAGGTAATGCCATCTTTGCTTTTTCTCGCTACTTTGGTATTACTTCTAATATGGAAGCTGAAATTCGTGCTCTTTTCTGGGGGATTCAATGGCTTCATAATGAAGGTTTCTACGATGTTTCTATTGAAATGGATTCCAAAGTTATTTTTGACTGTCTTGTCTCGGGGTTTTCTATCCCCTGGAAGTATGCTTATTATTTTCGAGAAATTCGAAGAATGCAGGTTGCTCGACGTTTTGTGTTTAATCATTGCTTCCGAGAGGCCAACAAGGTAGCTGATAGCCTCGCCAATCTTTCCTGTGATTCTCAAGCTAGCTCTGACTTCTCAAATGTTCCAAGTATCCCTCGGCACATAAAAGGGCTTATTCTGCTTGATGCCAAAGACACTCCTTATATTAGAGTTACATAGTTTTGCTTCTTAGTTGTTTTCTTTCCTTTGCGTTCTATCTGTATTTCCTTTTCGAGGTCAGGCTCCTCCGTCCTCCCATTTATAAGGGCCAGGCTGGTTGTCCCCCTCAAGTTTGTATGTTTTTTTCTTATCAATAAAATTTTGCAGGGTGCCGTCCCTATTTCCTAAAAAAAAAATAAATTTTTGGTTGGTTGGTTGGATGTATTCGTTTGGTCGGAGGTGTACCTCGACACCGTATCCTTTGTAACCTGTTTACTTATAGCTCTTATGTGTTTCCTGTATGAGCGAATGTTGGTCATGATTTCCAACCGGTATGGGACGGTTGGCGATCGTCGAGCCTCTCGTGTAGTATGGGGTTGTTTGGCTATGTGTAATACATGTTGCTTCTGTTTTGTATTGAAATGATTTCGTGATAACATGAGTACTTGCTATATTTATTGTCTTGCATCTAGCATGCCATATTGTTGCATTAGTAGCTTATTGAGTTTCGACTCACCCCGTTTCATGTTTATTTGTTTTCCTTAGATCAAGGGCTGGCGAGGAATCCCTAGTGCTCGAGTTCAGTTCCTGTTGGATGTCTGCTTTTGGTAGTGCACCTTGTGCCTAGTATTTTCTTTTGGTGAGGCCGAGGGTGTACTTGTTATTTAAACAATGTATTTGTTGGGTAGTAGTCTCGATTGTTATTTGATATATTCTTTTGTTGTGCCGGCATGGTTGCCGTGTTGTTGTATATATTTGTTAACTTTAAATTCCGCACACTCTGATATGGTTTATGCATGTACCGAGCCTGTTACCTCGAGTTTGTTGTTGCTAGCTAACGTGTTGTTTCTCCGGCTTGTATCGCCGTTGAGGTTTAGTATTGTTTTAAAGATCTTGTTGTTTTAAAGAAAACTTGCACGTGCATTATAGGGTTTTCTCATGACTTTGCATTCTTTTAAAAGGGAATTTTTGAGATACTATTTTCATATTTCCCCGTTTTCTCGCGGACCGAACGGGATTTACATCGGATCTCGGGTCGGGTCGTGACAACAACACATTAGATACAAAATACAAATCACATGCTCACCACCGGGGTGGCTAGTTCCTACCCAAATCCTTAAGATCAGACATACACTACACACGTGACAATATACAAGTCACTAGTGGCTAATCACAGACCTATAACTATTCATGTTCAACCAAGCACGATGGCTCACACCAATATAAATACATACAAGCCAATTCACAAGGCATGATACACATTCCACATAAGAGGCACAAACTTGTTCAAGTGTAACTATTCCATTTACTTGTCCATTCTATTTAGTAATAGGATTAGACAATTTCTATCTAACATGCTATCAACTTAGTTCTCGATGAATATCTCTTGATAACCAAATCAGGAGCCCTTTTGAAGTGGCTTCAAAAGCTTTCGTCGCAAGGGCATTAGGGATATGTGATTAACAGATATGCCCTTGGAATCGGTCTCATGCATATAAGTATCAAATAACAAGAAAATGTACCTAAATGTAACACCCTAGTGACTAGTGTTATTCCCCCTATTAGAAGTCCCACTTGTACCCTGTGTCTTCCATTGTGACTGTGATGCTTGCTAGTTCCCACTTGTACTACCTTTCCTGCCACGGTGCTCCTCTATATCATGCTCAATCCTATAAGCTTTGTCCACTGCACTTTGGTAGCTCGGCAACTCAAGTGGTAAGAGTTGCTTACGATATTTTGTCCTTAAACGTTTCACGAAGTGGTAGATCTTTTTCTCTGTTCTTGGAATCAAATGTACATAATACCTTGCCAATTTAGTATACTTAGCAGAGTACTGAGCTACTGTCATCGTCCCCTGATCAAGACCAAAAAATTCCACTTCCTTCTTTGCTTGAACCACATCAGGAACAAAATAATTCCTAAACTCCCTCATGAACATCTCCCAAGTGCGAACCACACGATCTTGTACCCAACTTGCCTCTAGTACCTTCCACCAGTGCTTCGCTATATCCTCCAGTTTAAACACTGCGAATTTGTCTTCCTCGGTACATTCTATTGCAGCAAAAATCTTTTTCAGAGATTCAATCCACCATTTTGCTTTCATCGGATCAGGCTCACCATCATAACTACGAGGTTTCATCTTCAAGAACCTCCCCAATCTGCGATCATAGTCTCCATTACCGCCAGCTGGCTGATCTACTCTATTTCCCCTTACTTATCCCTGTCCTGCCATTGCCTGTCTGTGCATATCCATAGTCTGTCAGTTCATTTCCATTATAGCTTGCATAAATCCTTGCATAATATGCATGAAGCCTCATTCGGATTCACATTTGCCTCAAGTGGTGCATTTGGTTGCCCTATCGGCTGAACTCTTGGTTGATTAAGAGGTGGTCTAGGTAGTAAAGCATGACTCTCAACTCCAACAGCTTCCCCAACTCGACTCGCACCAGCCATATCCGTATTAGTACCATGACGTGTTTCAACCATGATCAAACACTTGCAACAAACACTTGACGTTATTGACTCAAACACACAACCTACCATCCTAAACCAAGGATCCATTCCAGGTTATCTAACTTATGCTCTGTTACCAACTGTCACGACCCATACCCGAATTCCTACGTGGAATCCCCAAGTCGGATCGTGATGAACGAGAACACAGAATACACAACTCAAAAATTCTATTTGCAGTTTCGTCAGCAAATTGGGAATCAAGGGAATGTAGGTCGTGGACAGCGAGATGTGAGAATTATTTTTGGGTTTTACAAGAAGAGTGGGCATAACGAAGATAAGTGTTCATTGAAACAAGGGAAATATTTGTTGTGTGGTGATGGCACATATTTTTATAGAGATTTCCCTTAGAATAAGGGGATACAACTGTGAGGTGCACATCAGAATGCTAGGGTTAAGAGAGATAACGAGGGTCATCCTAGAGTGCAAGGTCGAGTCTTTGCCTTAGACCAGAGGGAGTTCCCGAGGCCCCTAATGCCATAGGAGGTACTTTAACTATCTCTAGTGAGAAAGCCTGAGTGCTAATAGACCCAGGGTCATCACATTCATACATTGCATCACATTTTGTTTATCATTTATATGCTATACCTGAGCTTTTGCCTTACGTGTTGGAGGTGTCTACTCCATTGGGAGAGTGCCACGTAGCCTTGGATGTATATTGTGCATGTGATGTTGTTATTGATGATCATCACTTACCTGCGGATTTGGTTATATTGCCTATATGCAATTTTGATGTTATTTTGGGAATGGATTGGTTACATGTTCATCATGCTATTGTTGATTGTCGTAAGAAGTTGGTTACTTTTGATGAGCCAAATGTTCCTTCATTTGTGTTCATGGGTGATAAGATTATGGGTAGTATTCAGCTTATTTCGGCTTTGAAAGCTCCAAAGTTGTTGTCTCATGGATGTTCGGGGTATTTGGCGTGTGTTGTTGATAAATCACAAAGGGTTGTTGCATTGGAGGACGTTCCTGTTGTGCGTGAAATGTATTTGTAGCTGACTATGATTTGCCTCCAGATAGAGAGTTAGAATTTTATATTGAATTGTTACCGGGGACCGCACCGATATCAAAAGCACCATATCATATGGCACCGGCTGAGTTGAAAGAATTGAAGATTCAGTTGGAAGAGCTACTTGATAGGGGTTTTATTAAATCGAGTGTATCGCCTTGGGGTGCATTGGTGCTGTTTGTGAGGAAGAAAGATGGGTCGTTGAGGTTGTGTATTGATTATAAGGAATTGAATCAGGTAACCATCAAGAATAAATATCCTCTTCCACATATTGACGATTTGTTTGATCAACTTCAAGGTTCCGTAGTGTACTTTAAGTTTAATCTTAGGAGCGGTTACCATCAGTTGAAGGTTCGAGTGGAGGATATTCCTAAGACGACTTTTAGGACTCGTTATGGGCACTTTGAGTTTGTAGTTAGGCCTTTTGGGTTGACTAATGCACTGGTTATGTTTATGGATTTGATGAATAGGGTGTTCTTACCTTATCTTGATTGCTTTGTGGTTGTGTTCATTGATGATATTTTGGTTTATTCTAAGTCCCGAAAAGAGCATGAGAAACATTTGAGGTTGGTATTGACGGTGCTTAGGGAGAAGAAGTTGTTTCCTAAATTTACTAAGTGTGCCTTTTGGCTTGAGGAAGTGGCTTTCTTGGGCGATATTGTATCGGGTGAAGGTATAGCGGTTGATCCCGCTAAGATTGAGGCAGTTGTGAATTGGAAGAGACCCGAGACTGTGACGAAAGTTCGTAGCTTTTTGGGTTTAGCGGGGTATTATCGGAGATTTATAGAAGGGTTTTCTAAGATTGCAACCCCATTGACTACTTTGACACAAAAGAATAAGGCTTTTGTTTGGAATGATAAATGTGAAGTGAGCTTTCAGGAGTTGAAGAATAGATTGACTACGGCACCTGTTTTAGCATTGCCGAATGGACATGATAGGTTGCTGATTTATAGTGATGGTTCGAAAGAAGGTTTCAGATATGTATTGATGCAGAACGGAAAGGTTAGCAGCGATTATTTTTGCTATTTTCAAATGGAAGCATTATCTTTATAGGGTTAAATTCGAGGTGTTCACCGATCATAAGAGCCTTAAGTATTTGTTTTCACAAAAGGAGTTGAATAATAGGCAACGGAGGTGGATGGAAAGGTTAAAGGATCATGATTTCACTATTTTATACCATCCGGGGAAGGCCAATGTTGTGGCCGATGCTCTTAGTAGGAAGGCTTATGTTTCTTGCGTGATGACGCGTGAATGGAAGATGCTTGAGGATGTTCGGGATTGGAGTCCTTGCATGATTAACGATGGGGTGATATTTTCTAATATTTGAGCTACTCCGATTTTGCTTCAGTGAATTAAGGAAACTCAAGAGAGTGATCCAGAATTGAAGAAGTTGCTTGATGGTTTAAATGAGGGTACAACTATAACAACCGAAATTTTTCATGTATTTAGCCGAGGTTGTATTTACTTTATATTTGAATCGGCCTCATATTATATTCTAATTGATGTACTTATAGCTTGATTTTATTATTGGGATGTGGTACATTCATTCTTGCTTTGGCCTGAAAGTTTTAGAAAAAGTGCAATTTGACCCCCTAAACAACTCGGTTTGCTTTGATTCCAACTTGATTAGTAAGCTATAATTCGTGGTAAATAAGCATAATGAGACTAAGTAATGATTTTCTAAAGCTAATAAGGGTTAATTGGGTTTAAGATTGAGTTATTATCGCTAAACATCACACCAATATTTTAAATTTTGCATTCTAGTCCTTAAAGTTTTTAAATCACCTGTTAAGCATCTTATTAAGTTGAGATTAGCGTGATTGATCATGATTAACTAAACTTAAGTATCATTAACTAGTCTAATCAAGATTAAGTGGTTCTAAACTTTATTAGTGGGTGTTGATCATGTTTAATTAGCTTAATCATATAATTAGTGACCAACCAATCAAATTAGGGCACACAATGTTTGACCATTCTACAACTTGCCACCTCAAACTTGTATAGGCTGATTCATCACTTAAAATTGCTGGAGAAAAGGGGTTAGTTCACCTCCTTATTCAGTTCTTCTTCTTCTTCCTACGTATAAAGAAAGAGAGGTCATTCTATATAGAGAAAGCTAGGGTTTGAAGGGGAAAACTCCATCTTTCGCCTAAGTTGCCTTCATAAAGTTGTAGAGCTCGGCTTGGGGATGAAGAAGACACAAAACTATTGAAGTTTAATTGGTGGAGTAGTTCTTCAACTTGGTAAGGGGACATCTTGCTTATGTATGTTCATGATTATGATTGAAATTGATGATATGAGGTTGATGAATTGAGTTTCATAATATGTGCCAAGTACAACCATGTTTGTGGTGAGATTTTGTACTCTTTGTGTTGATGTTTTAAGGG
Organism: Platycodon grandiflorus; assembly: GCA_016624345.1. Classification (NCBI taxonomy): domain Eukaryota; kingdom Viridiplantae; phylum Streptophyta; class Magnoliopsida; order Asterales; family Campanulaceae; genus Platycodon; species Platycodon grandiflorus. The sequence continues at coordinate 42,509,942 of CM028362.1, read as the reverse complement.
GAAATGATGTTGTAACTTAAGTGGTTCATAGCATGCTTGTTGTGTATTGATGTTGGCTTAGTGATTAGAGAGTTATTGGTTGGGTTGGTAAGGTAGACACAAGTTACAATAGGAGTAGTCCCTATTTTATGCTACTGTCGGAAGGTGCCGTGGAAAATCTGTCCAGGAGAATTCTCTTTGGATATGATATGTGTTAGGAAATAGCCTGTAAATTTTCATGAGATTTTGAGGTCGGGAAGTACCTCAATTGCATTGTTAATCGTCGCTACGCTGAGTGAACTATTAGCAAGAAATCTGGTCAGTAATTTGATCCTTAAATGGATGGAAATTGATGGTTATTGGTCCAAATGAAGTTATTCAAAGTGGTAAATTATAGTTTGAAATGTCTAGTTTCTAAATATGTAAGATTGGTATGGTTTTGATTTATGAGGAATATTTGGTGAATTTAATGGTACAGCTGCACACTGATTGATAAATACTATACTTGGGTTGAATTAGGCTATTGATAGTATAAGTTGATTACCGTCAACTATGGACTCTATTGGGATGATATTATGTGAAAATTAGTACTATGGGTTATGCTTTCTTTGAACCCCAATAATAAGCTTATGAAGGTGGAATCCAAGGGATTGGTAAGTAAGTGAATAATGTGAGGGTGGATGTATAAGAAATAGGTTTTGTGATGTAATTGGTGACCAAATCTTAAGTAAAGTTTATATGTGTAGCATGAGGTAGATCCTCAAACATGAAGGAGTATATGGGTAAATGGCATTAAATTGTTAAGAGTTGTAATTGAAGATGAAAAATGTAATTGTGAGGTGCTAAACCTTATAATTGTGTTATGTTTGAACTTGTTAGCAAGTTAGTGGTATTAAATGGATGAAAGTGTGTGATTCAGCCATACTAAGTTGTTTAATAAGCTAATATGATTATGGATAAGGGCTATTAAAGTGTATTTGTGGCTATATTAATCTTGAATATGTTGTTAATCGATTGTATACTTGAATTAACTGATGAAAAACTAGTTGAATCAAAGTGTGTAATTTGGCGATGAAAGTGAAGTTATGACATGAAATCGAATTGTTGGATATGTGTAACTTACTATTTGTGTTAATTCGTGAATATGGAAATCGATTTGATCCTTTAAGGATAAATGAAATTTTGGAATTTGTAAACGAATACGAAACGATATGTGAATACTGAATTGGTTAAAAGAATGTGCACATTTAACTACTAACTTTCAGGGGGTTTTGGTTGACTACCAACTGTCATGGGACGGAGTGCAGTGATAGTCGGGTTGTGGCGACCTTAATCCAGCCTGCCTCCCTATTTTCGGCCAAAATAAGGTATACCACGTAGATTGTTGGACAAGAGTGGTGTTGTCACATGGATGCCAAGGTTGTAGGGACTTGGGGCATGTTGACTTATTCCGCGGAGTATTCAAAATATGAATTATATGGTTACAATGATCTGATATGAACTTCAAAGCCAAATGGTGTTATAAGGGGAGTTGGTTAGTCGGAGGTGTACATCGACTATTATATCTTGATACATGAAATCTCGTGATGGTAACTACTTGTTTAATACGTGATATAAAATGTTGTTTAGCTCATTACATTGTAAGTTGATCATTATTTCCAACTGGTATGGGATAGTTGGCGGTCATGAGCCTTCTTGCGTTTGGGAATGAGACTTGGTTGTTATCAGATATGTTGATTATGTGTTGCTACTTGTTAGCATCCTACAATTGCTGCATACATGCATAGCATACATAAGTATAGTAGAACCTTACTGAGTCATAGGTGACTCACCCTTTTACTAATGTTTTTCCTTAGATTGAAGCGAGGCAAAAAGGAGTCACACAAGTGAAGTTGTGCGAATTGTGGTTCAATAATAGATGGTTGTTTAATTTGGGTTGTCTTTGATTTATACATATGACAGGATAGTGGTTTTATTGTACTAGTTATGTATCATTAACATTGTATATAAGAGCTGAAGTCATTTTAATAAATGTTGTATGTAAGTTGAATAAGTTTTGTAAACGCATTTGTATCCTCTTTAGTTTATGAATTTGAATGGAGCGTTGCCATGTTTCAGTTTTAGTAGTTGTGTTGTGTTAAGCAGGTGATTATTTTGATTATGTATAGCGGATTCATGCCTGGATTTAGGCTCTGTTTAGAAGCTTGAATTGTGGTATGACAACAACGCTGGATTTCATAAGGAATAGTGATGTTATTCTTTTATTTCGAGGTAGAGTTTGTGTGCCAGCAATTGATGAGGTGAAACGGCAAGTTTTGGGTGAGGCTCATAAATCTAAGTATACGATTCATCCGGGGAGTACGAAGATGTATAGGGATTTGAAGGAAAATTATTGGTGGAATGGAATGAAAAAGAAAATAGCCGAGTTTGTTTTGAGGTGTTTGACTTGTCAAAGGATAAAAGCGGAACACCAACGACCTGCGGGTCTATTGCAGCCATTGGAAATTCCGGAATAAAAGTGGGAGAACATTGCAATAGATTTTGTGACCGGGTTAACACGGACTCGACGAGGTCATGATTCAGTTTGGATAGTTGTCGACCGATTGACCAAGTCAGCTCATTTTCTCCCTATTGCGATGACTTATTCTATGGATAAACTTGCTACCTTGTAAATTCAAGAAATTGTGAGACTTCATGGGGTTCCAGTTAGCATTGTATCAGATAGAGATCCACGGTTTTGGCAAACACTTCAGAATGCCTTGGGTTCGAAATTGACTCTTAGTTCAGCATTTCTTCCGCAAACTGATGGACAGTCCTAGAGAACTATTCAAAAACTTGAGGGCATGTTGAGGGCTTGTTCAATGGACTTTAAGGGCATTTGGGATTCACATATACCGTTGATAGAGTTCGCCTACAACAACAGTTATCATTCAAGTATCGAAATGGCTCCGTACGAGGCACTCTACGGAAGGAAATGTTGCTCGCCGATTTGTTGGGATGAGATTGGTGAAGCGAAGTTATGGGGACCCGATATGGTTCATGAGTCACCTGAGAATGTGAAAATAATTCAGGAGAGATTTAAAATGGCCCAGAGTAGACAGAAAAGCTATGCGGATAATAGGCAACGAGACCTTGAGTTTGAGGTTGGTAATCGTGTGTTCTTGAAGGTGTTACCTCGAATTGGAGTTAAAAGATTTGGGAAGAAAGGTAAATTGGCTCCGAGGTATATTGGACCGTTTGGAATTTTGGAGAAAGTTAGAAAGCTGGCATATAGGCTTGCTCTGCCACCATTGATGTCAGGTATTCATGTCATGTTTCATGTATCGATGTTGAGGAAATATTTATCCGATGCGTCACACATTTTAGAAAATGAACCGGTAGATTTGGTGACCGATCTCTCTTATGTTGAAGAACCCGTGAGGATACTAGACACTAAGGAGCAAGTGTTGAGGAAAAAGACTATTCATCTTGTGAAGGTGTTATGGAAGAATCATAATGTTGATGAAGCTACTTGGGAGTTGGAACAAGAAATGCATGAGAAGTAACCATTTTTGTTCGATAAGATTGGTAAGTAATTCGCGGGCGAATTTATTCTAAGGGGGTGAGGATGTAACACCCGCATCATTCATGACATTCGTATGCATCGTGTTTATTCACTTCATTTGGTAACATTGTCATTTCATGTACATTCTTCATCCTAGCATGTTTGCATTTGAGCTGATTTCATACTTCTCTTATGCCTTGTTTGTTGTTTAAATCCTTGCAATCAGTGGTACTTGTATTAGATTGCATTCTTAACCTTGTTAGAGGTTGTTTAGAATGAGTTTCTATTGTGTTTTGGACTTGGTTTGAGGTTGGTATCATCTTTGGATGACTTGGGAGTGTTTTGGAATCACTTTAGAAGTGTTTGGAAGACTTTTGACCTGAACCAGTAGCTATGCAGCCGCATAGTGCGTTCGCGTTTAAACCTCAAGTTTCTGGAATCTATACGGCCGCTTTAGGAGGTCGCATAAGAGCTATGCGTCCGCATAGTGCTAGCTCGATAAAATCACAAGGTTTCTAGATTCTATGCGGCTGTATAAGGAGCTCGCATAGGAGCTATGCATCCGCATAGTGCAGCCGCTTAATATCGTACTTTGCTTTGTTTGTTTTACGAACTTTTAAGTGCTTGATTATGTGAGTAGGATTATTATGACCTACTTGAGACATTCATGTTTAATGATGTTGTACACCCTATTTTGGAGTTTGATTTGTTGTGGTGAATGTCAAGTAAACATCTACTTGTGCATTTATTATGTCTATGGTTATTTATTGGCGGTGTATTGACGCTCGATTATTCCAGAAGCCGGGGCTACGTAATAATTGAACGCCAATACATCGAGCCTCGCCTTATCGTCGGCCACGGTAGGGGCATAGGACCATTTGTTGTATGGATTAAACGCAACCACGGTAGGGTCGTAGGGACCAAGATCACCCGTCGACATGAATATAGAAAATGGTTCACACAAAATTTTCTTATGGTTTTGATCCGTCGATCAACACGTCAACAACGGCTCCTACATTGGTACATTATATGTTGGTTGGTTGTAAGTATTGGGTATATTGGAGGTGTAGCTCAATACAATATCCTTTTAAAAGTGTTTACATATCGCACTTATGTGGTTCCTATATATGCGAATGTTGGTCACGGTTTTCAACATGTATGGGTCGTTTGGCGATCATCGAGCCTCTCGTGTAGTATAGGGTAACTTGTTGTTATGAGATGTTTTGATATATGCTATCATTCGTGAATGATATATCATGCCATAGCTTGTTATACTTGTTAATATTATTGTCCCGCATCTCGTATAACATATTGTTGCATTAGTAGCTTATTGAGTTTTAAACTCACCCCGTCCAATGTTTATTTGTTTTCCTTACATCACAGTCCGGCGAGGAACGCAGAGTAGGAGTTTACTTCGTCTCGGCGTTTCTACAAGTTGTTCTTTTGGGTTTGTGCCCTTCGGGCCTTTGTATTTCTTTTGGTGAGGCTGAGGGTATATATTGTTATCTAAACTTTGTAATGTTGGGTAGTACGTGTTGGTTCTCATAATTGTATTATTCTTTTGGTTATGCCGACATGGTTGTCGTGCTTGATGTATTTATTATTACTTGTTACTCTCGCATACTCTGACTTATTTAGCCTTGTTGCTCTCCGAGCTTGTTGCTCGTGGAGGTTGATGTTTACATGATTGGTTTTATATTCAAACTATGTTTTAAACAAGTTTTGTTTCCGGCTTGTTAATATACCGATGAAGTATTGTTCTGGTTTTAAAGAAAAGCTTTGCACGTGCATTACAGGGTTTTATGCATTCGCTTTATACTTGCATCAAATGGAATTTTTGAGTTGTGTATTCTGTGTTCTCATTCATCGCGATCTGACTTGGGAATTCCACGTAGGAATTCGGGTATGGGTTGTGACTGTTTGAATGAACTCATTTGTATATGTTAGAAAGAAACCAAACAACTTTGAAGAATAGAGCGAATCATACTAGTTGTTGAGATGATGAAGTGATCAAAATCGTTGATAGATACTCAGAAACATTTTTGTGAAAATCTTTGAATCAGTGTTTAATATTGCATGTTATCTAAACAATTTGTGAGTTATATAGAGTTTGGAGGAAGGAAGAACTCTATTTGAACTCGTTGAGGCCAGACGAAAGGACGGAGCAATAAGTGTGATTTACTGTTTTGAGATGTCCTTTCACATACCCTTGTTAAAGTCAGTCGTGATGACTTAGGGTAGGTCATTCTCGAGAATTGGCATAATCTTTTTGAAAAAGAACAAAAGATTTTATTCAGTAAAACAGATTTCAAAAGATTTGATTTTTCCAGAATTTTTGAGAAGTGATCTGTACTTATCTGAAGTAGTCAGCCTCGAAAAGTAAAACCTCTTACTTTTAATAGACTAGTGAAAAGACCAGACAATTAAAAGTTTTAGTCCTATAAGTCAGCACATAGATAACTGAAGTTATGAAGTACTCTATAAAGCAAGTTGAACAAGAAAAGATGAGACAAAAGCACAGAGTACAACATATCTTTATAGAAGCATCATATCTTTATCCTAAATCACACATGAGTGTACAAAAGACAAAGATGCATGCATATAGCAAAACAGAAACTTTACCTGGCTTGCGTATATGCTAACGGAGTAGTCTTATCCATAATCTTGAACTGTCGGTGGAGGATGTCAGGGAAAGATCCGAGTCCAGTAGATTTTGGTTTGACTGAGAAAAAGAACGAGAGATATATGCTTGCATCTGAGATCTTTTGTCATGTGAGTTCCTGTCTTAATACTCATTAAAAAGTCATTAGCAACGTTTATGAGCTAAATATAGCTCCAGAAATTTCAATTATACAAAAGAGAGAAATTATAAAGTACATTAAGTGAACACTAAACATAGCTTTAAATACAATCCATTATAATATATAATTAAGATCTTGGATTATTTTCTCACTTCCCTTTGATCTTGTATGCCCGTAGTCATTGAAGATTTCACATCTGAAGTTGAGCACAGATCTCGTGGGTGTATCTTCTTAGGCAGAGGCTTCCAGTTGAAGAAGAAATGTTTCATCATTGATTTCCTTGGAAGAGAGCTAACATCCAGCATACTTGAGAGATGTTTAAATTGATTTCCTTTGAAATACTTAATATGTCCTTGTGATTTTGCTGTAAACTTTCAGTGATTAGTTTCATACTTTCTTTAAATGGATAACCCGCAAAGTCTTCAAAAACTGAGTATCACAGAGTGAAGGGATCAGCAGACTCCATGATAGAAAGTTTTTGACACTTAGACACGTCCAAACAAATACTAGTAAGAAACCTCAATATCTTATGATACAAGATCTTAAGTATTTGAACTGAAGAGTTTTCTTGAAATAATCGTTAGCCTTATATCAAGAAAGCAATCTTTTAAAGAAACATCTGAGTAGTTCATTCATCAATTAAGAAGTAATAAGTCGCCTAGAAGATATATCAAAAGTTTTGAAAAATAATTTTTAAACAAAACAAAGTTAAACACAGATGTATCATATTGGAAATTTTGAATACTATAACTCTGAATCATAAAGGAATTTCTTCACAGAATTTTCACTAAGAGATTTTGTATGAATATCTTAAATTTATATCTTAGTAAATGATATCACACATCTGTAGAACTTTCTGACATTTGAGAGAATTTCCCACTACAAGCAAATAACCTCATAGTAATTGACTCTCATAAATTTTGAAAAACAAATACATTTGAAGTTTTTAGAAAAGGTTTTTCAAAGTGGCTTCCATAATTCCCCAGTCAAAAGATTTTAGAAATAGGATTTTTGAAAACACCTTTTGACTTTGCATCTAATCTGAGCAACAGGATCAAACTCTAGGGTTGTTAGACCTGGAATGAAATACGCAGAGTACTAGCTCTGATACCAATTGTTAGGTCCCATAGGTATGCTCAGAATATAGGCTAGAGGGGGGTGAATAGCCTATATTACCTTCATTTAAAATTTCATCTGATTTTGAAATATCTTTAAGAACAAAGATGAAATGTTTATCAGGTTTAGTCAATTTCCTCGCAAAGCAACTCTGATGATGCTGTATCAGCAGGTTTGCTTTAGCAGTCTTTTGTAACTTAGTCACAGAGGACTTTAGCAACAGCTTGGAAATTGATGTTACAATATTTGTTGTTACAAATAAGTTATGCAGCGGAAATACTTTCAACAAATATATGTAACATGAAAGATCAAAGTAGCTGTAACAAATAATACATCAGCAGACTTAGATCTTTATTAGACGCAATCATCTTTTCCATGAATCAGATTGCTTAATAAGTAAAATAGATAATGCAGGAAAGACAAATAAAGGTTGAATGTAGAGAAATATATTTTATATTAAAATTAAGCAGAGGTTTACTCAAAGCTAAACATGCTAATTAGTACATCAACATAAACTCTCTATCCTAGCAATCTTCCAGGGAAGATAAAGGAAGGGAAAAACCGAAGAAAGCAAATTTATCAAGGATACTTTGGGAGAGACAGCCAGTCAGAAACAGACTGTCTTCCTGTAGTTTCAACTTGATAAATTTGATGTTGGAAGACAATATTAAGGGTTATTCAAATAGCGAGTATTTGAACAACTGAGTGCAAAGCACTCGACCAACTATGATGACACATTATTGTGCAACCAACAACTCTTACAATGGAATGTAAGTCTGTCGGTATGAATGCAATTAGGATTGTTAGCTCTTCATCTTCTTCGGACATCTTCAAGCAAGTTATGTCTTCAACAGAGGGCTGTATGCTTAATCTCTTGTAGCAGATATGGAAACTTAGAAGTAGAAGAGACTAAGTCTTTCGAAGGATGAAAGAACTTAAATCAAGAATTAGGTTCTTGATTAAGCAAAGCTTCTTGCTTTATGAATTTCTAAATGATCTCTCTCATACAAAGTGTATGTTCTTACACTTGTGTTTCTCTTTCTTTTTCTCGCTTTGTATTTTTCCACACATAGAAAGACATTTAAGTGATTCCTTTTATAGGTGAAGAGGTAAAGGATCCGTTTGAGATTTGAGTAGATTTCAAACCATTGGAGTGTTTGTCTTCTAGTGCATCAGAGTACATCTTGGGGACTGTTGGTTAAAGAAATATTCTTGAGGATCTTGTCTTAAAGTTTGTCCGAGAAACAGGCTTTGGTTGAATAGGACTTTTCATAGTAGCCTGTTGTTTGTCAGTGCACTGTAGCTTGTCCTTTCGATTTTTCTTGAAGACTGGAGTCAAGCATGGAAGAGGAAATATCCAACGGATAGGAGTGAGGCTTGGATATTTTAGGTGAATCTTTATGCTGAAAAGGAGATCTTCAAAATTGCTTTTGAGAATCCTTGTAATAGTGATAGCTTTAAAGAAACAGCTAGTTTTCCTCTTTGAACTGAAAGGCACTTTTTGCAGTACTGACACTTTTTCATCAGGATACATAAATAGGGAAATCAAAATTAATTCGCCCATGTGATCCTTTGAGAAGTGTGTTTGGAAAGTCAACTTTGAAGTTTGATCAACTAGATATATTTAATATAAAATAAATCTAGTTGATAAAGTAGCTTAGATCTGACCTGGACTTTTCAATTTCACGTCATCATCCTTCTTGATACGTTGAAGCTTTCAAACCTCAAGGTCTACTGATTTGAAGGTTGCTGACTGAGTAACTACTTGGAGAGAAGTTTTCTGATCAGACGTCTGCTGGTGCTAGCACTTGCAGAACTAATCCTTATATAGTGTTCATCATAAGATGGTAGGACACCGACTCGGACATGTACAAAAACTTCCTAAGTCTAATGACCTATGCAATATTCAACGAGTTTCCATACTAATCGGTACGCAACCCTTTTAGTCACTCGTGTGAATATGCATTGTAATGGTGACAAGAAAATCATGGTTTGAAATATGCAATCATATATACCAAATGTTTTGCAGGCATATTCGAACAAGGAACCTCTACGGTACATCCTTTATCTCAATTTGTTGGTTATGAAAAATTTTCTCATGCTCATAAAGTCTTTCTTGCGGCCATCACTTCTCATGATGAGCCAAAGTATTTTCATTAGGCAGTTAAATATCCACATTGGCGTGCTGCAATGCAAAATGAGATCCAAGCCTTGGAAGAAAATGGGACGTAGACTTTAGAACCATTGCCACCGGGCGAAAAAGTTGTAGTTTCCAAGTGGGTCTACAAAATCAAGTACTGGCCAAATGGTAACATTGAGAGGTATAAGGCACGCCTGGTAGCCAAGAGCTTCATGCAGGTTGAGGGGATAGACTTTCATGAAACTTTTGTTCTAGTTGCCAAGCTCGTGACCATGGAGAGTGTGCTCGCTGTGGCTGCAAAGAAGATTTGATTGATACACCAATTGGATGTTAATAATGTCATCCTACATGGTGACTTGGAGGAAGATGTTTACATGCAGATACCACAAGATTTTACGAAGAAACGCAACATAAGAGTGTGTAGACTACGTAAATCCTTGTACAGCCTCAGATAAGCATCCCGTAACTGGTATCAAAAGTTCACAAAGGCCTTACTTGATACTAGTTTTTTTGACAATCTCACGCGGACCACTCTTTGTTCATTTTTAAACAAGGCAATATATTTGTATGTGCTCTCATCTATGTGGATGATGTTATTTTGGCTGTCAATGATGTCGACAGATTAATATTGTCAAGCGTCACCTTAATGACAAATTTACTATCGAGGATTTGAGACCGTTGAAATATATCCTCAGGATAGAGGTTGCTCGTTAGTCATAAGGCCTAGTCCTGAGTCAGAGGAAGTATACTCTTGACATACTCGAGGAGACGGGTTTGCAAGGAAGTCGACCCAGTTCATTTCTGATGGAACAAAATTTGCGGTTGGAAGAAAATACTGATAGCCCAGCTGTGGATGTGGCGCAATATCGTCGGTTGATTGGGCGATTGTTATACTTAATTGTGACACGACCTGACATTGCACTTGTCGTGAACGTGCTCAGTCAATTTGTCTCCAATCCACGACGCTCACATATGAATGTTATAACTCATGTACTTCATTACCTAACATCAACCCCAGGTCAGGGACATTATCTTCCAACAGATGGTGCTTTGAGTCTGACCGCGTATTGTGACACTGATTGGGGAGGTTATCCCATGTCTCGCTGTTCCCGTACAGGCTATTTTATCTCTCTTGGTGGAGCACCGATCTTTTAGCGTACAAAGAAACAGTCTGTTGTTTCCTGTTCCTCTGCCGAAGCGAAATACAGGGCTATATCCGTAACGGTAAGTGAACTTTTATGGTTACGGTGGTTGTTAGTTGATCTTAACACACCTCAGCACGAGGCCACACCACTATTCTGTGATAATCAAGCTGCAATACATATTGCGAATAACCCTATTTTTCATGAGCGCACGAAACATGTTGAGATGGATTGTTATTTCATTTGTGAAAGGGTTGAATCTCATGACATTGAACCACAATTTGTCACAATGACAAACCAGGTTGCTGACATTTTTACCAAGCCCCTTGGAGTGGAGCATTTTTGGTTTCTGGTAGGCAAGTTGGGGGTTCGAGATCTACACCATCTAATTTAAGGGGAGTGATGGATGTCGTGGTGGATATCGCCACATCTTCGGACACATTTGTGACAATCTTAGCAGAGACAGTAATGAGAATCGAGCAAGCAAAGTCTGAGTCAAGCCAATCACGTTCGTGAGCCCTTTAACATATCTAGAGGACCAATGACTCGTGCGCGTGCCAAGATGATTCAAGCACTGGAAGCACTTATGGAAGAGATTAGAGTCCAAATCGAAGTCAAAACGGATCTAGGGCAACAAGGGAGGTTCTGTTGTATTTTGTATAGATTTTCTTGTATCTATAACCTAAGTCTAAGCCAAAGTGACTAATAGGTCTGCGTGTCTTTTAGAGTAACAACTTGTACTTAGACAACTGCTTATAATAGCTTAGGATTGCTTTTTGTATATAGCTTAGTCTTCAGAAGATGGCCTTTTGTATATCAGCCATGTTCATATCAGCCATGTCCATCAAGTCATCAGCCAAGTACATTTCAACCAAGCTTCATCAGCAATGTTAAAAACCTATAGATCATCTGATCAAGACTTGTCTGAAGATATGCCTCAATTATCAGCAAAGTCCCTTACTGACTTTGATATAACGATAACCTGCAAGCACCATTTAATGGTTCATTCCATTTTTGGGCATTTATCTTAGAAAAGGACATTCTTCATGTATCTATTATCTACCTATTTTTGGCAAATTGACAGAATATACTCAGCAACAGCTTGGTCTTTACAGAACTTCCTCTCAAAATTGGACACCAAAATTAGAGCATTTAATGCAAGTATCTCCAGCATTAAATGCACCTAATTCAAACTCCTCCCAAGTCTGAAGATCCCTAACAGCTCCAAGAACTCTCATGAGTTTAAATTGAAGACTCCATTGAAGTATTGAAGAGGGCTCAACAACTACAATTCTGAAATCTTCATCTTCATTACTAATAGTGCAATAAAAACTTCAAAGCAAAAATCTGTAAACTCATTCTTTGAAGAGCACCGATCTTAAACTCTTAGTCTTTATTTCTCTTCATTGATTACAATCCTTTGCATTCATAGCACATGAAAGTTGTATCTTTCTAGATATCAACTTTTACCATAAACACTTGGTTAAAATCTTTTTGAACATGATCCATTAGTGATCCTTGTTATTATTTTAGTGGAAAAAATAGTGCACATTTTCAAATCCAAAACTAACCACTTTGGTAGTGGACGTAGCACTTATTCATAATATGAACCACTTCAAATCATTGTCTATTTACTTCCTTCTTTATTACTTTGATTGTTTATTTGAAGTTTTCTAGATATTCCAATTCGGTTAAGAACTGCTGATCTTGGCTTATCAAGATAAGCCAAGATCAGCTATCCTCAACTTGTCCTATACTTCACTAGACTTCCGCTACAAAATATTCTCTAACTCTCTTGTGAAGTTATTTTATCAAACAATTTTCAAAATAGGACATAGGCTATTCAACCCCTCCCCCCCCCTTCTAGCCTATTTGAGCACCTTGAGAGCTAACTATTGGTGTCAGAGCTTGACTCTTTGAAAACAAGTTGTTATAAGATTTAACTCTTGAGAGATTAAAGATCCAATGGCTGCTCATCAAATATTAGAAACTTCAAACGTGAACCATTGTTCTGTCTTGGATGAAGTTCACTTTGATATCTGGAAGGACAAGGTTAAAAGACACATGAACTCTATTGACAAACGTTTATGGAAATGTGTTACAGATGATCCAAGAATACCCATGAAATTAAACATAGCTGCTGTTGATTCAACTGTTGATCCTGAAATTCCAAAGCCTGAAGAAGAATGGGATGAAGAAGATAGAAAGAATGATGCTCTGGATGGGTGATGTGAATCGAGCCAAGCCCTTTAACATATCCGGAGGACCAAGGATTTGTACACATGCGAGGAGGATTCAAGCGGCTTTAATATTGCATTTGGAAGGGGTTCGGAGTCAAAATGAACCCAAGGTTGATATGGAGAGTCAACGAATGTTCGTATGCTCATTCGGGAGTTTAGGAACTTCAAAATTCATCAAAGAAGTTTCTGGCCCGCGCCCCAGCGCGCATAAGCTGCGCCCTAGCGCGCACTTGGCCAGAAATTTTTAAAATTTCAGAAATTACAACTTCAGCGAACCATCGCGCCTTAGCGCGCCAAAATACGCGCCCTAGCGCGCCGTACGGACACTTCTAAATTTGGATAGTTTTTTGACTTTGTTTTTAACGTTTCTGATGTATCTTCGTAGTAGGCGTGTTCCAGGACCATGGCAGCCTATATAAGCTAGTTTTCTCTTTTGTAAAAATAACTTTTGATCATATTTTAAACATTGAGTTTATTCAAATCACTTTTTGGAGAGAATTGTGAACAACCGAATTTCTTGGATTAAAAATTTATCACTTGAACTTATCAAGCTCGAGGATCGCGGGTTTGTGGCGTTCCGTGATCGGTGTTCGTAGACAATCGCGTCTATCGGGTATCAATCGCACCCCAAGGTTCCTAGTCAATCGCAACTAGCGGGTTGAGGGAGATCCAACTATCCTTCCTATTTTCTGTAATTTCTTTCCTTTCTTCTTCTTCGAGTCTTCAAGTTAACCTCCTCAATTCGATCCTTGTCGGAATCACATCATTTGGTATCAGAGCCAATCGAAGAGGTAAACCATTGAAATCGTTCTTTTGATATCCTTGTTTATTCAAAAATCTGAAAATCTTCATCTTCATCTTCTTCGTGAGAAATCTGGAAATTGGTAGTCTGTGTTCTTGGTGTTCTTGAGCAAAAAAAAAAAAGAGTAAAAATGGCCAAAAATTTTGTGTGCCTAAATTAGTTTAGAAAGAAGCCTAGTATCAAGATTGTTGATCCCTAAAAAAAAATTGTACCAAAAATTTGTGTGAAAATTGAGTTTGGCAAAGTTTGATCATCATTGTTTGATTGCCATCATTCAGAATTGCTGGATATTGTGTCATCCATATCATCATATTGTTGGTCTTGATTCGTCGTGATTGTTCGTCATCGTATATATATTCCATTGGTTTTCAATTCTATTCTTGCTTTCAATTGTTAATTGTTTCTCACTTTGAACTGTTGAATTCAAGAATCTGAAATCATGTGAATATATATTTGACATTGAACATCTCGGAACGTTTACAACTTGCACTATCTTGTTGGTAACTTCAAGTGAAAGAGTTCTTTTCCAAGAATTTAAGTGTGAGTGAGTGAGTGTGATACACGAGTGATATATCTACTTTGGGAGTTGTGGATTTGTAATTCTTCAAAATATGTCACAAAAGGATAAAATGAATGAGGATCTTAAACAACGTATGATTAGGATGTTTGTAATAACCTGAACTTGTTATGCTTTAGATGCTTACCTTGTTTTGTGTTAATTATGCTCAACATGTGTGTTTGATTGCTTGAATAAATATGTTCAATATGGTTTTGCCTTAATTCATATACATTTAATGATGCTAGGATGGTATGCATGTTAATGCATTAGCTTAGTACAAGCCTTGTGATTATTCAAAAGTGAGAGGTGATTGTTGTTGGCATTGTTACATGTTGTTTAGAATGAGTTTTGGGTGTATTTCAAACTTGATTTGAAGTTGGTATCACCTTAGGGTGACTTGGGCACATTGTAGGATCACTTTGAAGTGTTTAGAGGCCATTGTGACTTGAACCAGACTCTATGCAGCCGCATGATGCGAGCTTGCCCAAAACCCAAACATTCTGGATTCTATGCGGCCACATGAAACGCCCGCATAGCGTCCTAAGCGGCCGCATGAGGCGCCCGCATGGAGCCTATACGACCGCATGGTGCGGCCGCATAGCGACGTATTCTGCTATTTTGTTGACTAAAAATTTAAGTTGTTTGACCCTCAAATGTTGATCCTATGGCTGAGATGTGAGCTTGGCATTGACTTGTTGACCAGTATATATATACTCTCCACCCTTGTGAGAGACCAAAAAAACAATTCATTTTCTCATATCACCTTCCATGGTAGCTTAGGGAGATTGTGTGGGAGACAAAGGTGTGTTTAGTGTGTGTGCTTCATATCTCCTCTTTCAACCATCCAAATTGTGATCCAAGACCATCAAAGTGTAGAGGCTGACTTGGAGACCAATTTAGAAGACTTGAATTTGCATTTCCTTGGTTTGATTTCCATCTTACATGTAAGTTACTAACCCCCCTTTGTATGCTTAGAAACTATTGCATACTTGTTCTTAATCTTACATGCATGACTTGAATACATGGTAGTTTCATGTTTAAATGATATGTTGTGATGTATAACATGTCTATATGTTAAGTTTTGGAGTTAGATGATGTTGCATGTTGGATTTGAGAACTCAACCATGGGATTGAACTAAAGAACATGTTAGAGACTTTAAATGGTGAAAATTGCATATAGCAATTATACCCAAATTTTGTGAACTTAATGAAGTGACACCAAAAGTGGATTTTTGAAAAGATTATAATTCTCCGAATCACTAGTTAAATTACTACGAGAATTAGAGTCCATTTGATGTGGTTTTCAGTCTTCCGAGTGTTTGATTCTGGTACGTTAGAGACTTGTAAAGTAGCTCTAAAGTTGTGTTTTTGTGACTTTGAACAATATTTTTGATGATTATATATTGTAAAAAAATATAATCCACATGATGTTTGTCAAGTTCACTACTTTTGAACATGACGGTTATTTGCATAAGTTGAGTAAGATTACCTACTTGTGTGTTGTGTAAGTCCAGCTGGCGTCGTCGTTGTTTATGTTAAGGTGGGACGACCTATAGTCTTTACGAATTTGTTTCGTGATTTCGATAAGTCGCCGTACCGGAGTTCACACCCTCACCTGTTGGCCACAGGTGGGAAGTAGCCCTACTGTTGTAGCAATACGCACGACTTTGGTTAGCCAAGTAACCCAAAGAGTAATTTCGGGAACCTGATGAGTGATTCCGGGGAGGTCAAAACCCGATGAGTGATTCCGGGGAAGTCAATAGCCGAGGAGTGATTCCGGTGACGTTGATACTACACATATGGGTGTCGAGACATAGTTGATTATTTGTATATTGCAGGAGCAACACAGAGTTGAAGAAAAAGAATTGATATCCTTTGTAACGTGATTTGTTTACAAGCACTTATGCATTACTCAAGGTTCTATGTAAGTCGAATGAATTGTATATCAAGTATGATGATATATATTTTGTCGTGGTATACAAATGTTAATGCCATGTTATGTTTATTGCCTGAGCATCATGCCATGCCATGTAGTTGCATTAGTAACTTACTGTGTCATTATGACTCACCCCGTTATGTGTTTATTTGTTTTCCTTAGATCCGAGCCAGCCTAGCGGTTCCCGGTGAGGGCGGTGAGACTCCGTTTAGCTCGAAGATTGTATTTTGGTCTAGTAGCTCTTGGAGCTTGTTGTTGTTTAACAATATTTCTTTTGGGTAAGGACGACAGTTACGTAAAGTTATGTAAACTTTACTTGAGTAGTATTTGTTGTGTTGTAAACCACATATTCTTTTGGTAGCCGACATATGTATGTCGTGCTCTTGTATAGGTTTGTTTTCTTTTAACTAGTTTCTCTCCCGAGTATGTTATAGCTCGTGGTTATGTTTTTTTCTGGTATGTTGTGGCCGATGTTGTTGTAGTAGTTTTCTTTCCTGAGTTGTAAACTCGTGGTTGTTACTCGTTGCTTTCCGGCTTTGTTAACGCCGAAGATGGTTCATACTTGTGTTAATCAGGTTATCAGTTGTGTTTTTTCGTAAGTACGGGTGGTTACGCCACGTGCTTTTCTTATTTGTTTGTGTCGTGTCGTTGCATTGGCGACCCGACCTTGGGATTTCGTATAGAGATCTGGGTCGGGGCGTCACAGTTGGTATCAGAGCAATAGTTTGCTATCGCCAGGATAGGTTCCATGGCCTAGGTGGGTATGGTGTTATTGTTAAGATCTTAATGTCGAGTGTTATGTGTAGGTTAATAATGGTACGAACTAGGCTCGGAGCGAGTACCAGTCGGGTTGGTACAAGTGCCAGCGGGAATGACGGTAGAGATGAGGATGTGAATCGACCGCCTAATATCCCTCCTGAACTGAACCAGGAAAATTATAATGAAAACATGATAGTTATGATGGGAAGGATGATGGAATTGATGAACCAGATGACTGAGCGTTTGAATGGGGGAGCAACAACTACACCGGAAGTAAAAGCTCCACAACCGGAAGTTGAAATACCGCAACCTGAGATGAGACAGAGGAACCATACCAGTATACTTGAGAAATTTTTAAAAATGGAAGCACGTACTTTTCTGGGAGAACCAGATGCTACTAAGGCTGAATTATGGATCGAGCACATAATCAAGATCTTTGCAGCTTTGGGTTGCAGTGATGATGAGAAATTGACCTTAGTGGTGTTTAAACTTGAGGGAGCAGCTGAACATTGGTGGCAAGTGTTACAAGGAAGCTGGGAATTACAGAGAGTACCACACAGCTGGCCTAACTTTTTAAGAGAGTTCAAAGCACAGTATGTTCCAGAAGCGGTTCGCGAGAAGAGAGAGCGAGAGTTCTATGATTTGGAGCAAGGTAGTATGTCGGTGGCTCAGTATTTGGTCAAGTTCATAGAATTGGCTCGTTACTGTAGTTACATGGTTCCTAATGAAGTGAAGAAGGCACAAAAGTTTGTAAAGGGATTGAAGACCGAGTACCGGAAGTAGTTACTGTCTCTACAGCTTGCCGATTACCGTAGTACAGTGGATCGCGCCTACGCGATAGAAGGGGACATTGAGGAACATAAAAGAAGAGGAAACATGGGCAATTCTCAGCAATCTTCACAAAATCATGGATGAGTACAGGATTTTAGTAACCGTGGTGATTACAATAATAATGACAATCGCAGAAGGAATCGGAATAGATCACAGTTTGAAAGGCAATCAAGACAACAATCCGAGGGACAAAGTAATAACATTACTCATGATCAGAGTCAGCGAAGCAATTCATTGGTATGTAACTATTGTTCAAAGTATGGGCATTCTAAAGATGATTGTGGGAGCAAGTTGGGGATCAAGCCGGGACAATGTTATTATTGTAGAGAGATCGGTCACCTGAAGTGGAATTGTCCTAAACTGAAGGGCAGTCAGTCAGAAAGTGTCAATCAACAAACGAGTGGGACTAAGAGGGATAGTGAAGGTAGACCTAAGGTTCAGGGTCGAGTGTTTGCACTTGATCAGCGCGGAGTGCCGGAGTCTACGTCGGCGCTAGGAGGTATTCCATCTAAAATATTATGGGTACACGTATTAAGGTAACTCATGTTCATGCATTCATATGTTGCCTTGTGTGGTTGAGAACTAGAGTAATATGTTTTCTGGTGTTATCTTGTGATTGAGGGAGATACCCCAATAAGAGATTGAATTGTTGTTATTAATTTAGTAAGCTTGTGATAGATCAATAAGTAATCATATATTGCATGGTAGTTGTGTGACTTACCTTTACATGGCTTGAAAATGTAAGAAGTTGTGATGTACGAGTTAATAACTGTACACTGTATATCAACCTTGTGGTAATGCCTATACATGATATTTACAAGATACATGATATAGATTGTTAATATGTGCATGCCATGCATTGATTGTGTACCATCATGAAGTGAGTATGTTCTTCCCTGTGACAAAAATGCTTGGGTTGTGTTGATATGATTGTTATTAGCATGCATACCATTTCTGTTTGGAAAGTTAGTATACTGTTACCACATAATCAAGTTGAGTATTTTGGTTTATGTTATGATTGTGAATGAAACTACACCAGAGTTAGAGGATTTCTCTATTTTATGAGAGTATCCGAAAATATCCGCTGGTAATTACTTTATATGTCACCTAAAACAGGGATTCGAACACATATTGAGTTGGTAACAGGGAATCAAAGAACCTAGGGGATTACCATTAAATGGATTAATAAGTGATGGATTCCTTAAGCCATGTGTGTAAATCATGCTTGGAGTATTATATGAAGGAGCTACTATAGTTCCATATTCACTTTCAGTTTTAATACGAAGTGAACTTTAAAAAGAAGAATGGAGTTGTGACCTTAACAAGAATGAAGAACAATAGCTTCAGCAACGAAGAATTGATATGGTATAAGTGGAATCAATATATACACTGAGTTGAGTTTTCTTGCATTAGTATTGACGTTACCTGAGTTGAAATAACATTATTATGAAGCAAAGATTACGTTATGTATGGATTCAAATAATTGAAGTTTCTACTCTTACGATATGAACAGAATATGAGACATTTTCGACAAGTGGAAAGACTTAGAGATCTTAACTGTGTACCTTCTATTATTCAATGGAGTTTAACATGGTAATTAGTATGTTAAAGATTGAAAATTTGCCAATGATAACGAGGTCATCTTGTGTATGTCAAGATTGTTATACATCATGGATTATGATGGATTGATTATCCAAGCGACCATGTACTACTAATGACAAGGGTATGTACATTAAATAGATTAACACCCTTGCAACAAATGAGACATCAGGGAACTACATTGAACACAGTGAGTAATGTGATCGGTAAAGAATCCAAGAAATACTTTGAGTATATATATCTTATTTTTTTTAAAAAAAACCTTCTTCTAATTTGAGAACCAGTTATGACATACGGGGAATACTTAAACATGTATGATGGATTCCAGAGAATAGTTACTCACCATAACAATTGTCGACGGAGTATGGAAATGATATTAACTGAGAAAAGTGTGAAGTTTACTTGAGAATGATTACTAAACAAATCTAAATTGATGGAACACCGTTACATTGTGGTGATAGATATATTCTTGAGAAAGTTGTCTTATCAGAAGTACATCCATGAAATTGTTCGATGAGATGCTTGTATGAGACCTCGTGCAACCGAGAATGTACTTTGGAAATTGGAGTATGATTGCAAAGAAAATATCCTTAATTCGTCGATGATTTCGGACTGAATATAGGGGCTAAATTCTTTTAAGGTGAAGAGGTTGTAATAACCTGAACTTGTTATGCTTTAGATGCTTACCTTGTTTTGTGTTAATTATGCTCAACATGTGTGTTTGATTGCTTGAATAAATATGTTCATTATGGTTTTGCCTTAATTCATATACATTTAAAAATGCTAGGATGGTATGCATGTTAATGCATTAGCTTAGTACAAGCCTTGTGATTATTCAAAAGTGTGAGGTGATTGTTGTTGGCATTGTTACATGTTGTTTAGAATGAGTTTTGGGTGTATTTCAAACTTGATTTGAAGTTGGTATCACCTTAGGGTGACTTGGGCACATTGTAGGATCACTTTGAAGTGTTTAGAGGCCATTGTGACTTGAACCAGACTCTATGCAGCCGCATGATGCGAGCTTTCCCAAAACCCAAACATTTTGGGTTCTATGCGGCCGCATGAAGCGCCCGCATAGCATCCTAAGCGGCCGCATGAGGCGCCCGCATGGAGCCTATGCGACCGCATAGCGACGTATTCTGCTATTTTGTTGACTAAAAATTTTAAGTTGTTTGACCCTCAAATGTTGATCCTATGGCTGAGATGTGAGCTTGGCATTGACTTGTTGACCAGTATATATATACTCTCCACCCTTGTGAGAGACCAAAAAAACAATTCATTTTCTCATATCACCTTCCATGGTAGCTTAGGGAGATTGTGTGGGAGACAAAGGTGTGTTTAGTGTGTGTGCTTCATATCTTCTCTTTCAACCATCCAAATTGTGATCCAAGACCATCAAAATGTAGAGGCTGACTTGGAGACCAATTTAGAAGACTTGAATTTGCATTTCCTTGGTTTAATTTCCATCTTACATATAAGCTACTAACCCCCCTTTGTATGCTTATAAACTATTGCATACTTGTTCTTAATCATACATGCATGACTTGAATACATGGTAGTTTCATGTTTAAATGATATGTTGTGATGTATAACATGTCTATATGTTAAGTTTTGGAGTTAGATGATGTTGCATGTTGGATTTGAGAACTCAACCATGGGATTGAACTAAAGAACATGTTAGAGACTTTAAATGGTGAAAATTGCATATAGCAATTATACCCAAATTCTGTGAACTTAATGAAGTGACACCAAAAGTGGATTTTTGGAAAGATTATAATTCTCCGAATCACTAGTTAAATTACTACGAGAATTAGAGTCCATTTGATGTGGTTTTCAGTCTTCCGAGTGTTTGATACTGGTACGTTAGAGACTTGTAAAGTAGCTCTAAAGTTGTGTTTTTGTGACTTTGAACAATATGTTTGATGATTATATGTTGTAGAAAAATATAATCCACATGATGTTTGTCAAGTTCACTACTTTTGAACTTGACAGTTATTTGCATAAGTTGAGTAAGATTACCTACTTGTGTGTTGTATAAGTCCAGCTAGCGTCGTCGTTGTTTATGTTAAGGTGGGACGACCTATAGTCTTTACGCATTTTTTTCGTGATTTCTATAAGTCGCCGTACCGGAGTTCACACCCTCACCTGTTGGCCACAGGTGGGAAGTAGCCCCACTGTTGTAGCAATACGCACGACTTTGGTTAGCTAAGTAACCCGAAGAGTAATTCCGGGAACCCGATGAGTGATTCCGGGGAAGTCAATAGCCGAGGAGTGATTCCGGTGACATTGATACTACACATATGGGTGTCGAGACATAGTTGATTATTTGTATATTGCAGGAGCAACACAGAGTTGAAGAAAGAGAATTGATATCCTTTGTAACGTGATTTGTTTACAAGTACTTATGCGTTAATCAAGGTGCTATGTGAGTCGAATGAATTGTATATCAAGTATGATGATATATATTTTGTCGTGGTATACAGATGTTAATGCCATGTTATGTTTATTGCCTGAGCATCATGCCATGCCATGTAGTTGCATTAGTAACTTACTCTGTCATTATGACTCACCCCGTTATGTGTTTATTTGTTTTCCTTAGATCCGAGCCAGCCTAGCGGTTCCCGGTGAGGGCGGTGAGACTCCGTTTAGCTCGAAGATTGTATTTTGGTCTAGTAGCTCTTGGAGCTTGTTGTTGTTTAACAGTATTTCTTTTGGGTAAGGACGACAATTACGTAAAGTTATGTAAACTTTACTTGGGTAGTATTTGTTGTGTTGTAAACCACATATTCTTTTGGTAGCCGACATATGTATGTCGTGCTCTTGTATAGTTTCGTTTCCTTTTAACTAGTTTCTCTCCCGAGTATGTTGTAGCTCGTGGTTATGTTTTGTTCTGGCATGTTGTGGTCGATGTTGTTGTAGTAGTTTTCTTTCCCGAGTTGTAAACTCGTGGTTATTACTCGTTGATTTCCGGCTTTGTTAACGCCGAAGATGGTTCATACTTGTGTTAATGATCAGGTTATCAGTTGTGTTTTGTCGTAAGTACGGGTGGTTACGCCACGTGCTTTTCTTATTTGCTTGTGTCGTGTCGTTGCATTGGCGACCCGAACTTGGGATTTCATATAGAGATCTGGGTCAGGGCGTCACAATGTTAGAGGATGTTAATCAACGTTTGACTAAGATAGAAGAGAATGCACAAGCTCGAGGGAATTCTCATCGATTCCAAGCGAGGAGGGGAGAGTACTTTGACAATGAGTGGCTAGATAATGAATTTGTGTTAGATGATGATGAGTGGTGAGATAACGAGTATGAGTATGAAAGGAGACCTAGTAGAGTGGTAAGAGAGAGAGTCGACATGAAAATTCCTCTTTTCAAAGGTAGGGAAGAACCCGAGGAGTGTCTAGAATGGATTAGGAGAGTAGAGAATTTATTTAGTTGTGACACTTACACGGAAACGCAAAAGGTGAAACTAGCTTCATTAAAGTTCACTGAGTATGATAGAGTGGTGGGAACAATTAGATAACAACCGTAGGAGGATAGGAGGAGAAGGTCGTATTGACACGTGGGAAGAAATGAAACGTGTAATGCGTAGGAAGTTTATCCCAAAATACTACCAATGGGATTTGTTGCAGTCTTCTTCTTCTTCGTCTTCTTCTTTCCAAGCACTTAGTAGGCCTAGGATGGTTGAAAACAGGAACATTAGTGTTGTACCTAGGACATGTATAGGTTCATCACAATGTGAGAAAAGCTTGAGAGAAAATAATGAGAGTTCGGCTAGAGTGATCAATAATGTTTGTGTGAAAGCCGAGAAAAAGAAGAGTGAGAGAACAAAAGAGATTGAGAGGTCGGCTAAAGAAGGAGGTGTTAATCAAAACATAGCCGAGCAAAAGGAGAGGAAATCTGAAAAATGGCGAACAAATGTGTGGACTTCAAGTTCAAGAAGTCAAGAAAAATGAGTCCCGTGAGGTTGAGAGGAAAGAAGGAAAGAGTGGGTTGATGGAAGAGAGAGAAAACCCGAGAGTTGAGGTAAAAGTGAGTGATAAAGAAAAAAATTTGAGGGTGGAAACACGAGAGACTGAGGAAGAAAAAAAAATGGTTGAAAAGGCCAAGGGCCAAGAGAGTGTGAAACCCATCTTTTATCCCGACCCTTGTGAGGAAATGAGGGAGTTGGTGAAACATCAAAGTGAGGTATTTTACATCTCTACGGAGATCCCTTTTTACCTTAACATGTCACCCCAATTTTCTTTGCCCTATGTTGTTTCTTGTCCACAGGTTTTCGATGATGCGATTTCCGAATTAAGCAAGGAAGTTATGAGAACCGAATGGAATTATCAACAAGGTAAAGAGATTGTTGTAGTTCCTACATTTCTTCAAAGGTATGATCTTACTTCTTCTTATGACACTCAGTTTTTGAGATTTGATAATCATGTGGATCACCATAGCTTTGATGAGACACTTAAAATTCATGAAGATGTTGTTTTGGATAAGTTCTCTAAACACATGTGTGACTTATTTCTGAGAAATCTTGGTAGATCACATAATGCGTGTAAGATGTTATCTTTACCAGTTTTAATTGATCATCATGAATTGAATGGGTTGAAGTTTGGTGAGTTACGTGATACTGGAATATGTATATCATTTCAAAAACCAAGTAATTCATATATTGATCCATTTCTGGAATGCACCTCAAAGGTTGACTTGGTAGATAAGAAAGATGTATTAGATGTTGAATTGATAGATTTGTATTATGCATTGAAGGTTAAGTTTTTAAATCTGAATGGTGCATTGAAAGTGTTTAAGAGTTCAATATTTGCATGTATGTACGATTCTTCTACGAAGAATTGTGTTGATGCGTGTCACGAAATTAGTAATGCTTTCCGTGACGAAGTGTTTTTGCATAAAGATGCTGGAATGAGTGTTGTCCAACCTAAGATGATAGAAATCTTGTCATCTTTGTGCTATGGAGGTTCCATGGAATTTTCGGAGTCGTGGTTTGCATTGGAAGTGCATAAGAGTAAACCTGAATTTGTGGATACAAATGAGTTGTCAAAGCTGAATTTTCATGTTGCATTGTTCTTCCACAAAATCTATGGATTGCATGACTTAAGAGCTGAACCGTTTTCATTTAAAGCATTTCTTCTTAATCTTGCTGAATCATGGGCAAATTGTTTGTGTCATGTTGAAATGATGCAAGTAAATGCATTGACTTGTGAAAGCTTGAGATTTGAGAATGTTGTTCATGATAGTTTTGATTTGCATATGAATGGTTTCTTTGTGAGGATACAAGTGTTTGGTTCTTTGAGTAGTAACCATGATCTTGCTTCGAAGCATGTTTCTAATGTGTTAATCATGGATGGACACAAACAGAAAATTGCTAGGTTGATATTTGAACCCAGAGATGGGATTTCATTGTGTTTAAGTGAGGATAGAGATCCTAGACATGGCTTTGAATCTTGTGCTCAAGTTGTTGAGTTCTTTAATTACTTTGAGAAAGGTAATTCTTATGATAAATTGTTGCATAGCAGATTTGATGTTAACAATTCTTGTCTTGTGGCAAAGCATGGTACTGTTGTGATATTACTTATTGACCAAAGAAGAGAATTGGTTAGATTTATTTTCCGACCTGGTGAATGTAATGAGCTTGTTGTTAGACTGAATTTCGAACCCGGCAATTACAATGAGTTGTTACCACATGAAAAGGAAATAGTTGTGGTTTGTGTTAAGTTAAGCATAACAAGATGTGCTAAACTAATACATAGTCAATTTTGTGGCAACAACTTTGATTATCTTGCCTTGCATGGTATGGGTGTAATTCTTCTACAGGTTCTTGTTGACATGTTTTCCAAAGCAAGAAAGAAGAATGTGAGGTTCAAATGGGAATCTAATCTGGGAAATGAGATTGTTACATTCCATGAAGTTTCTCAAAATTTGATCTTGTTTTCTTCCATGGATTGTAAGTTATTGTGTTTTGGGAAAGGTGGTGTTTTGCATGTAAGGGATTTGTTTTTGAGTACTAAGTTGTCTTTACCGCGTTTGAATGCGGACTTGTTGTGTAAGGATCATCTTGATTATCTTGTCTTGCATAGTTTTGTTAGATTTCTTACACAGGTTAAGACAATGGACTTTGTGGGACACAAGGTTGAAGAAAAATTCAGAATGACCTTGAACGGTAAAGTGTGTGTTAGTACATATCTTTTTGTGTTGCTGAATTGTCCTTCTTCTGATGCAGGTGTTGATTCAAGGTCAAATCCTTTTGAAGAGATAGGGAATAATGTGAATCGAGCCAAGCCCTTTAACATATCCGGAGGACCAAGGATTTGTACGCATGCAAGGAGGATCCAAGCGGCTTTAATATTGCATTTGGAAGGGGTTCAGAGTCAAAATGAACCCAAGGTTGATATGGAGAGTCAACGAATGTTCGTATGCTCATTTGGGAGTTTAGGAACTTCAAAATTCATCAAAGAAGTTTCTGGCCCGCGCCCCAGCGCACACTTGCCCAGAAATTTTTAGAATTTCAGAAATTGCAACTTCAGCGAACCATCGCGCCTTATCGCGCCAAAATACGCGCCCTAGCGTGCCTGCCCGCGCCCTAGCGCGTCAAACCCGCGCCCTAGCGCGCCGTACGGACACTTCTGAATTTGGATAGTTTTTCGACTTTGTTTTTAACGTTTCTGATGTATTTTCGTTGTAGGCGAGTTCCAGGACCATGGCAGCCTATATAAGCTGGTTTTCTCTTTTGTAAAAATAACTTTTGATCATATTTTAAACATTGAGTTTATTCAAATCACTTTTCAGAGAGAATTGTGAACAACCGAATTTCTTGGATTAGAAATTCATCACTTGAACTTATCAAGCTCGAGGATCGCGGGTTTGTGGCATTCCGTGATCGATGTTCATAGACAATCGCGTCTATCGGGTATCAATCGCACCCCAAGGTTCCTAGTCAATCGCGACTAGCGGGTTGAGGGAGATCCAACTATCCTTCCTATTTTCTGTAATTTCTTTCCTTTCTTCTTCTTCGAGTCTTCAAGTTAACCTCCTCGATTTGATCCTTGTCGGAATCACATCAATGGGAAAGCCATCAACATCATTACCAGCTGTGTAGACATAAGCACCTACCTGCAGATCATCAATCTGGATACAACTAAAGAAATGTGGGAAGCTATATTGGAATATCTAGAAGGTGATAGAGAAACAAAGAACAACAAGCTATACACTTACATCCAGAAGTTTGATTCATTCAAGAAAGATCCTAAAGAGACTCTCAGAAGTGCCTATCACAGATTCTATGAGGTAGTAAACTCTTGCTATTCTTTGGGAAAGAAATATGAAAAGAAAAAGATAAACATGAGATTTCTTATTGCACTAGGCAATCTATGGCATGTAAAGATTACTGCCATGAAAGAATCAAAAGACTTGAATATATTGACTCTTTGGGATCTTTATGCAAGTCTTTCGGTTTATGAGCTCGAAATTCAGCAAGCTCAAGAAATGGACATGAGTTTTAAAATTTTATCTCTACTAGCCATGTCTGTTGAACCTTCCTGTTCTAAACCTGATGAAACCCCGTCCACATCTAGTGATGGTGATGATATCCTTTCTGAACAAGCTTTTGCTATGTTTGTTAAGAAGTATCAACGTTTCAAAAAGTTCAACAAGTCTTCCTATCAGCAATCTCCTTACAAGACTTCTACTTCTCAAAGAACAGCTACTCTTATGAGAACAACTGCTCCTTATAAAGCTACTGTTCCCCAAATTGTAGAAGCCAGGTCATTTCGCATCAAAATATCCAAAGCCAAAATATGAATTTTACAAAAAAAATGTCTCAAATATAAATTTCAAAAACAAAAAGGGATGGTAGTTGAGGACATTGATGAAAGCAACATGCCCACATGGTGTGATACATGTTCTAATGAGGATGATTCCTGTGACTATGCTGAGGAAGCAAATATTTGCCTTATGGCCAGGGAATCACCCTATGGCTCAGTAAGATCACTGCCATTTCAACAGGATGATAGTGATGATGATGATGAGCTCAATGAACCTTCAAGGGGAGAACTCATCAAGGCTAACAAGGACATGCTGGAAGAGGTTGCCAAATTTAAAACTGCATATGTGAAATTAGCCAAAAAGCATGAATTGGTTGTCTCTGCGAAATCTACCTTGGTGTCTGAGATCAAAGAACTCAAAAGACAACAAGCATAGAATATCAAGACTCAAAAGGAGAACAAAGCCTTAGCTGAAAAATTAGAGTTCCTACTTGAACACATAAAGAAAATCAACTCTGAGAAAGATGACCTCCAAAAGGTTGTTGATGCTTGGAATAATTCCAAAAGAAACTTTGATACCATTCTTACAAAACAAAAACCTCTTGATGATAAAACTGGTATCGAATTCCAAAGTGAGTTCAACGTAGGAAGTACATCTGGTTCTCAACAATATGAGACAGCTAAAGTGATTGCAAAGGAAATGGCTGAGGAAGTTGTCTATGTTCAACAACCTTCTCAAAAGGGAAATCAAGGACTTGGTCTTAACAAAGTACCATTTGTTTACGCTAAAAATAAACTAGACAAGTCCAAGGGTAAGCAAACTATTAATGTCAATGATATTGCTAATAGGGAGGCTGAGCAACAAAGACCTGCTGTCAGACATCCTGTGAAAACAGTGGTGACTGATATTAAGTCAAAGAAGTCTCAACTCAAGTCTATTAAATTTGTCAAAGGTGAGATTGTTAACCACAGCTTTGCTGATAAAAGGCTCAAGGGAATTATGCCTAAAAATGTAAAATCTTTTGTTAAAAGACCTGCTATATCTAAGCCTAATAACACTAGGAAGCTACATTATCAGCCTAAGTTCAATAAGCCTGTTATCAATAGACCTGAAGTCATTCCCAGGACTGCTGATCATAAGAAGACTCAAGGAAACCATTAGACATGTTCAAGGTTTTCATAACTGTTCTTTTTGTAAAGGTCATGGCCACAAGATTCATGAATGCCTTCTAGATTCATACCTAAACCTAAAGGGTTCACACCTCCAAAGGTTAAACAGATATGGGTTCCGAAAGGCTGCTAACCCTCAGGACCCAAATAAAAGGGGACAATGTACTTAAATGTTTAAATTTTAGGAATGCTTCATGGCTGTCAATAAGCAGGAAAAAGACTTATGGTATCTAGATAGTGGATGCTCTAAGCACATGACTGGAGACTAGGATCTTATCTCCAATGTTTTTGAAGCAAAGGGTCCCTCAGTGATTTTTTGTGACAACTCCAAGGGGAAGACAGTTGGCTCTGGATGTATAGTTCGAGGAAATCTTTCCATCAGCAAAGTATCTCTAGTAGAAGGCTTGAAACAAAATCTCCTAAGTATTTCACAATTCTGTGATAGGGACTTATATGTCAATTCACTTCAAGTCATTGCTTTATAAAGGACAGTGAGACCTGCACAACTATCTTGACTGGATTTAGAAAAGGAAATGTGTATGTGGTTGATCTGAATGCTGTGGGAAAAAAATCAAGCTTTTGTTTAATTGCAAAGACCTCCAATGATAACAATTGGTTGTGGCACAAGAGACTTAGCCATCTTAACTTTAAGTACATTTCTAAGTTATCAAAGGACAACTTGGTTGTTGGTCTGCCAAAGGTATCAATAGATCATGACAAGCTTTGCAAGGCATGCTAGCTGGGAAAATTAACCAAATCTTCTTTAAAAGCAAGCCATGTCTATCAACTACAAGACCTCTGCAACTACTGCACATGGATTTGTTTGGTCCAGTTACTACTACTAATCTTGGTGGCAGCAAGTATACATTAGTGGTGGTAGATGACTATTTAAGATTTACCTGGGTTGTCGTCTTCTAAAGATGAAGCCTATGACACTATAACAGCACTTTTCAAAAGACTGCAAACTCAGAAGCTGGATAACATTGCTGATATCAGATCAGACAATGGGACAGAATTCAAGAACATTGGTGTGGCCAAATATTGTGATGACCATGGAATTGGTCACAACTTCTCTGTTACTGACACACCTCAACAAAATGGAGTTACTGAAATAAAGAATAGAACTCTCATTGAAGTTGGGAAGACCATGATTGCTAAAGCAAGGCTGCCTATGTATTTCTGGGTTGAAGCTGTGAACACAGCCTGCTTTACCCAAAACAGGTCTTTAATTAACAAATTTCATAACAAAACTCCACATGAAATATGGAGAGGCAGAGCTCCCAACATTAGTTTCCTCAAAATATTTGGGTGTAAATGCTAAGTTCTTTACAATGGTAGAGAACATAGAGGCAAATTTGAATCTAAATCTGATGAAGGAATATTTCTGGGATATGCTAAATTTTCTAAAGCATATAGAGTTTACAATAAAACTTCTCTTAAAGTTATTAAATTTGTACATGTTTCTTTTGATGAATTTGATTTTATTGGGCCACATTTGGCTCATAAGGTTTCTAATGATTCTGATGAGTGTGAGACAGGTACAGAACAGCCAAGCTCTAACTCTGCTAATGCTCA
Organism: Platycodon grandiflorus; assembly: GCA_016624345.1. Taxonomy (NCBI): domain Eukaryota; kingdom Viridiplantae; phylum Streptophyta; class Magnoliopsida; order Asterales; family Campanulaceae; genus Platycodon; species Platycodon grandiflorus. Next base: position 42,479,983 of record CM028362.1, on the reverse strand, counting down.
AGTTCCACAAGTTCCCAAGGATTGATATGATAGAACTTCCAACTGGTAATATTGGACTAGCCAACAATGAATCAGCTAATCAAGAAACTGTTGTTCCATCTACACCAGAAGTATTTCAGCCAACTTTGGAAATTACCTAACATCTGTTAATGCTATCAGACAAGATCTCCCTACTAAAGTTAGAGAAGTTAGAGATCATCCTATCACTCAAATCATTGGTGATCTAAATATTGATGTTTAGACAAGACAATCTTCAAGGAATGAATGCATGCACTCTACTACATTTGTCTCAACCATTAAACCCAAGAAGATAATGAAGCTCTGGAGGATCCAAGCTGGGTAGAGGCTATGCAAAAAGAGTTAAATCAATTTGATAGATGCCAAGTTTTGACACTTGTTCCCAAGCCTAAAGGACAAACAGTGATTAGAACTAAGTGGGTTTTTAGAAACAAGATGGATGAAAATAGAAATATCACTAGGAATAAGGCAAGACTAGTAGCCCAAGGATATAGACAGGAGGAGGGAATTGACTATGATGAGACATTTGCTCCTGTTGCAAGATTAGAAGCTATCAGAATCATCCTTGCATATGCATCTTTTAAAGATTTCAAGTTATATCAAATGTATGTCAAAAGTGCATTTCTTAATGGTGAGCTACAAGAAGAAGTTTATGTGGAACAGCCACCAGGATTCCTAGATAATTCAAAAAGAGAGGATGTCTACAAATTGAGGAAAACACTGTATGGACTCAAACAAGCTCCATGAGCCTGGTATGATAGCCTTTCAAAGTTCTTGATAATTCAAGGCTTTATGAGAGGTCAAATTGACACTACTCTTTTTATCATGAAATATAAATGTCATTCATTACTTGTTCAAATTTATGTTGATGATATTATATTTGGCTCTACTAATGAAAACCTTTGTAAGAGGTTTGAAAAGCTTATGCAGAGCAAGTTTGAGATGACCATGATGGGAGAACTCAATTTCTTCCTAGGACTTCAAATTCAGCAAAGCTCAACCGATATCTTCATCAACCAAACCAAATATGCTAAGGACCTCATCAAGAAATTTAGGCTTGAGAATGCAAATAGCTTCAGCACACCTATGGCTACTAACTGCCATCTTGACAAAGATGAAAAGGGCAAGAAAGTGGACATGACTCTACACAGAGGCATGATTGGTTCACTACTATACTTAACTACTAGTAAACCCGACATCATATTTTATGTTTGTGTTTATGCTAGATTACAAGCAGATCCAAAGGAGTCTCACTTACAGGCAGTCAAGAGGATCATCAGATATCTCATTGATACATCCAACTTGGGTATTTGGTATCCAAGGGATTCATCTTTCACTCTTATAGGCTATTTTGATGTTGACTTTGCTGCTTGTAAGGTTGACAGGAAAAGCACAAGTGGGACATGTCAATTCTTAGGGAATAGACTTATCTCATGGGCCAGCAAAAAGCAAACATTTGTTTCAACTTCAACAACTGAGACAGAGTACATAGCTGCTGGTAGCTGCTACTCACAATTGCTGTGGATCAAACAGAAACTTGTAGATTATGAGATCAAGACTGCTGATTGCCCCATCATGTGTGATAACATATCAGCCGTCTCAGTCTTTCAGAATCCTGTCATGTACTCCAAGACAAAGCACATTGATGTAAGATATTATTTCTTAAAGTTCATGTAGAGAAAGGTAATATCAATATGCAATATGTGCCTACTAATCAACAATTGACTGATATTCACCAAGCCACTTGATTCAACCAGGTTTGACTATCTAATAGAAGAGCTTGGTATGCTTGACCTCAATCCTTAACACTTATAAATTTTTGTGATATACTGTATTTTGCTTGTATATAGAGCTGCCTATCTTACCAGCCAAGTGTAACATTGTTGATGTTAAAGGACAACCTCAGGTAAGTATTCATTTCTCTTATAAAATCCTACCAGTAGTTTTCAAGACATAAGGACCAAATTTTAAATTTTGTCAAAATATCTTTATATGAACAGTCACTTATCAGTCATTAAATGCGGACCTCAAAAATCATTCAATGCTGAATATTCTCGGAAGTATAAAAGGACTTTTCATTATTACTTTTAACTTTTTACTCTTTGAAAACCGCCAAAGTAAAAACCTTTCAAACTCTCTCGCCATTGTTGTGCTTTCAAGCATTTCTGAATCTTCGAGTCTTCCAAGTTTCTGCTTTCAATCTACAATGGCTAAGAAACAAACTTCTAAGACTATTAGTATTACAACCTCTGCTGGTACTGCTCTTCAACAACCATCCAAATCTACTAGAGCTGCCGAAGCTGCCCAAAGGCCTATTGCTTATCTCCCTAGGAACAGCTATCATCCAGGTGTTACCATCAATGCCCAATCAGTGCAAGAATACTCTACTGGTGTTACCCTGGTAAAGGATCTAGCAGAGAGTGGAATCTTTCTACTATTTGAGTTGGGAGATACAGATTACAACATTAAGTTGTTCAAAGAATTCTACACTCACATGATTGTTCCTCTTCCACCAGTCAACAAAGATGATCCTATAGACAAGAGCTACATAAATGGCTACATCAGGGAAAAGTTCTACAAAATTGACTACAAGCTCGTTGGTGAGATATTGGGACTGTCTGCTGATTGCAAAATGGACTTAACTGTTGAAGAATCAGATGTGGCATGGACTATGATGCGTGGGGATGCTAAACCAGAACCCCTCTCTGAGATGTCCAGGAATCTATTTCCTGAGGTCACGTACCATATCAGTCATCTGGTCGACAAGGGTCTACTTTTTAAGAATGGCTCCAAAGCCAAGCAAGCTAAGACAGTCCCTCCACCTCACTCTTCTCAACCCTCCAAACCCTCTATGAAACATGCTCTCTCGAAGAAGGCTGCTGAGAGGGATACACAATCTTTTAAACCTGTCATTCTCAATCCTTCCAGCCAACCCTCTACTCAACCTCCCAAACCATCAACCATATCACCCAAGGCCAAAACCAAAATTTTAAAGTCTACTAATGAAGACTTTGGCCTACCCAAACCTATGCCTCTACCAGCAACCTCTAAATCAGTAGATCCCACACCAGCCACCCCTAACCCTTCTGAACAAATCCCAAACATTCTACCCCAAGCCAATCCCAACCCAACCTTTACTGAAACCTCCCCATCCAATTCTAGGCATGGCCATTGACTCAATATAAGTGCCAAGAATACCAAATTTGTGCCCTCTACCAACCAAACACCTTTCCATCCCTCTTCACCTACTCCTCCACCTGCTAACCCTTCTGTCCAACCCATTGGCCAAGAGGAGTTGGAAGAATCAACTAAAATTTAGTCTCTCACTCATCTCAAATGACCTTTTTCCTCTTCAACAGGCCAGCCTACTCCCAAATGAACCAAAATTAACCCTTAAAGCCATTTACACCCTGACATTCAAGAACCGATGTTCTTTCGAGACAACCGACCTAAACCCAACCCAGCTAATACCAACCCTATCCTATTTCTTCTTGACTACCCAAAGAGGCTGTCCTGTCAACCCATGACTGTTGGGGACATTCCCATGCAGTGGGGCAATCTTTATGAGCCTCTTCCTCCAGTCTGGTCCAAGCAATTTTTCATGCACCACTCTGCCATGCAAGATCTTATGATCCTTAAACAGTGGAATGTTATCCACAAGGACCTTGGCATTTCATCTCCCTCTCCAGCTATCTTCTCTCATTTTCTGCCTCTGCGCACATCCTCCCCATCCACCCCTCCAGCCAACCTACCATCTTTATGAGCAGGACTTGCCTTCAGTTGCGTTCTTTTCTGCGCTCTAAGATGTCCTAGCCTCTTCTCTTCCTTCTTCTTCTCAGCTGGATTCGCCCCAATATCAGCTAATTGCTCACCCCTGTGTTCTTCTTAGCCCTCACATTCATAATTTCTTTGATATATTTATTTGTTTTAGTGCATTTGACCCTTGTCGTCTTCCATACTTCCTTCAACTGCTTAATCTCTACAACTCCACCTTTCTTATAGGTGTCAACATACAAACCCATGCTGTCTTTGTGCAACATTTTCACCTCTGCCTGTCCCTCCTTTTTGTCTTCTTTCCCCTACACAAGCCTCTACCAGCCAACTCCAACCCTCTACCAGCCAATATCCAGGCTCTTTCTCCCTTAGTCCCTCTTTTATTATGGATATTGTGAAGAGCTTCAACGCACTCATGGCCAGCCTTAATCACAACTTGCAATACCTTGCTGCCAAACAGTCTCAAATAACTGATGTCACTGCAGACTACATGACCAAGGTGATTGCTGTTGCGCGAGAAGCCAAGCATGCTGCCATGGTGTGCCAGATGACTATCATTGCGTGCCAAAATCTTCTGGTCAACCTTCTCTCCAGCTCAGCCAATTCCTCCTCCGCCCTGCTTATCGAAAAATTTAAGATTCTTTCCAAAGGGTTACTCTTTATGATAGAGATGATTGATAACGATTACAACCATCTGCTCTCTGCTTAGAAGGCTGCCAATCAATCTGTGCACAAGTCTGTGCTGGCCTGAAGATCAGCCACTCACTCACATTATCGCCTTCTGCAGAAAGACTTCCAGATGACCGTTCATCGATTGTCTAACATGGATTCCTCGCTTGCGTCCATGAAGGAGGAGATGAGTCAACTTCGCAAAAGATTAACTGACCGATCTGTTTGAGAAAAATGCCTTTTAAGAAGTAAAAACAAAAATCTCTCATCAGAGCTGAAAGAAGCCAAAAGTGAATTGGAGGCAAAGCTAAAATTGTAGAACTCAAAGCTGCTACTAGCTTAAAACAAGAAGGACAAGCTTCAACTTAGCTAGTATATCCATCCTTGTCCTTTGAAGAGCTATTTTGTCAAAACATTGTATTAAACTCCTTGTTTGATGTACAATGGTTATTTTTTAATTCTCATGCTTTATGATTAATTGCTTATCTTGTGTGCATGAAATTTAAACCACTGGTTTAAAGACATACTCTATAATTGCCTTATCTGTCTGTCTTTAAATACAGTTTTATTACAAGTATTTTGTGATTAATTCTTTATATGTAAACACTTTGTAAATTGAATACATTGACTGCCTTCTAAGTCCATCTAGGGCATGCTTACTTAATATAATATCTTCAAAGCATGTTATTACTAGTTTCGGACATTGTTAGCTTCTATTGTATTCATAAGGTCATTGACTCAAGTAAATAGGAGGAGATTATTGTATTTTGTATAGATTTGCTTGTATCCATAACCTAATTCTAAACCAAGATGACTAATGGGCCTGCGTGTTTGTTAGAGTGGCAACTTGTACTTAGACAACTACTTATAATAGCTTAGGATTATTTCTTGTTCATAGCTTAGTCTTCAGAAGATTGCCTTTTGTATATCAGCGATGTTCATATCAGCCATGTCCGTCAAGTCATCAGCCAAGTACGTTCCAGCCAAGCTTCATCAGCAATGTTAAAGACCTGTAGATCATCAGGTCAAGACTTGTCTGAAGATGTGCCTCAATTATCAACAAAGTTCCTTTATTGACTTTGATATAACGATAACTTGCAAGTACCATTTAATGGTTCATTCCATTTTTGGGCATTCATCTCAGGAAAAGACATTCTGCCTATATCTATTGTCTACGTATTTTTGGTAAATTGGCAGAATATACTTAGTGACAGCTTGGTCTTTGCAAAACTTCCTCTCAGAATTGGACAACAAGATTAGAGCATTTAATGCAAGTATCTCTAGTATTAAATGCACCTAATTCAAAATCCTCCCATGTTTGAAGATCTCCAACGGCTCCAAGAACTCTCCTGAGTATAAATTGAAGACTCCATTAAAGCATTGAAGAGGGCTCAACAACTACAATTCTGAAATCTTCATCTTCATTACTAATAGTTCATTAAAAGCTTTAAAGCAAAAATCTGTAAACTCATTCTTTGAAGAGCACCAATCTTAGACTCCTAGTTTTTATTGCTCCCCATTGATTGCAATCCTTTGCATTCATAGTACACAAAAGTTGTATCTTTCTAGATATCAACTTTCACCATAAACACTTGGTTAAAATCTTTTTGTACACGATCCATTAGTGATCCTTGTGATTATTTTAGTGGAAAAAATAGTGCACATTTTCAAATCCAAAGCTAAACACTTTGGTAATGGACATAGCACTTATTCATAGTGTGAACTACTTCAAATCATTGTCTATTTAATTCCTGCTATATTACTTTGATTGTTTATTTGAAGTTTTCCAGAAAATCTAACTGGGTTAAGAATTGCTGATCTTGGCTCATCAAGATCAGCTATCCTCAACTTATCCTATACTTCACTAGACTTCTACTGCAAAATATTTTCTAGCTCTCTTGTGAAGTTATTTTATCAAACAATTTTCAAAATAGGACATAGGCTATAGAGAGGGAGGGGAACCCCCCACCCTTCTAGCCTATTTGAACACCTTGAGACCTAACAGGTTCATTTGCACTTTGGAGACTTTAACGGCATCAAAATGCATCAAACCTTCAATGAGTCATGCGCCCTAGCACACCCAAGCCGCGCCCTAGCGTGCAACTCCCAGTAGTTTTCAGAAAATCTGAGTTTTGCAAAGTTTAGCAAAGGCTGCGCCTTAGCGTACATTTCGCTCGCCCTAGCGCGCAGGTCCGCGCCCTACCGTGCACTTCTCTGAAGTTTTCAGAATTTTTAGAAATCTCAGAACGTAACTTCAGGGAGCATCGTGCCTTAGCACGCAGAATGGGCCCGCCCTAGTGCACGTACGGACAGTGCAAATTTGGATGGTTTTTCTGTTTATTTTTTAACATTATTTTCATCACCTTCGTTTTTGTTTCTAAGGCAACGTTTTTGCAGACCTTTTAGCCAATATAAGGCTTGTTCTTCCTTTGTAAAAGACATCTTAGATCTTAATATAAACTTAGAGTTTATTCCTTTCACTTTTCCGAGAGAATAGTGAGCAAACCGAGTTTCTTGGACTGGAAACTGACACTTGAACTTATCAATCTCGAGGATCGCGGGTTTGTGGTGTTCCGTAATCGGTGTTCTTAGATAATCGCGTCTAACGGGTATCGATTGCACCCCGAAGTTCCTATTCAATTGCGAATAGTGGGTTGAGGGAAATCCATTTATCTTTTTTTTTTTTGGAAACAGGGACACCCTGCTAGAATTTATTAGAAAAGAAGAGAAGAAAAACTTGAGGGGGACAACCAGCCTTGCCCTTATAATGGGAGGACGGAGGAGCCAAACCTCGGAAAAGAAATGCTTAAAGCCTACAACCAAAAAGAGCAACTAAAACTCCTATTTTTTGAAAGAAAGAACTCATTGTTTTCTAAAACTATAAAAACCATAAGCATCATAGTGATAATATTGGAGAACACTACGACGCAATTGATCCAAAAATCATAAACATTCTTAGCCCGGGTCTAATGAGCATGAGCTGCCAAACACCCGCAACCTGATTCATTTCTCGATACACATGGACAAAAGAATAATCTCCAACCATCGCTAAACAATGACGTAACTCATACTCATATCTCCAAGGATGCCGGTGATGGTGATGAAGGGCTATCATCGCAGTCCGAGAGTCTATTTCCACAATCACTGAAACCAAATCCATCTCGACAGAGATACAAGCCATCACGGAGCGCCAAAATTTCAGCCAGCATATTTGATTTAGGGCCATAAAAATTTGAAAAATCTCTCACAAAAGAACCAGAGGTATCTCTTATAATACCACCACCCGTAGCCAATCCGTTTACTGCCGACCCATCCGTGTTGAGTTTAAAACCGAAACCTGCTGGAGGTCTCCACCTTAACCATTTACCAGGACGCACAATAGGCCTTTGCAGCCCAAAATTGAAATGATGTAATCCTAATCTCCCAATACTGTTCGAAGTGGCTTTTGGAACAAACAAAGAAAACATGTCATGCAAATCCCGTAAAATGTTCATAGAAATGTATTCTACCCGCATAGGGATACCCTCAAAAATAGCCCTGAACCGACTCTTCCATATCTCCCAACAAGTAAAGGTCATAATGCCCAGAAAACATGCCCCCAATTGAGTACGAAGAGAAATACCCTCACCCCACGTGTTCCACAAATGAGAGAGAGAAGTATAACTATCCACTTTATGAAACGGCAGCAAATTGTTTCCACAGAATGATAGCAACCTCAGACTGGATAAATAATTTAAGGATTAGGCTGCCAAATGCGCTTAGACCAATTAAATTAAGGATTAGGCTGTTGAATATACTTCCAGAAAGCTGCTGTCGAAAAATCCCCAGAGTTTGTAAGCGTACAAACCAACCGATCCTCAAGGGAAGGGTCCAAAATAACCTTTCGTAAACTATCATGCCGGCCGGCTTCAATCAAAGGTAGCAACTGATAAAGCTGCCCCATCGCATCCCTTACACTGAGCTGGGCATCAACAGGCCGAGGACCTTCCAATGCATGACCATTCCAATAGTCACACCAAAACGATAAATTGCCCTTGCCGACTACCCAAGAGGAACAGATTTGAACCAGGGGCATTTGAACCATAATAGCCTTCCAAACATGAGATGCAACTCTAGGAGAAACAAACTCATGCCCCGATAGTATTTTCTTCTAGCAAATTAAGCCCATAAACTCTTGCCTTGTAAAACACTCCAAGCTAATTTAACATGCAAAGATTCCATAACTTGCCCAAGAGAACAAACACCCAGACCACCTTCTCCAATAGGACGAGAAATATTTTTCCAAGCTACCCAATGAGTGCGGGATTCCCCGCCACTATACCACAAAAAGTTTGCAAAATGAACCTCAATTCGTTTACAAACAGAAGAAGGAACCCGAATAACAACTAAAGAATAAATAGGGATACACTCAAAACACTCTTCAACAAAGTAATTTTACCTCCCAAAGACAATAATTTAGCTTTCCATCCACTAATCCGACGGATCACTTTGGCCTCAAGATCCTCAAAATATTGATGCTTAATACGCCCTGAAAATAAAGGGATCCTTAAATACCTCATCAAAAAATTATGATGAACACAACCACACCATTCCACTATTCGAGCCACTTTCCTCCGATAACACTTAGCAGAAACATAAAAACCGCTCTGTTGTAAATTAATAAGCTGACCTAAAGCCTTCTCATAATTCGATAACACCTTTCTCATGGCTAGAATCAAACGTTTAGAAGCATTACAAAAAAGGAGCATGTCATCCGCATAAAAGAGATGTGAAATCACCATATCACCCCGACCAAAGATTATACGGCAAAACTTTACCTTCATTCAAAGCTCTCTTAATTATGAAAAAGCACCTCCTGATCCATAATAAAAAGTAAAGGGGATAAAGGATCACCTTGTCTGACCTCCCGAGTAGAATGGAAAAAACCATGATCGAGTACCAGATATCTCCTAAGATCGTTTGAAACAAATTACACACCTCAGCATTAAGCCCAAACGCCGTCATAGCTCTACAAAGAAAATCCCATTCCACGCAGTCATAAGCTTTAGACATGTCAAGCTTGAATACTACATTACCTCTGCGAGTGGAGCTATTTATACAATGTACCAACTCATGGGCCAGGACGATGTTCTCCTGAATGTTACGACCTTTCACGAAACCCGATTGCTCCAAAGAAATAATTTTTGGGAAGCACACCCGCTAGACGAGAAGCTATAATTTTTGAAATGATCTTGCTCACAAAAGTGCAAAGACTTATTGGACAGATCTCCCAAACCAGAAGGATTAGAAACCTTTAGGATTAAAACCAATGCTGTCGAGGCCAAACCACGAGGGAGCTGATTACCTTCGAAAAAATCCTTCATAGCAGCCACAACATCATCCTTTATAATGTGCCAGCAACCCTAAAAACCACCACGTAAAACCATCAACTCCCGGGGCACTATCCGGATCTAAATCAATAACCGCCTCCCATATCTCAGTCTCTGTAGGACAACAACTTAAATTGTTATTATCAGTCGTAGTAAAACCAGCTGGAATACCACGAAAAAGATCCTCATTCACTTCATGAACTATCAAAGAAAAGAGCGAACCAAAATACTGCACTGCCATGGATCCAATCTGAGCCCGATCCTTACAGCAGCTACCATCTACCAACTTTATCCGAATGAGGTTCTGTTTTGCTCTATCTCTAATACTAGCATGAAAAAAGGCACTATTTCTATCACCATCCGTCAACCAGTTTTGGCGAGACTGCTGCTGCACCAACTCCATATCATATTTCAGAAGTCTACTCAACTGTTGACGCACCTCTCTAAGCCTGCCAGCCGTATCATCATTACAGTGCTACTGCAACTCGAAATCTAAGGGTAAAATCAAATCATACTGGACTGCAATCTGTCTTTGCACATTTCCAAAAATATTCCAATTCTAACTTTTTAATTCGCGGCGAAGAAAATGGAGCTTTCGATGCAACTGCTCTATTGGATTACCACAAATCAAATGAGTCCATTGCGCCCGAACAAAATCCAAAAACTGTGGATGATCTAGCCACATACGATGAAATCTAAAGACCCCTTTTTGTTTGGGAAAAAGGGAAAATCCAAAACCAAAAGAGAATGATACGAGAGAACCCTACTCAAGTGTTGGACAGTAAAATGGGGTGAGTGGCCTTATAAGGACCATTAACCAAAAACCAATCCAAACGTTGCCAAATCCTAGCATTACCATCCTGATTATTACACCACGTGAACATACTCCCATCAAAGCCCGCATCATCTAAACCTGCTTGCTGTTGACATACCACAAAATCCTGAATACTATTATAATCACAAGCCAACCACCAAGCTTCTCTGAAGAATGAGAAATTATGTTAAAATCACCCCCAACAATCCAAGGTTCCAAAGCCTGATTAGAGATAATCAGATCTTTCCATAAATCCTTTCGTTCCTCTCGATCGCATTTTGCATAAACAAAGTAGGCAAGAACAGAAATAGAGTCTCCAAAAATAATCTGAACAGTAATTTTTTGATTCGAAGCAGAAATAAAAGTAACACCAACATCATTATTCCACATTAACCAAATATGATGGTTGATAGGATTTTGATGCATAAAATTTTTATATCCCAACCGCTTTGCTATTTTTCTAAGCTAAGAACCTGGCACTTTTGGTTCTAAGATAGTACAAAAACATAAATGATGTTGAGCTTTAAGAAGCCTGATATACTCTATTGTTTCCTTATTCGCAATACCCTGCGCGTTCCATAAAAGAACAGCCATATGGAAACTAAATTAATTGGTCACACCTGGGGCATCCACTGCAACCCTACAGGCAGCCCTTGTCAATCTCCTATTAGAATTGATCATCTCCTTATCTAACTTCTTTTTCTTCGTTAATTTCCCCTTGTGAATCAGTTGCCTTAAATCGCCGTTAATAGAAATCCAGCACAGCCATTCTGGACAAAGATTTTGAACGAAACAAACTAGATTCACCCTTAGACCAGGGGCCTCGAACCTCCTCCTCAAGCCCACAGCAGGATTTGGCCTTTTGTCCCCTTGTATTAACTAAAGTCGAATCCCAGACTCCAAGCAAATTAGGAAAAGTATTGATAAAAGAACCATCCAAATCATAAGCCAGTTGACAATCAGCAGTTTGATTATCTTCACCGCCAATGGGTTCCTCAACCTAGACCTCAGAAGACTGGATCACAACTTGACCCTTCCCCTTGCAATCACCCTGTAACTTCCTTTGGTTATCTGTCACCATAACATTCTCCTCTTCTGCCTCCAAAGATGACAAAACATCAAAAGCATTTTGTGTCTCAATTGTGACGGCCTGAACCTCATGATACCCAGCCTTTGGATTAATTTTGTCCTTCGAAGCATAATAGAATCTTTTTTCCCTAACCACTTCTTTCCCTTTTTGAGAACCAAGCCTCTATCATTATTCCTTAACATTTTGCTCACTATTCTGTGCCACCCCCAATAAACACTTCTCCATCCTGAGTCTTTCCAAAAGTATCCTTAACATTTGACACCCCAACAACATCACGAGGCTGATCCAATTTCAGAGCCCATTGTTGCTTTGGTTTGTCCGCAACAGATTTTGGTTTAGAACCCATATTCCTATTTTGCTCACTATTACCAAGGTTAAAAGGAATTTCATTTTGATTGGCCTCAGTATTTCCACTTTGGTTACCATTTCTTTTCTTTTTTCGGCAATCCATAGCTACATGACCTAACAAACCTGTTAGGAATATGCCTGTAAATCAGCTGATTTATGTATGCATATTCCAACACAGTGATTTGCTTGTTCCCATTACAACGCATGTTTCACAAGTGGCTAAAAGGGCTGCGTACCGGTTAGTGTGGCAGCTTGTTAAAACAATGCATAGGTCATTAGACTAGGAAGTCTCTGTACATATCCGAGTCTTTGTCCTACCAAAGTGATGACAACTTTAATATGGATTAGCTCTTCATGCGCCAACAGACATGTTCATCGGCAATGTCTCACCAGCAGACGTTCCTTTTAGCAATGTCTCATCAGCAAACTCTTCATCAGCAGTTTTTCAATCGGCAGATCCAAGTATCGGCCAAGATCTTCATCAAAACAACTGCAGAAAAGCTGATTATCCAAGAGGAACATCGGTCGTTGATCAGAATGCTACAAGTCAAAATAGATCCGTTACGAGATCTTTCTGACAAGCCAAAGATACACATCGATGTCTGCGCCTTCACTATTATCCAGCAGACGTTTCCTCTTCTGTGTTTAAAGTTCAGACTTCAAGACTATATTCTATAAAAGGCCAAACACAGTGCGCTACATCCCAGGTTAAGCATTACAAGTCAAAATCTGTCAGCCTGATTCACGGACCAACTTCAAGACAAAAGCTTAACGGACAGTCTTTGCCCAACAGTTTGAACGACGCACTCCAGTGCATTAATGATTCAGATTTCCAACAGGCAGAAACTCATTCAATACTCCAACGAATCCTTCATCTTCTCCAGCCTATATAAAAAGACTCTCATTCTCACAATAAAGAGGAGGAGTGTATGCGAATACCTGTGAGAGGTCGTGGTTTTGAAATTGTTTTTCATTCTTTCAATCTGAAAACCACACCCAAAGGAATAAGAAACACAAGTGTAAGAACAAACACTTTGTGTGAGAGAAAAATAGAAATTCCAAAGGCAAAGAAGCTTTGCTTGATCATAAACTCAGTTTTTGATTTGAGTTCTTTCTTCCTTCGAAAGACTCAGTCTCTTCAGTGATTGTACTCCAAATCTTCAGCAAGAGACCAAGCATCCTGTAATTCGTTGAAGACTAATCAAGCTTGAAGATGTCCGATGAAGAGCCAGAGCCTAAAAATCCACATTGCATTCTTATTGGCAGAATTATACTACATTATAAGTGCTGTCGATTGTGCAATAAATTGTCATCACATTTGGCCGAGTGCTCAGCACTCAGTTGTTCAAATACCAGCTATTTGAACAACGCCTAATATTCTCTTCTCACAAAAAATCTATTGAGTTGAAACTACAGGAAGATACCTCAATCAATTTTCAGTACATCTTCCAATGTATTTTCGATAGATTTGATTTTACTTTCTTAATCTCTCCTTTTTCTTTCCTAGGTAGATTGCTAGGTTAGAGAGTCCAGGTTGATGTACTAAGCATGTTTGTCTTTGAGCAAACCTCTGCTGAATTTTAATATAATTTATATTCAGATACATTCAGCCTTTATTTCTCTTTCCTATAAATTTGATGCATCTAATATAAGATTTTAGTTAACTGTTGTGATAAAATTGTACACATTCAATTACAGTTACTTCAATCTTGTTTGTTATACTTAAGCTGCTTATTTTTCCGCTGCCCAAACTCTTGTCTATCAGCCAAGTATAACAACATCTTCCTTTTACCTGTTCTTCAAAACTGCCGATTCATATCGTCCGATATAATAGCTTCGGCTGAGTTGCAAGAACTAGGAAGATGACCTATTTATATTAATTATTTCATCCATGTTTTCCAACATTTAAATTAAAATAGGATGAGATTTTTAATAAAGGTAGTATAGGCTATTTACCCCCCCCCCTCTAGCCTATCCTCTGAGCACATCACCGTGGACCTAACAATTGGTATCAGAGCTAGTACTCTGAGAATTTCATTCCAGGCTTAACATCCTGAGAGTTTAGATCCAGATGCTCAGATTAGATGCATAGTCAAAAAGAGTCTTTTTCAAAATCTCTTATTTCCAAAACTCTTCTTCACTGAGAGACCTGGAAGCCATTTGAAAATACTATTTCAAATCAAAATCAATTTTTGTTTTCAAAAACGTGTGAGAAAGAATATTGTGATGATTATGTGATTACTATAAGAAAATCTTTCGTATATCAGAAATATATTGATATTATGAAGAGAAGTACTATAGTCAAATAGAGATTGACTTGCTAAGGTTTATATATTGTTCATTGTCAAACTCATGATATATCCTATGGCAAATATGTCAACTTCATACGTGATGGATGAGTTACTCAGATTCACTTCTAAAAATTTGCTATCTTGATAGAAGGCTAACGATTCTCTGAATCTAACACCTTTTCGAGAAAACTTCTTATGAAAGTTTAAAGCAAATGAAATAAGAAGAGTTTCAAAGGTAATTCAAGGGAAATCAAATTTATGTCATCTCCAAAATCACTGTGATTATTAGCTCTTGGTCTAAGGACATCAATGATAAAATTGTTCTTCTTCAACGGGAAGCTTCTGCCTAAAAGGATACACTCAATGAACTCCAGCTCAACATCAGAACAAGTTCCTTAACTACTATGAGCAGATTCGTTCAATAGAGTATAGTGAGAAAGTAACTCCATCTATTAACTTCTTGATATCTTGAGTTACACTTATAAGCTATAGGCTGAGTAATTACTCTAATCTTGTGCTTATTAAGTCTCACTTGTATTATTGGATTTCTGGAGCTATTTTTAGCTCATAAATGTTGCTAACAATTTCAATATGAGTACTTAAGGCAGGAACTCATACGACAAAAAGGTCAAAGATGCAACATTACTCTCCATCGGCAGACATCAACCTGACTGCTGATTCATGAAGGATTGCTGATCACTTATGGACAAATCACTTATGCCCTTCACTCACTCAAGGTCAAATCAATATCTACTGGACTATAATGCTGCTATATGAGAAATCTACCGATGAGCCCAAGATATTGATAAAGACCACCTCTCCTGCATACATAAGACAGGTCAGCTACTGTCTCATAAATGACCTGTATTCATGTCTGCTGAATTGATTTGTTAATATAAATTATCAGACATGCTGCATAAAATCTTGTCATACTGTGCTCATATTGATATATCTGTATGCCTATATGATTTTCTTTATGCAAACGGTTTTCAAAAACTTATCAGCGCTTTTCATATCGGCTGATCTAAAATGTTTTTAAAACCTATAATTGGCTGAATTTCCATATCTGCCAACTCACACTTCATAAGTTCAGTTATATGTGCTGACTTATAGGAGTAAAAATCTTTAAATGACTTATTCTCTCTCAAGTCTATTAAAGGTGGAGGCACACTTTACGAAGACTGACTACTTCGAATAAAGTAATGACTGTTCTCAAAACTTTGGAAAATGACAAAAGCTTTCACTTTCAAACTCTTTTCCAAGAATCTTGAGAAAATCTAGACATCACAGCCTACCCCTGCAAAGGCGTGTTTAGAAGGACAACTCTATAGTAAATCTCCATTATTGAAAGTCCTTCAGTCTAACCTCCGTGAGTATAAGTAGAGCTCCTTCCTCGTCCAAACTCTACTATGAAGAAACTCACAAACTGCTTACTGATTACACTAGATGTAAAACATTGATTCAAAAAATTTTCCCAAAATGTTACTAAGTTCAAATCCTAGAAATCGATCAAGTCAACCCTTCAACAACTTGGTATGACTCCTTCATATTCATTCATTCAAAGTTGTTCTGGTTTTATTTCTGTTACTCTTAATGAGTTGATGTAAAAATTCTCAAAGATGTATTCTAAAAATCGAAACCATTCATAACTGTGAAAACTATTTTTAGCATTTTTCTAAAACACAGTTATAAAGTCTGAGAGAAATTTTATTAACTCATTTGTACTAGAAATCATTAATTATAGATTTTCAATCTTACCCAGAAATTAATTGATAACAGAATCTTCTTTTGTCTTGTCCGATAATCCTGAAAGTTTGTTGGCAAAAGGTGAACCATATGCTGCAAAACTTTTGATTATCAGAACACTTAAGAATATCTTCAATCAATTACATCAAAAGATAAGACAGAGAAATATAAATTAATGCTAGCAAAAGTGATTTCACTTTATTCCTAACTTTTAGTTATCAAACTTATTGATATTCTAAAATGTTTTTTAGATGAATCACTATAAAAAAACAATTAGCATATACCTATCCTACCATCGTAACTCTGCTTGTATACATGGATATCACAGAGAAGATCCCAGAAAAGAGTTATCAAATGTTTGGAAAGCATTTGATAAATCGTTGTGTGCAACAACTCTTCTGGTTATATGTAAGTATATCGGTCATCACCCCAAGGATGGCTGATGCAGATAATTCAGCTCGACTGAATTAGGTAGCTAATAAGGTGTTGATGAGGATGACGAACTGCTAACTGCTGCCATACATCCCTGAGCAAATCAAAAGGGATTCATGGCCAAAGCAGTAAATCCTCGATGGCAATCACCCTACGGTGCTCTCATAGTGACCCGAAGGTGTGCACGTGTTCTGCCTCCGCCCAGAGCTGGAGGAGATCAAAAATGGACACAGCCATCTTGATCTATTCCAAAATCCTTTACTGATGACCTCTCATTATGTTCTTAGGATTAGGATATCTTGGATACTACTTTCTAACAAATTTTCTATTCAAAATTGAATCATTATGTATCTTTATCCTGTAATTTGCAGTATAGTCAAAATTCCAGTTGTATTGTTCTTGTAATCAGCTGATCCCCACTATGTATTGTTCAAAAACTATTTAGATTATTGAATACAAGTCCTGCAACTTTTCATCATGACTATCTACTTGTTTGAATTCTTCTGATAGCATGAATTAATGTGTGTTAACTGTGTTGATCTACATACCATTCTTCTTCATCATAGTGTTTACATTCCTCTGATGATTGGAGAAATTGACCTCAATAAAACGATCACACAATTCTTACACAAACTCTGCTGAAACCCCATCAGCAAACTTGTCCTATGAAATCGGCTATATTGAGTTTTAGTCAATTACCAAAAAGTTGAAATCTTTGCTTTACACTATCTGATAATTGCCTTTTTGAATTAGAACATCTCATCATGGTCCAATTCAAGACCTACCGAACACTCTAGTGGTTCAACATAGGTAGACTGCAGTTGCCTTAAAGGATGACTTTTTATGTCTACATCTTACCTTTAAGTTACTACAAATCTATTACTAAATCTCTGACTCCTCTATCCTACATACAAGATTACTAGTAAATTTACTTTGAACCAAATTGTCTGCTGTGTCAACCTAATGACCGTTGTAAGCATTTGAACTTATAAAGGATTTATCTCATTAAAGTATATGAAAATACTTTCATTATTCAATTACTAAAATCCCAGCTTTTTAACTTCTAAAAATCAAAGGCTTACACTTCCTTTCAAAATAACTCAACAGCAATTTGTGCTCTCAGTAATGACAACTATCAAATCTAGTATGATCTTTGAGATTAGTAATGAAAAGGCAAGGTTAGAAGTTTACCTTGATGATATACCATCTCGGCTAACTACTAATTGACAAACAGATTGAATTCAAAACACTCTGTTATATACATTATCACATGCTTAAATGTCAAAAAGACTGATAAAAACTTAGGTAACTTGACCTATCTCAAAAGATAGCTAGAAATCTTAGGATTCTTAGGAAGACTGTTGCTCCACAAAAAAAAAAAAAAAACTAGTCCTTCCTCAGGAGTGAATGGCTGATATAACCCCTGCTGTATATATTTTATGCTTCACTCTCATCTACAGGTTAGTATGAAAATACTCTTTAGCAACACCCATTTCTTACTAAGGATTGATACGACCTCAGAAGAAGCTCGGACATCACTTCAGGTACACTTTCAATATCTCACTTGTCTGACTTCTCCCTTCAAAAATTCTAGAGAAGTGTTCTTATAAATTCAAATTATTAGTAGAACTTTGCTTACCATACATTCTATTATCTGCTAAAACACTTCACTAAATCAATTAGGATATTGACTCTATAACTTAACAAACTCGTTAAATTGGTATCAGGGAAAACATCAGACAACCCTCTTATCAGACAACAGTCAATTCTTACCTCAAACAACAGTCAATTCTATTTCAAGGAAAAACGCCAGACAACCCTCTTATCAGCAGTTCTTACCTTAGCAGATAGCCCACATTAACTGCTGATAAAATCCCAAATCCTTGAAATAATGAAGTTCCAACCAATTCTTCATATATAAGATTTTTATGGGTATAAAGATTTAACTTAAACTCTAACACATAATATTTGAACACTCTAAATCCAATCCACTGCTGTTTAGATGCCTTTCTTAACAATTTATAACTTTCTAATACTCTTTATAATAATTGATGTCAGGTAGTATCAAACAAATCTTCATGAAAAATTACACCACTCCAAAACAGCTGATATCTCAAGACAAAATATCTAAACTCAGCAGTTATACCCAGTCATGTCTCAGTAAAGGCAGATAAATTAATTTGATTAAATATATATGAATTTAAACCTCTCGTTTAAAAGTAAAATGTTTATGCATTACCCCTAGACTGCCTATATCATAGCTATAACTACTATAAGCATGATGACATAATCCTAAATCAGAACATCATTACAGTGTTATTAAATGCATTCACTCTCTTAAGCCCCCAAAACGTCCTATCAAATTCCTCTAACCAAGAAACCCCTTCATCTTCTCAAAACATCGAAAGACACATAAATAATAACCTACCGTCAAACCTCTCTTAATATATTTCTCACTTCTTCAAGCATTTCTTCATCTTCCTTCCCAACTCTTCCTCACCATTACAGAATATATCAATTTACATCATGTGTTCGCCAAGCCTGCTCAATTCAGAACATCGACCCATCTCCTATAATGAAATGCGACAACGAATAATGATTTTCCTAGCTACTCCTCAACCAGTGATCCGTCGACCTCGCCAAATCAGTCGACGAATAAGAAATCGCCTGCGAGATCCAAGGAACAATGTGTCAAACTTCATTCCCTGGATTCCTCCAACAAATCCAGTCTCAACGGCTGAAACCAACACTCTCTCCACTCCCAACTACTCAAATGTTCCACCTGAACCATCCCCAACTCAAGAAGAATCTCAACTTACAAATGACAACTCTGCACCTAACCCAGCGGTCAATGCTCCCTCTAACTAGAAATGAAAACCTTCATCTTCTACTTTGTTTTAATTATTTTTTTTTTAAATAACTTTCTTTTGTATTATGTTTGTAATATATTTTTGTTCAAGTTACATTTGCTACTTTCATTTTGTAATACCCTGAATGTTTGCATGCATTATATATGTCTACTTGCTTGAATAACATGTTAGTTTAGTTATGCCATAATTCTTGATACAAATCTTAACCTTTGTTGCACCTATTTGCCATGCATTAGTTATTGTAATTCTTGTTAATTCCATGTTGTTTAAGTGTTACTTGTTTAACATGGGTTTTTAGGACTTTTCGAAGACCTTTACTTAGTGTTTTAACTTCACTTAAGTGTTAGAACCATCTTGGGACCATTGGGCATCATTTTGGGACTTTTCTAGAGTATATTGTATGAATTTGGGTACACTGGAAGATGGACGAGCGCTCATTTGACAGAAAGTTGGGCTTGAGCATTCTGGACATCGCGCGAGCGCCTAGGCGGGCGCTTGGGCGGCCACGCCGTAAGCAGTTTGTTCAGACTCTGTTTCTTGATTTTTTAAGTTGGACCAATTCGCCCCTTGACCAACTTGGACGTACTAAAGACCTTTGACCAGCCCTTCTCTGTCTGAAAACCACTAAAGAAACACAAAAACATTTCCTCCTTACTTCTCATCCTTGGTAGAGTGATTGTGTGAGAGATCAAGGTGAGATTAGTGTGTGTATGTCTTGACCTTCCAATCCAACCATCAATTCTTCCATGCAAGGACACCAAGAGGTAGCTAAGGACTAGGGGACTTCATTACTAAGCTTAGATTTTAATTTCCTTGGTGAAATATTCCTATATAAGGTAAGTTACTAAACCCCCTCTTGTATGTTAGAAATTGTTACATGTGTGAATGTTATAAACATACATGACTTGAATTGTTATTAGATTCATGTGGGAATGTTATGTTGATGAAAATTACATGTTATAACATGAAAGACATGGTTTAGTTAGTGTAGATTGTGTAGAGATTGATAATCACCAAAGTAGTTGACTCAAGAACATGTTAGAGACTTTAAATGGTAAAAATTGCATATAGCAATTATACCCAATTTTATGAACTTAATGAATTGACACCAAAGATGGATTTTTGGGAAGATTATAATTCTTCGTATCACTAGTTAAATTACTACGAAAATTAGAGTCCATTTGACATGAATTTCAGTCCTCCGAGTATTTGTTACTGGTATGTTAGAGACACGTAAAGTAACTCTAAAGTTGTGTTTTATGATGTTGAACAATGTGTTTGATGATTATATGATGTAGAAAATTATAATCCACATGATGTTTGTCAAGTTCACTACTTTTGGACTTGACGGTTATTTGCATAAGTTGAGTATGATTATCTACTTGAGTGTTGTGTAAGTCCAGCTGGCGTCGTTGTCGTTAATGTCATGGTGGGACAACCTATGGTCTTCACGAATGAGATTCGTGATCGCTATAATAAGTCGCCGTACCGGAGTGCACACACCCCTCTTCTGTTGGCCACAGTTGAGAAGTAGCCCCACTGTTATAGCAATACGCATGACTTTGGCTTGCTAGGTTGAACTCGACGGGATTGTGTCGGGGACGTCGATACTACGCACACGAGTATCGAGGCACTATTGGTTATTTGTGTATTCAAGAAAGAGATATGATATCCTTCTCTAACAGGGTTTATTTGTAAGCACTTATGTGTTAACCAAAGTGCTATGTGAGTTGAATGAACTATATATCAAGTATGATGATAGATGTTGTGTTGTGGTATATAAATGTTGATACCATGTTTTTATTCATTGCTTGAGCATCATGCCATGACATGTAGTTGCATTAGTAACTTACTGTGTCATTATGACTCACCCCGTTATGTGTTTATTTGTTTTCCTTAGATCCTAGCCAACCCGGGAGTTCACGGTGAGGTCGAGAAAGGATCACGCTAGCTTGCCGGTTGTCTACGTTTGTTAGATTGAGGAACTATTCCTTAGTCATTGTTATATTTTGGTAAGGACGATGGATATGTAAAGTTATGTAAACTTTACTTGGGTAGTATTGTTGTGTTGTAAACAAATATTCTTTTGGTTGCCGACATATGTATGTCGTGCTCTTGTATAGCTTCGTTGTTAAGTTAGTTTCTTTCCCGAGTATGTTATGGCTCGTGGTTATGTTTTGTTCCGGCATGTTGTGGCCGATATTGTTGTAGTAGTTGTCTTTCCCAAGTTGTAAACTCGTGGTTGTTAGTAGTTGTTTTCCAGCTTTGTTATTGCCGAAGATTGTTCATATATGTGTTAATCAGGTTATCAATTGTGTTTTGTCTTAAGTACGGCTAGTTACGCCACGTGCTTTTCTTGTTGTTATGTTGTTTTGGCGACCCGACCTTGGGATTTCGTATAGAGATCCGGGTCGGGGCGTCACAATTGGTATCAGAGCTTGTGTTAGCTATTCCCCAGGATAGGTTCCATGGCCTAGGTGGGTATGGTGTGTGTTATTGGGATTTTAACGTCGAGTGTTATGTGTAGGTGAAAATGGTGCGGACTAGGTTCGGAGCGAGTGCTAGTCGGGTCGGTACTAGTGCCGGCGGAAATAATGGGAGAGATGACGATGTGAATCGACCCCCTAATGTCCCTCCTGAACAGAACCAAGAGAACCCGAATACAAATATGGCAATTATGATGGGACGGATGATGGAACTTATGAACCAAATGACTGAACGCTTGAATGGGGGAGCAACAACTACACCGGAGGTTGAAGCTCCACAACCGGAAGTTGAGGTACCACAACCGGAGGCGAGGCCTAGAAATTATACTACCACATTGGAGCGTTTCTTGAAAATGAAACCACGTACTTTTCTTGGGGAACCGGATGCCACAAAAGCTTAATTGTGGATCGAGCATATTATCAAGATATTTGCAGCCTTGGGTTGCAACGATGATGAGAAGGTGAACCTAGCAGTGTTCAAACTTGAGGGAGCAGCTGAGCACTGGTGGCAGGTATTACAGGGGAGCTGGGACTTACGGGGAAAACCTCACAGTTGGCCTAATTTCTTGAGGGAGTTTAAGGCGCAGTATATTCCGGAGGTAGTTCGGGAAAGAAGAGAGAGGGAGTTCTACGACTTGGAGTAGGGCAGCATGACCGTGGCACAATACTCGGCCAAGTTCACCGAATTGGCTCGATATTTTAGTCACTTAGTTCCCACGGAGGCAAAGAAGGCCCAGAAGTTCATCAAGGGCCTGAAGACAGAGTACAGGAAACAATTGCTATCCTTGCAGCTTGCTGACTATAGGAGTGCGGTGGATAGGGCTTATGGGATTGAGAGTGACATAGAGGAGCATCGGGGAAGAAATTTGAACAACCCTCCACAGGCATCGCAGAACCAGGGACGGGGACAAGGTTTCGGTAGTCGATACAGCGGTGGAAACAACAACCACCCGGGAAATCAGGGAAGAGAACAATCAGATAGACAACAGGGGCAACAATCAGGTGGAAGGAGTAATAGCACCGCATCTGTACAGAGTCCACGGGGTACTCCACAAACTTGTAGTATTTGCTCGAGACCGGGACACTCGGAAGATAAGTGTTGGAATAGAGTAGCTGGGCAATGCTATAACTGTAAGGAAATGGGTCACATTAAGAGGAACTGTCCTAAGTTGAAGGATAGTCAAGCGGGGAGCGCGAGTGTGCAGTCAAGTGGCACGAAGAGGGACAGTGACGGTAGACCTAAGGTCCAGGGTCGTGTGTTTGCACTTGATCAGCGCGGTGTGCCCGAGTCGACGTCGGTTATAGGAGGTAGCCTTTCTGTCTTCGGTAGTAGAGCTCGAGTTCTTATAGATCCTGGTTCATCACATTCATATGTTGCATCCCACTTTGTGAACAATTTGTGTGTGTTACCCCAGCCTTTGTCGTTTGTGCTTGAGGTATCTACCCCGTTGTGGGAGCATATGTTGGCGTTGGATGTGTACCGAGCCTGTGATATACTTGTAGGTGATCACACTTTGCATGCTGATTTGGTAGTGTTACCCATACGTGATTTTGATGTGATACTTGGCATGGACTGGTTATGTGCATATCATGCTTTGGTAGATTGTCATAGAAAGAAAGTTACTTTTTCTATGCCGGGTGTGCCTGAATTTATGTTTGTGGGTGATGCTGTCAAGAGTGGTTTGCATGTTATATCTGCATTAAAATCTAGGAAATTATTATCGCATGGGTGTGCGGGTTATTTGGCGTGTGTGGTTGATAGAAGTATTGCTACCCCTGTGTTAGAAGAGGTTCCTATGGTGTGTGAATTTTCAGATGTGTTCTCTTCTGATTATGCATTGCCTCCTGATAGAGAAATTGAGTTTTATATTGAATTGCTGCTGGGGACTACCCCGATTTCTAAAGCCCCGTATAGAATGGCACCGACAGAGTTAAAGGAATTGAAAGAACAGTTGCAAGAATTGCTAGACAGGGAGTTTATTAAACCGAGTGTGTCACTGTGGGGTGCGCTTGGGCGGCCGCGCCGTAAGCAGTTTGTTCAGACTCTGTTTCTTGATTTTTTAAGTTGGACCAATTCGCCCCTTGACCAACTTGGACGTACTAAAGACCTTTGACCAGCCCTTCTCTGTCTGAAAACCACTAAAGAAACACAAAAACATTTCCTCCTTACTTCTCATCCATGATAGAGTGATTGTGTGAGAGATCAAGGTGAGATTAGTGTGTGTATGTCTTGACCTTCCAATCCAACCATCAATTCTTCCATGCAAGGACACCAAGAGGTAGCTAAGGACTAGGGGACTTCATTACTAAGCTTAGATTTTAATTTCCTTGGTGAAATATTCCTATATAAGGTAAGTTACTAAACCCCCTCTTGTATGTTAGAAATTGTTACATGTGTGAATGTTATAAACATGCATGACTTGAATTGTTATTAGATTCATGTGGGAATGTTATGTTGATGAAAATTACATGTTATAACATGAAAGACATGGTTTAGTTAGTGTAGATTGTGTAGAGATTGATAATCACCAAAGTAGTGGACTCAAGAACATGTTAGAGACTTTAAATGGTAAAAATTGCATATAGCAATTCTACCCAATTTTATGAACTTAATGAATTGACACCAAAGATGGATTTTTGGGAAGATTATAATTCTTCGTATCACTAGTTAAATTACTACAAAAATTAGAGTCCATTTGACATGAATTTCAGTCCTCTGAGTATTTGATACTGGTATGTTAGAGACAGGTAAAGTAACTCTAAAGTTGTGTTTTATAATGTTGAACAATGTGTTTGATGATTATATGATGTAGAAAATTATAATCCACATGATGTTTGTCAAGTTCACTACTTTTGGACTTGACGGTTATTTGCATAAGTTGAGTATGATTATCTACTTGAGTGTTGTGTAAGTCCAGCTGGCGTCGTTGTCGTTAATGTCATGGTGGGACGACCTATGGTCTTCACGAATGAGATTCGTGATCGCTATAAGTCTCCGTACCGGAGGGCACACACCCCTCTTCTGTTGGCCACAGTTGAGAAGTAGCCCCACTGTTATAGCAATACGCATGACTTTGGCTTGCTAGATTGAACTCGACGGGATTGTGTCGGGGACGTCGATACTACGCACACGAGTATCGAGGCACTATTGGTTGTTTGTGTATTGCAGGAGCAACACAAGGTTCAAGAAAGAGATATGATATCCTTCTCTAACAGGGTTTATTTGTAAGCACTTATGTGTTAACCAAAGTGCTGTGTGAGTTGAATGAACTATTATCAAGTATGATGATAGATGTTGTGTTGTGGTATATAAATGTTGATACCATGTTTTTATTCATTGCTTGAGCATCATGCCATGCCATGTAGTTGCATTAGTAACTTACTGTGTCATTATGACTCACCCCGTTATGTGTTTATTTGTTTTCCTTAGATCCCAGCCAACCCGGGAGTTCACGGTGAGGTCGAGAAAGGATCACGCTAGCTTGCCGGTTGTCTACGTTTGTTAGATTGAGGAACTATTCCTTAGTCATTGTTATATTTTGGTAAGGACGATGGATATGTAAAGTTATGTAAACTTTACTTGAGTAGTATTGTTGTGTTGTAAACAAATATTCTTTTGGTTGCCGACATATGTATGTCGTGCTCTTGTATAGCTTCGTTGTTAAGTTAGTTTCTTTCCCGAGTATGTTATGGCTCGTGGTTATGTTTTGTTCCGGCATGTTGTGGCCGATGTTGTTGTAGTAGTTGTCTTTCCCGAGTTGTAAACTCGTGGTTGTTAGTAGTTGTTTTTCGGCTTTGTTATTGCCGAAGATTGTTCATATATGTGTTAATCAGGTTATCAATTGTGTTTTGTCTTAAGTACGGCTGGTTACGCCACGTGCTTTTCTTGTTGTTATGTTGTTTTGGCGACCCGACCTTGGGATTTCGTATAGAGATCTGGGTCGGGGCGTCACACATTTTGTTTTACTTACTGTAATCTGTCCAAGTACATATTTTTCTTGGCTAACAGCTACTTGCAACATAAACATCTTTACATATGCATATACTCCTATGCATTCCACATTCTACCTTAAAAAAATCGACACATTAACGAAAGAAAAATGCCTTATAGGATATTCTTAGATACATATCTCATGCATCAGATTAGCACTGACAGATTTCTCAAATGACGATGTCCTACTAAAAGATAATTCATCTGCTCTTCATAACTCATGAATTGATCGATTAAATCTTCATTACTAGTCCTATTATACTTACTCTCTGCACACTTATATATCTCACATATGGCCTTGCACCATAACAATTGGTATCTAAAATTCACATATAGCCTTGCACCATAACTTAATACTAAAAATAGTGGAATATATATATAACACATGTTTAACATAAATCTCTGAGGAGGAGAGTTGACAAATTTCTTTTGACCACTAAAGCGCTATCGTATAACAAAAACTCATACCTTATGAGTTGTCCTAATCAGGTTCTATGACTTGTCCGATACATACAGAGATTGACATATATATATATATATATATATATATTTATATATATATATATATATATATTACGGAGGAGACATACTATAAGTAGCACTGCTATTAAGGAGAAGAGATGCTAAGTAGATATGGAACATGTATCGCTATTAAGAAGGAAAGAGAAACATACAAAAATATTAAAACAATGAGGAGGAGAGATACGTATAAAGAGATAAGATACACTTATAAGGAAACTTATATCTCATATATCTCTTATCTACACACAGTTCTAAGAAGGAAAGAAAACATATTGATACACTCATTGTGATCATTAAGGAACAACAACTGATCCTCAGGTCGTAACTGTAGTTCATACCTTATGAGTTAATATAAGTCAGTCCTTATACCTTGTCCTCTCCTCAACAAAACAGGCTTCATATACGGACATTCTCATCTCTATCAAAGGAGGAGGAAATTCGCTGGTAACAATTAAGGAGGAGAAAACTAGCAAGAGAAGGAGAACATTCCCTCATTAAGCAAAGGAGGAGGAAATTAGCTTGTGACAATCGATCATTAAGAGCTTGTGACCATTAAGGAGGAGGAAATTAGAAAAAAAATTGACCTATACATACAAGCTGATCATTATACATACAAGCTGATCATTAAAAAGAAGAAACACATCATATTAAAGGAGGAGGAAAGTATGATTAAAGGAAGAGGAAAAGGGAGGAGAAAAATTAGGAGGAAAAATTGACCTATACATACAAGCAGATTATTAAATATACCATTATTAAATATACCATTAAGGAGGAGAAAATTAGTAGGAGGAAATTAAATCAAGGAGGAGAAAATTAGTAGGAGGAAATTAAGGAGGAGGAAATTAGTAAAATTGACATATACAAGCTGATCATTATACATACCACTAAGGAGGAGAGATTGTGAAGAAATGAGATAGTAGTCATTCAACATAAGTTGAGAAATATACTAAGGAGGAAAGACTGTAGTAATGACCCCCAAACAAACATAACACTCTTCACTGATCAATCAGCTATTTCTAAAATCAAATCCTCACTGTTCAATTAGCCATTTCTAAATGACTATCATACTACGCTGATTTTATTCTTCACAAACTTTGAAAACGACTGATACTTAATCAATTCGATTAAGTACACTGATTCATAATTTTTTCCTGCTCATGGTACTTCAGATCATACTTATTACACCGCAAGAAAAATACCTTTATGGCAATATTATCAATTATATCTCATAATTGCCTAAACATTATTTTAGTTATTGCTTCGTATATGTACTTTCATTTATCGAGTGTGTAAATACGTAGAAATAGGTGACTATACATACACTATCGCTTGTAAGTTCAACCTAGGGCATGCCTTGATATAAAATGATTATTCAATAATGGCATGTTATTACTAAGGATTGAACATCTGCTTTTAAAGAGCTGTATGTATAAGTCAATTATAGTAATGGTCCCAAGCAAATAGGAGGAGATTGTTAGGAATATGCCTGTAAATCAACTGATATATGTATGCATATTCCAACACAGTGATTTGCTTGTTCCCATTACAATGCGTGTTTCACAAGTGGCTAAAAGGGCTACGTACCGGTTAGTGTGGCAGCTTGTTGAAACAATGCATAGGTCATTAGACTAGGAAGTCTCTGTACATATCCGAGTCTTTGTCCTACCAAAGTGATGACAACTTTAATATGGATTAGCTCTTCATGCGCCAACAGACATGTTCATCGGCAATGTCTCACCAGCAGACATTCCTTTCAGCAATGTCTCATCAGCAAACTCTTCATCAGCAGTTTTTCAATCGGCAGATCCAAGTATCGGCCAAGATCTTCATCAAAACAACTGTAGAAAAGCTGATTATCCAAGAGGAACATCGGTCGTTGATCAGAACGCTACAAGTCAAAATAGATCCGTTACGAGATCTTTCTGACAAGCCAAAGATACGCATCGATGTCTGCGCCTTCACTATTATCCAGCAGACGTTTCCTCTTCTGTGTTTAAAGTTCAGACTTCAAGACTATATTCTATAAAAGGCCAAACACAGTGCGCTACATCCCAGGCTAAGCATTACAAGTCAAAATCTGTCAGCTTGATTCACGGACCAACTTCAAGACAAAAGCTTAACAGACGGTCTTTACCCAACAGTTTGAACAACGCACTCCAGTGCATTAATGATTCAGATTTCCAACGGGCAGAAACTCATTCAATACTCCAACGAATCCTTCATCTTCTCCAGCCTATATAAGAAGACTCTCATTCTCACAATAAAGAGGAGGAGTGTATGCGAATACCTGTGAGAGGTCGTGGTTTTGAAATTGTTTTTCATTCTTTCAATTTGAAAACCACACCCAAAGGAGTAAGAAACACAAGTATAAGAACAAACACTTTGTGTGAGAGAAAAACAGAAATTCCAAAGGCAAAGAAGCTTTGCTTGATCATAAACTCAGTTTTTGATTTGAGTTCTTTCTTCCTTCGAAAGACCCAGTCTCTTCAGTGATTGTACTCCAAATCTTCAGCAAGAGACCAAGCATCCTGTAATTCGCTGAAGACTAATCAAGCTTGAAGATGTCCGATGAAGAGCCAGAGCCTAAAAATCCACATTGCATTCATATCGGCAGACTTATACTACATTATAAGTGCTGTCGATTGTGCAATAAATTGTCATCACATTTGGCCGAGTGCTCAGCACTCAGTTGTTCAAATACTAGCTATTTGAACAACGCCTAATATTCTCTTCTCACAACAAATCTATCGAGTTGAAACTACAGGAAGATACCTCAATCAATTTTGAGTACATCTTCCAATGTATTTTCGATAGATTTGATTTTGCTTTCTTAATCTCTACTTTTTCTTTCCTAGGTAGATTGCTAGGTTAGAGAGTCTAGGTTGATGTACTAAGCATGTTTGTCTTTGAGCAAACCTCTGCTAAATTTTAATATAATTTATATTCTGATACATTCAGCATTTGTTTCTCTTTCCTATAAATTTGATATATCTTGTGCAATCTGGTTGTGGAAAGCAATTGATGCATCTAATATAAGATTTTAGTTAACTATTGTGATAAAATTGTACACATTCAATTACAGTTACTTCAATCTTGTTTGTTATACTTAAGCTGCTTATTCTTCCGCTGCCAAAACTCTTGTCTATCAGCCAAGTATAACAACATCTTCCTTTTACCTGTTCTTCAAAACTGCCAATTCATATCGTCCGATATAATAGCTTCGGCTGAGTTGCAAGAACTAGGAAGATGACCTATTTATATTAATTATTTCATCCATGTTTTCCAATATTTAAATTAAAATAGGATGAGATTTTTAATAAAGGTAGTATAGGCTATTTACCCCCCCCCCTCTAGCCTATCCTCTGAGCACATCACCGTGGACCTAACAATTGGTATCAGAGCTAGTACTTTGAGAATTTCATTCCAGGCTTAACAACCTGAGAGTTTAGATCCAGTTGCTCAGATTAGATGCATAGTCAAAAAGAGTCTTTTTCAAAATCTCTTATTTCCAAAACTCTTCTTGACTGAGAGACCTGGAAGCCATTTGAAAATACTATTTCAAATCAAAATCAATTTTTGTTTTCAAAAATGTGTGAGAAAGAATATTGTGATGATTATGTGATTACTATAATAAAATCTTTCGTATATCAGAAATATATTGATATTATGAAGAGAAGTACTATAGTCAAATAGAGATTGACTTGCTAAGGTTTATATATTGTTCATTGTCAAACTCATGATATATCCTATGGCAAATATGTCAACTTCATACGTGATGGATGAATTACTCAGATTCACTTCTAAAAATTTGATATCTTGATATAAGGCTAACGATTCTCTGAATCTAACACCTTTTCAAGAAAACTTCTTATGAAAGTTTAAAGCAAATGAAATAAGAAGAGTTTCAAAGGTAATTCAAGGGAAATCAAATTTATGTCATCTCCAAAATCACTGTGATTATTAGCTCTTGGTCTAAGGACATCAATGATAAAATTGTTCTTCTTCAACGGGAAGCTTCGCCTAAAAGGATACACTCAATGAACTTCACTCAACATCAGAACAAGTTCCTCAACTACTATGAGCAGATTCGTTCAATAGAGTATAGTGAGAAAGTAACTCCATCTATTAACTTCTTGATTTCTTGAGTTACACTTATAAGCTATAGGCTGAGTAATTACTCTAATCTTGTGCTTATTAAGTCTCACTTGTATTATTGGATTTCTGGAGCTATTTTTAGCTCATAAATGTTGCTAACAATTTCAATATGAGTACTTAAGGCAGGAACTCATACGACAAAAAGGTCAAAGATGCAACATTACTCTCCATCGGCAGACATCAACCTGACTGCTGATTCTTGAAGGATTGCTGATCACTTATGGACAAATCACTTATGCCCTTCACTCACTCAAGGTCAAATCAATATCTCTTGGACTATAATCTGCTATATGAGAAATCTACCGATGAGTCCAAGATATTGATAAAGACCACCTCTCGCATACATAAGACAGTCGCTCGTCTCATAAATGACTGTATTCATGTCTGCTGAATTGATTTGTTAATATAAATTATCAGACATGCTGCATAAAATCTTGTCATACTGTGCTCATATTGATATATCTGTATGCCTGTATGATTTGCTTTATGCAAACGGTTTTCAAAAACTTATCAGCGCTTTTCATATCGGCTGATCTAAAATGTTTTTAAAACCTATAATTGGCTGAATTTCCATATCTGCCAACTCACACTTCATAAGTTCAGTTATATGTGCTGACTTATAGGAGTAAAAACCTTTAAATGACTTATTCTCTCTCAAGTCTATTAAAGGTGGAGGCACACTTTACGAAGACTGACTACTTCGAATAAAGTAAGAC
Organism: Platycodon grandiflorus; assembly: GCA_016624345.1. NCBI lineage: Eukaryota > Viridiplantae > Streptophyta > Magnoliopsida > Asterales > Campanulaceae > Platycodon > Platycodon grandiflorus. The sequence continues at coordinate 42,448,692 of CM028362.1, read as the reverse complement.
TGTTCTCAAAACTTTGGAAAATGACAAAAGCTTTCACTTTCAAACTCTTTTCCAAGAATCTTGAGAAAATCTAGACATCACAGCCTACCCCTGCAAAGGCGTGTTTAGAAGGACAACTCTATAGTAAATCTCCATTATTGAAAGTCCTTCAGTCTAACCTCCGTGAGTATAAGTAGAGCTCCTTCCTCGTCCAAACTCTACTATGAAGAAACTCACAAACTGCTTACTGATTACACTAGATGCAAAACATTGATTCAAAAATTTTTCCCAAAATGTTACTAAGTTCAAATCCTAGAAATCGATCAAGTCAACCCTTTAACAACTTGGTATGACTCCTTCATATTCATTCATTCAAAGTTGTTCTGGTTTTATTTCTGTTACTCTTAATGAGTTGATGTAAAAATTCTCAAAGATGTATTCTGAAAATCGAAACCATTCATAACTGTGAAAACTATTTTTAACATTTTTCTAAAACACAGTTATAAAGTCTGAGAGAAATTTTATTAACTCATTTGTACCAGAAATCATTAATTATAGATTTTCAATCTTACCCTAAAATTAATTGATAACAGAATCTTCTTTTGTCTTGTCCGATAATCCTGAAAGTTTGTTGGCAAAAGGTGAACCATATGCTGCAAAACTTTTGATTATCAAAACACTTAAGAATATCTTCAATCAATTACATCAAAAGATAAGACAGAGAAATATTAATTAATTCTAGCAAAAGTGATTTCACTTTATTCCTAACTTTTAGTTATCAAACTTATTGATATTCTAAAATGTTTTTCAGATGAATCACTATAAAAAACAATTAGCATATACCTATCCTACCATCGTAACTCGCTTGTATACATGGATATCACAGAGAAGATCCCAGAAAAGAGTTATCAAATGTTTGGAAAGAATTTGATAAATCGTTGTGTGCAACAACTCTTCTGGTTATATGTAAGTATACCGGTCATCACCCCAAGGATGGCTGATGCAGATAATTCAGCTCGACTGAATTAGGTAGCTAATAAGGTGTTGATGAGGATGACGAACTGCTAACCGCCGCCATACATCCCTGAGCAAATCAAAAAGGATTCATGGCCAAAGCAGTAAATCCTCGATGGCAATCACCCTACGGTGCTCTCATAATGACCCGAAGGCGTGCACATGTTCTGCCTCCGCCCAGAGCTGGAGGAGATAAAAAACGGACACAGCCATCTTGATCTATTCCAAAATCCTTTACTGATGACCTCTCATTATGTTCTTAGGATTAGGATATCTTGGATACTACTTTGTAACAAATTTTCTATTCAAAATTAAATCATTATGTATCTTTATCCTGTAATCTGCAGTATAGTCAAAATTCCAGTTGTATTGTTCTTGTAATCAGCTGATCCCCACTATGTATTGTTCAAAAACTATTTGGATTATTGAATACAAATCCTGCAACTTTTCATCATGACTATCTACTTGTTTGAATTCTTCTGATAGCATGAATTAATGTGTGTTAACTGTGTTGATCTACATACCATTCTTCTTCATCATAGTGTTTACATTCCTCTGATGATTGGAGAAATTGACCTCAATAAAACGATCACACAATTCTTACACAAACTCTGCTGAAACCCCATCAGCAAACCTGTCCTATGAAATCGGCTATATTGAGTTTTAGTCAATTACCAAAAAGTTGAAATCTTTGCTTTACACTATCTAATAATTGCCTTTTTGAATTAGAACATCTCATCATGGTCCAATTCAAGACCTACCGAACACTCTAGTGGTTCAACATAGGTAGACTGCAGTTGCCTTAAAGGATGACTTTTTATGTCTACATCTTACCTTTAAGTTACTACAAATCTATTACTAAATCTCTGACTCCTCTATCCTACATACAAGATTACTAGTAAATCTACTTTGAACCAAATTATCTGCTGTGTCAACCTAATGACCGTTGTAAGCATTTGAACTTATAAAGGATTTATCTCATTAAAGTATATGAAAATACTTTCATTATTCAATTACTAAAATCCCAGCTTTTTAACTTCTAAAAATCAAAGGCTTACACTTCCTTTCAAAATAACTCAACAGCAATTTGTGCTCTCAGTAATGACAACTATCAAATCTAGTATGATCTTTGAGATTAGTAATGAAAAGGCAAGGTTAGAAGTTTACCTTGATGATATACCATCTCGGCTAACTACTAATTGACAAACAGACTGAATTCAAAACACTCTGTTATACATTATCACATGCTTAAATGTCAAAAAGACTGATAAAAACTTAGGTAACTTGACCTATCTCAAAAGATAGCTAGAAATCTTAGGATTCTTAGGAAGACTGTTGCTCCAAAAAAACTAGTCCTTCCTCAGGAGTGAATGGCTGATATAACCCCTGCTGTATATATTTTATGCTTCACTCTTATCTACAGGTTAGTATGAAAATACTCTTTAGCAACACCCATTTCTTGCTAAGGATTGATACGACATGTTGCTCAGAAGAAGCTCAGACATCACTTCAGGTACACTTTCAATATCTCACTTGTCTGACTTCTCCCTTCAAAAATTCTAAAGAAGTGTTCTTATAAATTCAAATTATTAGTAGAACTTTGCTTACCATACATTCTATCATCTGCTAAAACACTTCACTAAATCAATTAGGATATTGACTCTATAACTTAACAAACTCGTTAAATTGGTATCAGGGAAAACATCAGACAACCCTCTTATCAGACAACAGTCAATTCTTACCTCAAACAACAGTCAATTCTATTTCAAGGAAAAACGCCAGACAACCCTCTTATCAGCAGTTCTTACCTCAGCAGATAGCCCACATTAACTGTTGATAAAATCCCAAATCCTTGAAATAATGAAGTTCCAACCGATTCTTCATATATAAGATTTTTATGGGTATAAAGATTTAACTTAAACTCTAACACATAATATTTGAACACTCTAAATCCAATCCACTGCTGTTTCGATGCCTTAACAATTTATAACTTTCTAATACTCTTTCTAATAATTGATGTCAGCTAGTATCAAACAAATCTTCATGAAAAATTACACCACTCCAAAACAGCAGATATCTCAAGACAAAATATCTAAACTCAGCAGTTATACCCAGTCATGTCTCGGTAAAGGCAGATAAATTAATTTGATTAAATATGAATTTAAACCTCTCGTTTAAAAGTAAAATGTTTATGCATTACCCCAAGACTGCCTATATCATAGCTATAACTACTATAAGCATGATGACATAATCCTAAATCAAAACATCATTACTGTGTTATTAAATGCATTCACTCTCTTAACCCCCAAAACATCCTATCAAATTCCTCTAACCAAGAAACCCCTTCATCTTCTCAAAACATCGAAAGACACATAAATAATAACAAACCGTCAAACCTCTCTTAATATATTTCTCACTTCTTCAAGCATTTCTTCATCTTCCTTCCCAACTCTTCCTTACCATTACAGAATATATCAATTTACATCATGTGTTCACCAAGCCTGCTCAATTCAGAACATCGACCCATCTCCTATAATGAAATGCGACAACGAATAATGATTTTCCTAGCTACTCCTCAACCAGTGATCCGTCGACCTCGCCAAATCAGTCGACGAATAAGAAATCGCCTGCGAGATCCAAGGAACAATGTGTCAAACTTCATTCCCTGGATTCCTCCAACAAATCCAGTCTCAACGGCTGAAACCAACACTCTCTCCACTCCCAACTACTCAAATGTTCCACCTGAACCATCCCCAACTCAAGAAGAATCTCAACTTACAAATGACAACTCTACACCTAACCCAGCGGTCAATGCTCCCTCTAACTAGAAATGAAAACCTTCATCTTCTGCTCTGTTTTAATTAGTTTTTTTTTAAATAACTTTCTTTTGTATTATGTTTGTAATATATTTTTGTTCAAGTTACATTTGCTACTTTCATTTTGTTTTACTTACTGTAATCTGTCCAAGTACATATTTTTCTTGTCTAACAGCTACTTTCAACATAAACATCTTTACATATGCATATACTCCTATGGATTCCACATTCTACCTTAAAAAAATCGACACATTAACGGAAAAAAAATGCCTTATAGGATATTCTTAGATACATATCTCATGCATCAGATTAACACTGACAGATTTCTCAAATGACGATGTCCTACTAAAAGATAATTCATCTGCTCTTCATAACTCATGAATTGATCGATTAAATCTTCATTACTAGTCCTATTATACTTACTCTCTGCACACTTATATATCTCACATATGGCCTTGCACCATAACAATTGGTATCTAAAATTCACATATAGCCCTGCACCATAACTTAATACTAAAAATAGTGGAATATATATATAACACATGTTTAACATAAATCTCTGAGGAGGAGAGTTGACAAATTTCTTTTGACCACTAAAGCGCTATCGTATAACAAAAACTCATACCTTATGAGTTGTCCTAATCAGGTTCTATGACTTGTCCGATACATACAGAGATTGACATATATATATATATATATATATATTACGGAGGAGACATACTATAAGTAGCACTGCTATTAAGGAGAAGAGATGATAAGTAGATACGGAACATGTATCGCTATTAAGAAGGAAAGAGAAACATATAAAAATATTAAAACAATGAGGAGGAGAGATACGTATAAAGAGATAAGATACACTTATAAGGAAACTTATATCTCATATATCTCTTATCTAATCACAGTTCTAAGAAGGAAAGAAAACATATTGATACACTCATTGTGATCATTAAGGAACAACAATTGATCCTCAGGTCGTAACTGTAGTTCATACCTTATGAGTTAATATAAGTCGGTCCTTATACCTTGTCCTCTCCTCAACAAAACAGGCTTCATATACGGACATTCTCATCTCTATCAAAGGAGGAGGAAATTCGCTGGTAACAATTAAGGAGGAGAAAACTAGCAAGAGAAGGAGAACATTCCCTCATTAAGCAAAGGAGGAGGAAATCAGCTTGTGACCATCGATCATTAAGAGCTTGTGACCATTAAGGAGGAGGAAATTAGAAAAAAATTGACCTATACATACAAGCTGATCATTATACATACAAGCTGATCATTAAAAAGAAGAAACACATCATATTAAAGGAGGAGGAAAGTATGATTAAAGGAAGAGGAAAAGGGAGGAGAAAAATTAGGAGGAAAAATTGACCTATACATACAAGCAGATTATTAAATATACCATTATTAAATATACAATTAAGGAGGAGAAAATTAGTAGGAGGAAATTAAATCAAGGAGGAGAAAATTAGTAGGAGGAAATTAAGGAGGAGGAAATTAGTAAAATTGACATATACAAGCTGATCATTAGACATACCACTAAGGAGGAGAGATTGTGAAGAAAAGAGATAGTAGTCATTCAACATAAGTTGAGAAATATACTAAGGAGGAAAGACTGTAGTAATGACCCCCAAACAAACATTACACTCTTCACTGATCAATCAGCTATTTCTAAAATCAAATCCTCACTGTTCAATCAGCCATTTCTAAATGACTATCATACTACGCTGATTTTATTCTTCACAAACTTTGAAAACGACTGATACTTAATCAATTCGATTAAGTACACTGATTCATAACTTTTTCCTGCTCATGGTACTTCAGATCATACTTATTACACCGCAAGAAAAATACCTTTATGGCAATATTATCAATTATATCTCATAATTGCCTAAACATTATTTTAGTTATTGCTTCGTATATGTACTTTCATTTATCGAGTCTGTAAATACGTAGCAATAGGTGACTATACATACACTATTGCTTGTAAGTTCAACCTAGGGCATGCCTTGATATAAAATGATTATTCAATAATGGCATGTTATTACTAAGGATTGAACATCTGGTTTTAAAGAGCTGTATGTATAAGTCAATTGTAGTAATGGTCCCAAGAAAATAGGAGGAGATTGTTAGGAATATTCCTGTAAATCAGCTGATATATGTATGCATATTCCAACACAGTGATTTGCTTGTTCCCATTACAACGCATGTTTCACAAGTGGCCAAAAGGCCTGCGTACCGGTTAGTGTGGCAGCTTGTTGAAACAATGCATAGGTCATTAGACTAGAAAGTCTCTGTACATATCCGAGTCTTTGTCCTACCAAAGTGATGACAACTTTAATATGGATTTGCTCTTCATGCGCCAACAGACATGTTCATCGGCAATGTCTCACCAGCAGACATTCCTTTCAGCAATGTCTCATCAGCAAACTCTTCATCAGCAGTTTTTCAATCGGCAGATCCAAGTATCGGCCAAGATCTTCATCAGAACAACTGCAGAAAAGCTGATTATCCAAGAGGAATATCGGTCGTTGATCAGAACGTTACAAGTCAAAATAGATCCGTTACGAGATCTTTCTGACAAGCCAAAGATACGCATCGATGTCTGCGCCTTTACTATTATCCAGCAGACGTTTCCTCTTCTGTGTTTAAAGTTCAGACTTCAAGACTATATTCTATAAAAGGCCAAACACAGTGCGCTACATCCCAGGCTAAGCCTTACAAGTCAAAATCTGTCAGCCTAATTCACGGACCAACTTCAAGACAAAAGCTTAACGGACAGTCTTTGCCCAACAGTTTGAACGACGGACTCCAGTGCATCAATGATTCAGATTTCCAACGGGCAGAAACTCATTCAATACTCCAACGAATCCTTCATCTTCTCTAGCCTATATAAGAAGACTCTCATTCTCACAATAAAGAGGAGGAGTGTATGCGAATACCTGTGAGAGTTCGTGGTTTTGAAATTGTTTTTCATTCTTTCAATCTGAAAACCACACCCAAAGGAGTAAGAAACACAAGTGTAAGAACAAACACTTTGTGTGAGAGAAAAATAGAAATTCCAAAGGCAGAAAAGCTTTGCTTGATCAAAAACTCAGTTTTTGATTTGAGTTCTTTCTTCCTTCGAAAGACTCAGTCTCTTCAGTGATTGTACTCCAAATCTTCAGCAAGAGACCAAGCATCCTGCAATTCGTTGAAGACTAATCAGGCTTGAAGATGTCCAATGAAGAGCCAGAGCCTAAAAATCCACATTGCATTCATATCGGCAGACTTATACTACATTATAAGTGCTGTCGATTGTGCAATAAATTGTCATCACATTTGGCCGAGTGCTCAGCACTCAGTTGCTCAAATACCAGCTATTTGAACAATGCCTAATATTCTCTTCTCACAACAAATCTATCGAGTTGAAACTACAGGAAGATACCTCAATCAATTTTGAGTACATCTTCCAATGTATTTTCGATAGATTTGATTTTGTTTTCTTAATCTCTCCTTTTTATTTCCTAGGTAGATTGCTAGGTTAGAGAGTCTAGGTTGATGTACTAAGCATGTTTGTCTTTGAGCAAACCTCTGCTGAATTTTAATATAATTTATATTCTGATACATTCAGCATTTGTTTCTCTTTCCTATAAATTTGATATATCTTGTGCAATCTGGTTGTGGAAAGCAATTGATGCATCTAATATAAGATTTTAGTTAACTATTGTGATAAAATTATACACATTCAATTACAGTTACTTCAATCTTGTTTGTTATACTTAAGCTGCTTATTCTCCCGCTACCCAAACTCTTGTCTATCAGCCAAGTATAACAACATCTTCCTTTTACCTGTTCTTCAAAACTGCCGATTCATATCGTCCGATATAATAGCTTCGGCTGAGTTGCAAGAACTAGGAAGATGACCTATTTATATTAATTATTTCATCCATGTTTTCCAACATTTAAATTAAAATATGATGAGATTTTTAATAAAGGTAGTATAGGCTATTCACCCCCCCCCCTCTAGCCTATCCTCTGAGCACATCACCGTGGACCTAACAAAACCGCATCCAGAACAATACGCAACATTACCTTCAAATTTAACATGTTGCCAGAAACCCTCTTCTTTCGAAGTGCCAATCCAAATACGAGACAGTAAAGGATTCGACACGTCTATCTCCAAACAAATTCTCGCATACATAGGATGGCTGAAAGTTAGAGTCCTGTCATCCACACGTAAAAACTATCCCATGGCACTCCCTATTCTTCAAAGACTCGACGGTGTGAAGAAAGGGAGAGGAAGATGATGTAACCGAACCCAAACAGCCACAACTGGATTATCTTTCTTGAAGGCGAAATCCGATGACCATCGACACAATTAAAACATGCAACTATTAATCATTCGAGACTCCTTAGACAATGCCCTAACCAAATCATCTTCTGAAGCAAGATGTACCATAACATGTCTCGGATCGAGCAATCCCACAATAAAAAGCTCCAGCTAGTTTCCAATATAGAGAAATATGTTCCTTAATCACATGAAGTGAGGGCTGACCCACCGAGAACTTCATTATCAAAGTATTTGAAAATTGACGTTCCAAAATCACAATCCCGATCGACGTAAATAAACAACCTAGCTCCGATAAAATAGAGATTGGTTGCCTTGGTGCCAGAGGAACGTCTTGCAAAACAAGTTTCATAACCGGGTTTACACACACGACAGTAGGTTTATTTCCTACAGCCGTTGCATAGGATAGAGGTGCAGGTGAAGTGGATACATTGGGGATTCGCACCGAACCACCAGGATCAGTCAAGGACGGATCATTCGGAAAGGGTGAGTCCGGCGGCATAGCCATACCAGAAAGGGAAGCCTTAACCCTAGTTAGGGTTTAGACCAAAATGAGAGAAAAAATTTAGTGAGAGAAAATTTAGAGAAAGTCTTACTGCATCACGCTTCGCCCTGGGAGATCCATTTATCCATTTCTATTTTCTGCAATTTTCTGCAATTTTTGTTCTTTGAGTTTCGGTTCGACTTCTTCGATCTCGATCGTGGTTGGATCACATCCATTGGTATCATAGCCAATCGAAGAGGTAAACCAACGATTTTGTTCTATCATATCTTTTGTTTCAAATTATTATTCAATGCTGGAAATTTCCGTTCTTCGTCTTCATCCATCATTGTTGCACCGAAATAATGTTCGTCATTCTTAAAAAAAAAATCTGGAAATTTGTTGAATTGTTCTAGCGATCTTGTGTTACTTTGTGTACCCAATTCGTAAAGTCAAAATATATATATTCTGGAAAAAGTTAGCGTGTGTTCTTGTTGTTCTTGAGTGCCCAAGTAAAAAAAAAAAAAAAAAGAGTAAAAGTGAGCCAAAAATTTATGTAGTTAAAATTGTGTTTGGAAAAGATTGATCATCATTGTTGTATTGCTATAATGCAAATTGCTGGAACATTCGTTACATCATATCATCATTTTGTTTAGATATTCATCCGTTATTTTTTATTCTATTCTTGCTTTCATTGTGAATTTGTTCCTCACTTTGAACTGTTAATCCAAGAATCTAAAAATCCTAATTTGCATTTGACATTGAATTCTCCGGAACGTATAAACTTGCACTATCTTGTTGGTATTTTCAAGTGAAAGAGTTCTTTCCAAGGAATTGAGTGTGAGTGATTTGAGCGTGATACACGAGCGAATTTATGAGCTGTGTGTATTTCTATCAACATGTCACAAAGCAGTCATAATAACAAATTACCTTTGCGTAAGGGTAATGAGGGGGTAGTTAAAGAGAATCCAGTGAATCCTAAAGAACAAATGCTAAGGATGATGGAGGACATTACCCAACGTCTAGCTAGGTTAGAGGAGAGAGGGGAACCTCGAGAGAATCCACCCCAATTCCAATCGAGGAGGGGAAAATATGTAGATGACGAGGATGAATGGGTAGAAAGAGATTATGAGATAGATAGGAGATATAATAGAAGGGGAGGTGAGAGAGTAGACATAAAGATCCCTCATTTCAAAGGTAGCGAAGAACCCGAGGAGTACCTAGATTGGGTTAGGAAGGTAGAAGTCCTATTTGAGCATAACAATTACACAAAGGTTCAAAAGGTAAAACTTGCATCCTTAGAGTTTACCGAGTATGCTAGCGTGTGGTGGGAGCAATTAGTGAAAAATAGGAGAAAGATAGGAGAGGGCCGCATTAACACGTGGGAGGATATGAAACATGTAATGCATAGGAGGTTTATCCCAAACTACTACTACCGGGATTTGTTGAGGACTACTTCTTCTTCTTCTTATTCTTCATAGTCTCAAACACCTAGTAGAAACAAAGTAGGGTAAAACAAGATCCGTGGTGTTGTACCCAAAAGGACTTGTGTAGATTCATTGCATGGTAAGGAGGTTAATAAAGGGAAAGTAATTAAATCTAACACTCTGTTGCACCAAGGAAAACCAACTACACTTGTTTCCTTAATATCTCAACAAGTGCGTGATCTTCAAGCTGAAAAAGCCGAAGAACGAGAGGTTAGTGAGAAAGAGGGGAAAATAAATAATGTGGTAGGCAAGAAATGAGAGAAAACCTGAGTAGAGAGGAAAGAAAGAGAGAAAATGATAAAAGTAAGAGGGAGGATACACAAGAGATTGAGGAAGAAAAAGAAATGGTTGAAAAGCTGAATGGCTAAGAAAGAGAGAAACCAATCTTTTATTTCATCCCAAGTGAGCTTAAGAGGGAGTTGGAACATAATCAAAGTGAGATAGTTCTCTTTTCCAAAGAGAGCTCATTTTATTCTGACATGTCACTCTGATTTTCTTTTCCTTGTGATATCACTTCTCTACAGGTTTTTGAAGTGTTCCCCGAATCAAGTAAGGAAGTTGTAAGACTCAAATGGGTTGATCAGCTAGGAAGGATATCAATGTAGTATCTACACGATCTCAAAGGTATGATTCAATTCTTTCTTGTTACGCTAAGTTATTCGGACTTGAGACTCAGAATGGATTGTTTCAGGTTGATCACCTTGACTTTGATGAAAGACTCAAGACTCATGAAAATGTTGATTTGGATAAGTTCTCTTCTCTAATCATATGTGTGCTTTATCCTTGAGAAAGCTTGTTAAATCACATGACGTGTGTAAAATGTTACCCTTGCAAGCTTTGATTGGTCACCATGGATTGAGTGATTGGTTGAAAATGGGTAAGTTAGTTGACAATGAATTATGCTGGACATTATATATACCATTTCATTCATATGTTGATCCATTTCTAGAATTTGCCTTAAAGGTTGATTTGGTAAAATTGTATTGTGCATTGAAAACTGACTTGATGAATTTGAATTGTACTTTGAGAGTGTCTAAAGGTTCTAAATTTGCAAGTATGCACAACATCTCTACAAAGAGTTATTTTGATGCATGTCAAAAAATTGTTAACCATGAAGAAGTGTGCTTTCATGAAAATACCAAAATGCATGAAATACATAAGATGTTTAGAAGTTGGTCATCTTTATTTTTTGTAGGTTCCATGGCATTATTGGATTCATGGTTTGCAATAGAAGTGCATAAGTTTGTGAATGCGGATAACTTCTCAATAATGGTTTATCTTACTTCATATAACAGATTAGATGATACTTTCCGTGTTGCAATGTTCTTTCATAAGATTTATGGATTGCATGACACACTTAAAGAAAAAATTTCTTTGTTAAAAGCAATTCTTCTGAGGCATGCTAAAACATGGGAGGATTGTGCGTGTGGTATTGAAAGAATGCATGAGAATGCTTTGACTTGTTACAATAGCTTGGGAATTGAGAGTATTGATTATGGTAAGAATGTTGGGCATATGGAATACTTGTCATATGTGTTAGGCTCTTTGATTTGTATAAATAATTCTAATCTTGTTGTGTTGCATGGAAATATTGTGTTGATTCTGATTGTACAAAGAAGGGAATTTGTTAGATTGATATTCAAACTCGAAGAATGTAATGAGATTGTTGTATTCCATACACTTTTTCAAGGGTTTGTCTTAGCTTCTTCTATTAATGAGTTTTGGGAGAAGTGGTGACTTGCAAGAAGTTTCAAATAACTTCAGGGGGGAACTTGGAGAGTATGGAGAGTTCGTGATGTAATTTCTATGAAAAAGAAGGAAAGAAATCACCTTAGCAAAGATCGGTCTAAGACAAGTCGTCTTGTTGGTGTAAAACCGCACCCCCTACCTAAAGAGATAGGATACTTGGTTTAGAAGCGCCACAACCAAACACACCAAGATTGGTTGATAAGCTAGGAAAGACGCCACAAGTTTTGTAGAAGACTATAAACTTGATAAGTCTAAAGTTCTCAAAGAACCAAAAGAGTTGAATAAAATTCACTCAAATGACATGCATAATCTGATTTGCAAGGCTACAAGAGAGGCCTATTTATAGGCTAATGTGGTGGAGAATACAATGTTCATGATGTCACCAATGAGGTCAGTGATAAGCTAATCCACTTATATTATAAGTTGTACTAGCTATCATGATAAGCTATCAAAGACTCTTGAGTTCTCCAAGTTCATGAATGGATCTTGACCAAAATGGATGAATCAACCTTATCTTGAATGGAATTTTCTAGATTTAGAAGAGAAAATTTGGATGTCTCCTTTGTTGACTTTGAAAAGGCTAAATTTTGGTCTTGTTTTAGGCTCAAAATGTAATACCCCGATCCTACTTCTTTCCTAGTTCACTCGTATGTCGGGTCAATTCGAGTGTTGTTTCGTGTGTTTAACGTTGGGTATGTTTGAGTCTTGAGTTCTTTGATATTCGTGCATTAATACAGAATGATTAGGTTGAGTTTTGAGTGTGTTTTAACCTTAAGATAGAAAAAGATACACACATAAGCATGGATACATGCTTAAACCCGAAATTCTGTCCATCCGAACAGTCTGTAGTAATTTGGCCATAGCTTTGTCTAGAAAAACTTAGATTTGCAAACCGTTTGATTCTGTATAAACTAGACTCAAAGATCTTTAAAACCATATATTATTTGTAATTTTTGGACTTGTACATCATCCTAGGCATGTCTTTAAAGTTGACTCAGAATCAGATTTGTGACAGCTTTGACTAGGTTTTAAGTGACTTCACCATTTGACCAATTTGCTTTGACCAAAGTTAGGCAAAAACTTATGACTCTTTGACCAGGCTTTCTCAGACTCTTAAACACCATGAGAGGCCTAAAACATCTCCCATTTTCGTCCTCTTCAACCATGAACAAGAGAGAGAGTAGAAAAAGAGTTTAGAGAGAGAAATGATGATATCTTGAGCTTCACTTGTCCGATTGACGATCCGTCTTCACCGTTGCAAAGCTCTTGACTAGAGGAACACTTTACATGGATTGCATGCTGACTTTCATGGTTTAATTTCATTGGAGGTAAGTAACTATGATGTTTTGTATGTTTATGAGTTGAATTGGGAGAGTAAAACATGTAGGTTGTGTTAGATGATGATCCTTGTGTTGATCTCTTGGAAGAAATATGTTATTAGTTACTCCTAATGATATTTGTTTGTTTTAAGCTACTGATTTAAGTTGGAAATGTAATGGGGGAAAGACATGATAATTTTTGGAAGCCAAATGCTTAGTTCTTGAATTGAAATTGGTCATTGTTTTAAGGCATGTTGTCGAATTTACTTAGGAAAATCCGTCCTTGGGAATTATCTTAATTTTTGATATGTTTTAAATTTATAGGTTTTGTATCATCCTGTAAATTTTCATAAATTTTAGAGGTCGGGAAGTACCTCGTTTAGGTTACGTATTATCAATATGCAGAATGGACTGTTGCTGGAAATTATGGTTTGTAGTTCAATCTTTATGTGGTTGCATGTTGATGAATATAAGTCCAAATTGACTGATTTTAAATGGTAAATTGTAATTTAAAATGTCTAGTTTCTGGGTATATAAGATTCATAATATTTGGACATGCGTAGATTATTTGGTGAGATGTTGGTTACAAGTTAGAACGAAAAACACATGAATTTCAAGATAGTTGCAGTCCTTGTTTTGGGCTATTTTCGTGAAAAGTCTGGTACTAATATACTATTGATAACGTGCTGAATTTTGGATATGTTATTCTTATATATGTCAGATTGTTCTCTGTAAATTTTCATAAATTTTAGAGGTCGGAAAGTACCTCGTTTAGGTTGTGTTTTATCGCTGTACCGAGTAAACTGTTGCTGGAAATTTTGGGTATTAGATCTAACTTTAAGTGACTGATTCTTGATGATTATAAGTCCAAATGAGGTAATTCAAAGTGGTAAATTATAGTTCTAGATGTCTAGTTTCTAAATATGGAATAATTGTAATATTTTGACTTTTGTGAAATATTTGGTGAATTTAACGGTACTATTGTGAAGTACCAAATACGTATTATTGTTGTTAGTCTCCAAGAATTAGAGACTCGTCAATGTGTAATTGTTGTTATTATTAAACCTTGACTATTGGTAACTCGTTAGAATTGTGGTAGTTGTTGCTCGTGATTAATTGGCGAGATTTCTATGGGTGGAAGATACATCAAATATAGGGTATTAGGATTGGTGTAGTTATTTAGGGACGATACTGCGGTTCGTCCCGATGTTTCAAAAATGGGTATTGACTCTAGTTGAGTCGACATGAGATAGTATATTTATTTTTAAAAACTATACGAGCTATATACTAGTCGTGACTGACTCTGGTGGAGTCGAATAGGACGTAATAAACAAATGTCGAATAATGTGGTGATTTTATTAATGGGTATAATCGACTCTATGGGGTTGAGCAATGGGTAGTACTAATCCCTACATGAAATATATTAATTCCCTACCATGTGGGATGACAAATTGATGGGTTTATAACTTAGTAGAACTTTGACCTTGGTTGACTGAGTCAAACATTAGTTGACTACAAGTTACGTTGAATAGTTGAGTTATGCTCTTATATAAATAAGTGTTAATGATTTATAATTTCCTCTTCAATAGAGTACATTAAGTGATTATAGGATACTATAAGGATTCTAAGTTGAGTGTAATGGCTCTGTATTAATTAATGGTTGTAAGTACAAGTAGACTTACCTTACGTTGGAGTTATGTATGTGTCTAGCTATTAGACACTGTTTGGTGGTTGAGTTGTACAATAGGCCCACTTTGTCCATTGTCTTGTTTTGTCTATATGTTCAATGATTACGGACATGTTGTGATTGTTCTAGTATGAAATAGGACAATCATCCTACTTTGATGATTGATTATGTGTTTAGTATTTACAAGCACATTGAGTTGATTTGGTATGTGATTCAAGAGAACACACTTTGATTTTTTGAAAATGACGAGTAAATATCTACTTGTGCATTGCATTGAGTCCAGCTGACATTCTTGGTAAAGTTATGGTAGGACGATGTATAGTCTTTACGAATGGGATTCGTGATCGCTATGGGTCGCCGTACCGGTTCTCACACACCCTCACCTGTTGGCCGCAGGTGGGATGTAGCCCCACTGTTGTAGCAATACGCATGACTTTGGTTTGCTAGTAGAACCCGATGGGATCGGGGACGTTGATACTACTTACACGAGTATCGAGGCACGTTTATTTTCTCGTGTATTGCAGGAGCAATGCAAAGTTGGAGAAAGAGAAATGATATCCTTTATTATGTGGTTTATTTACAAGTACTTATGTGAACAACAAGGTGTTTTGTGACTTGTGTGAATTGTATATCAATGATGATATGACATGTTCAGTTGTGGGGTATAAATGTTATTACCATGTTACTATTATCGCTTGAGGATTATGCCATGTCATGTAGTTGCATTAGGGTCTTGGTTTACTGTTGCATTCATACCCATAGCACATAATACATTATAGTGGCTTACGGGGTCTTTTAGACTCACCCAACAACCTCCTCAATTTGCAGGTTAAGTTCCAGCACACGAGTCTTGAAGCTTGGAGTTAGCAAGATGTATTTTTATAGTCATTTTCTTCTTATTTCTTGTACTGTGAGATCGTGAGGTTTACTAAGTTATGTAAACTTAGTATACGGGTAGAAATAGTTGTATTCTTTAGATTTGTATTTTAATGCCGACTTGTGAAGTCGTGCCGCTTGTAGTATTTTATAATTTCGGTTTAGAGCTCGTGGTCTGAGTGTGGCCTTGTGCTTGTCGATATTTTATTAGCAGTTTTCACGAGCGCGTAGCTCGTGGTGTTTATTATTGTTGTTTTTCCGGCTCGTGTATTTAGCCGTCGAGGTTTTTATTGTTGGGTTTATTTTAGTGTTGTTCTCTGGTGTATGTTTAGCCGTTGATGTTTATTTAGTTGTGGTTGTTGTTCGAGTTTTTTTTGAAACTCACATTTTATCTTGTATTCCGCTGCATTAGTTTTGGTTTTGAGCTTTTGTGGCTCACTCTTATCAGTTGATTCAGTACGTTTTGTTATTTTGGCGCATCGAGTTGGGGTTCAACGTCGGATCCCAAACTCGGGCGTCACACAAAATGTGCTCCTTCTATGGGCTAGAGTTCCATCACCATGAGACTCCATTTTGCATTTCAATTGGGCCTTATTTATTGTGCTTTTGAGCTAGTCCTAGAATAAAAACAAAAGACAACATAAGTTAAGCAATCCAAATGGGCTGAAATTAAACATGGACATAAGCTATAAACATAATAAAGTGGGGTGCAAATCATGTCCAAAAATCATCCCCTTCTATTCTCCAAGACTAGGGCCTAGTCTTGATTAATAACTTGGACTAAAAGGACTTGATTTGTTGGGTTTCCTTGAGTTGTAACTTGAGCTTGAACCCAACAAGTTCCAATTAAACCATTGATAGTATTCTTGAATTCTTTGGACTTGGACCTAGTGATAGGTCCAACTTGTCATTTCAATGGGTCTTGTTCTCTTAGATTTGAGCTCTCAGACCGAACTACATCAGTTCGGATGCCTTAAATTCCCTAAACATATTGATGATTTATTTTTGAGTAATAATGTGTCCTTACCGCGTATCAATGTGGACTTGTTGTGTATACCCTTTAATTATCTTGCTTGGTATAGTTTTGTCGGATTTCTTACACAGGTTAAGGCAAAGGTCATTGTGGAGCACAAGGTTGATGATAAAATCAAAATGGCCTTGAACAGTAAAGTACATCTTAGTGCATATCTTTCAGTGTTGCTGAATTGTCCTTCTTCTGGCGCAGGTGTTGATTCGAGGTCGAATCCTTTCGAAAAGGGGGGGAATGATGAGAATCGATCCAAGAAAAGTCTGAGTCAAGCCAATCACGTTCGTGAGCCCTTTAACATATCCGGAGGACCGATGACTCGTGCACGTGCCAAGATGATTCAAGCAGCCTGGACGTCACTTGTTGAAGAGATTAGAGTCCAAATCGAAGTCAAGACGGATCTAGGACATCAAGGGAAGTTCGTTTGCACTTTGGTGACTTTAACGGCATCAAAATGTATCAAACCTTCAGCGAGTCACGCGCCCTAGTGCACCCAAGTCGTGCCCTAGCACGCAGCTCCCACTAATTTTCAGAAAATCAGAGTTTTGCAAAGTTCAGCAAAGGTCGCGCCTTAGCGTGCATTTCGCTCGCCCTAGCACGCAGGTCCATGCCCTAGCGTACCAAAAGTCGCGCCCTAGTGTGCACTTCTTTGAAGTTTTCAGAATTTTCAGAAATTTCATAACGTAACTTCAGGGAGCATCGCACCTTAGCGAGCAGAATGGACGCGCCCTAGCGCGCGTACGGACAGCGTGAATTTGGATGGTTTTTCTATTTGTTTTTTAACATTGTTTTCATTGCCTTCGTTTTTGTTTCCAAGGCAACGTTTTTACAGACCTTTTAGCCTATATGGCTTGTTCTTCCTTTGCAAAAGACATCTTGGATCTTAATATAAACTTAGAGTTTATTCCTTTCACTTTTTTGAGAGAATAGTGAGCAAACCGAGTTTCTTGGACTAGAAAACTCACACTTGAACTTATCAAGCTCGAGGATCGCGGGTTTGTGGTGTTCCATAATCGGTGTTCTTAGACAATCGTGTCTAACGGGTATCGATTGCACGCCAAGGTTCCTGTTTAATTGCGAATAGCGGGTTGAGGGAGATCCATTTATCTTTTCAATTTTCTGCATTTTCCTTTGTTCTTCGTTCTTGAGCATTCGAGTTGGACTTCTTCGATTCGATCTTGATCGGAATCACATCAGACAGAATTCCTACCATAATTAGGAGATTTTGTACTTAATTGTTTATATATTTATAGCTAACTTTTAGCACATCTCTTGTAATCAATACCTTGTATAAATACTTCTTTACTCAATGAAAGAAAATAGATTGCTATTGTAAATCAAATTTTACATGACTCAAGAAAGTCAAACAAGACAATAATTTAAGAACATAATATTTCTTTATAGAAAAAAAAAATCCATCCAGAGAGGCAAATGTTTCACCTCTTGAATGAAATGGTCCAATCGCACAAATTGTTGTTCATATAGTTCAATCTTTAGTGTCTAAGATGTGTGAAACCCCTATATGAAACGATCCAAACACACAAAATTATTGCTCATATAGTTTGTCATTAGCTTCATGTCATTTGCGTTGTAATTGAAATTGTTTATTATCATTAAAGACAAATATTTAACTTATTCTTTTTCAAAATTTTGGAAATATTATTATCTTACTTAAATCTTTATCTGGTCTGTTCTCCTTGTAAGATTTAATGATTTCAATTATTATTTTTTACTTTCTCTCTTTTTGACTCTTTCAGCTTCTTTCTATTCGTCTCTTACATTTACTTCAATTATTACAAAATAAAAGTTCAAAATCTAACCTCTAAATCTCCGTGCCAAAACACCGTACTATTTTTGAATCTACCTAACAAATCGCAAGTGAGATTGATTTCTTAAGTTGAAATCTACCTAACAAATGGCTTCAAATCTTCTATCACACTTCCTATCACACTCTGTGTCCCACTTAATCATAGTCGTACACGCGTTCTTGTTATTTTAAATTGTCTTCTTCTTACAATTTTTACAAGGTAATGTGTAGGGCTAAAATTTAATGAGACAGAGAGTGTGATTGATTTCTTAAGTTGCCCCCTCATTCAATATTTGGTCTTTTAGTACTATAATAGTTAATCTTGACTACGTCAGTCAAGAAAACGTCTACTCCCTCCGTCCGTTCATAAATTATTATTATGTTTGAATTTTTTTTTAGTCAAATGAACTATTTTTTAAATGAAAATTTGACGTATATTTTTTATTTTTATAAATTACAAAATATATACTCCCTCTGTCCCTAAATTATTGTCATGTTTGACTCGGCACACGGATTAAGAAAAAGAAATTGACTTGATTATTAATATTGATATAGTGTGTAGTTTCCTTTAATGTCCATGTGTATGTGGTCCATAATTAAAGTAGGAAGAAAAAGTAAGGGTAAAATGGTAAAAGTGATGTCCTAAAAAGGAAAGTTTCAAACAAGACAATTATTTAGGGACGGACAAAAAAGAAAAACAAAACAATAATTTAGGGACGGATGGAGTAATTCATAGTATTTTTTAAGAACCACAAATTGCGTGTTTTGTGATTTTAAAAAATATATATATTAAATTTTTATTTAAAAACAATTCGTTAAATAGGATAATAATTTAGGAGTGGAGGGAGTATATAATAATGTTGATAGTTTTATTATCTATGTAATCATCGCTTTTGGTGGATGTTATCGGGATAATGTGAAGAGTTTTTTGTATTTTTGTTTGTCCATTTAGTGCAAATTAACAATTAAGCAGGCCGAATCCGGCCATGGAAGAGGACAAGCCATTGGGCAACTCCAAGAATGATTTCTCCTTAAGCATAAATCAATTGAATTCTCGTCTTTATTTAAATTTGCAAATCTAAGATTGAAGATCCTATCATAAAAAATACTACTACCAAACGCGTAAATCAGCTAATATATGACTTGTTCTAATTTAAATATAGGTTTTGGGTTTGAATAATGGAGATGCAGCTCCGTTAAAAATTGGGACGGTCCTACCCCTTAGAGATTAGTCGTGCGCCTTCAAACCTGGGGATTCTTTCTCCCTTATGGTCCTAACCTCTCAAGGATTAGTGTTGCGTCTTCTGACCTGGGGATTCCTAGTGTGTCTGGCATAGAGGTTTTGAGGTTGATTTTTGGGTTTTGGATTTTCTTGAGCCTTCGGTCCTAGGGATTCTTTGAAGTGTGTGTTGGCATAGAGGTTTTGAGGTGGTTTTTGAATTTTAAATTTTCGGAGTAAGAGACAAAATGAGACAAAGAGACAAGTTAGTGAGGTCAAAGAGAAAGAAAATTAAAAATCAAAAGTCAAAGTTCGTATATCTTGTAAAGAGAACTAACCTTTGGGGGAAAAAAAAAAGCGGGTCATTGTGCTTGCTTCCTATTTTTCATTTTATTGTAAGAATGCTGCATTTGCAATCTTGTTTGGTGCGTTAGAAGATCTCCAATCCTATTATCTAATTTTTCATACGTGACATGCTTAAACAAAAAGACTTTTTTTATATATGACAAAAAGTTTAAAAGTAGAGAATCTTCTTTCAAAACGTGCTCCATGCAAGATTTCTTTTCAAACATTCTTTCAGACGTGACATTGTTTTATAATTAATTATAAAAAATAAAAATTACTCCTACTGTAACTGATTGACGATAAAAAATAAAAATAAAAACTGACGCGGTAAATGACGTGGATGAAAAATAATCCTCTAGGTGACCTCTAGAAGTAGAAGATTACGTAGAGGATGTCTTCCCAACTAAATGCTCTACCTCAACATAAGATGTTTGCATTGGAGAGATTTTTTTTAAAAAAATCTATTTTTTCTAAGTGTGCATTTTTTACCAGATAAATGATTGCATTGGAGAAGCTCTTAAAATGTTCATATGTCGTCTTTGAAGAGATTGAAAAAAAGATGTCGTCTTTGAAGAGATTGAAAAAAAGTTTCGATAAACCCAAAATAATTACTCCCTATATTCTTAAATAACAGTCCTAATTTGACTTTTTGAGTCGAATTGAGTATTTTAAATAAAATTTTGACATATATTTTTTTTATCAAAATCATAAAACACAAAATTCGTAGTATAATTACTTAGGAACCGAGGGAGTAAAATACAAAAAATGAATGAGAATGATCATTTAATAGAAAATTATATTGGGGTCAAAAATAAATTTGCTTATATGCATCTTGATCAATGATCATCAGCCCTCCTCTTGTTAACTATATATATACTCTTTATTTTTGTTAAATTAAACTATGTTTTAGAAAGTAAAAAAAAGTTTTTATCTGACAAATGTTCATAGTTTTTATTTTTGCTAATAACATAGCTCGAAATTACATTCATTTAAAGAACTAGTATGAAGTTTAAAATATAATGGAAGAATAAGCTTAAGCACATCTTCATGCAAATTTGACATGATCGATTTTTGTTAAATTAAACTATTTTTTAGAAAGTAAAAAAAGTTTTTATCTGACAAATGTTTGAAGTTTAAAATATAATGGAAGAATAAGCTTAAGCACATCCTCATGCAAATTTGACATGATTGACTAATCTAGAAAACGGATCGATGCGTTCACCAACATATATAAGTATTTTTCGTAAGATAGATCTCCCTGGCCCAACTCACAGTTTGTTGGTGAGCTGAATTGTGAGAGAGTGGAGTTACGTTTTACGAATTAAGATCCGTAAGACGATTTTACACGAAACCTACTCATATAGGTGACTTTAAACAAATAAGGAACCTCTATAGTTCATTAGAGTTTTGGTGTAGCTGGTGTAGTTAACGTTTGAGATTAAAACATGTCGTAAATCGTAATAAGTTGATCGGATGCTAAAGATATTTCTTTTTACTTAAAATGATATCGTTTTAGTCTATATTAATCTTGTGTGTCCGATCAACTTATTAAATAACAAGACGTAATTTTAACCACAAACTATATATACAACTAGTGACTAACCTAAATGTTAGTGATACTAAACCCGTTTTAGAAACAAGCTTCCATGTTCTAATATGTATAGGCTGTCATTGTACCACCTAAATTAAGTACTGCTCCTCATGGAACAAATATGATTTGACTATCAAATAAGATATCCTTCCCTTGGGCTCAAATAGTTGATGTTAAAAAAATAAAAAAAAAGACATTTTAAATATTAAAATATTTTTTTCTAAGCATCCTTAATTTTAAATTTTAATTTTATTACAGTAAGGATAAATCAAAAATTTGAACAGGGCCCTCCCAAACAGTCACACGTGGTAGAGCCCTTGCGACACGAGGCAAGCCAGGTGGACAGTGCCTAAGTGGACTTTGGAGCGAGCTGGTAATAAGTGTTTCGTGAGCTCGTCCATGACGAGCTGGGACCATGATCGACCAGATAATTTGCGAACTCTGAGTTAAACACCACCAGGTTCGCTCGACCTCATTATCGAGCTAATAGTGCGACCTAAGTATATCCTAGGTCGACCACTTAAGTAGCTCGCAGGCAGTCGACAATTGCCTTACACCTCGTGCACATCATTAAGGTAGAGTCCATTTGGAAACTAACTCCAAGTAGAATCCTACTACAATTCAATCTTCACAGCATTCTTTGGCGGACACGCTATCGTGATCCGTAAGCTATGAGATCACATTTCATCATTCGGATCCGAAACTATCTTGGGTTGCAAACTGTGCCCTTATAAATAGAAGCACCAAAGACATCAAAAGGTACGTGCAAATTATACCCAAAGCTATACTCTGTTGAGCATTATTCTCTCTGAAGTATTGCTAATTCTCACACCGGAGGGTTATTGCTGGGACACCCCAGCCTCAAAACAGTGTTTTTTGTTGATCACAGGCCATTATACCTTCTTTTTCTAGAACACAGGAAGAACAATCTCAACAACATCAAGTCGAAATCCTACTAGACTACACATTTAGCCCTTACGTGGAATTGACGTGGTCAAAATTCATAATAAATTATTTAAATATAATGAATAGACAGTTTCTCAGTTGAAAAAGCTTGTCAAGCTTCACCAAGTATCATTCATTTCTATTTTCGAACCCATGATAGATAAGTCTCAAATTATTTTACTTGCTCGTCGTCTTCGATTTCGATTCTGTTTTGTTAATTCTGCTAACACGATATGGGTTTTTGTCAAATCATCTTTCACTTGTCAAATTGTAAATGATTCATCTCAGCACTTTACTATGCGTGTGCAGAATTTCTCGTGGCCTTGCCTTATGTTACTTCGGTGTATGCCAAGTGCACGGTGGAGGAACGCCAGGACCTTTGGGCTAATATTATTGACATGAGTTCTGACTTTTTGGATTCTCCGTGGCTCGTTGAAGGGGATTTCAATATTGTCCTTGCGTTCCACGAAAAGATTGGTGGTTCCGACTGGGATAGAACAGGGGTGGTGGAGTTTCACTCTTGTTTAATAGCAGCAGGTCTGATGGATTTGGGTTATCAAGGCTCCCAATTCACTTGGTGTAATCAGCGGGACGGGCAAGCCACTATATATCAGCGCATTGATCAAATTGTTTGTAATTCTAGTTAGATTTCCCAATTTGCTTCGTCCCATGGCGAACACTTGAATCGAACATGCTCAGATCATAGCCCTCTTCATGTTTCTATTATGTTAGATAATGTGCAGAGGAAATCTTCATTTCGGTTTCTCAATGTTTGGACATCCCATCACACCTTCCTGGCTGTTGTTAAGGAGGCTTGGGACTCTCCTGTCTTGGGTAGACCCATGGTGCGTTTTGCCTCCAAGCTGAAGTTAGTTAAGGCTGCTCTTAAAATTTGGAATAAACAATCTTTTGGAAATATTTTCCAAGGCCTCAAAGAAGCTGAAGATAATGTTCTTGCAAAAGAGCTCTTGTATGAATTAAACAACTCTATGGAAAACCGGGAGGCACTTCATCTAGCTCAGGCTCAGCTCAAGCTCAAGCTAAAGACTGAAGAGGACTTTTGGCGTCAAAAATCCCATTTGAAATGGCACAAAGACGGAGATGGTAACACAAATTATTTCATTCGACAGTTAAGCAAGCCCACAGAAGGATGCACATCCATAAAATTTTAGATTCTAGTGGTAATTCTCTTACTATGGAATTTGACATTAAGGTCGCTGCGATTGAATATTTTAAAGACCAACTTCAGACGACTGCTTGTTCTGGTGACGACCTTCTTGAGGTTATTCCTTCTTTGGTTACTGAAGATCAAAATTCAGCTCTTGGGCCCCCCCCCCTTCCCTTAAGAAAATTAAGGAGGCTATTTTCTCGCTAAATGAGGATAGTGTAGCAGGGCCTGATGGGTTTTCGAGTAAATTCTACTCTTTTTGTTGGGAGATTATATCTTCTGATATTCATCAGGCTATCTTGGAGTTTTTCGTAGGCTTCCCTATGCCCAAGTCCTGGATGAGCACCCTTATTATTACAATTCCTAAAACAGATCAGGTCCTGTCTTTTAAAGATCTTCGCCCTATCAGCTTGTATAACTTCAGCAATAAAATTATTTCTAAGCTTCTCTCGATTCGTTTGGCTCAGGTCCTTCCTTACGTTATTTCGGAGAACCAAAGTGCCTTTACTAAAGGTCGGCTGATTCAAGACAATCTTTTGCTTGCTCATGAGTTGAATCACCACTTGGGTAAAAAGATTAATGGGTCAAACATTATTATTAAGCTTGATATGGCTAAAGCATTCGACAGGGTTTCTTGGTTTTATTTGATCAAATTTCTTCGGAAGTTTGGGTTTGGCGAGACCTTCATTGATATGATTTGGCGGATTACTTCTAATAATTGGTTCTCAATTCTAGTTAATGGCGAACCTACGGGTTTCTTTCCTTCTACGCGAGGTCTTCGTCAAGGAGATCCTATTTCTCCTAGTCTTTTTATTATAGCGGCTGAAGTTCTAAGTCGTGGGCTTAACAGACTGCATGCTGAAAATCCCCATTTTGCCTTCTCATCATCTAGTGGTTGCCCCAATATCCCACCTTGCCTTTGCTGATGATGTGATTATCTACTATAATGGAAATAGGCATTCCTTAACTCATCACAAGAAGTTGTTATCCAAATTTGAAAATTGCTCGGGTCAGTTGATTAACTCGAATAAAAGCTGCTTCATGGTTTCTTCCCACATGCCAACGCCCAGGATTTCTAATATTCGCAGGCATTTGGGCTTTGATAACAAAAACTTTCCTATTATTTATTTGGGATGTCCGCTATTTGAAGGTCGAAAGAAGAAGAGCTTGTTTGATCCTTTGATCGCGAAGTTGCAAGATAAAATTAGTTCTTGGAGTGGCCAGCTTCTTAACCCTGCTGGTATGGTGACTTTGATCAATTCCGTGCTGCAGTCCATCACCATGTATCAGCTTGCCATTCTTGACCCGCCTGTGGCAGTTATCAAGTTTATTAATCGCCTGATGGCAAACTTTTTCTGGGGTTCGATAGATAACAAAAACAAATCTCACTGGATTGCCTGGGATCAATGTTGTCGCCTGTTTTGGAAGGAGGATTGGGAATTTGCTCTCTCTCTGATATTGTTCGTGCTTATTCTATGAAAATATGGTGGCGGTTCCGGTCTATCGATAATCTTTGGTCCAAGTTCATGAAGGCCAAATACTATGCTTCAAACGACCCCATTAAATGCCATCTCTTTGGGATCCCATATTTGGCGTATGATGTGCTCTATTCGTGTTGCGATTCAGGACACACGGAGACCTATCACCATGTGTTCCTTCACAGCCCTGTTGCTCAATCGGCTTGGGCTGTTTTTCATCAGCTGGGAGGGGTTGCTCCTACTATGAGCTCCATCGCTTAAACTTGTTTTGCTTGGTGGTATCGATACAAGACCTCTTCCCTTCATTCGATTGCTCCTTCTATTATTCTTTGGATTTTATGGAAATTTCACAACTCGACCATATATGATGGGTGTCTTAGTATCTCGTGTCAGATACTATCTAGTTAATATTTTGACGGCTGCAGGTCTCTCGTTTCACCCTAACACTATCTGGTTTTCTTCCCCGCTTTGGATTGGTCGTATCTCTCATAAAACCATTCGGACTATGTTTTGTACCAAGCCCCCTACAGGCTGTGTTAAATTAAACTCTAATGGGGCCTGTCGTGGGAATCCAGGGCTGAGTGCTGGAGGGGGAGTCGTTCGAAATAGCATGGGCGACATGGTTTATGCTTTCTCCTCGTATTATGGCTTCTCATTTAGTTTTATGGCTGAATGTCGAGCGCTTTTCGAAGGATCTTAATGGCTTTTTAATTAGGGGCTTTCGGGTGCTATCATTGAAGATGATTCTAAGTCCCTTTTTGACTGTATCATGGGAAAAGCTAATCCCCCTGGCATTTCTTATATATGATTCGTGCAATTCTCTCATTTCAGACTTCTATGGATTCTCCTTCTCGCATTACTTTCGTGAAGCCAATTCGGTGGCGGATGTCTTAGCTAACTTGAGGGTGTGATCAAAGTCATGATGCTGTGTTCTTCTCTCCCTCTTTTCTTTCTAGTTGCATTCGTGGAAAAGTCTTGCTCGATAAGCACGACACTCCTTATATTCGAGTTTCTTAACTTTGGCTTTGTTCTAGTTTTGTTTTTTCATTTTGTTTGTATTTCCTTTTCGAGGTTAGGCTCCTCCGTCCTCCCTCTTATAAGGGCAATGCTGTTTGTCCTCCTTAAGTTTGTAATTTATTTTTCCATTTAATTAAATCTAGCAGGGTGCCGTCTCTATTTCTTTAAAAAAAGAAAAAAGAAAAAAGAAAAGGAATGAATAGAATACAATTCTTGATATAGTGGTTAAATGAAAGTTGTACTTCCTTTGGCATAATCCAAAAAGTATACTTTGATTTTTTTTTTGATAACTTGATCAATTTTTAGATCATTATTTGACGAGAATTTAATTATTTTCTTACAAAATATAAAGCACGTGAATTATAGTACTTTTGGGCCTCCAAGTGTAAAGAGATACTCTGGTATCATTTTAAAATTTGAGAGTCTATCTCAAAATCGATTTCTTTGTGAGAGGCGCGATCTCAAAATTTTATTAATTGTTTGCTAGGCTTGATTTTATCCGATATAAGTTTAATGTTTCAACACGCCCGATAACGGGTAGCCTCATTGGTCTGATACCATCTTAAAAAGGGTCAATCTCAAAACCAATTGACTTGCGAGAGTTATGACTCCAAAATCTTTATTAATTGCATGCTAAACTTTTGGTGTAGTTTCTAAATGCTATAATGTTATTTCCTTTAATTATATAAAGGAATAATTGCAGGCCGGTGCCCTTTATGGGATTTTCAACAGTTTTATGCCCTCATTTTTTATTTCTAACCGCTTAAGTCTATTTTAAATAATAAATTGGTCAATTGTTCCGAAACTGCCCCCTAACAACTTAAACAACTTTTTAAGCATTGTCATCTTTTAATTTTCTCCTGTAAATTATTCTTTTCATTCCAATTATTGTTTACTTTGCTAAAGACTTCATTTTTCTCTCTCTCTCAGTTTCTTTGCCCAGTTCATCATAGAAAACAAGATCAGTATAATTTTTAAAATTATTTTAAATTATTGTGTCTTTGTTTGATCAATATTGTTTGCCAATGACTGAATGACACAACGAACCGGGGATCGACCTGAACGCTGAATGCAGCACCCCCTCGTGGGGGTTTAGGGGCAATGCCGTCGGAAGGGAAACAAATTTTAGCCTCATCCTGATATGGAAATTCAAAAGAAAGTGACAACCTTTTAGAAGTGTCTTGAAGAGTTCATTTAATCTTAATTCCCTAATATTCACAACATATTGTGCATCAGATATAAAAATTGTCCATCGTGATGCATGAAAATAGTACTTTTTTAGTACACTTTTGTGCATCGCAATGCACACTTTTGATGCATCGCAAGTGTAATATTGTGCATCGCGATGCACAAAAAGTAGCACTGTTTAGTACAATTTTGTGCATCGCGATGCAAATGTAATTGATGCATCGTAAGTGTAATGTTATTCATTATTACTGTATTGTGCATCGCGATGCAAGTGTAATGTTGTGCATCGCGATGTACAAAAATAATACTTTTTAGTACAATTTTTGTGCTTGCGATGCACCTTTTGATGCATTGCGAGATGCATCAAAAGATGCATCGCAAGTGTAATTACTGTTGTGCATTAATACTGTTTTGTGCATCGCGATGCAAGTGTAATATTGTAAATCGTGATGCACAAAAATAATACTTTCTAATACAATTTTATGCATCGTGATGCACAATTTGATGCATCGTAAGTGTAATGTTGTGCATTAGTACTATTTTGTGCATCGCAATAGACTTTTGAAGCATCGCAAGTGTAATGTTTTGTAAAGCAATGCATAGAATGGTACTTTTTAGTGCAACCTTGTGCATTGCGGTGCACACTTTGTTGCATTACAAGTGTAATGTTATCTATTAGTAATATTTTGTGTATCGCAATGCACAAAAAAATATATTTTTTGTGCATTGCGATGCAGTAATTTGTGCATTGCGATGCATCAATTTTTGTATCATGATGCATATCGTGTCTATTCCGTATTTTTTAAGGACATAGATGATATTTCGTAAAAAACATATTTTTTCCGATTTAAAATAATTATAGGGGATTAAAGTAGTTAAAAATTTATTAACCGGTACCGAGTTGAATTTCACCCTTATACAAACGAATATATTATCCAAAAATTGATCAAAGAAATCAAAATGCTTCTCTTCTGTTAGGACGGAGTTTGTAAAAAGAAACGTTTTGTTAGCGGATTTCATAATTAAAAAAAAAAACAGTTCTTTTTTATTTCCTTACTTTTAGTTATTTATTATTACGCCTTTCGTTTCATGCAAAAAATTTAAGTTTGATATGCCTATTAATTAAGTACTTCCCCGTTCCACTCAAATAATTCACGTTTAAAAAGTCTAATAACTAAGGGATATATAAGTAGTATTAGAGTTTGTGATAATTAAAAAAAATATTTGAGCATAATCAAAATATTATAATATATGTGGGGGTAAAGTTGAAAGGTTCATGAAAATTGTAAGCATAATTTTTTTAAGTGGACTCTTTATGTAAAATATTTTCAAATAAAATAATCGACTCTTTACATAGAACGGAGAAAGCATTATATTAGTAGCATTAAAATTGGACATTATTAGAGGAATGTTTGAGTATAATTAAAATGATTATAACATATGTTTATGATAAAGTTGAAAGATTAAGGAACTAGAAAGAATAATTTTTAAAAGTTAATTTTTTAAGTGTAATATTGCAAAATAAAATAATAATTGCATGGAAGGGGAAAAAAAATATTTTTATTTTTATTTTTGGGTGCGTGTTTGTCCAACAATTAAGGATAAGTTGGTTGATCTAACTTGTGCCAAAAATTGCATTGGATGAAAGTCAAACCTAATATTGGGGTGCGTAGCTCCAAAAGTTTTCCTAACAACCTTTGTGACTCACAAAGGAATATTTAGCTCATTTATTTAAGTTGCTTATTTCAAAATTTTAAGTGAACAGTTTCTTTAAAAGGAATATTTCGATTCAGATTTGTAGTCTTCAAATAAATACTCTCTTCAGATATTCAGTGATTACTTTACTGGTTAGAGTTTCACTCTCCCTGTTATTGGTCCCAGATACTGATTAGAGTTTCACTCTCCCTGTTATTGGTCCCAGAGTCAAATCTCGTTAGGGTCTTTGGAATCAGTGATTACTTTACTGGTTAGAGTTTCACTCTCCCTGTTATTGGTCCCAGATACTGATTAGAGTTTCACTCTCCCTGTTATTGGTCCCAGAGTCAAATCTCGTTAGGGTCTTTGGAAGTTTAGGATAGATTTAGGATATAAAAAAAAAAAATACTCCCTCCTCCGTAAAAAAAAAAAAAAAATACTCCCCTCTCCGTTCCAGATAAAAAGTATACTATATTATTTTGGAATGTTTCACTTAAAGAGTTTACTTTCAAAAAATTATATTTATAATTTTCATAATCTTTCACCTTTACCCTACACATGTGTGGTAATTATCTTAGTTGTGATTAAATATTTTTATAATTATGACCAAATTCAATTACACTAACATATCCCTTAATAATTAAACTTTTTAAATATAAACTATTTGGGTAAAATGGAAGGAATATTTATTAATTAAATTGTGACCAAGTGATAATAAGAATCGTTCTTAAGGGTGGCCCAGTGATAGAGCTGGGGCTTTACAGAGTGTGAGGTCTCAGGTTTGATCCCTTCTCACGCTCCCTTAGGACATAAAAAAAAAAAAAAGAAAGTGATAATAAGAATCGTTCCTCAAAATTTACATGAATAGATTCAATCTTCTGAGTGACAGAGTGATACTAAGAATCATTCCTCAAAATTCACATGAATAAATTCAATTCCGAACATAGCTTTTGCCTTTTGGAGAAAACAAAAAAACACAAACAAAACCTCGAGTATTGGTGGGTTCCAAATATTCACATATAACTTCATTTGGATAGTAAACACAAGAAGATATTTTATCGTTTTCTATGCACCACGACTAATAATCGCATTACGATCAATAATTGTATATTTTAGTGTCAAAATAAATGAAACCTCACTTTTAAAATTACTTTATAACTTTAGTGGTTTGCTATTAGACTTGGAGTCCATTTGATCGTGTATTTTTGTCAAAATACAAAGATAAAACAAAATTTATTTGTGAAAATTGGAATTTATAATATTTTTTTTAAAATGCAGGCTTTAAAACGCTGTTAAAAAAAAAGACTATGTTTTAAAATAGTATCTCAAACACATTTATAAAAAAAAAGATACATTTAAAAAAAAAACGCGCTTTATAAAAGCTGCGTTTTTAGCACTAAACTGACTCTTGATATACCATGTAAACATGTCATAGACCATTAAATACACCATCTATATTTGACTTTTTAAATCAAACATACTACTCCCTTCGTCCCTAAATTATTGTCTTCCTTTCCTTTTTCGTTCGTTTTAAAATAATTATTTTGTTTGAAATTTTCTTTTTTAGAACATCACTTTTACTATTTTACCCTTATTTTTTCTTCCTACTTTAATTATGGGCCACATACACATGGACATTAAAGGAAACAACACACTTTTTCAATACTATTCCAATATTAATAATCAAGTCAATTGAGTTTTCTTAATCCGTGTGCCGGGTCAACCCAGACAATAATTTAGGGACGGAGGGAGTATCTTTTAAACAAAAATTTGACATGTATATATATTTTTTAAAACCATAAAATACGTAATTTTTAACATTTTTTTAAATATTACTCCCTCTGTTCCAGGCAAAAAGTCCACTTTTGACTTTTTTTGGTCAACTAAACTATAGTTTGACCAATAATTAACATAAATCTAGTGATTTTTACAAAATTATTAAAGTTGTAATTTATAGTATTATTAAGATAGTTTTTAATTAATAAAATATTATTTCTTAAAATATAAGTAAAGTATGTAAATTTTTTATTTAATTTAGTTTTATGTTGATTTCTATAAAAGGAAAGTTGACTCTTTGCCTGGAACGGAGGGAGTATGAATTACGTATTTTATAATTTTAAAAAATTAAAAAAATAAATATTAAATTTTGATTTAAAAAATTGTCGGACAATAGCTTAGGAAGGAAGAGGGTGTTTTCTTTTCTCTGTAAACATGACTTGGTCAAAACAAATTCCAACCAACCACGGTTAAAATTTCCCCCTCCAATAAAACGCATGCCTTACCTCCTTCCCCTCACTCTGCCTCTGTCATCAAAGCTCACACACTCCCTTCTCCTCTACGGTTACAGAAATACTCCGGCGGCATGCTTCAACTTCACCGGCAACCACACAACTAACCAGAAAAAAATGACTATCTTCAGCAACACTGGCGGCGGTGGTTTTGTTGCCGGAAAACAAGTCTTCCCTGTCGATTACGAAACCGAGGTTTCTCAACGACTAGTTGACGCTGCGCACTCTAACGATCTCAAGGCGGCGTTTGATTGCTTAACTGATCCTTTCGTCGACGTCAATTTCATTGGTACTGTGTGCTTGAGAGCTCGGAAGACCGAGATTTTGTTGCATGATGAGTCGGCAAATGAAGTTCGTGTGGAGTTTGAAGAGTTCAAAACGGAGGTCAATGCGTTGTTCCTCGCCGCTCATGCCGGCAATGCGACGCTCGTTACGAAATTACTGGTAATATTTTTGCACGAGTTTCGTGAAATTTTTATGTTATTCTTCATATTTCAGAATTTTTTTTTTTTTTGCATTTTATTTTCGATTAATTTGGGTGAGATGGAATTTGAATTCAGTTTGGTGTGGCTGTTTGAATCTCGCATTGAAGCGATCGTTTTCAAATTTGAATTTTGTCTGTTGGCAGTACGGAATTGTACATTTACTGATTTGACATGTTGACTTTTCAAACTAACTATGACAATTTCTTGGTGATAGCGAATAAAATTATAACCATTATATGCTACATAAAGTACCATAAGAAAAAATAATTTCTTAACCAATCTACTGTTGGAAAATAATACATTCACAGAATTTAATTACAGAATTATTTACATCATGTTCTAAAGAATTATATGCTTTAAAAGCGTGATGTAATGAAGTTTGTAGATAAATTTTGTAGATATAGCATTAATCTTTGGAAATATCAATTTGACCATCATACTTTACATTTGCAAATTAAACCTAATGCGTTAACTTTTGTCAAAAATTTAACCTTAGGTTTTTTTTCTTTTTTCCTCGAGGAAAGGAGAGTGGCACCCCTAAATATTTATCCTTGGCTCTCTAAACATTCAAACATGCTGATGTGCATTTTTTGCAACCCATGAATTTTATTAAATATTTTAATGGTGAGAGACGATGTTATAATATTGAATAATTTTGGTTTTAATTTTAAGCACTAGTATAAGTATGATGGTCACGTTTACAAATCTGAAAGTACGATGGTTAAACTGGTGTTACCCAAGTAGTACGAGGCTAAAAAAGTAGTTTTTCCTAAACCATAGGTTTAATAGTTTTGAAAATCTGGTAACTCTAGTTGATATTTATTTTAAAAGAATTGACTTTGAAAAGTAAAAAATGCGGCTCTGTTTAAAGGGAGTATTTGTGTTTATTTTGTTTATGGGAGCTAAATAGAGTAAGTAGTATAATAATGATAGCATAAAATTTAATGGAGGTACTGTGCATTCAGTAAACTGAATTGAAATCATACTTGCAAGTAGAGCAATACTAGAGTCGTTTGCCGTGCTCATTTTGAATTTCATGGATTGGCAGTTCAGAATTCACATTTAATATGATCAATGTCAAATTTCATATTTTATGAAGTAGATTCCGAGTTCAATTTTTTTGGGAATTAAATTGATGAAACTGAAATATTGCTGTCTTGATAGATTAGGTGAGATTACGTGTACATTTGATTATAGGGAGAGCTTTAGGAAAAAAATGTGAAAGGTTAATGTAGCGGGAAAGGAGGATAAAGAAGTTTATAAATATGCTTAACTTTATAAAAATAGGTATACACTCCACTCGGGGATCGAAAACGAGCCAATTCTTGACGAGTGGACTTATTTATCATTTCTCCAAACTTAAGAATGAATAAACAACTCTGAACACTTAAGCTATGTGACAACCAAATTATGAAGATGATGATATCATTTTGATAAAGCACTTTTTTGTGCGTTTAGAGCGTCGGAGCTAATGTAAACCAGAAACTGTTCCGTGGATATGCTACAACAGCAGCAGTTAGGGAGGGCCATATTGAGATATTGGAGATACTATTGGATAGTGGGGCTTCTCAGCCTGCATGCGAGGAGGCTTTGCTTGAGGCAAGCTATCTGGGACGGGCCCGGCCTGCTGAGATTCTGATGGGCTCCGAGATGATTCGCCAACATGTGGCAGTACATGCTCTTGTGAATGCATCCTGCAGAGGATTCGTTGATGTTGTTGACACACTCGTTAAGGTACAATTACGTGATAATGTTCTATGTCCATCATGCATGTGGAGAATTCTAATCGTTTACTTCACATCACAGTCTGATTTACAAAGCAAGAATAATAATTGCATACAACAGTTAATCTGACGTGGATAATTTTAATAAGTATCATGAATTAAAATTAATGAATTTTCAGAAAGAACTTCTTGATTTAAGTACAAAATTTCCTGTCATGTGCATTTCTGTGAAAAAATAAATAAGAATAGTGGTGGCTATTCAGATCAACAATGGAGAGAGCCTAACTTAATGCACGGTATGCTTGATCAACTGAAACTCACAATGACGTTTGTGCCTTTGGTTGGTGGCAGTGTGGAGTGGATATTAATGCAACTACACGGGTTCTGCTTCGGTCTTCAAAGCCTTCTCTACATGCTAATGTTGATTGTAATGCCCTTGTTGCGGCAATTGTTAGTAGGCAAATCTCTATTGTCCGGCTTCTCTTACAGGTAAATCTCTTGGTGCATTCAACATTATCACTATATTTCGTTATTTTGAGATGGATCCTTTTCCAAGAACTGCTTTTTACAAAATGCACAATGTTGGGTACACTGTTTTAGTATTCGCCAACAATGGTTAAACAAATGTTAGACAGCACTGAGTGTGGTTTCATGTTCACTGCAAAACTGCTATACATGTGCCTCACTCACATGTTTCATTCTCCCTCTGTCCCTAAATTATTGTCTTGTTCGACCCGGCACACGGATTAAGAAAAAACAATTGACTTGATTATTAATATTGGTATAGTGTGTAGTTTCCTGTGACGTCCATGTGTATGTGGCCCATAATTAAAGTAGAGAGAAAAAGTAAGGGTAAAATGGTAAAAGGATGTCCTAAAAAGGAAAGTTTCAAACAAGACAATTATTTAGAGATGGACAAAAGAGGAAAGCAAGACAATAATTTAGGGACGGAGGAGTATTAGGCGCAGAGTCAGGATCTCTGTTTATGGAAGAAAAGATGATGTTAACGTGTTCTTCTACATCCATATTCTTCTTAACGAGTTTGGTGCCAAAAACTTAATTCCACCTTTCAACAGAATGAACCGAAAACCCAAACTATTAATAAATACTGCTTTTTCTAGAAGAAATTTCTTTTTTTGGTAATTAAATTTCATTCAGACAAAACAAGAATTTACAAAAATCTCAGGGGCATAACCTGCATACAAACTACATTATGTATCAAGAAGAAATTTCTGTTGAATACTACTTCCCCTGTACAAAAAGAAGGCACGTTTTGACTTTTTTTGGTCAATTTGACCAATTTTTAGATTGATATCTAACTTATTTTTATTTAGTTATAGTACATAAAACTTTAACCTTTGGAAACTACACTAAAAGTAATATAATCAACGTGTTTTATGATTTTTGAAAAAAATAAAATTAGATCCTTGTCAAATATCCATTGGAAAATTGGTCACAAAGCGTCCCACATCTTTTGGAATGGAGGGAGTAGTGAAATGGAGTTCTCAAATTGAATTGGGGGCAATTCCTATACCCTCAACCCCCAATGGCATGTGAATGCCAGAATTTAGCTCCATCAGCATCATATGAACCTATAAGATGAATTGTGAGGACCAGAGGCTTGTTCTTTAGATTTGTTTTTCTTTACTCCACTCCACAGTCTACATATATTATGATATTAGCGCATCACACCGCTCTACCATTGAAAATATGAAATGTTCTTTGTGCTATGGAAGCAGGGGAATGCGAGAACAGACACCAAGGTGAGACTGGGAGCCTGGTCATGGGACATGTCTACAGGCGAGGAATTTCGAGTGGGAGCTGGACTAGCTGAACCCTATAGCATCATTTGGTGTGCAGTGGAATATTTTGAAGACACTGGTGCCATCTTACGTATGCTCCTCAAACATCTCTCCCCTAACATTCCTCATTTAGGGAGGACAATTATCCACCACGCCATCCTTTGTGATAATACAAGAGCAGTCGAGTTGCTTTTAAAGTGCAATGCAGATGCAGAATTCCCAGTTGAAACAGTCAAAAGAACAGAATTCCGTGCAATACATTTGGCTGCACGACTGGGGCTTGATAAGGTCCTCCAACACTTGATTAATTTCCGCTGTAATCTCAATTCCAAAACCGAATCTGGTGAAACGGCATTAATGATTTGTGCAAGGTTTAAGCATGTTGAGTGTCTTAAACTTCTGGCAGCAGCGGGTGCTGACTTTGGTCTGGTCAATGTGGCTGGGCAATGCACTCTGTCAATTGCTGGATTAATGCGATGGGCACTTGGCTTCCAGCAAGCTGTTCTAGACGTAATTCAAGCTGGTAAAATTCCTCAATCCAGCAATGCAGCAGTATTTTCTCCTTTAATGTTTGTGACTCGAGCCAACAACATTGAGGCCTTGAAAAAGATGATTGAGCAACCAGGAATTGATCTTGATGAACAAGATCAAAATGGATTCTCAGCTGTTATGGTTGCGGTTACAGGTGGTCACGTGGATGCTTTTCAGTTACTTGTTTATGCTGGAGCAGATGTAAAGCTTCAGAATAAGTATGGTGAAACAGCAATGAGCCTCTCCGAAGCAAGTCGGAACAGTGATGCATTTGAAAAGGTAATGCTTGAATACGCCCTTGCAAGAGGAAATCTATCTTCTGGTGGAATTTATTCTCTACATCGTGCTGCCCGTCGCGGTGACCTGGACACAGTTCGTGCGTTTACTAGTGGGGAAAATGATGTTAATGTCTCTGATAGCGATGGATACACCCCACTCATGTTAGCAGCAAGAGAAGGTCACAGGAGTATCTGTGAGCTTCTAATCTCATGTGGGGCAAAATGTGATATTGAAAATGCAAAACACGAGACTGCCCTTGGTCTGGCACGGAAAAATGGTTTGGGGAACGACGCTGAACGCGTGTTACTGGATGAGCTCGCTCGAAGGCTCGTGTTGAGCGGGGCCCGCGTGAAGAAGCACTGCAAAGCGGGTAAAGGAGCTCCACACAAGAAGTTACTGAAGATGGTTGAGAGTGCTGGATTGTTGAGGTGGGGGAAATCAAGTAAGAGAAATGTGATCTGTAGAGGAGCCGAGGTGGGTCCCAGTGCATCATTCCGATTGAATCGTAGGAGGAAGTTTGATGACGATGAACCGGGAATTTTCCGGGTGGTCACGACGAGGAACAAGGAGATACATTTTGTGTGTGAGGGCGGTGTCGAAATGGCTGAGCTATGGGTGAGGGGAATCAAGCTTGTGACTCGAGAAGCTATTTTTGGCAAGAAACTGGGAGATGCATAAATCATGCATTTTTTAGACTAATCATATATTAGGGCTTTTTTTCTTGTACATAAGCTGGGGAGATATTTCCACAAAACCAGAGATTCTCGTTTCGTGTAAGGCATTCCTTCTTCGTCTCGGTAAAATGTATAATTTCGGTCTTTGTGCCTACGACCGCTTTACGAATCATGGTTACTGAAACTGAATTCACTTGCGCCTGGTATGTTGAAGAAATTACACTGCAATATGTATCAAACTTCACCCTTAACTAACTAACTGACTGGGCTCCACTTGTAACAACTAACTGCCTACTAAACTTAATTACAATACTACCCTTGTTAATTGCCTTTGCACTTTGTTTTGCTGCTGCGATCCCATATGCATCCCATCTGTTTGGATGCATATTTAAGCTTTTCATCTCCCCCACACACACACACACTCAAGCTGAAGGTGGAAATATTATTGAACACATTCAGCTTGGCAAGTAAATAAATCAAACGATCAAAAGGTAAGGCCTTTGTGAAGAGATTTGCAGGCTGGTCTTTAGTGGAGATGTGATGAGCGGTGATGATACCTTGGACTAGTTTTTCACGAACTAGGTGACTATCGATTTCTATATGTTTAGTCCTTTCATGGAATACATGATTTGCAGCTATATAAAGAGCTGATTGGTTGTCACTTGCAAGGGAACTGACACAAGATTATGAACTACCAAATCTGATATGAGAGCCAATAACCAAGTAATTTTAGTGCAAGTGGAGGCAACTGGCAAGGGCTCTATGTTCTGCTTGTATGTTGTTTCTTGCATTTCGAGGACACCAAAGAGGAACGAGAGAATACAAAAACCAGTTAATGACCTTCTGGTGGTTGGACATGTGGCCCAATCAGCATCACTAAACACAGTGAGATTGAGAGAAGGAGAGTATAACAAGCCTTGTCCAAGAGTACCCTTTAAGTATTTAACTAATTTGAGAGAAACAACCATGTGAGGAGATCTAGGGTGTGAGAGAAACTGGCTCAAAATGCGAGGTTTGGCCTAGTATTTGTCGCATACACTAGTCATCCAATAAGTATATGAACTTGGATCAGGAAGAAGATCACCCTTATCTACAGTCAAAGTATGATGGCTTTCCATAGGGATTTTGATAGGGTGAGCATTCTCAAGACCAGTGTCCTTGAGAATATCAAGAGTATACATACTTATGTTGATGCAAATAGATGCCCTTCTCCGACCTTGCAATCTCCAGGCCTAGGAAATACTTCAAAGCACCATGCTCCTTAAAAGTTTGATTGAGAGTGAAGATAAGATTTCACAAAATCAATGAGAGATAAGTCATTGCTTGTGATAATCATGTTGATCGGTAGTAACGTACTAGCTCAGTAAATAGGCTAGAGGTGGGGGAGTGAATAACCTATCTTACCCAAATTAAAGCCTATCTTACTCAAATTAAAATTTCTTTCAAAATTTCAATTCAAAAGTGTGTGTTTCATAACAAGAGTAAACATTAGTAAATGTTAGGAATATGTCTTCCCAACTCCTCTATTCTTCAGCATATTTTAAGACAGTGATTTGCTTGTTACCTTTACAACGCATGCATGAGTGGCTAAAAGGGCTGCGTACCGATTAGCGTGGCAACTTGTTCGAACAATGCATAGGTCTTTAGACTAGCTAGGAAGTCTCTGTACATGTCCGAGTCTTTGTCCTACCAACTGATGATGATCTCTCCAATGGATTAGCTCAATAAGTGCCAGCAGATATCTCACCAATAGACATCTCAACAGCAGTTGTCTCACCAGCAGATATCTCAACAGCAGTTGTCTCACCAGCAGATATCTCAACAGCAGTTGTCTCACTAGCAGAATATCTCTCCAGCAGACACCACTTTAGCAGTTATACAACGACAGATATCTCAGTATTAGCCATGCTCTCTATAAGTCTATTGCAAGAGTGCTACGAAGGTTAAAGAGAAACATCAGTCGCTCTCTAAGCAATAAAGTCTACAAAGATTTGCAAAAGATACGTTGCAAATCTCCCTGACAGCTTAAAGATACGCATTGATGTCTGAGCCCTTTGTTTAAACCTTTAGACATTTCCTCTTTGTGCTTGGTCCCAGTCTTCAAGACGCATCCTATAAAAGTCAAGTCACAGTGCGCTTGAACCCAGGCCTGCACGTCAAGTCACATCTTCTCTCAACCTGATTCCCGGACAGAAATCAAGAAATGATCTTCACAAAGATTTTTACCCAATAGATCATACGATGTACTCTAATAAATTGAAGAACAAACCTTTCAATGGGCAGAAATCAATTCAAGTCACAACGGATCCTTCATTCTCTCTGCCTATAAAAGAACCTCTCATTCCCCTTCAAGTGTGCGCGCAAGTGTAGTGAGAACACAAAAAGTGGGAAAAACACAAGTGTAAGAACAAACACTTTGTGGGAGAGTTATCTGAAATTCATAAGGCAAGAAGCTTCGCTTAATCAAGAATCTTTTTCTTGATTTGAGTTCTTTCTTCCTTCGAAAGACTTAGTCTCTTCAGTGGCCATACTCCAAATCCATAGCTAGAGACTAAGCACTCCGCCTACTTGTTGGGAATATTCACCTATTCACTTATCATAAAACATCTAAGTGAATATTACTTAATTACTGAAGATTTTCTTGTAACCATCACTTATCTAGGATTAGAATAACTTGTTTAGATTTGATTAGTGGCCTGTGTTCTACATACTTAGTTATTCATCCTTAGATCATCCTGGCTCATTATGACAGAAAAATAAATAGAGTGACTATCAAAGACTCAAGACTGCTACGGATCTTCTTGGAACACTAAGCCTCAAACTGATAAACAGAAGCTGAAGGAAGTATCATCGACTGATCTATACAAGGCCTTCAGCGACTAATGTCCAACCTATGTCTCGGAACTCACATCAGTTAATCAAGACCTCAACAGACATAAAAGAATATATTTTTAGATTCTCTAAAAATATATCTTCTACACAAATCTTGATCAAAGTACTGTTGTTCACATGGCCTAAGTACTAAGCGATGTGACAACAATATAAAGTTTCTCAAACACGTAAAGTCTTCCCTAGAAGATCTTACTGTCCTCTTAAAAAAACTCCATATCCCGAATTTAGCCTTCAAGACTTTGAAATCAACCGCTACAAGATAAATTACAACAGTTGAATTCAAACTTCTTTCAACGGCTACTCACATCTCTCTCCCTATAAATACCCCAGGTTTCTGCTCAGGCGGTGTGTGGACATCGGTGGAAAATTGCACTAACAATACACCAAGAGCAAGTGCTAGTGGAAAGAGAGAAAGATATAGTGGTATATAAGAGTAATACACTTGTGAAGTTAGAGTATATTCAAGTGTGCCTAATCAGTCATCTACCGATTGCCCTTGAAGCTCATCTCCATCAGCCTCTCAAAAGATTGAAGGATAAAACTTCACTCTGTGAGCGCCCCGATCCCGCAGGATCTTTCCCACGGGGGGACTTTTTTTGCTCGTGTCTTGTGGTTTTCCTCTATTTTATTTTATGGTTTGATAAACATGAAAATCATGTTTATCTTGAAAAATAGAGTCTCCACTCTCATTTATAAGTAAACGGGAGAAAAATTTTAGATTATGGGTTCGGGAGCCAAGTTACGAATCGGGAAGGTTTTATGCACCCAATTCGCCCTTTCGGTCTCTACACATTTGCATACTCATATTTAATTATTGCAAGTTTATTTATTTACAGAATATAAATTGCACGTATTTACAAAATATATTTACAATGTATTTGAAATAATTACATGCATTTATTACATCTATTTACATCTCTAAACTAACGAACGAAAGTGTTTATCTTCTGTCGTTTTACAAAAAATCGGGTCAAGTTCTAGGTCGTTGTATTATACTGGATCAAGCTAGCTCGTAGCTTGACCGTTGTGCTCCCACTGCTACCAATCGAGGAAAGGAAGACTTACGTTTTGTGTGTGTTGAGATAGAGTCAATACTCTTTTCTCTTTTCTTTCTCTCTTTTCTTCCTCAAAAAGAGGCTTGATAGAGAGAATCGAGCATATTGTAGAGAGCTCTGATCATCTCTATTTATAGGAGGCCTGGGCTAAAGGAAACCCGTGGAGGCAAGTTTGGAGGAAGCTTCCTCTTCAGCAGCTGGCTGCTGAACTGTTGGGAAAATGAAAGTTTGGTGCGCTGCGCACCTGGCATGGTGCCCGCGCACCAAACCCTGTTTGGGTGTATTGGCGCACCACAAATGTCTTCAGTGCACCAAACCCTGTTTTTGACTTTTCCAAGCTTTGTATCTTGCACTTTGACCCTTCTAAGCTGTGTATCTTCAGTTTAGACCCTTGATATTGATCTAACGGAACATTTGTTTGTGTGTTGGACGTCGTTAGTCCGTTGTGTCTTCGAGTTTGACCCTTGATGTTGATCTAACCAAAGTTTGTTGTATTTGTTGGACGTTGGCAGTCCGTTGTGTACGTTGTTTCCTGAAATAATCATAGAAACATGTGTTAGTCCATTTATAAATAAACAGTTATTTATTGGACAATTCGTATAATGTAGGTGTACGAATTCTGGGTGTCTACAAAGCCCCTCGACTACGTTTACTTAGAAGTAAGCGAGCGTCGTCAAAAAAAGAATAGACATCTAGTTTCGTACTAGCAGTTGGATGGTCAAACTCTGCATCAGAGTTTGTGTG
The DNA here is from genome assembly GCA_016624345.1 of Platycodon grandiflorus. Classification (NCBI taxonomy): domain Eukaryota; kingdom Viridiplantae; phylum Streptophyta; class Magnoliopsida; order Asterales; family Campanulaceae; genus Platycodon; species Platycodon grandiflorus. The sequence continues at coordinate 42,407,003 of CM028362.1, read as the reverse complement.
ACCATGTGTATATGTGTGTGGGTGACAACGTGTGTCAAAAAGTGACCGAATCTCTAGGGGAGACTGCCTACGTATCCCTATAAAGAGAATCAGGTCAAAACGTAGTTCAAATCTCTTCAGGGAAGAAATTTAAAACGTCAGATATGCTGTGGATGAGCGACAGGGTCTGCTCTGTGGTGACCGGATCTCCAGGGGAGACTACCTACGTATCTCTATAAAGAGAATCAGGTCAAAACGTAGTTCAAATCTCTTCAGGGAAGAAATTTGAAACGTGAAAGATGTAGTGTGTGAATGGTGCACTTCCGGACCCCGGGTCTATACCGGAGCAGTCACATCTCTTCTTTGGATCAACCCACGGTGAGTTTTCGAAAAACCCATTTGTTCCGCAAAGTAGGCTAAATTTGAGATTTTTGTATGATGCCTTGATGTTAATCCTGCAATTTTTAGTATCCAAGTAGCAAATATATGTTGTTGCATGTTGAAGCTAAGCAAAAAATGTGAATTTACACAATATGGGTATAAAAAAATATGTATGTTTGTGGATTTTGCATGTTTAAAGTGCTCACTTTAATTGCAAATATGAACATGTTAGCATAAACATTTCTCGAAATTGAGAGTATGTACATGTAGAGGGATGAACAAATATGGAAACCCCCAAGTTGATTTTGTCGGGGTGGCTCGAAATGTGCGAATTTTTCTTGCTCGAAGTTGCGCGAAAGACACACACCAACTGTTTGAAAAAAAGCTTCAATGCAGAAAAGTGAAGAAAAACTCTCACTAAATACTTGAAAAATATTTTATTTTGATCCCGGGATCCTAGGGATGTAGAGTTTCTTAGTTTTTTTGTTTGTTTTTTAGTTATTTTCCTTTCTTTGCGATCTATCTGTATTTCCTTTTCGAGGTCAGGCTCCTCCGTCCTCCCATTTATAAGGGCCAGGCTGGTTGTCCCCCTCAAGTTTGTATGCTTTTTATTTCTTATCAATAAAATTTAGCAGGGTGCCGCCCCTGTTTCCCTTAAAAAAAAAAAAAAAAGGGATTTGGAGCATGTATGAAAAAAATAAAAAAATTTTTTTTTTTTTTTTTGCAAATATGAATGAAATGACATGCATGTGCATTTATATTACCGACATAGAAAATGTGTGCTTTGTACTGACACGCTGGAATTTTTGTTGTTTGTTTGTTTGTTTAGCAATCACGGAGGAGGATTACTCGCATCCGGGCGAACGGGGACATGGTGAGGGAGATCTATGATCGACTCCTTCAGCTGATTCAGGAGAGGGTGAAATGGTACTTGTCTTGGTACGTTCATCCAGAACTTGGGTGGTTTCATCGGCTACAGCAACATCCATGAGGTGTTGCGGTGCTTCTGGTGGGACACTACCCACACCTTCCATCTTCAGTGGGGCGAGGTAACTATGACGCCTGCTAATTTTTTGGCGATCACGGGGCTACCGATTGGTCGGGTCCGGGCTATCGAGCCGGACTTTCAGCTACGAGATCGTCCTGATGCCGTTGCTCAGTTGTTGGGGTTCACACCGGTGTACAAGAGTTTTGACGAGATCCCCGTCAGCTACATTAGGGAGTGGCTGTCACGACCCGACCCGAGATCCTATTTGGTATCTCGTCCGGTTCGCGAGACGGGACACAAAATGCACAATTTCAAAATCACTTTTCATGCATAAAACCCTGTAATGCAAGTGTATGTTTATTTTGAAAACCAAACAACACATCACGGCATACAAAAGCCGGAAACGATCACATAACATAACCAACAACCCACGAGCTAAGGGGCTCGGGACCAAACATGTAACATTATCAGAGTGCGCGGAATAGTAAAGTTAAGTAATGTTTACAAAAGCCTGACATCCATGTCGGCATCTACAAAAGAATATGAATTAATAACATGTACGGGACTTCTACCCAACATTACACTGTTTAGATAACACATGTACCCTCGGCCTCACCAAAAGAAAATACCAAGGCTCAAGGAGCACTACCAAAAGAATGACTGCCGAATACACCGGACGGCGACTGATCACTGGGGGTTTCTCGCAGGCTCGGGATCTAAGGAAAACAATAAACAATGGACGGGGTGAGTTATAAAACTTAATAAGCTACTAATGCAACAAGATGGCATGCGAAATGCAAACAGTAATAAGAATCATATATATATCATGGTTGGCATAATATAATCATTTCCAATCATCATCACGTCAAGTAACTCATAACATAAGTCACGTAGCATGCAACTCACATAGGTGCGATAAGTAACACATATAAAAGGATACCGTCGAGGTACACCTCCGACAAACCAACTTCCAACCAACCAACCAATAATACCAAATGAAGAAACCGTTGATGTCGTACCCGATCATCGAACCAATTAACCAAAAACCAAAGGTGAACCGTTTACCGTATCCACGTCGACGTGAAGACTCGGTCCCCAACGACCCGAGAAACAATCACGGTATAGCTTACCAAGGTCGCGTTTATTCCGTACAACACTTAGCGCTATAACCCCTACCGCGGCCAACGGTAGGGCGAGGCCTGATGTATTGGCCTTCGGCTATTACGTAGCCCGGCTCACGCAATAACCGAGCGTCAATACACCTCCAACAAATATGCCATGGACTTAAAACAATGCTCAAGTAGATGTTTACTCGACACATTAACTAATCAACCAAATGTTCAAGTAATGTTTACTTAACATTAAATAAAAGCATTACACTCCAAAGTAGGGAGTATAACGACACCAACAATAACATGCTAATGTACACCAAATAATTCTAGTACACATAGCCATAAAATACCAACATCAAATTCAACACAATACCATTATACGTGTATCGCGTAACCAATTCCCCAATGGGTCTCTCGAGCATCCAAAAAGCTCACAAAACACACACGTGGTCACATTAAATTATCAAACCCTAACCGACTCCGCTAGAGTCATTTTAGGTTACTAATGACAACGAGTTACGAAAATGGTCTTGCACTTTAATCCTAACACATTATCGCCCAATATCGAGTTTCCCAACATCATAGGGTAACTACCAACACACTTCACAAGTCCAAAAATGGCATTCATGGCAAGAATCACATATACACGTATCTAGCATGGTAACTTTACGTAATGGAAGTCTAGGATGCCATAAAAGACGTAAAACGAGAAGAAGAGGGGGTAGTAGCTTACCTCTCGTCGGAAAAAGTGAAGAAAAACGGAAACTAATCGGTAGGAAAGCTTCCTTTCGTCGAGAGCTCCGCAATGGTGTGGTCGGATCGTCGAGACTCCTTCGAAATCTCAAGAAGCTCTCACTTTCTCACTCTAAACTCTCTCCTTTCTCTCTCTATGTTCTATGGCAAGAAGGGGTGAAAATGAGAGTGTTAGACACTCTTTTGGTGGCTTTATGTGGCTGAAAAGAGGGTAAGGCTCGGCTGGGTGACATGGCCTAACAAGGGCCACTCATTTTGAACAAAAGAGGGTTTTCGCGCAAAGAATACAATCTGAATTGCTTCGCACGGCCGTGCCAGACAAGCTGCACGGTCGTGCCAACCTCGCACGGCCGTGCCATATCACATGCACGGTCGTGCCAACCCTATCTTGCCAAGTCTGGACACTGGATGGCTTCGCACGGCCGTGCCAACATGGCTGCACGGTCGTGCCACCCTTAAATCTCAGTACAACCTCACTGGAAGGCCTCGCACGGCCGTGCCACCCAGGCTGCACGGTCGTGCCAAGGCTTGTAGGCCAAATACAGCTTGTTTTCTCTCTATTTCCTAGTCCCGATCACTCCTTGCTTAAAACGCGTCTTAAGAGCGATGAATTAAAAGGTTTAAGCAACAATATATCACACGAAACTCATGTATTTATTCACGATAAAATGATGTAAATGATGAAATGAGATATAGAAAAATGTACATGAAATTATATATGATGAAATGATGCAAATGATGCGGGCGTTACATTCTCACCCCCTTAGAATAAATTCGTCCGCGAATTTACTTACCAACTCCATTGAACAACGCGGGATATTTTTCACGCATCTCCTGCTCAGTCTCCCAAGTGGCCTCCTCGACATTGTGATTCCTCCACAACACTTTCACGAGGGGTATGGTCTTTGTCCTCAATACTTGCTCCTTCCTATCCAAAATCTGTACCGGTTGTTCAACATACGAAAGGTCGGGTGTTAAATCCACCGGCTCATATTCCAACACATGCGAAGCATCCGTCAAATACTTCCGCAACATCGACACGTGAAACACCTCATGAATACCTGACATCGATGGCGGCAAGGCAAGTCTATATGCCAACTTTCCAACCCTTTCCAAGATCTCAAACGGTCCAATAAACCTCGGGGCCAATTTCCCTTTCTTTCCAAACCTCTTAACCCCAATCCGAGGCGAAACCTTCAAAAACACGTGATCACCGACCTCAAATTCAAGATCCCTACGTCTATTGTCGGCATAACTCTTTTGTCTGCTTTGGGCCGTTTTCAATCTTTCCCGAATAATTTTCACACTCTCCGCCGATTCATGTACCATCTCAGGACCCCACAACTTCGCTTCACCAACTTCATCCCAACAAATCGGAGAACGACACTTCCTACCATAAAGTGCCTCATACGGAGCCATCTCGATACTCGATTGATAACTATTATTGTAGGCGAACTCGATCAATGGCACATGCGAATCCCAAGTCCCCTTAAAGTCCATCGAGCAAGCTCTCAACATATCCTCAAGTATTTGAATCGTTCTCTCGGACTGTCCATCGGTCTGCGGGTGAAACGCTGTACTCAGGTTCAATTTCGTTCCCAAAGCATTCTGAAGTGACTGCCAAAACCGAGAAGTAAACCGCGGATCTCTATCCGACACAATGCTCACCGGCACCCCATGCAACCTCACAATCTCCTGAATATATAATGAAGCAAGCTTCTCTAATGAATCCGAAATCGCAATGGGAAGGAAATGAGCCGACTTAGTCAATCTATCGACAATAACCCAAACCGCATCATGACCCCGTCGAGTCCTCGGTAACCCTGTCACAAAATCCATTGCAATATTCTCCCATTTCCATTCCGGAATTTCCAAAGGTTGTAACAACCCAGCTGGTCTCTGATGCTCCGCTTTAATCCGTTGACAAGTCAAACATTTCGACACAAACTCGGCGATTTCCTTTTTCATTCCATTCCACCAAAAATTCTTCTTCAAATCCCGATACATCTTGGTACTCCCAGGGTGAATTGTGTATTTAGACTTATGAGCTTCATCTAACACTTGTCGTTTCACGTCCTCAATCGCCGGTACACAAACTCTTCCCCGAAATGTCAAAATACCATCACTATTCTTAGCAAAATCCGGGGTCTCACCCCCATCTAATCAATCAATCAATTTCTTCAATTCCGGATCACTCTCTTGGGTTTCCTTAATCCGCTGAAATAACACCGGAGTAGCTCGAATATTCGCAAAAATCACCCCATGGCTAGATTCACTAGGACCCCAATCACGAATGTCCTCTAGCATCTTCCATTCCCTAGTCATCAAGCAAGAAACATACGCCTTCCTACTCAGCGCATCTGCCACAACATTGGCTTTCCCCGGGTGATACAAAATAGTACAGTCATGATCCTTCAAACGTTCCATCCACCTTCGCTGCCGATTATTCAACTCCTTTTGCGAAAATAAATACTTAAGACTCTTATGATCAGTGAATACCTCAAATTTAGCCCCATACAAATAATGCTTCCATTTATGAAGAGCAAAAATAATCGCAGCCAACTCGAGATCGTATGTCGGGTAGTTCTGTTCATACTGAGTCAACTTCCGTGAAGCATAAGCAATGACCCTTCCGTTCTGCATCAAAACACAACCCAAACCTTCCTTCGAAGCATCACTGTAAATCACAAACCCATCATGTCCATTCGGCAATGCTAAGATAGGGGCCGTAGTCAACTTTTCCTTCAATTCCCGAAAACTCGCCTCACACTTGTCATTCCACACAAACTGCTTATTCTTCTGTGTCAAAGTCGTCAAAGGGGTTGCAATCTTAGAGAACCCTTCTATAAACCTCCGATAATAACCCGCTAACCCCAAGAAACTTCGAATCTCCGTCACCGACTCGGGCCTCTTCCAACTCACCACAGCCTCGATCTTTGTCGGATCAACTGAAATCCCCTTGCCTGACACTACATGACCCAAAAATGTTACCTCCTCCAACCAGAAGGCACACTTGCTAAACTTAGCATACAACTTCCTTTCCCTCAAAACTGTCAACACAATCCTCAAGTGCTTCTCGTGCTCCTCCCGAGACTTCGAGTACACCAAAATGTCATCGATGAAAACGACCACAAAACAATCAAGATATGGCAAGAACACCCTATTCATCAAATCCATAAACACCGCGGGTGCATTAGTCAACCCAAAGGGCATAACCACAAATTCAAAATGCCCATATCTAGTCCTAAATGCTGTCTTAGGAACATCCTCCTTTCTAACCTTCAACTGATGGTAGCCACTCCTAAGGTCGAGCTTGGAGTACACTACGGAACCTCGAAGCTGATCAAACAAGTCATCAATATGTGGGAGTGGGTATTTATTCTTAATTGTAACCTGATTCAACTCCCGGTAATCGATACATAACCTCAACGAACCATCCTTCTTCCTCACAAATAACACCGGTGCACCCCAAGGCGATACACTCGGTTTAATGAAACCCCGATCAAGTAACTCTTGTAACTGAATCTTTAATTCCTTCAACTCCGCCGGCGCCATGCGATACGGTGCTTTCGATATCGGCGCGGTACCCGGTAACAACTCGATACAAAACTCCAACTCTCTATCCGGAGGCATTTCATAGTCATCCGAAAAGACATCCGGAAATTCCCTCACAACTGCGACATCATCCATCATAACCACCCTTTTTGACTTGTCCACCACATAAGCCAAATACCCCGAACAACCACGATGCAACAACTTACGGGCTTTCAAAGCCGAAATAAGACGAACTCCACCCATACACTTATCACCAACAAACACAAAAGACGACATATTCGGCACATCAAAAGTAACAAACTTCTTACGACAGTCCACAACGGCATGGTGCGCATGCAACCAATCCATTCCCAAAATCACATCAAAATCCCGAATAGGCAAAACAACCAAATCGGCAGGTAAATGGTGGCCATCAACAATAACATCACAATTACGATAAACATCCGAAGCTACTTGGCACTCTCCCATCGGAGTAGACACCTCAAGTACATACGGCAAAGGTTCAGGCATATGATGCAAATGGCAGGCAAAATGCGATGCAATGTATGAATGAGATGATCCTGGGTCTATGAGAACTCGGGCTTTAACACTAGAGACGAGTAAGGTACCTCCTATGACATTGGTAGCTTCGGGCACCCTATTTTGGTCTAGGGCAAAAACTCGACCCTGAACTCTAGGACGACCCTCGTTGTCCCTCTTAACGGCCACATTCTGCTGCGCACCTCCTTGTTGGACCCCTTTATTCCTAGGGCAATCCCTCTGGAAGTGCGTGCCATCCCCACAAAGAACACATTTCCCTTGCTTCTTCCAACATCGGTCCTCAGTATGACCAGTCCTCAAGCAAAAATTACACGTCATCCCCTGGGCCCGCCGCCCCGTGCGGCGTTCCCCGATTTCCGTTCTCTCGTTGGTTCCGTCCCTCTCGCGGTTATTAGTCCCACGGTTACCCCGATTTCTCCACCTTGATGTCCCGTGTGGAGTCCCACTAGTATTTCCCGCGATTCCCACCGGTGTTCCCCGTCTTAGTACGGTGCTCCTCGATATCGTGCTCAATTCTGTAGGCTTTATCCACCGCTCCCTGATAGTTTGCCAACTCGAGTGGTATGAGTTGCTTCCTATACTCAGTCCTCAACCCCTTCACAAACCGGTAAACTTTCTTCTCCTCCGTCGGTAGTAGGTGTGTGCAGTATCGAGATAACTCAGTAAATTTGGCAGAATACTGAGCTATCGACAAACTCCCTTGCTCCAACCCAAGAAATTCCACTTCCTTCCTCGCCTGAATCACGTCTGGAACGAACTGGTTCCGAAACCGTTGCAAAAAGAGATCCCATGTTCTCACTGTCCGATCTTGTACCCAACTGGCTTCTAATACTTTCCACCAATGTTCAGCTGCATCCTCAAGCTTGAACGTAGCGAACTTGATCTTTTCCTCATCAGTGCATCCCAATGCTGCAAAAACCTTCTCCGTCGACTCTATCCACCTCTCGGCCTTCTCCGGATCCGGCTCACCATTAAAGCTCCTCGGTTTCATCTTCAAAAACCTTTCCAGTCTGCGATCATTATCCCCGACTCCCCCGGCCGGTTGTACTACTCTCTGACCACCCACTTGACCCTGTCCATCCATGGCTTGTCGATTCATATCCATAGTCTGGCGGTTCATCTCCATCATAGTCTGCATGAACCCCTGCATGGTGTGCATGAAAGCCTCGTTCTGATTCATGTGACCCTCTGCTGACTGTCCGGTAGCTTGATCCGGAGATGGGTTCGGTCCGGTCCTACGGGTATCCCTTTCGGCCTCCGTGGCCCTACTAGAACCCGCTCCATTTCGAGTCTCAACCATAATTGTTCACCTGCAACAAACACTCGTCGTTAACGATTCAGACACACTCAACCAACCCCCGCCTAAGCCAAGGATACCGAATCCCAGTGAGCTAACTTATGCTCTGATACCAACTGTCACGACCCGACCCGAGATCCTATTTGGTATCTCGTCCGGTTCGCGAGACGGGACACAAAATGCACAATTTCAAAATCACTTTTCATGCATAAAACCCTGTAATGCAAGTGTATGTTTATTTTGAAAACCAAACAACACATCACGGCATACAAAAGCCGGAAACGATCACATAACATAACCAACAACCCACGAGCTAAGGGGCTCGGGACCAAACATGTAACATTATCAGAGTGCGCAGAATAGTAAAGTTAAGTAATGTTTACAAAAGCCTGACATCCATGTCGGCATCTACAAAAGAATATGAATTAATAACATGTACGGGACTTCTACCCAACATTACACTGTTTAGATAACACATGTACCCTCGGCCTCACCAAAAGAAAATACCAAGGCTCAAGGAGCACTACCAAAAGAATGACTGCCGAATACACCGGACGGCGACTGATCACTGGGGGTTTCTCGCAGGCTCGGGATCTAAGGAAAACAATAAACAATGGACGGGGTGAGTTATAAAACTCAATAAGCTACTAATGCAACAAGATGGCATGCGAAATGCAAACGTAATAAGAATCATATATATATCATGGTTGGCATAATATAATCATTTCCAATCATCATCACGTCAAGTAACTCATAACATAAGTCACGTAGCATGCAACTCACATAGGTGCGATAAGTAACACATATAAAAGGATACCGTCGAGGTACACCTCCGACAAACCAACTTCCAACCAACCAACCAATAATACCAAATGAAGAAACCGTTGATGTCGTACCCGATCATCGAACCAATTAACCAAAAACCAAAGGTGAACCATTTACCGTATCCACGTCGACGTGAAGACTCGGTCCCCAACGACCCGAGAAACAATCACGGTATAGCTTACCAAGGTCGCGTTTATTCCGTACAACACTTAGCGCTATAACCCCTACCGCGGCCAACGGTAGGGCGAGGCCCAGTGTATTGGCCTTCGGCTATTACGTAGCCCCGGCTCACGCAATAACCGAGCGTCAATACACCTCCAACAAATATGCCATGGACTTAAAACAATGCTCAAGTAGATGTTTACTCGACACATTAACTAATCAACCAAATATTCAAGTAATGTTTACTTAACATTAAATAAAAGCATTACACTCCAAAGTAGGGAGTATAACGACACCAACAATAACATGCTAATGTACACCAAATAATTCTAGTACACATAGCCATAAAATACCAACATCAAATTCAACACAATACCATTATACGTGTATCGCGTAACCAATTCCCCAACGGGTCTCTCGAGCATCCAAAAAGCTCACAAAACACACACGTGGTCACATTAAATTATCAAACCCTAACCGACTCCGCTAGAGTCATTTTAGGTTACTAATGACAACGAGTTACGAAAATGGTCTTGCACTTTAATCCTAACACATTATCGCCCAATATCGAGTTTCCCAACATCATAGGGTAACTACCAACACACTTCACAAGTCCAAAAATGGCATTCATGGCAAGAATCACATATACACGTATCTAGCATGGTAACTTTACGTAATGGAAGTCTAGGATGCCATAAAAGACGTAAAACGAGAAGAAGAGGGGGTAGTAGCTTACCTCTCGTCGGAAAAAGTGAAGAAAAACGGAAACTAATCGGTAGGAAAGCTTCCTTTCGTCGAGAGCTCCGCAATGGTGTGGTCGGATCGTCGAGACTCCTTCGAAATCTCAAGAAGCTCTCACTTTCTCACTCTAAACTCTCTCCTTTCTCTCTCTATGTTCTATGGCAAGAAGGGGTGAAAATGAGAGTGTTAGACACTCTTTTGGTGGCTTTATGTGGCTGAAAAGAGGGTAAGGCTCGGCTGGGTGACGTGGCCTAACAAGGGCCACTCATTTTGAACAAAAGAGGGTTTTCGCGCAAAGAATACAATCTGAATTGCTTCGCACGGCCGTGCCAGACAAGCTGCACGGTCGTGCCAACCTCGCACGGCCGTGCCATATCACATGCACGGTCGTGCCAACCCTATCTTGCCAAGTCTGGACACTGGATGGCTTCGCACGGCCGTGCCAACATGGCTGCACGGTCGTGCCACCCTTAAATCTCAGTACAACCTCACTGGAAGGCCTCGCACGGCCGTGCCACCCAGGCTGCACGGTCGTGCCAAGGCTTGTAGGCCAAATACAGCTTGTTTTCTCTCTATTTCCTAGTCCCGATCACTCCTTGCTTAAAACGCGTCTTAAGAGCGATGAATTAAAAGGTTTAAGCAACAATATATCACACGAAACTCATGTATTTATTCACGATAAAATGATGTAAATGATGAAATGAGATATAGAAAAATGTACATGAAATTATATATGATGAAATGATGCAAATGATGCGGGCGTTACAGTGGCTGCTCCACAATGTGGATCTCGTTGATACAGCCTGTGACGACCTGAGTTCGAGATTCGATGTTGAACCCCAACTCGGAGCACCAAACCGAAGAAGAACAGAATAAAGTGAGCCACAAAAGCTCAAAATTACAAAACTGGCAGCGGAATACTAATAACAAGGCAGCGGAATAACAAATGAAATAGGAGTTTCAAAACTCGAATAACAAAATCCCAACAACATAAAAATAACCTCCACGGCCAAACATGTGCCGGAGAAACAACACGGGGAACTCACGAGCTAACATGCTCGGGAAAACAACTAATGCATAGACGGCTCAAGCCTCAACATAAATAAATAAACTATCCGATGATACAATAAGGTACAACGGGCCGACTCCACAAGTCGCCACTAAATTACAACAAAATAAAATACAACATTTCTACCCGACATACTAAGTTTACATAACTCAGTTTAACCCACGATTTCACAAGTACTGGAAATAAATATAAAATACTAGCTAGCTACAACTAGAGGATCTTCGAACTAGAACCTCACTGCGCCGAAACGTATCCTGCAACTAAGGAAAAACAAATATGGAAGGGATGAGTCGAATGACCCAGTAAGCTACTAATGAAACAATATGGCATGACATTATGCACATAAGAATAGCAGGATAATAAACAGGTTGTAGAACATAAGACAACCAACCCTATATTCACGAGAGGCTCAGTAGCCGCCAACCGTCATGCACTGATTGGAGACCACGGCCAACATTCGTTCATATAGGAAGCATATAAACTTAAAATAAACACATAAAGGTGGATACGGTGGATTCGAGGTACACCTCCGAAATCCCTTGAAACACTTCCGACCTTATCGCTCCATGAAGCCGTAGTAAACAATTATACTGCCACTCCACAGAACTATAAAGGATGCCGCTACTGCTATCCAACAAGATAATAATAATAGATTCCTGGGCTTCTGCTCCAGAGAACCATACTAAACAATTGCGCCGCTGATGGTAGACATATCTCTCAATACCGAACAACGAACAGAAATAGATGATTGTGCTGCTGCTGCCGTACACAAATCACAGAGGGACCGGTGCTCGTATCCCTAAACAAATATAGGTACCCGATCGCGTCAAGCACGATCTACAAGTACCCAACAAATAATGTACCCGACCGCGACCCGCACGATCTATATGCAGGTACCCGTTGTGGACCATTTTCTGTATCCACGTTGACGTATCGCTCGATCCCCTACGACCCGAGACAATACGGCTCCAGCCACTTACAAGTATCACAAGGGACTGGTGTCCATATCCCAATGCATACAAAACAATGTTGACAATGCACAGTCGCCGTTTATTTCGTTCAACTGTGGGGCTAGAGAAAACCCCTACCGTGGCCAACGGTAGGGCGAGGCCAAGTGTATTGGCCTTCGGCTATTACGAAGCCCCTGCTCCTACAATAACCGAGCGTCAATACACCTCCAATGCACATATGCCAGCTGGAATCGATGCAATGCACAAGTAGATGTTTACCCATGCCAAACTAATCTAAGTGTGTTCTATTGAATCACAACTTAATAAACCAAATCATGATGTGTTCTATTGAATCACAACCCAATGAAATCAAACCATAATGTGTTCTATTGAATCACACACTAAATCAACATAATGTACTTGTAAATACTAAACACAATCAATCATCAAAGTAGGATGATTGTTCTATTGCTTACTAGAACAACCATACATACACCAAATCATTTTTGTTCGTACTTGCTAGACTTAACAATCATAACATATGTAAGCCTACTCGTACTTACAATCATAATTTAATGCGCTACTAACACGCGCAACTTAAGATCTCTACGGTATGCCACCATCACAATACACTCTATCTCATGCATATATATTCCACCTCATTTCTGTTGTATATTATACATATAACGAATCCCTACAAGTCACATCGCCCGAAATGGGACGATACCCAAGGTATGTCATACTACCTAAAATACAACTAACTCGTTATCCGACGATTGGGGCTATTCGTCTCATGTGAAATGTCACGCACTAAGGGAATGACTATAAGATAACACTTAAGGAAAGACCAAAATGGATAATTAACCCTTGCTAAGGCGTAAGGTTAAGTCAACGATTCACCGCACATCGTAGTCAGTAATGTTTGACTAAGTCAACCCAAGTTGAGTTCTATCAGGTCATGATCTCAACAATTCGTCATCCCACACCGTAAGAGACTACAATACAACCTATATTGGTTTATACTACACATTACCATATTACACGACGTATAATCTCTACGACTTATATAACTTCGCTAGAGTTGGTCACCAACAACTAAACCTCGGACGAACCACAGTATCATCCCTAATTAACCGTGCCAACCACAATAACTAACGTTTGGGGTATATACTACCCTTATAAATCTCACGAGTCATCACGAGAGTACTAACGATAAAAATCTCAAAGAGCTACACATGCTCGGTAGAACTAAAACAAGTCATCGGCGACTTTACTGTCGGAACCCAACTATAACATAAACCCACGAGACTATAACTCGGGAAACAACAACAACAACAATAATCACGACACAATCTTGAAAAGTCTCTAATACTCGGAGACAACAATCGTCACAGTAACAACAACAACGTGTACACAATAAAATCCACAAGTCTCTAATATTCGGAGACCACAAAATTAACAACAATTTATCAATACCCATAATTTAACATGCTAGAGTATCACACTGAACAAGTATAGCATGTAGGGAGTTCATATGCACATAGATAACATGTAAACATCGCGATACTACTCTACGATGCTCAAAATCTAAGAAGGAGATTAGTAACTTACAACACAACGTAAATCCTCCACAAAATCCAAGGGGTTTCGAGTGGAAACGTACTCCTCCATGACCTCTATGCCGCTATGGAGTCCAAACGTCGATCCCAAGCTCGATCCAAGTCCGAATCAAGCTTTCTCTCTCTCAAAATCAACATTCTCTCTCTAAAAACGTGGAAGAAAAAATGGGTTGGTGATTCCTCAATAGATCAGACAATCTAATCGGTTAGAAATGTTCCCCTCGTCGCTAGCTACGCTCCAGCGAAGACGTCACGCGATTCCGACTCCGAACGAACAAGATATCGCGATTATACTCTCTACTCTCTCTCCTTTCTCTCTTCTTGCTCTCTTTCTAAAATCTGGGTTTGAAAGAGAATAGTGTGGGGAAATAAGGTTGGGTTATGTTATTAATACTATGGGTAAGTGTTTGGTCCAATCCCGGGCTTGTTTGAGCATTTTAAACCACTTAAAAATACGAAAAACTGAGAAATAACGAAACCGGATGAAACAGAGGCTGCCTAGGCGCTCGCCCTTCCTCCAGAAACCAAAATCTGTCACTTGAGCGGCCGCCTAGGCGGCCGCGCTCTGTCCAGAATTCCTGATTTTTTCGAATTTGATCCGAAACGCTCCTGAAATGTCCTGGAATGATCCTAGGTTGATCCTAACGTCAAATCAAAGTCAAAACACATCTAATACACACCTAAATCATCCCGTGATGAGGCACGAATGATAACAAACACTAGTCACAATTGCACATCGAGACATCCACACTCAAACCAACTTAACTTACGGATTAACGACAAGGAGAACGTGCTTGTCGTTTGCGAACAAATCTAGGCCAAGGTTAGGATAACCAACCAAAGAGAAAATGCAATGTATATGAACGCTAATCGACGTCGAGGATAGTCTCGAATGGGTGTAGGAACAAAGTGCAACTCACCAAGAGTTAAACACGCGTCAAATATGGTCCTCGATCCAACACGTCACGCTTAATAAGCATGACGCCTCACTCTCCGAGGGTTTTAAGGTCAATATCAAGAGACTACGAGCAGACCCGAATGAAGTTGGGTCGGGGTATTACATCCTCTCCCCCTTAAAAGAATTCGGCTGCGAATTCATGGATTGAACGTGTACGGGAAATACATACACTACAACAATGTCATACCATAGCTCATGCAATTGCACTCCTATTGAAAAGGAGTGAAAGCCCATTAAATAAAGGGAGTGGTCAAGTTAGAGGCCATCAACCTCAAGTATTGCTCACGAGCAAGGTTTCTAGCGAATAGGTGAAACTTCGAGATGTAAGAAATCTCGGGGTTTCGTTACGAGACTAACTACCGTCTCTAGTCAAGTCCAAATTCAGCGTACACTTCAAAGTGTCATGCTGACTCCTTTCGAACATATACCACCACCACACTTCCGCGCGCTAAACAAATCTCCACTTCCCGTGGTACAACCCTCAATCAATTAATCATGGGAAATCCCGCAATCAGATAGTTCTGAGTTAATACAACCCGTAGGTTCACAAGGATATACGACGTCATCCTTATCATCAAGGAAATAGGCTTGAATCGAATGGTGCAACACACGTAACACCTCAAGTCACGCGAGTCATAAGACTCTATCGTGAATAACGACATTACTAGTTATAACACAAATTGACGAAATCAAACATCAACGAGATCACGAGCTTACATGCTCGTTCCACGAATACTAATGCGATAACCACAAGGTCAACATAAATAATAATAAGAGTTTCGAACTCTAAATACACTCGATAGAACGGATCGGTATCATCGGACACCAATACCACATAATATACACGCTACCCGAAACATAGGGTGTCTCACACCCAAAAAGATTACGTTCTCAAGTTAACCAAAAAAATATAATATTCTAACGAACGAGTACCCAATCAAAGTACACAAGGTAGTCTATTAACAGGAAGGCAAGTAAATAATAGAATGAGTCATGATGAACATGACTCTTACAGATTCCAATCACAAGGTCTCACCTCTTAACCTTGACTCGCTTTATTAGGGTCTTGGGTCGGTGCAAGAGGGTTCGGTGGGGTCACTTGCTCCACTCGAGGTGCCTCACCTAGGGCCACATTTAGTTGGTCCTCAAGTTCTCTCAGTTCTCGTAATGCGTGTCTGAGTTGAAATACAGTCGGATGCATAACTGACATCCTTGCAGTCTTCCTAGTTCGTGCCATCCTGCTATAGGCATACAATAGAGACATTAAATCTCTAAAGGGAAGTGAAACACATTAAGTGATTCAACTAAAGTCATACTAATCAACATAACGTTCTCGATTCTCAACCAGACACAATTAACATGCACGTAGGGTTCTAAAGACAACCACCTCATCATGCCAAGGGGCATACACACAAGGTGACACAATCTATTCGTATCGCAAAAATCTGTAAGACAAGATTGAATTAATACAATGTATCTAATCTATATCACATCGCATACAATTATAACAATCCCACGCTCACCACCGAGGTGGCATATCATCAATTTGATATCTCTAACGTTAAACAAACATATAACACGTGACAGTATACAAGTCACAAATTGCTAATCGCATGCCCAAAAATACTCAAGTTCAACTAAGCACAATGGCTCACACAATATCAAATCAAATCAAGCCAATACATGAGGAATGATTCACAATCCACACACAAGATACACAATCTTGTTCGAGTACAACTATTCCATTTGCTTATCCATTCCAGTTGGTAATAGGGTTAGACAATTTCTATCTATCATGCTATCAACTTAGTCTTGACGAATATCTCTTGACAACCAAATCAGGGGCCCTTCTGAAGTGGCTTCAAAAGCTATCGTCACCAGGGCGTTAGGGACAAGTGATTACAAATATACCCTTAGAGTCGGTCTCATGCACATAAGTATCAAATACAAGCAAATGCACCTGTGTGACACAATGTCTCTAATATGCACAAGTGTCGCATTCCATGATGTGATATGCAAAAATAAAGTGTCTAAGTCAGTACGGACTCTTATACTCATACTATCGTAACTCGACACTCCACGACAAACACTAGTGGGCTCGTGACCCAAAATCTCGGGTCTTCCACCTTTATTTCTCAGATGATTACTAATCTCAGGCCTAAGACATTCCTTAAGACATCTCGGCTATACTTCTCAGAAATCAACAAGACAGCTTATAATGGTCAAATCTCACTACCAAACTTACCAAACAACTCACACTTAGTCACCAACATTCTAGCGAGGACTTAAAGTGCACTCACCAATTTAACAAGAGAAATAACCGACTACAAACCGTTAGTCTCCGCTCTCATGAGCGTAAGAACCCAACTAATCCAGGCCTACATGGACTATCTCCAAAACTTACCAATATCCAAGGTAAACTTAACACAAAACTCGACGTTAAACGCTCAACCCAATAACCAAACCACCTAAGCCGAGGATCCTATCCTGGCGGACAGCTAACTTAGGCTCTGATACCAACTGTGACGACCCGAGTTCGAGATTCGATGTTGAACCCCAACTCGGAGCACCAAACCGAAGAAGAACAGAATAAAGTGAGCCACAAAGCTCAAAAGTACAAAACTGGTAGCGAAATACTAATAACAAGGCAGCGGAATAACAAATGAAATAGGAGTTTCAAAACTCGAATAACAAAATCCCAACAACATAAAAATAACCTCCACGGCCAAACATGTGCCAGAGAAACAACACGGGGAACTCACGAGCTAACATGCTCGGGAAAACAACTAATACATAGACGGCTCAAGCCTCAACATAAATAAATAAACTATCCGATGATACAATAAGGTACAACGGGCCGACTCCACAAGTCGCCACTAAATTACAACAAAATAAAATACAACATTTCTACCCGACATACTAAGTTTACATAACTCAGTTTAACCCACGATTTCATAAGTACAGGAAATAAATATAAAATACTAGCTAGCTACAACTAGAGGATCTTCGAACTAGAGCCTCACTGCGCCGAAACGTATCCTGCAACTAAGGAAAAACAAATATGGAAGGGATGAGTCGAATGACCCAGTAAGCTACTAATGAAACAATATGGCATGTCATTATGCACATAAGAATAGCAGGATAATAAACAGGTTGTAGCACATAAGACAACCAACCCTATATTCATGAGATGCTCAGTAGCCGCCAACCGTCATCCACTGATTGGAGACCACGACCAAAATTCGTTCATATAGGAAGCATATAAACTTAAAATAAACACATAAAGGTGGATACGGTGGATTCGAGGTACACCTCCGAAATCCCTTGAAACACTTCCGACCTTATCCCTCCATGAAGCCGTAGTAAACAATCGTATTGCCACTCCACGAGCTATAAAGGATGCCTCTGCTGCTGTAGCGGCCCAACACCGGGCACCGCTAGGGACCTCACACCGGGCATCCCCCCTGGCCACAATCCCGGACAGGTCTCACGGTCTTCCCATGCCTAGTCATGGGTTTTTGCCTTCCCCCACACTCGAACCCCTGACCTCTAGGTAAGATACAAAGGTCTTTAAATGTGAGTGTGAGTACCAATTGTTCTTCGGATTGTTTTTGGCCGTGGAGATTTTATAGTTATTGTTTTGTTATTTGAGTCTTTAAAACTCAGATTTTTACTAGTTGTGGTTTTCTGCTGCATAGTGTTGGTTTTGAGCTCGTGTAGCTCGTTCACTTCGGTGGACTTTAGTTGTTTTATTTAGTTTGGTGCACCGAGTTGGGGTTTAATACCGAATCCCGAACCCGGGGCGTCACAGTTGGTATCAGAGCTTAAGTTAGCTATTCGCCAGGATAGGATCCTCGGCTTAGGTGGTTTGGGCATTGGGTTGAGTGATTAACGTCGAGTGCTTGAGTATAAGTGTTGGGTTAATGTTGGAAAATTTTTGGAGTTAGTCCATACAGGACTAGGATGGTTGAGTTCTTACGCTCACGAGAGCGGGGACAAATGATTTGTAGTCTGTCAATTTCTCTTAAGGAGATTTGTGACTGTGTGTTGAGACCTCGTTAGAAGGTTGACGACTAGTATGGCTCGCTTGGGAAGTTTACTATTGTGATTTGACCAACTTGAATTGATGTGCTTGAATATGTTTGCGCATCTTGTGTGGATCGGGTATCGTTCATTATGTAACGGTTGGATATGTATTGATGTTGTATGAGTCATCGTGCTCGGTTGAACATGAATTGTTGTAAGCTTGTGATTTGCTGTTTACGACTAGTAGTTTGTCACGTGCGTAGTATGTAAGTTTGAATTTG
Source organism: Platycodon grandiflorus (assembly GCA_016624345.1). NCBI lineage: Eukaryota > Viridiplantae > Streptophyta > Magnoliopsida > Asterales > Campanulaceae > Platycodon > Platycodon grandiflorus. Next base: position 42,387,767 of record CM028362.1, on the reverse strand, counting down.
GAAGTTTTGAGTTTGAGTTAGCCACCCCGGTGGGTGAGCATGAAATGTTTACCTTGTATGATGCGCTATAGACTGAGTTTGGTATGATAATTCAGTCGAAGTTTATTTGGTGTACATATGAACAGATTGTGTAACCTTATGTGTGTGCCGATTGGCACAGTGAGATGGTTTATGTTAGAACCCTACGTGCATGTTAAACGCCTGGGGTTGAGAATTGAGAAATCTCCATTGGCAAGCATGCCTTTAGTTGAATTTCCTAATGTGTTCCACTTTCCTTTAGAGATCTAACGTCTCTATTCCACACCATAACAGGATGGCACGAACTAAGAAGACTGCAAGGATGTCAGTCATGCACCCGATCGTATTTCAACTCAGACACTCATTGCGAGAACTGAGAGAACTTGAGGACCAATTGAATATGGCCCTCGCTGAAGCACCCCGGGTTGAACCCGTGACCCTACCAAATCCTCTCGCATCGACTCAAGACTCCAATGGAGCGAGTCAAGGTTAGAATGTGAAGTTCTGTGAATGAATCCCGTAAGAGTTGCGACTATCGTGACTTATTGCATTGTTTATTTATTTCCTAGTTATTGGACTACCTTGGGTACTCCGATTAAGAACACGTTCGTTAAAACATTATTTTGCGTAGATGCCTTGGAAAGGTAATCATCGAGAGTACAAGACCCTCTACGTTTTGTGTAACCTGTATGATATCCAACATTAGTATGCGATAATACCGATCCATACTGCCGAACGTGTTTAGATTTTTGAACTCTTACTACTGTTTATGTTGACTTTGGGATACACCGAACTCAGAGTTTATAATACGAGCATATTAGCTTATGGTTTCATTGACCTCATTATTTCATCGGCTTGTGTTATAGCCTGTGACGTGGTTATTCAGGGTGAAGTCCGTATGACTCGCGCGACTTTTGTTGTGAAACCATTGGTGTGAAATCGTTCTTTTGATGATGAGAATGACGTCGAATAATCTTGTATACCTAAGGGTCGTATAAGCCCGAACCTAGTTTATCGCGGAATTCTCCGTGACTATTTGTTGAAATTGTACCACGGATAGTTGAAAATGAGTTTTACGCCTTGGAAGCGTGACATTGAGATGTATATGAGATGAGTTAGTATGACTCTATAAGATGTGTTTTAATTGTGAACTTGATTGGGGACGATAATTAGTCTCTAAATAGAACCTCGAGAACGATTATGTCTCGAAATTATACCTAACCGTTGAGCACCTCGCGTGTGAATGTTACTTGAGGTTGATGACCTCTAAGCTGGACCAACTCGCCTTTTTTTTGTTAGGCTTTCACTCACTATCGACATTGGTTCGATTAAGTAGACTATGGTACATCCTTGTTGTGCTGTATGTATGCCCCATGAATATACAATCCCTGAATTCGCGGACGAATTCTTTTAAAGAGGAGAGGATGTAACACCCTGAATCCTCATACGTGTGATTTGTTTATGTTATGCGTGATTTACACGTTAGACTCGTTGTAGTAGCACGTTAGTTGAATTATGTTTAGTTCATGATTCCGTTTCATACTTATAAGAATCGTTAGACTGATTATGCCTTAATATGCGATCCACGATACCATTAAGATGTGTTATAAGTGTTGTATAATCACACCTAAGAGTGGCCAAGTGATCAAACCTAGGAAATGGTGTGAAAAGATGCGGAACTGAACCGTGTTGATGTTGCACGACCGTGTGCCTTCCTTGGCACGGCCGTGCGTATAGAGTACAGAAATCCCAGAAATTCCATAATGTTTGGCACGGCCGTGTGCCTTTCCTTGACACGGCCGTGCAAGGGTGACACGGCCGTGCACACTTCCTTGACACGGCCGTGCAAAGTCGGATACTCTGTTCGTCCGATTTTCGTTATTTCTCAGTTTTTAACATCTTTAAGTGGTTTAAAATGCTCAAACAAGCCCGGGATTGGACCAAAAACTTACCCATGGTATTAATAACAAAACCCAACCCTTTTCTCCCTCATTACTCTCTTCCAAACCATACTTTTAGAGAGAGAGAAAGAAGAGAGAGATGAGAGAGAGTGTAGAGATAAATCGCGATATCTTGAGCGTTTGAAGTCGGATCGACGATCCGTCTTTGCCGTAGCGTAGAGGACGATGAGGAGCATGTTTCTAGCCAATTAGATCATCTGATCGGTTGAAGAATCGCTACCCCACTTCTTCTCTCACGTTTTAGAGAGAGAAAGTGAAGTTTTGAGAGAGAGAAAGCTTGATTCGGACTTGGATTGAGCTTGGGATTGACGTTGGACTCCGTAGCGGCGTAGAGTTCGCGGAGGAGTACATTTCCACCATAAGCCGTTGATTTCGTGGTGGATTTACGGTGAAGGTAAGTAACTATAATGTTTTGTGTGTTTTACGAGTTGAATTGGAAGAGTAAAGCATGTAGGGCGCGTTAGCGACGATAGTCGTGACATTTATTGGGAGATATATAAATATATATATATATATATATATATATATATGTAATTGTCCCTACGAATGATGTTAGGTTATATTTCGTTACTTGCTTGATTTAAGGATTTCGGAATAAAGAAAGAATTGATGAATTATTGTTGAGTTCGTAGACTTCGAGTAATAGAGACTCGTAGAGCTTGATGTTGTCGGTATTATTGTTGTGGTTGTTGTGTTGTTGCGGTTGTCCTAGTAATTATAATGCCGAGTAATAGAAACTCATTGAGGTTGAAGCATACTTGTGTAATATTAGTTGGGTTCCGGCCATAATGTCGCCGAAGACTTGTTTAATTTAATTGTACTTCGCTATGTATTTCTTAAGTTCGAATATATCAAAGCATTGAGGTTTTGTCGTTTACGCACTAGCGGAAACCTTATGAAATCGTTACGAGTAGTAGACTCTTCGTGCGTTGGGCATTGCAATCGATAGGAGTTTATAGGGACGATACTACGGTTTGTCCCGACATTTTAATATTGGTAACGACTCTAGCGGAGTCATTATGAGATATACACTAGTCGTGACTGACTCTGGCGGAGTCGAATAGGATGTAATAAGTAAACGTCGATTATTGTGGTAATTTCATTAATGTATATAGTTGACTCTACGGAGTTGAGAAATGGGTAGTAGTAATGCCTACATGACATATATTAATTCCCTACCATGTGGGATGATGAATTGACGGGTTCATGACTTAGTGAAACGTTGACCTTGGTTGACTTAGTCAAATATTAGCTGACTACGAGTTAAATCGAATAAAGTTGAAGTATGCGTCGATAAGAATATGTAATATATTATGATGCGCATGAGATGAAAGATATTGATTCCTTCTTATCCAAAGCATCAATTATATCTCATAATTGCCGAATTTTCTCTCTCTAAAAAAATCTCTCTCTAGGCGAGTCTTCTTTTTCCCGTCTCTAGGGTTTTGCCCTAGGGAGTTTTCCGTTCACCTTTCCGGCTGCCGCAGCCCTTCATGGCTGACATGGCGCTTTTCCCTCCTCTCTTGTCTTCTAAACTCGGCCCATCTTCTACCCTAGACGGCGCTCCCTCCCATGCAAACCCTAGCCCGCCGCCAAACCCTAACCTAGAGCCACATGCTTCAGCCGCAACCTCCAACCCTAATCCGCCACCTCTCAATAAGTCTTTTGCCTCCTTGTTGACTAGTACCCCGGTTCCTCAAGTGACTGATGTTCCCATGCTTACCTCCGCCTTCCACAAGGGGGTACCTTCTTTAAAGCTCACGAAGGAGGCTATTGCCGCCTTTGCTAAACCTTTCGCATGGACATTGGTTGGGAAGTTTCTCAACGGTCGGCCTACCATAGAAGCTGCTAGATTGGCCTTTGCTAAGTTTCATTTAAAGGGCACTTTCAAACTTGGCCATATTGATCAACAACATATGCTTATCCAACTCTCCACCGAAGAGGATTTTCATCGGTTGTGGACGAAGGAGGTGTGGTATGTAACGAAGTTCCCTATGCGAACTACGGTTTGGACTCCTTCATGGTGACCTAAACAAGATTCTCCTTTGGCATCGGTGTGGGTAAGCCTCCCTGGGTTACCAGTTCATTTGTTTAATAAGGTTTTCTTATTTTCACTTGCTAGTACATTTGGCAAACCTTTGTCTATTGATAAGGCTACAGCGGAATTATCTAGACCAAGTGTTGCTAAAATTTTGGTTCAAGTTGATTTGTTGAAATCACTTCCAGAAAAGATCCATGTTGATTGTGGGGATGTTTCTCCAAGTTTCTTTCAAGAGGTAGTGTATGATAATCTTCCTCTTTATTGTCGGCATTGCTCAGTTTTGGGCCATGATCACTCTAGTTGTCGTGTGATAAACAAGGAGCATAAGAAGGAGGGTAAGAAAGAGGATAAAGGGAAGAATGTTGCTTCCAAAAAAGTTACGGGGGATGGTTTTGAAAAAGGACTGAATTCTACCCTCTCTGGTGAGACCTTGAAGGCGAAAAGTGGTATTAAGGAGAAGTTAGAGAAGACTTATGTTCCAAAGTTGGCTCGTAGGGGTTTGGAACTTCCCAAGGCAGTCAATGAGGTTCTTAAAAAGCCTTTGTCCTCTTCTGTTATGGAGGAATCTTGTGCTATTCCGGAGTTACAAAATTTGAAGAAATTGTGCACCCCTCTCAAGGATGATTCGGCCTTAAGAGCAAAAGGGTCATCTATTGCCAAGTTGAATACGTATGGTTCTTTAAATTTATCCCCTAAAGGTCCGGCGGTTACCTCTATTTCTCATGTTATGGAGCTTCATATGGATAGAAAGGAGAGTGAGTTGGTTAACTTAGAGGATGGGGAAGGTGAATTCACAGAGGTGATCAATAAGAAGCGTAAAAGCAAAGAAAAAGGGTTGCAGTCTGCATTGCAAGCAAAAGGCCACAGTCCGCAGCCTTAATTCCTTTTCTCTCTGTGAGTCTCTCATATCTATTTGGTTCACATACTTTTACTCTATTGTTTTACTATGGTGTCGTTCATAAGTTGGAATGCTAGGGGTATCAGCAATGGTGCCACAGTTCGAAGGATTAAACGGTTATTTCATTTACATAATGTCTCTCTTTTTGCTATTTATGAGCCAAAAGCAAGGGGTGATAATTTGGGTGCTTTTGTTAGAAAAGTTGGTTGTGAAGACGGTTTAATGAATCTGAATAATAGAGTTTGGGTTGTTTGGAAACATGGTCTTCGCTGTATGGTCGTGCATGATTCTAATCAGGCCTTAACGCTTGAAATATCTCATCCTCTTTGGCATGAAGTGGTTTGGGTATCTTTTGTCCATGCTAGCTGTAATAAATATTCTCGTCGTACCCTTTGGGATGACCTTATGGTGATTAGTGAGGTTGATTTTCCCTGGATGGTGGTTGGGGACTTTAATGTTGTTTTAGATTAGTCAGAGAAGGTGGGTGGCAATCCTATTAATGAGACTAATGTGGCTAAGTTTTCTGATATGATCCAGTACTCTAATCTTATTGACGCGGGATATGATGGGAATATGGCAACTTGGTACAATAAAAGAATGGGGCGCAGGGCAATTTATCAAAGGCTTGACAGGGCGTTCTATAATGAAAAATGGATGCGTCTTTTTCATCTGACTGGAGTTTCTCATTTACCTCGTTCCTGCTCGGATCATGCTCCACTTCTTATTAATATCCAAATTGAGGCTGAACTTATCAAGGGGTCTTTTCGATTTCTTAATGTGTGGCTAAAGCACCATTAATTTCTCAACATTGTTCGGGATTCGTGGGATTTGTCTATGGATGGGAGGCCAATGGTTTGTTTTGCAAAGAAGCTTTCTCGATTACGAAAATGCATCTCGGTTTGGAACAAGGAGGTTTTTGGGCGTATTGATCAGCAGGTTAAAAATGCGGAGGATGAGGTCCTTGCTTACGAGTTGTTACATTAACAGCATGGTACTGAAGATAGTAGGACTGCTCTTAGCCTAGCTCAAGCTCATCTCTTGTCTAAGCTTAAAACTGAGGAGGATTTTTGGGCTCAAAAGGCTAATATTTCTTGGCTAAAGGAGGGGGATCGTAACACTAGATTTTTTCACGCAACGGTCAAGAAGAAGAGGCAAAAGCTTTTTATCCATAAGATTAAGGATCGGCAAGGTCATTGGCTTACTAATAAGGAAGATATTCAGACTGAGGCGGTTGGTTTTTACGCAGATCAACTCCAAGGGCAATGTGCCAATCCGTCGGATGATTATTTGTTTCTCATTCCTCGTCTTATCACAGAAGAGGATAATGGGAATCTCACGGCTGTTCCGTCTATGGAGGAGGTTAAGACTATTGTTTTTGGTATGAATGGGCAGAGTGCAGCGGGTCCGGATGGTTTTACGGGGGAATTTTACAAGGCATGTTGGGATGTGATCAAGAATGATTTAGTCCGTGCCATTGGCGAGTTCTTTTCGGGGTTTCAGATGCCTCGTAGCTGGACTAGTACCTTAATAGTGACCATCCCCAAAGTGGACACTCCAACTTCTTTTTTGGATCTTAGGCCAATCAGCCTGTGCAATTTTTGTAACAAAGTTGTCACCAACCTTTTAACTCGTCGTTTGGCTCCTATTCTTCCTCGGATTATTTCCCAACAACAAAGTGGTTTTGTTCGGGGTAGAGTGATTCATGAGAATGTTCTTCTAGCTCAAGAGCTCATGCAATCCATCACGAAGAAAGCTCACGGATCCAATGTTGCGTTAAAGCTGGACATGGCAAAAGCTTGCGATAGGCTTTCTTGGCTTGGGCTCATAAAGGTCATGCGACAGTTTGGATTTAATGAGGTTTTGATTAATTTGATTTATAGATGCATTTCTAATAGTTGGTTCTCCGTTCTTGTTAATGGGGAAGTTTGTGGTTTTTTTCACTCTACGAGGGGTTTGAGACAAGGCGATCCTTTATCTCCATGTTTATTTATTATTGCTGCTGAAATGATGAGTAGGGGCCTTAACCAGTTGCATGATTATTATCCTCGATATAGATTCAAAACTCATTTGAATGCTCCGGTGATTTCTCATTTAGCATATGCAGATGATGTGTTAATTTTCTGTAATGGGTCAAAGGATTCGCTTGAGACTCATATGAAGTATCTTGAATGGTATCAAGGGTTTTCGGGCCAGCTTGTTAATGTTCAGAAATCTTGTTTTATTATGGGGAAGTTTGATAGAGAGAGGGATGTTATTATTGCAGCAGTGACAGGTTTTGTTAAGCAAGATTTGCCCATAAAATATTTAGGCTGTCAGTTGTATATTGGGAGGTTAAAGCTCAGTTTTTTCAATCCTTTATTTCAATCCTTGCTTCTTGGCAAGGGAAGCTTCTTTCCTTTGGTGCAAAGCTTACCTTGATTAAATCTTGTTTGGCAGCGATCCCTCTTTACTATCTATCTCTCATTCATCCTCTTAAAGGGGTCGTTCAAAGACTCGAACGTATTATTACAAGGTTTTTTTGGAGTAATGTTGATGGGTCCCGAAAATGTCATTGGCTTTCGTGGGAGAGTATGAGTTGGCCTATTGATGAGGGGGGTTTGGGTCTTCGGAAATTTGAGGATGTTTCCATGGCTTTTGCCATGAAGCTTTGGTGGAGATTTCGGACTGGGGACTCTCTTTGGAGCAGGTTTCTGTTGGCCAAATATTGTAGAGGCATTCATCCTATGGATGCTTCTCGGAAATCAGCTGAGTCCCATATTTGGCGTCGTATGATGGATGCTAAACCTTTGGTAGAAAGCCGTTTAGGTTGGCGGCTTGGAAGAGGTGACATCACGATTCATGAAAGGTGGCTGGAAGGTAATATGGGTAATATTCCTTTTGATCATATTGCAATCTCTTCTTTGTTTAATAATGGAGCTCCTCGTATTGATCATATTCGGGAGGTATATGGTGTCCAGCTTCTCTCGTTAATTCAAGATCAGTCCTTGATTACCATAGATCAGCCGGATACTCCTATTTGGTTACCCTCTCCATCTGGTAAGTTCTCTGTTAGCTCGGCTTGGCGAGAATGTAGAAGACCAAGAGTTCGGTCGGCTATTTTATCCTTTTGTTGGCATAAAAATATCCCGCTTAAAGTCTCCGTCTTTCTTTGGAGGGTCTTTCATGGTGGCATTCCTACGGATGATAGAGTTAAAAGAAGGGGTGTTCATTTCGCTTCCAAATGTGAATGTTGTTCAGAGGCGAGGGAAGAATCCATTCCCCATATTTTTATTAATGGTGATATCGCTAAGAAGGTTTGGCAGCATTATGGCTCTCTTTGTGGTGTTCATATGTTTTGGGGTGGTTTGAACCAAATGCTTTATTGTTGGTGGGATGGTTCGCAAATAAAAAAGAATAGTGCTTCTTCTTTTTTATCCCAAGTTCTTCCGGCCTTCATTCTTTGGGAAATTTGGTTGTCAAGGAATAAAATCAGATTTGAAGGTGCTGCTATGAATCACATGTCCATCATCTATAAAATTCGAGAGCAAATCCATAACACTGCTAAAGCCTTTGAGTTATCCTTCTTTTGGGATTCAGTCGATGATCACCGCTTTTCTTTCTTTGGTCTGAATAAGGTTGGCCGTGGTTGTCATAACATTCGTTTGGTGATTTGGCAGCATCCTTCTGATGGTTTCATTAAAGTTAATACGGATGGGGTGTCTCGTGGAAATCCGGGCCTGTCTGCGGGTGGGGGTGTCTTTCGGGATAACAATGGTGACTTCCTTTATGGTTTTGGCAAATTTTATGGTCACTCTTCTAACATGATGGCTGAGGCTATGGCTGTTCGTGACGGTCTCCTTTTGGCTTCTACTCGTGGTTACTTGCGGGTCTGGTTAGAAGTGGATTCTCTTTCCCTTATGAGTATCATTATCAATGAATATCATATCCCCTGGGCTATTTGGTATGTTGTTGCTCACATTCATAGACTTATGTCCTCCATGGAAGTTCGAGTTACCCATATCCTTCGGGAAGGTAATGGTGTGGCTGATGGCTTAGCAAATTTTGCTGCAGATGAGCAAAGGGATGTTGAATTCTTTTCTCATTTGGATCTCCCTAGTCGATGTCGGGGTAATTTTATCTTAGACAAAGCTAACACCCCTTATATTCGTTTGAAATGACCCCTCTTTGGTTTAGTTGGGCTGCTGCTTTTCTGTTGCTGCTGGTTCTCGTCCCTGCTAGCATGAGTCGTCCCATAGGAGACGAGTCGTCCATTTTTTCCCTGATTCAGTCGTCCCTTTGGAGGGGACGAATTCAGCATATTGAGGACGAGTCGTCCTTTCTGTCCCTGATTCAGTTGTCCCTGTGTAGGGGACGAGTTAGTGTATATGGGGACGAGTCGTCCACTGTTCCTTGGCTTAGGCCTTTTTTGGTTTTTTGTTTATTTTTTGATTTCCCCTATCCCCTTTGTAATGGGCAGTTCTCTGGAAGCTGGATCCCTCCCCGTAGGTATTTCCTTATGTATTTCATTTTGGTGGTTGAGGTTGTCATGTCCCCCACCCTGTTTGTAATTTTTTTCATTATTAATAAAATCTAGGGAGTGCCGTCTCCGTTCGCCAAAAAAAAAAAAAGAGATGAAAGATACTGTGTGACGATAGGATACTTAGAGATCCTTAGTTTAGCGTAGCTATTGCGCCTTAATTAATGGTTGTAAGTACGAGTAGACTTATCTTGTGGGGTTATGAGTTTGCGTACATGTGAGAAACATGTTACCTTATTTTGGGATTAGGATGAATAGCCTATCCTTGTGTTATATAGGTTCCACATTATGGACATCGTTTGACAGTTGATTATAAGGTATAAATACCTTACATTGGGGTTCATGTATGTGTCTAGGTATCACAGACACTGTTTGGTGGTTGAGTTGTACGATTGGCCTACCTTGCCGATTGTCTTATTGTGTCTATATGTTCAATGATTACGGGCATGTTGTGATTGTTCTAGTATGAAATAGGAAAATCATCCTACTTTGATGATTGATCGTAGGACAATCATCCTACTTTGATGATTGATTGTGTGCATAGTATTTACAAGCACATTGAGTTGATTTGATATGTGATTCAAAGAACACATGATGATTTGTTGAGAATGACAAGTGAATATCTACTTGTGCATTGCATTAAGTCCAGCTGGCATTGTTTGACTAATCAAGGTGGGACGACCTATAGTCTTTACGAATTTGTTTTGTAATCGCTATAAGTCGCCGTACCGGTTGCACACACCCCTCACCTGTTGGCCGCAGGTGGGATGTAGCCCCACTGTTGTAGCAATACGCGCGACTTTGGTTTGCTAGTCAGAACCCGATGTGTTATTCGGGGACGTTGATACTACGTACACGGGTATCGAGGAACATATGTTTTCTCGTGTATTGCAGGAGCAACGCGAAGTTGGAAGAAAGAGAAATAATATCCTTCATGATGTGGTTTAATTAAGTTGCACTTATGTGAACACCAAAGTGCTAAGTGAATTATGTGACTTGTATATTTTCAATATGATACATGATCGTTATGGTATATAAATATTATTACCATGTTATTCCTAGTGTTGAGCATCATGCCATGTCATCTAGTTGCATGTGATAGTTGTCGATTGTTGGTCAAGTTAGAATAGTCCCTTGACTTGCCGGTTTGTGGCTGAAATGTTAGGTAAGCCGGAAGTGCTACTTAGACTAGCTACATGTAGAGTTTGGTTTACTGTTGCATTCATACTCATAGCATACAATGCATTATAGTGGCTTACGGGGTCTTTTAGACTCACTCTTATTGTGTTAACTCTTTTAGATTGCAATCGAAGGACGACACAGTGCGATCGGTGAGACTTGCGGGTGCTGCAGATTGATCTTTGGGTAGTTGCTCTTCGGAGCTTGTGTACAATTTTGTTTCTTAGTTTCTTAGTTCAGTGAGAACGTTGGTTGACGTAAAGTTATGTAAACTTTACTTATGGGTAGCATTGTTCTGTAACTCCTTTAATGTTATACTATTTTGGAGCCGACACTCGATGTCGAGCCGTTTATCATTGTAGTTTTCCTCGAGCATGTTAGCTCGCGAGTATTTAATGTTGTTGTTTCTCCGGCTCAGTAGTTAGCCGTCGAGGTCTATTGTTGAGGTTTCTAGTAGTATTGTTCTTCGGCTTGTTTTTGGCCGTGGAGATTTTATAGTTATTGTTTTGTTATTTGAGTCTTTAAAACTCAGGTTTTTACTAGTTGTGGTTTTCCGCTGCATAGTGTTGGTTTTGAGCTCGTGTAGCTCGTTCACTTCGGTGGACTTTAGTTGTTTCATTTAGTTTGGCGCATCGAGTTGGGGTTTAATACCGAATCCCGAACCCGGGGCGTCACAGCTGCTATCCAACAAGATAATAATAATAGATTCCTGCGCTTCTGCTCCAGAGAACCATACTAAACAATTGCGCCGCTGATGGTAGACACATCTCTCAATACCGAACAATGAACAGAAATAGATGATTGTGCTGCTATTGTCGTACACAAATCACAGAGGGACCGGTGCTCGTATCCCTAAACAAATATAGGTACCCGATCGCGTCAAGCACGATCTACAAGTACCCAACAAATAATGTACCCGACCGCGACCCGCACGATCTACAGGTACCCGTTGTGGACCATTTTCTGTATCCACGTCGACATATCGCTCGATCCCCTACGACCCGAGACAATACGGCTCTAGCCACTTACAAGTATCACAAGGGACCGGTGTTCGTATCCCAATGCATACAAAATAATGTCGACAATGTACAGTCGCCGTTTATTCCGTTCAACTGTGGGGCTAGAGAAAACCCCTACCGTGGCCAACGGTAGGGCGAGGCCCAGTGTATTGGCCTTCGGCTATTACGAAGCCCCTGCTCCCGCAATAACCGACCGTTAATACACCTCTAATGCACATATGCCAACTGGACTCGATGCAATGCACAAGTAGATGTTTACCCATGCCAAACTAATCTAAGTGTGTTCTATTGAATCACAACTTAATAAACCAAATCATGATGTGTTCTATTGAATCACAACCCAATGAAATCAAATCATAATGTGTTCTATTGAATGACACACTAAATCAACATAATGTACTTGTAAATACTAAACACACAATCAATCATCAAAGTAGGATGACTGTCCTATTGCTTACTAGAACAACCACACATACACCAAATCATTTTAGTCCGTGCTTGCTAGACTTAACAATCATAACATATGTAAGCCTACTCGTACTTACAATCATAATTCAACGCGCTACTAACACGCGCAACTTAAGATCTCTACGGTATGCCACCATCACAATACACTCTATCTCATGCATATATATTCCACCTCATTTCTGTTGTATATTATACATATAACGACTCCCTACAAGTCACATAGCCCGAAAAGGGACGATACCCAAGGTATGTCATACTACCTAGAATACAACTAACTCGTTATCCGACGATTGGGGCTATTCGTCTCATGTGAAATGTCACGCACTAAGGGCATGACTATACGATAACACTTAAGGAAAGACCAAAACGGATAATTAACCCTTGCTAAGACGTAAGGTTAAGTCAACAATTCACCGCACATCGTAGTCAGTAATGTTTGACTAAGTCAACCCAAGTCGAGTTCTATCAGGTCATGATCTCAACAATTCGTCATCCCACACCATAGGAGACTACAATACAACCTATATTGGTTTATACTACACATTACCATATTACACGACGTATAATCTTTACGTCTTATACAACTCCGCTAGAGTTGGTCACCAACAACTAAACCTCGGACGAACCGCAGTATCGTCCCTAATTAACCGTGCCAACCACAATAACTAACGTTTGGGGTATATACTACCCTTATAAATCTCACGAGTCATCACGAGAGTACTAACGATAAAAATCTCAAAGAGCTACACATGCTCGGTAGAACTAAAACAAGTCATCGGCAACTTTACTACCGGAACCCAACTATAACATAAACCCACGAGACTATAACTCGGGAAACAACAACAACAACAATAATCACGACACAATCTTGAAAAGTCTCTAATACTCGGAGACAACAATCATCACAATAACAACAAAAACGTGTACACAATGAACTCCACAAGTCTCTAATATTCGAAGACCACAAAATTAACAACAATTCATCAATACCCATCATTTAACATGCTAGAGTATCACATTGAACAAGTATAGCATGTAGGGAGTTCATATGCACATAGATAACATGTAAACATCGCGATACTACTCTACGATGCTCAAAATCTAAGAAGGAGATTAGTAACTTACAACACAACGTAAATCCTTCACAAAATCCAAGGGGCTTCAAGTGGAAACGTACTCCTCCGCGACCTCTATGCCGCTACGGAGTCCAAACGTCGATCCCAAGCTCGATCCAAGTCCGAATCAAGCTTTCTCTCTCTCAAAATCAACCTTCTATCTCTAAAAATGTGGAAGAAAAAATGGGTTGGTGATTCCTCTATAGATCAGACAATCTAATCAGCTAGAAACGTTCCCCTCGTCACTAGCTACGCTCCAGCAAAGACGTCACGCGATTCTGACTCCGAACGAACAAGATATCGCGATTATACTCTCAACTCTCTCTCCTCTCTCTCTTCTTGCTCTCTCTCTAAAATCTGGGTTACTTTCTTTGAGAGCATATGCCCATTCATGTGCGGACCACAAGTGCCGCCGTGTAGCTGATCCATGACTTACTCAGCTTTCTCTTGATTGATGCAAAGGAGATTAAGTCCTCGATAATGCCTTTTGTATAGATTGTCACCACTGATTACAAATTGGGAAGCCCATCTTTGCAAGGCGATCCTGCCTTTTCTCTCAGTGCTAGGTGGATACTCACCTTTCCTTAGCGAATTCTAAATATCTATGTACCAAGGCCCATCGGCTTTCTCTTGGTCCTTTTTAATGGCAAAACAAAATGCTGGTGTATGTTTTATCCCAATGACGAAAGGTTGGACTTTGAACTCAGCGGGGATCTCAACTAGCGATGCCAAAGTTGCCAGAGCGTCCACGAAGCAATTTCTATCTCGGGGGAGATAGTAAAATGATATGAACTTCAATTTCTCTGCCAATGCTGTTACGCGGGCATGATACAACTGCAATCTAGCATCCCGTGTCTTCCATTTCTTTTCAACCTTATTTATGATCCAAGCTGAATCACCATATACTTCCAATTCTTTGGCGCCCATTTTCAAGGCTTCCTTCAAGCCAACTATACAAGCTTCATACTCGGTGGTGTTGTTGGAACATTCAAATTCTAATCGTATGGCCAAAGGCGTATGTGTATCCATGGGATCGATTAGCAGTATGCCTATACCGTAAACTCTTTTGTTAGCGGCTTCGTCGAAGAAGAGTTGCCATTTGCACGTGCTGTCATTAATCTCAAGAACCCCTTCATCAGAAAAATCCGGTTCTTCAAACTCCTGTGCTTCTATCGGCAGGTCTGCTAGCTGATCAGCTATTATACTTCCTTCGATTGACTTTCCCCTTTCAGAAGTTATATCGAACTCATTCAGCAAGAAAGACCATTTGGCAAGCCTACTCGAAAGTGATGGCTTTTCGAGTAAGTACTTGATTGGGTCTATCTTAGAAATTACCTTTACAGGCAATGTTTGCAAATAAATCTTGAGTCTCTGTGTCGCCCATACCAGACCTATGCAACTTTTCTCAAGTGCGGAGTAGTTCAACTTGCTGCCTTGCAACTTTTTACTAACAAAGTAGATGGTATTCTCAGCGTCAGAGTCTTCTTTTTCTTGTGCTAACATGGCTCCAACCGCGGTGTCTGTGATGGTTAGCATAACAATAAACGCTTCAGTTTATGAAGAAGAGCTAGAACTGGCGGACTAGCTAGGTATTTCTTGACTTTCTCAAATGCTTGGTGGCACTCTTCGTCCCATTCTTTATCCGTATCCTTTTTGAGAAGCTTGAATAGAGGTTCACACATGGATGTCAGCTGCTAAATAAAACGACTGATGTACTGTAATCGGCCCAAGAAGCCTTTGACTTCACTCGGAGTTGTCGACTGTGGCATATCTCTGATGGCTTTGACCTTTGCAGGTTCTACCTCGATTTCATTGTCAGTTACTATAAATCCCAAGACTTCTCCTCGGGTGACCCCAAACGTACATTTGGTGGGGTTGAGTTTCATTCGATACTTGCGCAATCTTTCAAAGAACTTGCGAAGATCTCTCAAATGAGCACCGTCTGTGTCTACTGAATGAATAATCATATCATCCACGTACACCTCTACTTCTTTGTGAATCATGTCATGAAAGAGCGTGGTCACAGCTCTTTGGTATGTAGCCCCAGCATTTTTTTCAATCTGAAAGGCATGACTGTATAATAGTAGGTCCCCCAAGGGGTGATGAAGGAAGTCTTCTCCTGATCTTCTTCCGCCATCTTTATCTGATTGTAACCGAGCATTCCGTCCACAAAAGATTGTATCTTATGTGAAGTTACTGCATCTACCAAAATGTCAATGTTGGGTAGGGGAAAGTCATCTTTTGGAGAAGCTTTGTTGAGATCCCAAAAATCCACACAGATCCAAACCTTACCGTTCGGCTTCGGCACTGTCACAATGTTGGATAACCATATCGACTATTCACTACTTTGATAAACTTGACTTTCAACTGCTTGATGATTTCTTCCTTGACTTGCAAGGACCATTCAGGCTTGATTCTACGGAACTTCTGCTTCACCGGCTTGGCGTCGGGGTACAGCGGAATCTGATATTCAACGATTGCTGGATCCAACCCAGGCAAACACATCTTGAAATTCTGTCAACAGATTGATCAATGCTACTCTTTCTTCATCTTGCATGTTGCTTCCAAACTTGACTTTTCTGACTTTATCATTCAACCCCAGATTGATGGTGGACAAGTCTTCTTGCAGAGCTTCCAATCGACGCCCCCCTCATTGTTTGATCATCTTGGCTAATTCAATTAAAAAGTCTTTGTCTTTCGGATCCCCATTATTAATCGATTCATTATTAACAGGATGATTTATCATGTTTTCAGTAAATTTATCTTTTAACACATTGGCAACCAAGGAGTACACAGAAACACTTGCATTATCATTAATGAAAGGAAAGGCTACAAGGTCGACCACCTCATCGAGGTCCTCACAGGTGAGATCCTCGATTTTGGCGTTGGGAATAGAACCGATAGATGACCAGTTCTTAAGAAAAGGGAAGAAGGGGGTAAGGTGTATTCGAAGCGTTCCACCAGGTCCTCGACCTCCAGCAATGGTCCTGTAGTAGTGTACCAATTTTGAAGCGGATTGTATGCCACTGTCTCATATTCTTCTTTTGAGTCCTCTGTGGTGTCTGCTGCCTTGTCGATCAGTCCCAGAAAATTGTCTCCCATGAAGTCTTCTCCAAATAAGGCCAGGGCGGAATCTTCCTGATCGATAGTCCATGTGTTCTCGACCGTCAAAACCTTGTTAGAGGTGTCACGAAGGCCGATGATCACTTTCTCCATTTCTTCTACTATGAGGCTGATGTCGTTAAAGATTTCCCATCCGGGGTGCCTCTTTCTGTTGTTGTCGATCCATGGCTGAGGGAACATGAGATAAGCCATGGTTTCTTCGTGCTTGATAAAGTATCCATTTAAGGTCTTCCTGTAGGGGTTTACAGGAGGTGTCATGTACGACTGGTTCCTCTGAATTGCTCTGTTTCTCTTGCGCTTCTCTTCCATTACTACCGCTACTTCTGCAGGTGTTGGCTTGTATCCCAGCCCAAAAGAGGTATGCATTCTTTGATGTCATCTTGTATCAGGTTGATTCTTCCTTGCTGACTTTTGCCCAGCCCCAGTCCTGGCATGTAACCTACATTGCGGATCATCCAATAAGGGACTATCTCTCTAGGTTCCACAGCTTTCTTGCCACTGATGTTGGTTTTTCCTGTATGCTGAATCACATTCACCCTCGCCTGAGGGATTACCTCGAATCCGCTAAAAAAGATGCTAGTATCATCGTGTTCAATCTCGAGAATAGGAACATCCCCTTTCTCTTTTGATTCCATGAGTTTGTCTACAAGAATAATGACAATATGATCCTCGTAGATAAACTTCACACATTGATGGAGTGATGAGCTACTCTTTTTTTTTTTTTAAGAAACAGGGGCGGCACCCTGCGAGATTTTATTAAAAATAAAAAAAGATACAAACATGAGGGGGACAACCAGCCTTGCCCTTATAAATGGGAGGACGGAGGAACCTTACCTCGAAAAGGAAATACAAAAAGAAATATATCTAAAATATTCAAAGAAAAAACCTACTTCCGAAATGTATATAGCCCAATGGCGTCCATATCTAAACATCGACGAACCTCACGAGGCAATCCTTCTCTAGAATCATAAATAAAGGTTCCTTGATGCATATGCGCTCCTGCTGCAAGACGATCTGCAACTTGATTACATTCTCGGAAAACATGAGACAAAGAATATCCCACTAAAAGATAACGACACTCCCTCAGCTCATATATGTAAAGCCACGGCTCAGAATGACCATTATTAAAAAACTGAACGGCTGCCCTGGAATCAGTTTCCACTCGCACCCCAATTAGAGCTAAAGAGTTGCATAACCTCAAACCCTCGCGAAGAGCCATGATCTCAGCAAACATATTCATACCCGGGCCATAGAAAGAAGAGAAAGCACGAATAATATTTCCATTGGGCCCCCGAATAATACCACCTCAAGCAAGCTACTATTTTCACGCCATGAATCCACGGACGGCTTAACAGTAGACTGAAAGTAGAAGGAATATCCAATACTTGGAACTCGACGGGCATTTCTAACGAGCCAATGGTTAGCATAAGCGTTACCACCCCAAGCACACATCGACTGGTGTTATCATAGGCTCGCACTGATTGTGATGATGGGGCTAGGTCCAAAATCTTCGTTCCCGGCTTGGCTAAAGTTGTTGTTGGACATACATTCAAAGATGAACCATTGTCTACCAGAACCTTTGGTACCCTCTTTTCTTGAACATGGACTGTAATGTGTAATGCATCAACATGGTCGACAACTCCCTTTGGTAAATCAAGGTCAGTGAACATGAGAACGTTTTCGAAATGGATGTTTCCAGTCATTTGAGTCAACTCGTCGGGTGAGGTCCCGATTGGAATGATTGCTTGACTCAATGACTTGGCAAGGCTGTCACGGTGGGTCTTAGAGGAACATAGAAGACCCCAAATTAAAACATTGGCTTGGGTTTTCTTTATCTAGGTGAGTAGTGTGTCTTCAATGTCTTTAGCCCCAGTATTTTCGGTACTTGTATCAACTTCTTTATCTTTCCCTTACGAACTACCCATATCTTGAGCTGCTTGGTATGCTCTACCAGATCGAGTGAGATGAGAAACATCACCTCCTATCCATGAGGCTTTTTCGATGTTGTTCACTTCTGCTTGGGAAGAATCCTGGGCACTGGACAAAATGTCGCTCCAAGAGAGGATGTTGCATTCGAAATTATCTTCCTTTGAAGGCAAAGTGATAAGAGGTATGATAATGGAGCACTACTGACTTCAAATTTGGCGGGGAAGCTCACACCTTCTGTTTCAAACTTGATGGTATTGACATGGTTAGCTGGCAAAGGATTCTTCACCACATTAGGCATGGGGTGTGGTTTTTCAATGATCTTGTCATCGATCAGGTTCTGGATTGCTCGCTGGAGCACGAAGCATTTGTTAGTGAGATGTCCGCTAGACTGATGGTATTCACAATATTTTGCATGGTCCCATGTGGCAGGCAATGGGTTGGGAGGTCTGTAACCTTCGATAGGTTTGAGGACTTCTTGTGCTTTCAGCCCCCAAAAAATTAATGGCATAGGAGCAATTCATCAAACTGTCTATCATTTCTGCGAAAATTATTTCTTACACCTCTGTTATTGTTGTTCCCTAATGCATTTACAAACCCATCAGATGAATAATTGAAAGGCATATTTCCATAATTCTGAGCAGATGGTACAACTGGCAAGGCCATAGTCGAAACATTTCCCAACATATGTACAACATGTGCAGATGTTACTGCTGCCTTTCCTTTGTAGTATCAAAATGAGCTTGGAGGGGGATCGACCTTGATCTGTCTGGTACGGATCTCCGTGTCAATACAAAATCCAACGTCTAAGATTGCAGAGAAATCAGTATAAGGAAGGTAATGCATGCGATCCAGATAAATTGGCTGAAGGTTTCTAAAAAAGATCTTAAATTGTTCAGCTGGGTCAGACCTGTCCAGGGTTTGGGCAATCTTCTTTCTCCTTTCAGCGTACTCTGAAAATGTCTCCTTGTCTCTCTGTGTGCACGAATCAAGATCTCTTCTGTGCTTTTCCCAATTACTGTTATCTTTGTATCTCTTGTGAAACTCATCTGCGAGTTTATCCCACGTAGCAACCACATTGCTGTCCACAGACATCAACCATTGCTTGGCAGCCCCAATTAGAGTCAAGTGAAAATTGGAGGCCATTGCTTCAAAACTTGACCCCCTTTGCTGCATAGTATGGGCGTAAAACCTAAGATGGGCAATAGGGCATCCTGTCCCGTCGAACTTCTCGATATCAGGCATTTTGAACTTTGGTTGTAAAATGGCAGCAGGCTAGAGCGTCATTGCTCGGGCTGTGAATTCACGTTTATTTAAAACTTTCAGGACCATGTCTTTCAACTCTCTGATTTCTACATTGTTAGCAAGTTCAACATCATTGGTGTCAACCATAGCTGTGCCAGGGAACTGCCCTACTGGAGGAACTGGATAAGGTGGTATGTAGCCGGCAAATGGATATATTGGTTTGACTGAAGGATGAGGGTTGTAACTATTTGGGTTTAGATGTAGGCTATCCTAGATCGGATTGGTCATGTAGAATGGGAATGTATTTAGGTTAGGGAAAGGAATATTGGTAGATGGAGATGTGATGCGAGTTGTAGGAGGTGTAGTAGTATTTGGGATTGGAATTGTGGTAGTCTGAGACTGGTGATGGATGTGTGGATTGACATTTGGCTGAGATGGAAATGTATTAGGGTAGGATGGGTAAGTGTTTGGATATGGGAGATATGGAGAGTAGGCTTGCGGGTATGCAAAATAGGTGTTTGGATTGGGCAGACTCACATTCACGCTCGAAGGTGATGGGTCAACAGTTCCTGTAGAAACGGGCAAGGTCCTGTTATCAACCCCTTGACCTTGGATAAGGGCTGAAAAGCTATTGATCATGGCTTCCATGTTCTGGTCCATCTATTGTTGCATTGCTGGGGTTGGAGAGTATCCTGGAGCCCCTGTATCATGTCCCGCAGCAGTGTTATCTTCCTGATCGGCCATCTGATTCCAATGCAGACTTTCTGTGCTTGACTCTGAATCTTGGCTTGAAACTCTTGTCAACCTCCCAGTGCTAGTCCTTCTCCAATTCAAGGCCAGGTTTCTGAAAGGTTGGGATATGGGTAGGAGTTAGGTTCTGGAAGTGTTTCTGGCTACAACACAATTTCATTGTTCCTCTTTTCATTTTGACTCGACTCACCCTATGAAGGTTGGACAAGCGACAATGCTTTGTTTTGACTTGTGAACCGTTCCTGGAACAGTGGATTCTCTCGCCAGAATATAGGACCTTCGTATTCCACCTGTATTTCGACTTTCCAAGATTGGACAGATCTCAGGCGAAGGGCCTATATCCTCTTAAGGATCCACTATTTGAATATTCTAGGCATATGTCATTGACTTCTTTTGTCAATCCTGTGCACAAGGATGTTGCTTGTCGACCTTTTTGATCACCATGATTCTCTTTTTGGGAGAGTATGACTCTTTTTTGATTTTCAGTGTTTATTTCTCAACATCTTTTTTTCTTTTTTTGATCAAATAGACTCTTTTTGTCGGTCGACGACTCTTTTTTGATTTGATTTCTTTTTGTCTTTATGCACAGGATTGACAAAATATGTTTATGAAAACAAGAAGCAACTGGTCTTTTGAAGTGTCCTAGAAATCTATATGAATTACGCACGGCTATGCAGGGTTAGAATGGCTTACTTCCCGGGGGACGATCAGTAATCGCACGGAAAGGGATAGTGTCGGTTGAAGGAATGCTGGGCTCATGACCTACCCAGTTTCACTTCAACGTGGCTATACCAGGGTTTGAAGCTTGGTAACAGTTCGGAATAAATGAGTGCGCGTGTGTGCGCAATGTCTAAGAGACTCTTTTTACAATTATATGTAAATGAAAGTGAGACAGATATGTACAAAAATAAAAATAATTTATGTCCAGTTTTTCTCATTCATGTGATGTGGGTTGTGTTTTGTTAACAGTTGAAAACAACAGGAAAGGAAAAATATCCATAGGTCGAGGGTTTAAAGCCCCGAGGAAAGAGAGGGAAAAAGAAATAGAAAAATGGGAAATCTATTCTATTCCTATTAATACATTTGTGTCCTATTCCCTAAAATAAAAAGAACATAAATGAATGTACAACCGAATAATGGGCGTTGATACCCGAATAAATATACAAAATAAATAAAGAATAAATGAATTTGTACCTGCAGAGGTAAGTATGAACAAAGTAGTATATACTACTCGAAATAACACTTTAATCATGTTGTATCAAAAAAATTTACGATAATTAAATATTCAAGCATGCAATTGTGTATAAAAATTGAGTCTGGCTCTTTTTTTATTTATTTAAAAACAAAAATTCCCTGCAGAGTCGCCACTGTGAGCGCCCCGATCCCGCAGGATCTTTCCCTCGGGGAGGGGGGGCTTTTTTTGCTCGTGTCTTGTGGTTTTCCCCTATTTTATTTTTTGGTTTGAAAACATGAAAATCATGTTTATCTTGAAAAACAGAGTCGCCACTCTCGTTTATAAGTAAACGAGAGAAAAATTTTAGATTATGGGTTCGGGGGCCAAGCTACGAATCGGGAAGGTTTTACTTACTCAATTCGCCCTTTCGGTCTCTACACATTTGCATGCTCATATTTAATTATTGCAAATTTATTTATTTACACAATATAAATTTCACGTATTTACAAAATGTATTTACAAGGTATTTGAAATAATTACATGCATTTATTACATCTATTTACATCTCTAAACTAACGAACGGAAGGGTTTACCTTCTGTCGTTTTACAAAAAATCGGGCCAAGTTCTAGGCCGTTGTATTATACTGGATCAAGCTAGCTCGTAGCTTGACCGTTGTGCTCCCACTGCTACCAATCGAGGAAAGGAAGACTTACGTTTTGTGTGTGTTGAGATAGAGTCAATACTTCTTTCTCTCTTTTCTTCCTCAAAAAGAGGCTTGATAGAAAGAAAGATTTGTGTGTGTGTGTGTTTGGGGAGAGAATTGAACATATTGTAGAGAGAGCTGATCATCTCTATTTTAGGAGGCCTGGGCTGAAGGAAACCCGCGGAGGCAAGTTTGGAGGAAGCTTCCTCTTCAGCAGCCGGCTGCTGAACTGTTGGGAAAATGTAAGTTTGGTGTACGACGCACCTGGCATGGTGCCCGCGCACCAAACCCTGTTTGGGTGTATTGGCGCACCAGAAATGTCTTCAGCGCACCAAACCCTGTTTTTGGCTTTTCCAGGCTTTGTATCTTGCACTTACGCCCTTCTAAGCTGTGTATCTTCAGTTTAGACCCTTGATGTTGATCTAACGGATGGTTTGTTTGTGTGTTGGACGTAGTTAGTCCGTTGTGTCTTCGAGTTTGACCCTTGATATTGATCTAACCGAAGTTTGTTGTATTTGTTGGACGTTGGCAGTCCATTGTGTACGTTGTTTCCTGAAATAATCATAGAAATATGTGTTAGTCCATTTATAAATAAACAGTTGTTTATTGGAAAATTCGTATAATGTAGGTGTGCGAATTCTGGGTGTCTACACACTCACCAAGTGTATGAAGAAAAGAAAGAGAGAAGAGGGAAAGAAATGTCCAAAGAGATCCAATCTGCTAGCGTCTAGTCTAGAGTCTAAGTCTTCACTCTACATCTCATTCACACAGCCTTACTAATCTTTGTAATGGTTGGTGTGGATTTAATTACACACTCTCATATGAGTTGGGATATCCCCAAATGGGATGTTCAAAATTTATAGTTCGAACATCGCTTTTAATATTCTAACTCATATCACTTGCTCAAGTCTCCTGATTATCATGAGAATTGATGATCACATCTCTCGATGGTGGTTCTGGAGAGGGTAGCAAGTGAAATAGCAAATGGATAAAATAATCATCTATATCTCCATTTGCATACCATTAAGAATAGACTGCGTGTAAGTTTTCCTTTAATAGTTTACTTATTTTCTGTAATATGTACTTAGGCAAGTTAGCTAAACAATAGGAATAACTTGACTGAATTCTGTTATATGAAGTATCTTATACAGTGACTGATTCTTATGTCAACTCCTAAATTCAATCTTGTGTTTTGCTGCTTTATATTTCACTGCCAATCTTATTACATTGATTAAATTGCCTTTATTATTGAACAGGACTTACACACCTTACTATTCCATGTCTATCTATTTTATTAAAAGCATCTACAAGCATTGAGTGACTAAATATCTTTAACGCTTTTCACATCTCTTTAGTCACCTAACTATTAGTCGATTGATGACATCAGCTGACTATAGATCGACTGATATTTGAACTTCTGTTGCTCATACTGATTAGTTAGTATGCTTATCTGATTTAGTTGATTGCTTGAGGTCTGCCAAGCTGATTACATCAGCTGAGTGACTCGCTAGCTGATTTAAACTCCTCAATCATTTATACTGATCACTCAGTATGATTCTTAAGTCAGTTAATAATATCACAACTCGAAGTTTCGAATGAAATTATAAAGTTTGTTAAATAGGCTATTCACCCCCCCTCTAGCCTATTCCTGAGCTCTACCCATTAGAAAACCGGGACCTTGATGGTTGTCGAAAGCAACAATAATAAAATCTTGCTTTTTAGATTATTGATCTGTAATAGTGGTAAGCAAGGTCGTGTCCACAGAGATTGGCTTGACTTAATTTGATGTGAATTGTAAAATTAACGAAAATAGTAAAATGGGAGGGGGGGGGTTTGGATGTTGTTGAGTAATCTAAGTGAACTAATTAAATTAACAAAAAAATGATTTAAGTAAATGAGGTTCAATATGATGAAATATCCAATCAAATGAGCAATTTCAGAAACGGTTCATTGACTTGATCATTGATGGAAAGGTAATCCTTCTATTCTCTACCAAATTGGTTACGATTATTGGTACGACCTAACAACCTATCTCTCCTTACTTCCTCGATAATCAGGAAATGTTCTCTAATTACTTCTCTTACCAATAAACAATCCTAGATACGATCATAAAATTTAATCTATCAACAGCTTTAAGAATGAGAGAGACCACCAATTCTAGCCAACAAATGCATATGTAGGTTCATTTAGACTAGATTATATATTTCCATAGCATAAAATAACCACTTCTTTTGTAATCACCTATACGAATTGCCACAAGTATTAGAACAGTCAAAAATTACGGATTCGACGTTCCAAATGGCGATTTGCTATTTTGACAATTGAACAACGATATCTTATTGTGCAATCAACCAAAACAACAATATCAAGAAGTACAGGAAATATATAAATAATAGAAAAGTAGAAGAATAAAATAAAACCAATTAGATCTCACAAATCATGTAGAACCAAATCTTCAATTATCCTTTGATTGGAAAAAGGTCTTTAGCTTTGCATGAACATGGTGAGAAAATAAAGGAAAAATGAGAAAATCTAAAAATTGCTAGTGAATGTGTATCTCCAAGGGGTGGTAGTTACAAGACCTAAAACCAAAATTTAAATAAAAAAACCCCCAAAAGTCTCTTTAATTTCCCTCATTACTACCCACTAACTAATGAACTCAAGATTTCCATGAATTTTCCTTTTAATTTCCTTTTATTTTGTGTTACTTTTGAGTTAATTATGCCTGGAAATATTATTATTTGTGTACTTGTGCTTCAATGTACGTTTCCAAGATATTAACGAGTATTCATGGAGTTTAGTACAAAGTTTGAGGTAATTTCGGGCTTTAAAGTTGAGCTTTAAATTATTCCGTCAAAGTCCGTGAAGCATCCCAAGGCAAATGAGGCTAACAGAGGACTAAACTAAGAAGCCTGGAGGGGGAAGGACTTTGGCAGCCCATTCTGAAAGTCTAAGGGCACCACTGTAATAAGAAGAAAGATTCATTAATGCAGTGTCAACACACCGCGGTGCCACGTCGCCCCTGTAGCTGACCTAACCCATGCATTCTTCCTGGAGCCCCAGTTGATCTGACCCATCTTCCAGCTGCTCCGCCAATCCATTCCACCCAATTCACCTCACACCGCAACCCACTTCCACCTCTATGACCCGCAATTCCTCTTCAGCTGGGCAGTACACCTCCAGCCCACGGATCAGTAGCCTCCTTCCTCTCCAATTCTACCCCTGAATGTTTTATTCTCTCCCCATTTTTCCCTTGGCTTGTTCGAGACTCTAAAGACTTTCCTGATATCTCCAAGCAGCCCTAAATTTAAAATTATTCAGTCCCCTTACGGCAGAACCCTCTCTCCCCAATTTTCTCTCCTCCATTAAAGATTGATCACCTTTGAAGGTTTGAATCTTCAAATCAAGGGCCAAGGAAGCTATTGCAAGTGATTTCAACCCCGGATCTCGGCATTGCTCGCGGGTTTGTCGATTTAATTCTTTCAATCTATACTTATGATATTTTCTAGGGTTGAATGATTTTGTAATTTATGAAATTGGCTTTGTGCTTAATGATTTATGGAAATCAATTATTTTTCTATGACGTTGTAGTGTTTTAATTTAATCTTTCTCTCTATTTAGTATACAGTCATGCTAGGTTACTAATTTGTGGCTTAATGCTTTTAATTGATTAGCCATTAATTAATTGATTTGACAAATATTTGGATCGACTAGAGCTACATTCCATTTCGGACCTAGCAAATTAGTAGTTGGTGTTTCTGTGACACACACTGATAGCTATGAGAACTTGTTTTGACACAAGTTCAACCCACAGTAGCCATTCGCTAGGTAGGGAAGATTCGGTTTGCTAGGGGCGAGAGCCTGTAGTTACCCCCTTTCGATGTCTCGGTTACCGGCATAACTTGTAGAAAAATAGAGAGAATATCTCTCAAGAAAGTATTACCCATTATCTTGGTTATTATTGTGTGCTCCTAATGCTTTTAATGGATTAGCTACCGATTAAATGATCACTAGAATTATAGGGTAAGATGCGAGAGTCCGTCCTATTAATTCTGAAAATCACAATAATTGTTTATATGATGTCTTAATCGAGAGATACGAGCATTCTTAGATAGTCATTGGTGTGCTTGATCGATAATGCGACTATTCTTTCCTTGTTATAAGATGCGAGAGCCCGTAGTAGGGATTGGTAGCTAGACTTGCTGTAAGATGCGAGAGCCCGTAGTGAATACTATCAACATGCGCCCGACTACCAAGACTTGAGTTAAAGAAAAGTAGAGAGATGATTAAATTAGACACGAGCTAGACTAGAAATATAGCAATATCAATATCTCAGAACCCTATCATGATTTCCAAGACCAAACATATTGACATCAGGTATCACTTCTTAAAAGATCATGTAGAGAAAAGTAACATTCAACTTGAATATATATCTACTGATTTATAATTAGCTGATATATATACTAAAGCCTTAGACTCTACAAGATTTTTCTTTTTAAAAGGTGATTTAGGAATGCTTATTTTATAAGTGACAGGTATTTTCTAATGTGTTTGATTGTTTTTGAGTATTTCAGTTACTTAATTCAGCTGAAAAATTGCGTCAAATGTCAATCACATACAAATTCAGTCACTTACTCAATTAATATATATATATTTTTTTAGCGAAACAGGGGCGGCACCCTGCTAAATTTTATTAGATAGAAATAAGAGTACAAACTTGAGGGGGACAACCAGCCTTGCCCTTATAAATGGGAGGACGGAGGAGCCAAAACCTCGAAAAAAGACAAATAACAATAAATAAAACTAAGCTAAAAAGATTAAGAGATCCGAACCCGAGGAATCCCCGCAGCATCCGAAAGAAGATTCCCACGAATGGATTGAGGAAGATCACCCACAGAATAGAAAACAACATCCAAAGGAGAGGAGCAAACCAAATTAGCCAAGCCATCCGCAACAAAGTTAGCCTCTCGAAAACAGTGGGAGAAAGAAAATTGACAGTCTTGGTGCATGGTGAGAATAGCACGAACATAGTACAAACAACGCCAAGGAGGAGGATAGCCTTTAGTAAGGCAATCAAATATGACCTTAGAATCCATCTCTACAATAGCACCATTATAGTCGTTAGATGCTAACCATTTGACACCATTAAAAAGAGCCCTAGCTTCAGCCACCGTGTTAGTGCTTTCTCCGAAATTGGAAGTGTAGGCATAAATTAAGTCTCCGGAGGATGAACGAATAATACCACCACCCCCGCTTATACCAGGGTTCCCTTTAGAAGCACCATCCGAATTAAGCTTAAGCAAGCCTGCAGAGGGAGGAACCCAAGAAACCACTTACTCAATTCAGTCAACTGGTAGCGACTGATTTCATCAACTGGTTCAATCATCAGCGCTTCAAAGAACTCAGTCAAGTGGTTCGAAATTCAGTCACCCTTGCATTTAGTCATCACCGCTTAGCTGAACCTTCAAAATTCAGTCACACGCGTCTAACTGAATCCCAAAATTCAATTTTGCGCACTTTCTAGTCATTGTTCAGTCACCTACTGATCAGTACCCTCCGTATTACATTCCCAATCCCTTTTTCTGTCCTTTTTCTTGATATTGGTGCGTAGCTTATGGGAGAAGCTAACCGTTTCTCCTAATCTCGGACAACGAAAGGACGTTTTGGCTGCCCACGCCACCATTACCTAAGCAACATTAAATTCATAGCTCATGTTCCAATGAAAAGTACCAACCGTCAGAATTCCATACAAACCACTCATTACCAAAACCTTAAACCTCTTACCTCTTTACACTCACAAATTTCCTAAACAAACCTTCTCTACAAATTTTATCTCAAACCAAGATACCAGCTATTTGGTTGACATCAACTCACTTCAGTCCTCTTCTATAGGACGTGAGCTCTTTGAGATATGTGTAGCCTCTAGACTCTCTCCCATACCTACCTTTCCCATCTCTCACTATCATTCTGACATCGTTCTTGAGTTCTTTAACTCAATAAACCTCACCCCCCAATGTTCCCCACTCTCTCTCTCTGGTAGGATTAGAGATATTCAGGTGGTGATGGATGAAAACATTTTAGGAGGAGTTTTCCCAAATTTAGGTGTTGATGGCAGTGTGAATGTGCTAGAGAATATTCAGCTCGCTGGATGAGCTAGGATGCATGGGGACATTGCCATTGACAGCGCCTTCTATATGAACAAATATAAGTTCAGATCCCTATACTACGCATTGTCCATTCTCTTATATAAGTTCCTGCTGATCAAGTCTGGGGGTCATGAGAAGCTGACCAAGGTGCAATGGCACATGATGGCTGTGATGGCTCAAGGCCATGCCATGAGCTGGGCTAGTGTGTTGGTTGAGTATATAAAGGAGGACATCACCAAATTCAGAAACAACTTGCTAAAGAACAGGACTACAAGACCAACTCACCATCTAATTCTCTCCAAGTTCTTGAAGTCTATTCCTCAACTTGCTCAGCTAATGAGGAATCAGGATGGGATACCAGTCCCTACAATGAGGAAGTTTAGAAATGAAGCTATTTTGAGTACAATTACTTCCAGTTGGTTTGGCAAGGATCAACCTACTGTTCAGCCAGCTGCTGAAGGACGAATTCAGCCAACAACTCAGAGGTGTGTAAAGAGGCAGTCTGCACCTGCTCAAGCTCAGCCAGATGAAGTTCAGTAGGCTAAGAGTAGAAATCTTAGGAGACCTGAAGTCATTTCTGCCGTAACATCACCAGCTACTCCAACTATTCAGCCTGTCCTTCTTAGACAACCTCCTCGCCATCATCAGCTAATTGATGAGCCTACTAAACCAACACCTTCCGTACCTCTACCACCAACTTCTACTGTCAGTCATCCAAACCTTGACCCTCTAAAGTTCATCCCCTTCAGCCCCATAACTACTACAGCCACACCTTCCGTACCTCTACCACCTCCACCTTCTAACCTAACTCCCTCTCAAGCTGAAGCTGAAAAACCACAAAATTTTTTTAAGCCTATTCGCAACCCAATCTTTCACTTTCACTACAATAACAACCGCTCTAATTCTCGAACCCTTCCTCCAAACTGGGTGTTTCATATTGACCATCTTCCATTCTTCATCCAAGCCTTCCTCAACTTTTACGAGGAGTTAAAAGAACAAGCTGTAATCCCCCAACTCTTCAAATACCTTAGAACCGAGTTTGATTACTCCTGAAAAGTCCATGTCCTCTACCCAACCATCCAAAACCTCACAAAAAAGGACATTGAACTGAACTTTGGGAAATATTTTGAACCCCTAGGGTTAGAATGGAACCAGATCTATTATGCTTGGGATCGGTTCCTACAGGATGAGATGATCTTCAGCTACTGGACTATCTTCTCTAAATATTTTAAACTCCCTAAACTGCCAATTAATACCTTACTTGGTAGGCCGTAAATGTACGCCTGATGATGATGAAGTAAACCAATATTTGGTGCCAATTAAGATAGATGTTAATTTAGCAATTGTAAGGGTTGTTTCCCTTGACCAGACTTGGAGGAAGATAAATTTCGCCAAAAAGGAGTATGGCCTTCTTGCTCAGAGAAGAAGAACTCAGAAGGAAGCTAAAACTTTGGCATTAGCTGCTGTGGAAATTCAGCCGGCTGAACCAATGCCTACAGTGGCTGAACCTCCAATCCTTCCCTTTACCTCAAACACTTCAGCCAGCTGAATCTCCAACCTTTCAGCCAGCTGATGCTTCTTCACATCAGCCGGCTGACACTACTTCTTAGCCAACTGAAACAATCCTTCCCAGCCAGTTAGCCAACCTTTTGCCTAACCTGTAACTGAACCCCAGCCTTCAGCAGCTTCAGTTGTTCCCCTAATCAGCACTAGCTCCAATTTCTTAAGTATTGGAGTTCAGTGTGACTTGGATGAGTATGAAGACTTTTTAGCTGAAGAATTGTTTGATATTGGTGGTCTTCTGGCTGAAACTGAAGATGTGATGGAAGAAGATGCTGGTCCTTTACCTCCACTCATTGCGAAGAGGAAAGCTGAAGTTGTTATATTCACTGACTTCCTTTGCAATCCTGACAAGTTCAAGAAGCCCAAGATTATCTTTGAATCAGAAAGTGAAGAGGAAGAGGTTGCAGCTGAAGAAGAAGCTGAAGAGACTGCTGAAGATGTAATGACTAATGAAGCTACTAAAGCTGCTACTGAACCTACTAAAGTGACTCTAGCTGTTGCTACTGAAGCTGATGCAGTTAATGCAAATGCTGCTCGTCCTTCTACATCAATGTCGTCTATTACTTTTGTAGGTTTCAACGATCTAAAAGATGCACAATTGAGGCTTACAGACACATTCATCCTACTGACCCAGTCCATCAATGATTTAAATAGTCGTATAGGTTTGGTAGATGCCTTGTATTTTCATCAAATGCAAATGGAGATCACACTTTGTGATGTAGCTTGTTCTCAAGAGGAGCTTCGTCAACGAGTGATGATTGCCCTTTCTGATGCGCGAAGAAAAATATATGGTGAAGTGCATAGAGTCATGGTAGTAGGATACCCAAAGAATGTAGATGACACTGAATGGGACAACCTGCATGCTTACCAAAGGGAAGCTGCTGATCAAGTCCAAGATACTAAGGAAAGGGCACGTAAAGCCATTCAAGATGATAGAAAGCAGAAGAAGATCAATAAAGCTCAAACAAAAGAGATTGCTGAGCTGAGAAAGAGACTGAATATTCCTCAAGCTGAAACTGCTCCTACATCTTCTTCTTCAGGCGGGACTGACACTGTGGACATCGATGAATGAAGTTTATCCTTTCTTGCCCCTTAAACTTCTAGATTTTATGGGTTCGGGGGCTAAGTTACGAATTGGGAAGATGTTAGGCACCCAATTCGCCCTTTCACTCTCAAGGGTTTCTATCATGCTTGAATTTTAATGGTAAGTCTCTTGTTATTGGTCTCAGTTCTCATGGCATTCAAAGGAAAAACATCAAAGATCAAGGTTGTTTCACATGTCACTTGAGTTACAAAATGGAATCCCATATGTTATGGGATTAAAGTGGGATAGGAGGTCTAATTTAACATCCTAAGCCTTTGATTGATGAAATAGGGTCAACCTAAAGGTTAACCCTAAACACTTGTTCAAAAACATGTTTTAATCAACAAAGAAAAGTATCTCAAAATGATTTCTTTTAATCAAGATCACCACATTGCATTTGTTTTTACAAATTATTGATTTTAGTCCTCTTTCCAAATTTCAAAGTCAAGTTAGCATGAAATATGACAAACCAACCTTTGATTTTAGGCCAAGAATTTAAACATGAAGAAAAAAATCACAAGGGATTCACATGGCCTTAACATAATTTCAAAACCCTCCACATAATTTCAAAACCCTCCAAGTTCTCCGGTCTAAGACATAGGGAAAACAAGTTTGGATAATGGAACTTACCTAGGACATAAAAATGTCACTTTCAAAACTCACTTTTGGAAGAGAGAAACAATGATGAAAAATGGGAGAGGGAAGTCCATCAACCAAGAATGGGAAGACAAAGCGAACACACCACAAAAGGGAGGACAATAATATGGATTTGAAATCTCTTGCACAACCTCAAAAGAGGTGCTCTGAGACTTGAACTCTATATAAGGATTACATAGGAGGGGTAGAAGTGGGGGGTCTAATAGTGAGCTCTAAAGGAATATTTTAAGGTACCAAACAAGTTCCCAAACTCTTGCAAACCTTTGGGAGAACTTCATAGAAGTTAAAGAAACCAAAAGAAGGAGAAGAAGAAGAGGAGTTACACATGGATTTTAGGGATGTTAAAGTCTTCTTGCAAAGAAAATAAAAGAAACACACACACACACAAGGAAATTACATCTTGAAGGAATAAAAGAAGAATTAGTTAAGCATCATGTTAACATGTTCAAAGATTACATTGTTATAAGAAGAAAAGTTACAAGATCATTTATGTTAGATTACATAGTCCAACCTTACCTTCAATCAAAGTGGAATGGTATGGGTTCTATGTGGTGTTAAAGGGTTTCAAAAGGACTTGTTCATAAAGGATAGACAAGATCCAGGAAGAGAGAAAGTTGTGGAGTTTTCTAGTAAAAGAAAATTTTCCAAATGTCCCTCAATCTTTGCAAGTATTTTCCAGCTTTCCTAACCTTGCTATGTGTGACGACCCGAGTCCGGGGTTCGATGTTGAACCCTAACTCGGTGCGTCAAACTAACAAGAACAACCGAAGAGAGCGAGTCACAAAAGCTCAAAACTAAAACTATGCAGCGGAATACAAGTTAAAATGTGAGTTTCAAAAACTCGAACAACAACTACAACTAAATAAACCTCAATGGCCAAAACATACGCCGGATAACAACACTAAAGACAAACCCAATAATTAAAACCTCGATGGCTAAATACCCGAGCCGAAGAAATAATAATACTAAAATACCACGAGTCAGAAATCCAAAATAATATAGTACAACAACCGGCACGACTACACAAGTCGGCACCAAAATACAAATCTAAAGAATACAACTATTTCTACCCATAGACTAAGTTTACATAACTTAGTGAACCTCACAATCTCACAATACAAGAAATAAGAAGAAAATGACAATATAAATACATCTTGCTAACTCCAAGCTTCAAGACTCGTTGCGCTGGAACTTAACCTGCAAACTGAGGAGGTTGTTGGGTGAGTCTAAAAGATTCCGTAAGATACTATAATGTATTGGGTGCTATGAGTATGAATGCAATAGTAAACCAAGACTCTAAATGCACTAATCTTGGTAATAATTTTAACTTAATCATTAATCGACAAGTTATTACATGTGACTATATGGCATGGTATTATGCACAGCAATATAATAGGAAAATAAACATGTAGTAGCACATAAGGGCAACTAACCCTATACTAACGAGAGGATCAGTAGCAGCCAACCGTCCCATACCAGTTGGAGACCATGACCAACATTCGCTCATATAGGAAGCACATAAAAAGCATAAAGTAAACACTTAAAGGTGGATACGGTGGATTCGAGGTACACCTCCGAATCCTTTGTAACACTTCCGACCTTATAGCTCCATGAAGCCATAGTATATGATGGTGCTGCTGCTGTTGTACACCAATTTCAAAGATCGACCAAAGAAATAGTAATAGATGATTATATCGCTGCTGCTATACATAAATCATAAGGGACCGATGCTCGTATCCCAGAACTACAAGAATGCACCCGATCGCGTCAAGCACAATCTACAAGTACTCGTTGTGAATTGTTTTTCGTATTCACGTCAACGTATCGCTCAATCCCCTATGACCCGAGACAAATACGGATTTAGCCACTTACAAATATCACAAGGACCGGTATTCGTATCCCACGGATATATAAAAATGTCGACACATGCACAGTTGCGTTTATTCCGTAAAATTGTGGGGTTAGAGAAACCCCTACCGTGGCCAACGGTAGGGCATGGCCAGATGTATTGGCCTTCGGCTATTACGTAGCCCTGGCTCCCGCAATAACTGAGCGTCAATACACCCCCAAATGCTCATATGCCGGCTGGACTCGATGCAAATGCACAAGTAGATGTTTACTTGTCATGTTAAACCATTCAAAGTGTGTTCTATTGAATCACAACTTAACAAAATCAAATAATGATGTGTTCTATTGAATCACATACCAAATCGACATGCAGTGCTTGTAAATACAAAACACACCATTAATCATCAAAGTAGGATGATTGTCCTAACACAGACAAGAACAATCACACAATGTCCGTAATCACTGAACATATAACCAAAAATAAGACAATAGGCAAAGTAGGCCTGTTGTACAACTCAATTAAATTATCTAAGTCCGTAATGCCAGACTTCACAATCAGAACATACGTAAGTCTACACGTACTTACAACCATTAAGCAATACATAACCTTAATACTCAACTTAGGATCCTTTTTACAGTACCCTATAATCACTCGAGACACTCTGTCTCATGTATAGCATAAACCATCATATAACATTATTGTCGTGTACTACGTATATCACGACTCATTACAAGTCACATCGTCCGTATTGGAACGATAAACACGGTATGTCATCTCATGTATAGTATAACCTATCACATATCGTTATCGTCGTGTACTATGTATATCGCGACTCATTACAAGTCACATCGTATTCGACTCCGCCAGAGTCAGTCATGACTAGTGTTCAATTCGCATAAATGTTCGGTTTATAACGTTATACTTTATTGACTCCGTTTGAGTCGTTACCAATATTTGAGACATCAGGATGAACCATAGTATCATCCCTAATTAACCATTCTATCCTCAACACCATTATTCGGTAATATATATTACCCAAAACAACCTCACAAATTCATAGCGAGTAAACTAACGACAAAAATCCCAACGAGTTGTTATTATACAAAATCTATTAACACAATATGATTTCTCCAGCACCGCGCAACAGTACCGTTAAATTCACCAAATATTCCACCAAAATCCAAATATTACAATTATTCCATATTTAGAAACTAGGCATCTGTAACTATATTTTACCACTTTGAATTACCTCATTTGGACTTATAATCATCATGAATCAGCCACTTAAAGTTAGATCTAATACCCAGAATTTCCAGCGACAGTGTACTCAACGCAGCGATGAAACACAACCTAAACGAGGTACTTCCCGACCTCTAAAATTTATGAAAATTTACAGAGAACTAACTAACATACATAAGA
This sequence comes from Platycodon grandiflorus, assembly GCA_016624345.1. Lineage (NCBI taxonomy): Eukaryota > Viridiplantae > Streptophyta > Magnoliopsida > Asterales > Campanulaceae > Platycodon > Platycodon grandiflorus. The sequence goes on along the minus strand of CM028362.1, from coordinate 42,352,912 downwards.
ACAACATATCCAAAATTTAGCAAATTCCCATTAGTATATTAGTACCAGAATTTTCACGAAAATAGCCCAAAATAGGGAGTGTAACTAATTTGAAATTCATGTGTTTCACTTTCTAACATGTTACCAACACTTCACCAAGTCTCATGACAACCTTTACACATAGCCATTGATTATCAACTAACATAATATCATTTGGAGTGGCCAATTACTATTTCTTTCAAGAAATTACACAAAGATGAACAATTACACATCCTATATGTTTTATTATTCCAATTCAACTCATAAACATACAAAACATTATAGTTACTTACCTTCAAAGAAGACAATCAAGCTAACATATTCACAATCAAGGCTTTGTAATGAAGTCTCCTAGTCTTTAGCAACACCTTGGTGGTCTTGCATGTGAGATCCAATGGTTGGATGAAGAAGAGTAGAACACACACACTAATCTCACACTCAATCTCCCACACTTAAGCTTTCAAGCTTTCATGGAAGAAGAAATGAAGAAATGGTGAAATGAAGTCTCTCATAGGTTTGGGAGTAACTTATTAGGTTGGTCAAAGGGTCAAACAAGGTACAACACAATCAGCCTAGGGTCCAAGGGTCAAAAGAGTCAAGGTTGCAAAGTTTGGAAGAGGCTTGTCTTGTACAGAATGGGCCTTATTTTCAGTCAACTTCAAAGACGTGCCTAGGATGATATACAAGTCTAAAAATTACAAATAAGATGTGGTTGGAAATCACTTTGAGTCTAGTTTACACAGAATCAAACGGTTTGCAAATCTAAGTTTTCTACACAAAGTTATGGCCAAATTACTACAAGTGGGTGGAATCTGTCCGTACGCACGCTAGGGCGTGAAGCATGTGCGCTAGGGCGCGCAACCTGGCTGAACTTTGGTCTAATTTCTAATTTTTATCAAACTTCTAGTCGTGTGCGTGCTAGGGCGCGCCTGGGGAGCGCTAGGGCGCGACCTGGGACTCCAAAAGTGTTCAAAAACGATTCCTAAGTGTTTCCAAATGATTCTAAGATGATCCCAACCTCAAACCAAGTCCAAGACACATCCGAAACACAATCAAAACAATATAAAAAGAAGCTATGAATGCAATCCAATACAAGTACAAAAGACTACAAAACTTCAATCGCATATCAATATTCATGAGAAGTATGCAATCAACCTAATTGCAAGCATGTTTAAATGAAATTTACACATGAAATGACGACGAAAAATGAAGAGACGTATGAATCGAATGCATGCTAATGATGCGAATGATGCGGGCGTTACACTATGTGTTTATAAATGAGGCTTGCTTTGAGAGATGAAAAAGAGCTTTGAGAGATAAATGATGAACAATGTTTAAAGAGAGAAACTTGCAGCCAAGTAAAAGCTCTAAAGGCTTGTTTGCAAGTTGGGCATGGATAAGCAGTATTATTAAACAAACTAAAGGCAAAGTTGATCACGATAAACTTTTGTGCTTTAACTGTAGAAAGCCAGACCAATTTCCTTGTGATGACCTGGGTCCGAGATTTGATGTTGAATCCCAACTCGGTGCGCCAAAATAACATTACTAATTGAATCAACTGATAAAAGCGCCACAAAAGCTCATACAAAAAACAATGCAGCGAAAAACTAAATAAAAACCTGTTTAATAAAAATAATTCATCGGCGAAACTACAGCCAGAACCCAACTAACAAACCACAAGTCTAAGACTTGGGAAAAATAAATAACAACTTCATTGGCCTCAACATGCCCAAAAAAAAAAAAACAAACATAAACCATGAGCTAAAATGTGCTCGGGAAAGAAACTAAATTACTACTAATACTATACACGAGCACGACATACATATGTCGACTACCACAAATATAATTAATTTAAATCATAAAAAAAATTCTACCCAAAGTAAAGTTTACATAACTTTGCATCAACCATCGTCCTCACTGTACCATGAAACATAAATATAAATATAAATACAACTTGCTAAACTTCAAGTCTCCAGTCTCAATGCACTGGAGCTTATAACCTGCAAATTGAGGAATTTGTTGGGTGAGTCTAAAAGACCCCGTAAGCCACTATAATGTATTGTGTTCTATGAGTATAAATGCAACAGTAAACCAAAACCATAATGCAACTATATAACATGGCATAATGCTTAAGCGATAATAGTAACATGGTAATAGCATTTATATACCACAACTGAACATATATCCTGCAATACACAGAATAATCAACTATGTCTCGATACCCATGTATGTAGTATCAAGGTCACCGGTATCACTCTTCGGTTATCGACGTCCCTGGAAGCACTCATTGAGTTCCCAGAATCACTCTTCGAGTTACTTAGCAAACCAAAGTCATACGTATTGCTACAACAATGGGGCTACATTCCACCTGTGGCCAATAGGTGAGGAGTGTGTGAATTCTGGTACGACGACTTACAGCGATTACAAAACAAATTCGTAAAGACTATAGGTCGTCCCACCTTGATTAAACAACAAATGCCAGTTAGACTCAATGCAATGCACAAGCAGATATTTACTTGTCATTCTCAACAAATCAAAGTGTGTTCTCTTGAATCACATACTAAATCAACTCAATGTGCTTGTAAATACTAAACATACAATCAATCATCAAAGTAGAATGATTGTCCTATCAACATACTAGAACAATCACATCATGTCCGTAATCACTGAACATATAAACAAAACAAGACAATAAGCAAAGTAAGCCTATTGTACAACTCAACCATCGAACAGTGTCTGTGATAGCTCAACACACACATAACCACAACGTAAGGTATTTCCACCGAATAATCAACTGTTAAACAATGTCCACAATGTGGAACCTATATAACATAAGGATAGGCTATTCACTCCTAATCCCAAAATAAAGTAACATGTTTCTCACATGTACACAAACTCGTAACCCCACATAGGTAAGTCTACTCGTACTTACAACCATTAATTAAGGCGTAATAGTTATGCTAAATTCAGGATCTCTAAGTATCTTATCATCACACAATATCATCCATCTCATGCGCATCATAATATATCACATATTGTTATCGTCGTATACTTCAGCTTATTCAACTTAACTCGTAGTCAGCTAATGTTTAACTAAGTTAACCAGGGTCAAAACTCTACTGAGTCATAAAGCCATCAATTCGTCATCCCACTTCGCAGAGAACTATTATACGTTATGTAGGAAATTATATTACCCATTACTTAACTCCGTAGAGTGAATTATACTCATTAATAATTTTATCACATTATTCGACGTTTATTCATTATGTCCTATTTGACTATGCCAGAGTCAGTCATGACAAGTATATAGCTCGTATCACTCGTATAATATTTAATATAAATATGAGTCAGTCACGACAAGTATATAGCTCGTATCACTCGTATAGTATTTATGTTAGGTTTCAAGGTGCTCAAATAGGCTAGAAGGGGGGGTTGAATAGCCTATGTCCAGTTTTGAAAAATTGATTTAAAAATTACTTCACTAAAGTTAGAAAAGATTTTGCAGCAGAATTGAGTGAAGTATAGGACAAGCTCAAGATGGCTGATCTTGATAGGACAAGATCAGCTGTTCTCAAAGCTGTTGGAATTCTGGAAATTAATAAGTAATAGCAAATCACAAGCACATAGAAGAGATAGACAAGAAATTTAATATGGTTCACACTTATAAATAAGTGCTACGTCCACTACCAAAGTGGTCAACTTTGGATTTGAAAATCGTGTACTAAGTTTTCACTAGAATCTTTACAAGATAGATCACTAATGGATCGTTTACATAAAATAGTTGACCAACTGTTTGCGGGAGAATTAATATCTACAAAGATATAATTCTCGTGTGCTTTGAATGCAAGGATTGCAGTCAATGAAGAGCAATAAAGACTTTTCGTCTAAGAATAGGGCTTTCCAGAGAATGTTGCTAAAGATTTTGCTTTGAAGCTTTTATGAACTAGCAGTTGAAGATGAAGAATTTTCAGAGAGTTAGCTGAGATTTGATCGATTGATGGCTAGTTATCTTCAATGCTGTCATGGAGTCTTCTATTTATACTCAGGGAGATTTAGGTAGACGTTGGAGATCTTCAGCCTTGGAGGATTTGAATTTGTATTCATTTAATGCTCTAATCTCATTGTTGAACTCTGATAGGTGATTCTGTAAGATTCAGACTGAATTCTGCAATATTGCCAAAAATAGGTAGACAATAAGTGCAGACAGAATGTCCTTTTCTGAAATGATTGCCTAGAATAGAATGAATCGTTTAATGCTTCTTACAGGTTATCGTTGTATCTTCGTCGAAAAAAAATACTGCAAGTAATTTTGTGGCATGTCTCCAGTCAAGTCTAGATCGGACGATATTTAGGTCTTCAGTACTGCTGATGAAGCTTGGCTAAAATGAACTTGTCCGATGACTTGAGAAACTCGGCTAATAAGAAGATAGCTGATCTGATCATGTCCGATAAACAATAGGCTATCCTATGAAGACTAGGCTAAGAACATAGAGCAATCCTAAGCTATTACAAGCACTTGCCTAAGTACAAGTTGCCACTCTAACAGACACGCAGGCCCATTAGCCACCTTGACTTAGACTTAGGTTATGGATACAAGCAAATCTATATAATATACAACAATCTCCTCCTATTTGCTTAAGTCCATGACCTTATGAATACAATGGAAGCTGACCATGTCCGATTCTAGTAATAACATGCTATAGAAGTAATATATTAGATGAGCATGTCCTAGATGGACTTACAAAAGGGTCAGTGTATTCAAGATTACAAAGTGTTTACAGATAATGAATGATGACATAAGAACACTTGTAATAAAACTGTGTTTAAAGACAAATAGATAAAGTGCTTTATAGGATATGTCTTTAAACCAGTGGTTTAAATTTCATGCATGCAGAATAAGCAATTTAAATATAAAGCATAATAGTTTAAAGATAGTCATTGTTCATTAAACATGAAGTTTAATTACAATGTTTTTGAAAAAAGAGAAAAGAACAAAAAGTGTACAAAATAAGATAAGGGTGGATATAGGACAAGAATGAATATACCAGCTAAGTCGAAGCTTGTCCTTCTTGTCTTGAACTAGCAGCAGCTTTGAGTCTTGCAATTTCAGCTTTGGCCTCTTCTAGTTCATCCTAGACAGTTTTTAGTTCTAAGGAGAGATTTGTGTTTTTGAGTCTTAACAAGGCATTTCTCTCATGCAGTTCGGTCAGCTGATTATTATGAATACGACTCATCTCTTCCTTCATGGATGCAAGCGAATTGTCCATGCTGGTAAGACACTGAACAGAATTGCATAGATCTTTGTGAGTATGAGTGTAGTGTTTGTCTAAGAGGGTTCGTGTAACACGAACAGAGGTATGGACAGAGCGATTCGCAATTCGTTGGGATTTAAGCAGTCGTTGAAGACCAAGGTCGAACATCTCAATCATGGAGAGCAGCCCTTGACCTAGAGTCTCAAATTTGGCGTTGAGTAGATCGGTGTATGAAGATGAAGAGCTGGAGAGATGACCGATCAAAGCATTTTGACACGCAGCAACCGCTGCTTGGCGCGACGTGGCAGCAGTTTTAGCTTCTCAGGCAGTAGAAACAATGTCGGCCATATATGTAGTCGTGGTTTCAGTTTAATGAGACTGTTTGGTTGAGAGATGTTGCAAAGAAGTGTAAAGTGTTGTACAGAGGGCATCAAAATTCTTCATAATATCCTCGATAGAGGCAGGACCAGAAGAGGCATGTGGTGAAGAATGGCTAGCAGGAGATGAAGAACGATTGGAGGAGGATATAGTGTGGTGAGATGATTGTTGGGAATTGCTTGTGAGTGATTTAGGCCGGCTGGTAGAGGAAGGATTGATGATGGGTTGGAAAAGGGTAGGCTTGGGAGGTGAAGTGCTAGGCAGGTGGAGCCAGACTCAGGTACAGGGAAAAGTCTTTCAATATAGGCTTCGAAGGATTGGGGGTGAATAAAAACGGGAAGAGAGAATAGAATTTGTATATGAATAGATCGGAAGAGAATAGGAAAACGAGGGTTAAAACCAATATAGGTGGCAACTACGTCAAAGAAATCGCATACTAAAGGCTTGGTGAAAATGGAAGGATGGCTGATAATGGTATAGATAGGAAGTTTTGGAAGGAAAAGAAATGGAGAGATGTCTGATTTGGTTGAAGGAGGTAGTCCGAGATCCCTGTGAATAGTAGTCCACTGTTTGAAGAGCATGAGATTTTGTACAGCAGAGTTGTGAGAAAAGAATTGCTAGGACCAGGAAGGAGGTAGAGGATCATAAAAGGCACCCCACTGGATAAGGATTTCCCTAGCAGACAATGGCTGGCAAGGAATGTGTTTGGGATAGTCCAGTGTGGAGAGGAAAGGGTCAGAGTCGGCAGGGTTTGGCTTAGGTCGGCTGTCTTTGAAGAATAGCAATTCTTGCACTTTCGGGTAAAGATGACTGTACGGGTTGAACTTGGTCCGTTTGGGTGTAGGTTGATCAGAGAAAGAGGTTAGAGGATGTTTAGAACTAATAAGGGGTTGAGAATCAAGTGAGTAGTTCAAGTCCTCTGAATCTGAGGGTATGAAGGTGGGAATGATAATTGGAGCAGGTTGAGCAGGTGAAGGCACAAGAGTGTGAATGGCAGGTTCAGGTTGAATAGGGGAAGAAGGAGGTGAAGATTTTGGATCAACAGTGGGCACAAACTTGACCTTTTTAGCACTTTTCTTAATACGTTTGCCATGCCTTGACCTTGAGGGAGTTGACGAGGTTAGAACAGGTTGAGGGTTGTCTGACGTAGGAATGTCTGGTGTTGAAGGAATTGTAGTTGATGTAGTTTTGGGAAAGTCAAAAGATTCGTCTGTAGATAGAAGAGTTTGGGCTTGTCTTGTTTGAATATGGGTTTTAGAATGGATTTTGGAGGAAGATTGAACAGTTTGCTAGTGGATTTAAGATTGGCTGGTTGAAAGCTTGTGGTATCCCTTTCAACAGCCTTCTTTGATTTTACAGGCTTCTGTTTGGGTTTAGGAGAAGAGGGAGTTGGAGATAATGGTTTGGATTTCTTGGGATATAGCTCATCTGCCTCATAAGGATCATGATCGAGCCATGTCAGGTCAAAATCTTCAGGAAGATCAGTACCCAGGGGCTTTGGCTCCTCCTGAGTAGGAAGCCCCTTAGAAGTGTATGTGACTTTCCTCTAACCTTTCTTAGCTTGAGTAGAAGAATCGGCAGTTGTAGAAGCAGGAGTAGCCCTTTTGGCTAAGTCGTCTCTGTATCGAGTGATATTATTAGTAGTGAAGACATAGGTGTTGGTCACCTTGATAAGATTATCATCGGCCATTTTCTTTTCTATATGTGGAAAGTCTCTCAAGAGGACATTAATCACCCTTACAAATGGACGCTTCATTGCAGGATTGGCTTGAACTTCAGTCACACTTTGAAATAACATTAAAAATATAATCTTAGCCCAGTTCAGCTATTTGCGAAGAATGACAGCCTTTGTCCATACTAGTTGCTGAGTGGTGAAGATATCCCGAGATCCATTCTTGAACAAGATGCTTTTGTCAAGAAGATGATTGATATGATATGGACCCTCATGGGACAGATTTTTGAACATTTCAGCATAGGGCTTAGGTTGTGCAGATCCTCTCATCATGTCCCATGCTTGGGTAGATTCTTCAGCAGTTAAGTCCAGCTTGCCTTCCATGGGCAATTCCAGGATATTGCCTATATCCTTGTAGGTCAACTTGATTAGATAGCCCCGAATATATCCTTTGAGATAGCTCATGTTCACCTTCTCATCTTTGGAAGCAGGAGAAGGAGGAAGAGTCATTCTTGTGTAGAACTCCTCAGCGATAGCTGTGCTGTAGTGGTGTCGTACAACTGAAAGAGTGGAAGCAGTCCACATTCCTCTAAGTCTTTTAATAAAGCCTTTCCAGAAGGATATCTTTGAACAGATTCTACATCAATAGTCATCCCAGGATGATAGCCGTTCCTAGGACGAATTTTTATGGGTAATTTTGCAGCTTTAACAGCTCTTGATAGCTGCGCTAGTTGATTAGCAGTGCTAGCAGAAGTGGAAGTTTGTGTTTTTGCCTATATGCACAATTAGCAGAGTTAAGAATGTCAGAAAAATATCAGCGGTTCTTTAGAGAAACATTCACTGTTCAAATCCAAACCCAAAATATACTAATAAACAAAAGTTTATTAATAGCACAGCTTATTTCAAGGGTTTTAGACAAGAGCAGATTCTATTATTTTCAGGAAATCTAATAGTATGAATTGGAAATATTCATATATAAATAACTTTAAACACATTTGATACTCAGAGATTAGTCATAAGCAACACAATGATGTGAAATCAAGCATTCGCAATTCATCAATGGCGCAAGAACGAAACAGTTCATATGAGTTTGAAAGTTATAATTTTGATCGTAATAAAGCTGAGATTGAATAAACTTAAGAAGGTAGGATTACTCACCATTGAATATTATGTGTAGAAGAATTGAGGAATTTGTAGATTTCAGAAGCTTTTTAAGAGTATCAATTTCTGGATTTTGAAATGAAGAAAGGCGGTTTTTGCAAAATGTGAATAGTCGATTTGTGAATTTGCTTTTTTATACCTCTGACAAGTCTCAATAAATGGCATTTAATGAATTTTGACATCCGCATTTAATGTCTTGATAAGTGACTGTTCATATAACATTCGATTTGAATTATTGTATTGAAGATTGCCGATCAGGAAAGAAAATTACTTACTCACGGTTGTCCTATAATATCGGCAGAGTTACACTTGGTTGATCAGATGAGCAGTTCTATAAGCAGTCAAAGTGTAATAAATTAAGACAGTGTTTAAAAGATTAAGGATTGAGATCAAGCATACCAAGCTCTCCTCTTAGATAGGCAAACCTGGTTGAATCAAGTGGTTTGGTGAAGATATTAGCTAACTGTTGATCAGTAGACACATATTGCATGCTGATGTTACCTTTTTCCACATGATCTTTTAAGAAATGATATCTCACATCAATGTGCTTTGTTTTGGAGTACATAACAGGATTTTGAGAGACTGAGATGGCTGATGTATTATCACACATTATAGGGCAATCAGCAGTCTCGATCTCATAATCTACCAGATGCTGTTTAATCCACAGCAATTGTGAGCAGCAACTACCAGCAGCTATGTATTCTGCTTCGGTTGTTGAAGTTGAAACAGATGTTTGCTTTTTGCTGGCCCATGACATAATTAAGTCTATTCCCTAGGAATTGACATGTCCCATTTGTGCTTTTCCTGTCAACCTTACAAGCAGTGAAGTTAGCATCAGAATAGCCCATAAGATTAAAGGATGAATCCCTTGGATACCAAATACCTAAGTTAGATGTATCAATTAGATATCTGATGATTCTTTTGACAGCCTGTATGTGAGACTCCTTTAGATCTGCTTAAAATCTAGCACATACATAAACAGCAAAGATAATGTCAGGCCTACTAGTAGTTAAATACAAAAGTGAGCCAATCATGCCTTTATAAAGAGTCATGTCCACTTTCTTGCCCTTTTCATCTTTGTCAAGATGACAGTTGGTAGCCATAGGTGTACTGAAACTGTTTACATTTTCAAGTCCAAATTTTTTGATAAGATCCTTTGCATATTTGGCTTGATTGATGAAGATACCAGTTGAGCTTTGTTGAATTTGAAGTCCTAAGAAGAAATTGAGTTCTCCCATCATGCTCATTTCAAATTTACTCTGCATAAGCTTTTCAAACCTTTTGCAAAGATTTTCATTAGTGGATCCAAATATAATATCATCAACATAAATTTAAACAAGTAAAGAATGACATTTATGTTTCATAACAAAAAGAGTATTATCAATTTGACCTCTCACAAAGCCTTGGGTTATCAAGAACTTTGAGAGGGTCTCATAACAGGCCCTTGGAGCTTGCTTGAGTCCATACAGTGCTTTCCTTAATTTGTATACATCATCTCTTCTTGAATTATCCATGAATCCAGGTGGCTATTTCACATAGACTTCTTCTTACAGTTCACCATTAAGAAAGGCATTCTTAACATCCATTTGATATACCTTGAAATCTTTAAAGGATGCATAGGCAAGGAATAATCTGATAGCTTCTAATCTTGCAACAGGAGTAAATGTCTCATCATAGTCAATTCACTCCTCTTGTCTGTATCCTTAAGCTACCAGTCTTGCCTTATTTCTGGTGATGTTTCCATTTTCGTCCATCTTGTTTCTGAAGACCCACTTTGTTCCAATCACTGTTTGTCCTTTGGGTCTAGGAATAAGTGACCAAACTTGGCATCTATCAAATTGGTTTAATTCTTCTTGCATAGCTTCTATCCAGCTTGGATCTTCCAGAGCTTCATCTATCTTCTTGGGTTCAGTATTTGAGATAAATGCTGTAGAATACATGCATTCATTTCTTGAAGCTTGTCTGGTTTGAACACCAATATTAAGATCACCAATGATTTAAGTGATAGGATGATCTTTAACTTCTCGAACTTCAGCAGGTAGATCTTGTCTTATAGCATCAGAAAAGTTTAGTTCTTAAGATGTGGAAGTGTCTGAAGCTTGGTTTTCAAGAGGATACGTTAATTCCAATGCAGGTTGAAATACTTCTGGTGTAGAAAGAATAGTGGATTCTGGACTTTCTGAGTTAACTTTAGCCTGTCCACTATCACTTCTTAGAGGTTCTATCAAGTTAATCCTTGGAGGAACTTGTGAAGATGTAGCTTCAGCAGAATTGGAGCTTGGCTGTTCTGTACCTGTCTCACACTCATCAGAATCATTAGACACCTTAGGAGCCATATGTGGCCCAATAAAATCAAATTCATCAAAAGAGACATGTACTGTCACGACCCGACCCGAGATCCTATATGGTATCTCGTTCGGTTCGCGAGACGGGACACAAAATGCACAATTTCAAAATCACTTTTCGTGCAAAAACCCTGTAATGCAAGTGTACGTTTATTTTAAAAACAAAACAATACGTCACGGCACACAAAAGCCGGAAATGAACATATGATATAACCAACAAACCCACGAGACAAGAAGCTCGGGCTTAACATGTAACATCATCAGAGTGCGCGGAAATGTAAGAATAAGTAACATTTACAAAAGCCTGACAACCATGTCGGCATCTACAAAAGAATATTGAATGAACAACAAGTACGGGACTTCTACCCAACTTTACAATGTTTAAATAACAAGTGTACCCTCGGCCTCACCAAAAGAAAATACCAAGGCTCACAGTACTACCAAAAGCGGCGACGAATACACCGGGAACGATCATCGAGGGTTTCTTGCAGGCTCGGGATCTAAGGAAAACAATAAACAATGGACGGGGTGAGTTATAAAACTCAATAAGCTACTAATGCAACAAGATGGCATGCTAGATGCAAACAATAATAAGAATCATGTATATATATCATGGTTGGCATAATATAACAACTTCCGAACATCATCAAGTCAAATAACTCATTGTACAAGTCACGTTGCATGCATCTCACGTAGGTGCAATATATAAACACATATAAAAGGATACCGTCGAGGTACACCTCCGACATACCAACTTCCAACCAACCAACCATATAATACCCATGAAGATACCGTTGATGTCGTACCCGATCATCGAACCAAATAACAAACCCGAGTGAACCGTTTTCGTATCCACGTCGACGTGAAGACTCGGTCCCCAACGACCCGAGAAACAATCACGGTATAGCTTACCAAGGTCGCGTTTATTCCGTACAACACTTAGCGCTATAACCCCTACCGTGGCCAACGGTAGAGGCGAGGCCAGTGTATTGGCCTTCGGCTATTACGTAGCCCCGGCTCACGCAATAACCGAGCGTCAATACACCTCCAACAAATATGCCATGGACTTAAACAATGCTCAAGTAGATGTTTACTCGACACATTAACTAATCAACCAAATGTTCAAGCAATGTTTACTTAACATTTTTTTTTTTTTTTTTTTTGGAAGCGGGCGGCACCCGCAAAATTTTATTAATCACAAAAAAGGAATACAAACAAGAGGGGACAACCACCTTGCCCTTATAAATGGGAGGACAAAGGAGCCTAACCTCGGAAAAGAAATAACAACTATTTCCTATAATTAAACAAACCTAACTCATCATGACCTAAAGCCTGCCAAACACTAACAGGGAGGGATCCCTTGGAATAATAAGAAACAGAAGTGCTATGAGAATAAGCATGAGCAGCTAAACGATCCGCAACACTGTTCACTTCTCGAAAGGCGTGATGCAACTGGTACGTACCCAGCAAGGCTTTACATGTTCTAATCTCATAAGCCCAGATCCAAGGAGTATCACAAGCCCCCGAAATACTCAAGACTGCCACAAGGGAATCTGTTTCAACCTCTACTGTATTCAAATCTAGAAGACGACAAAGCTGTAAACCATCTCGAAGGGCCAAAAGCTCCGCACCCATATTAGTTCCTGGACCATAATAGTTCGAAAAGGCCCGCACCATTTTACCCTGTTTATCTCGAATAATACCACCTCTGAAGAACCCACCAATAGCGGACCCATCGTATTTAATTTAAACGAAGCCGAGATCGGAGGAACCCGGCGCAACCATTGACCCCGCCGCAAAGGAACATCAATAATCTGAAGGCCCAGGGTTTGTATCGAAATAGAACTCAACCTACCCATGAGAGACTTGGGGCGGTAAACCATAAACATATCTTGCAAATCTTGAACCACATTACGCAAAATAGCCTCAGCGATCATCGGAACATTTTCGAAAACACCTTACACCTAGCTTTCCAAATTTCCCAACACGTAAAAACCATGACACCAATTTGACAAGCCCCAAGTTGATTACGAATTGAAGAGTGTGCCATCCAAGTATCAAAAGATGATGAATGGAAACGTAAGAACTAACCTTGTTAAAAATTGTAGCAAATCTCCTCCAAAGTGTCTTAGCAACTTCCGAATGAAGGAACAAGTGATCCAAAGATTCACAAGCTGGACTGCTAGTGCAACAAACACACTTTGACGAAAGAAAGATTTTCCGGACGCAAAGCCATATCCAGGAAGAGCACCATGAAAAATTTCCACATAAAACCACTCACTCGTAACGGTAACCATGGCGCCCGCCTTCTTCGTCCATGACAGCGGAGAAGTTGTTCTAAAATGATTCGAAAGTGCTGTGTAAACTCTCCCGATTTCGTTAGAGTACAGACCAGTCTATCCTCTTCGTAAGGATCAAGAACGATTTTGACAGCATTGCTTGCGCAATCTCTCCGGGATGAAAACCAGAAAATCCGAAAGATGGTATAAGGCTTCTCGCACTGTTAACCGAGCATCCATGGGTTGCGGACCGGACAGAATTTCCCCACACCAGTTTGCAGACCAAAAAGAAATATCCCCACGACCAATAACCCACTGAGTACACTGCAAAACTCGAGGCATCTGAACCATAATTGCCTTCCAAATGTGAGAAGCTGAGACAGTCAAAGCGAAACCATTGCATGTATCATATTTAGATTTGGCATAAGCAGCCCATAAGCTATTCCCTTGAAGCACATTCCAAGCTAACTTTGCATGCAGAGATTCCATTACCTGAAACAAAGATCGCAGACCCAAACCGCCTTCATTTAATGGACGACATACCGCAGCCCAAGACAGCCAATGTGCACGATGTTCACCAGCAACATCCCACAAAAAATTAGCCAACATTGATTCAATGTTACGAATGATCACCTTTGGAACTTTAATAGCAGCTAGGGTATATATAGGAATGCTAGATAGAACCGATTTAAGCAAAACCAATTTAGCTCCAAAAGAGAGAATTTTGGCCTTCCAACCATTAATGCGGTTATATATTTTCAAAACCACATTCTCGAAATAACAGCGCTTGACTTTCCCCTTGAACAGCGGAATACCTATATATACTAACATTAAATAGAAGTGTTATACTCCAAAGTAGGGAGTATAATGACCATAATAACAACATACTAACGTGTACCATAACATGCCAATATTAAATCCAACACAATACCATTATACGTGTATCGCGCAACCAATCGCCCAACGGGTCTCTCGAGCATCCAAAGAGCTCACAAAACACACACGTGGTCACATTCATTATCAAACCCTAATCGACTCCGTTAGAGTCATTTTAGGTTACTAGTGTTGTCGAGTTACGAAAATGGTCTTGCACTTTAATCCTAGCACATTAACGCCCAAATTCGAGTTCCCAACGACGATTTACAAGTCTCAACATATTTCACAATCCCAACACCACATTTCATGGCAAAATCACAAGTTCACATTTCTAGCATGGTAACTATACTCATTTGAAGTTTAAAATGTCATATGAGACATAAAAGATGAAGAAGAGGGGGTAGTAGCTTACCTCTTGATGAAATAAACCAAGGAGGGAGGATTTGAGCCAAAGGTGATATCTCCTCTAGTCACAAAGGTCTCCCAAGGTTGAATCTCTAGCTTCCAAGTTTGAAATCTTGAGAAATCAACACACACTCCCTAAAAACGTGGGTAGAAGTGAATACTCAAGAATCCACCATGAGATGAAGAGTTTGTTCGGTTAGAAATGTTTACCTAGTCGAGCTCTCCACTCCGGCGAAGACGGATCGTGATTCCGACTCCGAACGAACAAGTTGTGGCAAGATTACTCCACAACTCTTCCTTGGACTCTCTCTACACTCTCTCTCTATGTTTGGGTGAAATGGGGGAGAAGTGAGGGAGTTTGTGGTCTTCCAAGGGTGTTTAAGTGGTCAAGAAATGGCTGACTACTCGGGTGATGACGTGGCACAACCCTGTCCAACCAATTCCAAGTTTTAAAAATCAGGATTTCTCACGGGCAAAGGTGCTGGGCGAGGCGCGGCCGCTTAGGCGGCCGCTTGGGCGGCCGCTCGGTCTCCAGAATTTTTTTGGTGTTGTTTTCTGCCTTTTGAGCGCGCGCCTGGGCGGCCGCTCAGCTTCCAGATTGTCCGATTTTTCGTAAAGTGCTCCGAAACACTCCCGAAATGATCCTAAATGATCCCAAGGTGATTCTAAGCCTATGGGAAGGTCAAAACACTTAAGAAAAGTCCCGCGAGCGAACCGTAGAAGTGCGAGAAGTTCAACACATTTAAAGTACGTTCAATCACAAGAATCAAACGATGGTTTTAAACATACAAAACACATAGAATGCAACATGAAGATGCTATATATCATATATAATATGCTCAAGAAATGTTTATAAAGTTTACTCAATGTGACATGTGTAATAATCGTGAATGAAATGGATGACGTGTAAGATGCAAATGAAGCGGGCGTTACATTCTCACCCCCTTAGAATAAATTCGTCCGCGAATTTACTTACCAACTCCATCAAACAATGCGGGATACTTCTCACGCATCTCCTGCTCGGTCTCCCAAGTGGCCTCCTCGACCTTGTGATTCCTCCACAACACTTTCACGAGGGGTATAATCTTCGTCCTCAATACTTGCTGCTTGGTGTCCAAGATTCGCACCGGTTGCTCAACATACGAAAGGTCGGGTGTCAAATCCACCGGCTCATACTCCAACACATGCGAGGCATCCGTCAAATACTTTCTCAACATCGATACGTGAAACACCTCATGAATACCTGACATCGATGGCGGCAAGGCAAGTCTATATGCCAACTTTCCAACCTTTTCCAAAATCTCAAACGGTCCGATGTACCTCGGGGCCAATTTACCCTTCTTACCAAACCTCTTAACCCCAATCCGAGGCGAAACCTTCAAAAACACGTGGTCACCGACCTCAAATTCAAGATCTCTACGTCTATTGTCGGCATAACTCTTTTGTCTACTCTGGGCCGTTTTCAACCTTTCCCGAATGATTTTCACACTCTCCGCCGATTCATGAACCATCTCTGGACCCCACAACTTCGCTTCACCAACCTCATCCCAACAAATCGGAGAACGACACTTCCTACCATAAAGTGCCTCATACGGAGCCATCTCAATGCTCGACTGATAGCTATTATTGTAGGCGAACTCGATCAACGGCACATGGGAATCCCAAGTTCCCTTAAAGTCCATCGAGCAAGCTCTCAACATATCCTCAAGTATTTGAATCGTTCTCTCGGACTGTCCATCGGTCTGCGGGTGAAATGCTGTACTCAAATTCAACTTCGTCCCCAAAGCGTTCTGAAGTGATTGCCAAAACCGAGAAGTAAACCGCGGATCCCTGTCCGACACAATGCTCACCGGCACCCCGTGTAACCTCACAATCTCCTGAATATATAATGAAGCAAGCTTCTCCAACGAATCCGAAATCGCAATAGGAAGGAAATGGGCCGACTTAGTCAATCTATCGACAATAACCCAAACCGCATCATGACCTCGTCGAGTCCTCGGCAACCCTGTCACAAAATCCATTGCAATATTCTCCCATTTCCATTCCGGAATTTCCAAAGGTTGTAACAACCCAGCTGGCCTCTGATGCTCCGCTTTAATCCGTTGGCACGTCAAACACTTCGATACAAACTCGGCTATTTCCCTCTTCATCCCATTCCACCAAAAATTCTTCTTCAAATCCCGATACATCTTGGTACTCCCGGGGTGAATCGTGTATTTAGACTTATGGGCTTCATCTAACACTTGTCTTTTCACCTCCTCAATCGCCGGTACACAAACTCTACCCCGAAACGTCAGAATACCATCACTATTCATAGCAAAATCCGGGGTCTTACCCCCACCTAACTCATCAATCAATTTCTTCAACTCCGGATCACTCTCTTGAGTTTCCTTAATCCGTTGGAACAACACCGGAGTAGCCCGAATATTCGCAAAAATCACTCCATGGCTAGACTCACTAGGTCCCCAATCACGAATGTCCTCTAGCATCTTCCATTCCCTAGTCATCAAACAAGAAACATACGCCTTCCTACTCAGCGCATCCGCCACAACATTGGCCTTTCCGGGTGGTATAGTATGGTGCAATCGTGATCCTTCAACCGTTCCATCCACCTCCGCCGATTATTCAACTCCTTTTGCGAAAACAAATACTTAAGACTTTTATGGTCCGTGAACACCTCAAATTTAGCCCCATACAAATAATGCTTCCATTTATGAAGAGCAAAAATAATCGCAGCCAACTCGAGATCGTGTGTCGGGTAGTTCTGTTCATACTGAGTCAACTTCCGTGAAGCATAAGCAATGACTCTTCCATTCTGCATCAAGACACAACCCAAACCTTCCTTCGAAGCATCGCTATAAATCACAAACCCATCCTGTCCATTTGGCAATGCTAAGATAGGAGCCGTAGTCAACTTTTCCTTCAACTCCCGAAAACTTGCCTCACACTTATCATTCCATACAAACGGCTTATTCTTCGAGTCAAAGTCGTCAAAGGGGTTGCAATCTTAGAGAAACCTTCTATAAACCTCCGATAATAACCCGCTAACCCCAAGAAACTCCGAATTTCGTCACCGTCTCGGTCTCTTCCAACTCACCACGGCCTCAATCTTTGTCGGATCAACCGAAATCCCTCACCGAAACTACATGACCCAAAAATGTCACCTCCTCTAACCAAAAGGCACACTTACCGAACTTAGCGTACAACTTCTTCTCCCTCAAAACCGTCAATACAATTCTCAAGTGTTTCTCGTGCTCTTCCCGAGACTTCGAGTACACCAAAATGTCATCAATGAAAACAACCACAAAACAATCAAGGTACGGCAAAAACACCCTATTCATCAAATCCATAAACACCGCGGGTGCATTAGTCAACCCAAAGGGCATAACCACAAATTCAAAATGCCCATATCTAGTCCTAAATGCTGTCTTAGGAACATCCTCCTTCCTAACCTTCAACTGATGGTAGCCACTCCTAAGGTCGAGCTTGGAGTACATTACGGAACCTCGAAGCTGATCAAACAAGTCATCAATGTGTGGGAGAGGGTATTTATTCTTAATGGTAACCTGATTCAACTCCCGGTAGTCGATACACAACCTCAACGAACCATCCTTCTTCCTTACAAACAATACCGGTGCACCCCAAGGCGATACACTCGGTTTAATGAAACCCCGATCAAGCTTCTTGCGAATCTTCAATTCCTTTAACTCGGCCGGCGCCATGCGATACGGTGCTTTCGATATCGGCGCGGTACCCGGTAACAACTCAATACAAAACTCCAACTCTCTATCAGGAGGCAGTTCATAGTCATCGGAAAAGACATCCGGAAATTCACGAACAACCGCAACATCATCCAACATAGCCACCCTTTTTGATTTATCCACCACACAAGCCAAGTACCCCGAACAACCACGAGATAACAATTTACGGGCCTTCAAAGCCGAAATAAGTCGGACAACACCCATACTTTTATCACCAACAAACACAAAAGACGACAAATTCGGCATATCAAATGTGACAAACTTCTTACGACAGTCAACAACGGCATGGTGCGCATGCAACCAATCCATCCCCAAAATCACATCAAAATCCCGTACAGGCAAAACAACCAAATCAGCAGGCAAATGGTGGCTATCAATGATCACATCACAATTATGATAAACTTCAGAAGCTACTTGGCACTCTCCCATCGGAGTAGACACCTCAAGCACATACGGCAATGATTCAGGCATATGATGCAAATGACAGGCAAAATGCGATGCGATGTATGAATGCGATGACCCTGGATCTATGAGAACTCGAGCTTTAACATTAGAAACGAATAAGGTACCTCCTATGACATTGGTGGCTTCGGGCACCCTATTCTGGTCTAGGGCGAAGACACGACCCTGGACTCTAGGGCGACCCTCATTATCTCTTTTAACGCCCGTATTCTGTTGCGCACCTCCCAGTTGGACCCCTTTATTCCTAGGGCAATCCCTCTGAAAGTGCGTGCCGTCGCCACATAGGACACACTTCCCCTGTTTCTTCCAACATCTATCCTCCGTATGACCGGTCCTCAAGCAAAAATTGCATGTCATCCCTTGGGCCCGCTGCCCCTGTGCGGTGTTTCCCTGATTTCCTGTCCTCTGTCGATTCTGTCCTCCCCTACGGTTGTCATTTCCCCCTTTACTGTCGGTCCCCCGGTCATTCCGATTCCTCCACCTTGACTGTCCCGACTGTTGAGTACCACCGTATTTCCCGCCGATTCCCACCGGTATTCACTGTTTAGTACGGTGCTCTTCAATGTCGTGCTCAATTCTGTAGGCCTTATCTACTGCTCCCTGATAGCTTGTCAACTCAAGTGGTATGAGTTGCTTCCGATACTCAGTCCTCAACCCTTTCACAAACCGGTATACCTTCTTCTCCTCTGTCGGTAACAGATGTGTGCAGTATCGGGATAACTCAGTAAACTTGGCGGACAACTGAGCTACCGATAGACTCCCCTGCTCCAGGCTAAGAAATTCCACTTCCTTCTTCGCTTGTATCACATCCGAACAAACCGATTCGGAACCGCCGCAAGAAAAGCTCCCATGTTCTCACCGTCGATCCCGCACCCGCCTAGCTTCCAAAACCTTCCACCAATGTTCAGCCGCATCCTCTAGTTTGAACGTGGCGAACTTAATCTTCTCTACATCGGTACATCCCAACGCTGCAAAGATCTTCTCTGTTGACTCAATCCATCTCTCGGCCTTCTCCGGATCTGGCTCACCATTGAAGCTCCTAGGTTTCATTTTCAAAACCTTTCCAATCTGCGATCATTATCCCCGACTCCCGGTTGCACCACTCTCTGTCCACCCCTTGACCTTGTCCATCCATGGCTGTCTATTCATGTCCATGGTGCGTCTGTTCATTTCCATCATAGTCTGCATAAACCCCTGCATCGTGTGCATGAATGCCTCATTCTGATTCATAGGACTCTCTGACGACTGTCCGGTAGCTTGGTTAGGAGATGGGTTCGGTCCGGTTCGACGAGTATCCCTTTCGGCCTCCGTGGCCCTACTAGAACCAGCTTCATTCTGTGTTTCAACAATAATGGTTCACCTGCAACAAACACTCGTCGTTAACGACTCAGACACACACAACCAACCCCCACCTAAGCCAAGGATACCAAATCCCAGCGAGCTAACTTATGCTCTGATACCAACTGTCACGACCCGACCCGAGATCCTATATGGTATCTCGTTCGGTTCGCGAGACGGGACACAAAATGCACAATTTCAAAATCGCTTTTCGTGCAAAAACCCTGTAATGCAAGTGTACGTTTATTTTAAAAACAAAACAATACGTCACGGCACACAAAAGCCGGAAATGAACATATGATATAACCAACAAACCCACGAGACAAGAAGCTCGGGCTTAACATGTAACATCATCAGAGTGCGCGGAAATGTAAGAATAAGTAACATTTACAAAAGCCTGACAACCATGTCGGCATCTACAAAAGAATATTGAATGAACAACAAGTACGGGACTTCTACCCAACTTTACAATGTTTAAATAACAAGTGTACCCTCGGCCTCACCAAAAGAAAATACCAAGGCTCACAGAGTACTACCAAAAGACTGACTGACGAATACACCGGGCAACGAACGATCACTGAGGGTTTCTTGCAGGCTCGGGATCTAAGGAAAACAATAAACAATGGACGGGGTGAGTTATAAAACTCAATAAGCTACTAATGCAACAAGATGGCATGCTAGATGCAAACAATAATAAGAATCATGTATATATATCATGGTTGGCATAATATAACAACTTCCGAACATCATCAAGTCAAATAACTCATTGTACAAGTCACGTTGCATGCATCTCACGTAGGTGCAATATATAAACACATATAAAAGGATACCGTCGAGGTACACCTCCGACATACCAACTTCCAACCAACCAACCATATAATACCCATGAAGATACCGTTGATGTCGTACCCGATCATTGAACCAAATAACAAACCAGAGTGAACCGTTTTCCGTATCCACGTCGACGTGAAGACTCGGTCCCCAACGACCCGAGAAACAATCACGGTATAGCTTACCAAGGTCGCGTTTATTCCGTACAACACTTAGCGCTATAACCCCTACCGTGGCCAACGGTAGGGCGAGGCCCAGTGTATTGGCCTTCGGCTATTACGTAGCCCCGGCTCACGCAATAACCGAGCGTCAATACACCTCCAACAAATATGCCATGGACTTAAACAATGCTCAAGTAGATGTTTACTCGACACATTAACTAATCAACCAAATGTTCAAGCAATGTTTACTTAACATTAAATAGAAGTGTTATACTCCAAAGTAGGGAGTATAATGACCATAATAACAACATACTAACGTGTACCATAACATGCCAATATTAAATCCAACACAATACCATTATACGTGTATCGCGCAACCAATCGCCCAACGGGTCTCTCGAGCATCCAAAGAGCTCACAAAACACACACGTGGTCACATTCATTATCAAACCCTAATCGACTCCGTTAGAGTCATTTTAGGTTACTAGTGTTGTCGAGTTACGAAAATGGTCTTGCACTTTAATCCTAGCACATTAACGCCCAAATTCGAGTTCCCAACGACGATTTACAAGTCTCAACATATTTCACAATCCCAACACCACATTTCATGGCAAAATCACAAGTTCACATTTCTAGCATGGTAACTATACTCATTTGAAGTTTAAAATGTCATATGAGACATAAAAGATGAAGAAGAGGGGGTAGTAGCTTACCTCTTGATGAAATAAACCAAGGAGGGAGGATTTGAGCCAAAGGTGATATCTCCTCTAGTCACAAAGGTCTCCCAAGGTTGAATCTCTAGCTTCCAAGTTTGAAATCTTGAGAAATCAACACACACTCCCTAAAAACGTGTGTAGAAGTGAATACTCAAGAATCCACCATGAGATGAAGAGTTTGTTCGGTTAGAAATGTTTACCTAGTCGAGCTCTCCACTCCGGCGAAGACGGATCGTGATTCCGACTCCGAACGAACAAGTTGTGGCAAGATTACTCCACAACTCTTCCTTGGACTCTCTCTACACTCTCTCTCTATGTTTGGGTGAAATGGGGGAGAAGTGAGGGAGTTTGTGGTCTTCCAAGGGTGTTTAAGTGGTCAAGAAATGGCTGACTACTCGGGTGATGACGTGGCACAACCCTGTCCAACCAATTCCAAGTTTTAAAAATCAGGATTTCTCACGGGCAAAGATGCTGGGCGAGGCGCGGCCGCTTGGGCGGCCGCTCGGTCTCCAGAATTTTTGGTGTTGTTTTCTGCCTTTTGAGCGCGCGCCTGGGCGGCCGCTCAGCTTCCAGATTGTCCGATTTTTCGTAAAGTGCTCCGAAACACTCCCGAAATGATCCTAAATGATCCCAAGGTGATTCTAAGCCTATGGGAAGGTCAAAACACTTAAGAAAAGTCCCGCGAGCGAACCGTAGAAGTGCGAGAAGTTCAACACATTTAAAGTACGTTCAATCACAAGAATCAAACGATGGTTTTAAACATACAAAACACATAGAATGCAACATGAAGATGCTATATATCATATATAATATGCTCAAGAAATGTTTATAAAGTTTACTCAATGTGACATGTGTAATAATCGTGAATGAAATGGATGACGTGTAAGATGCAAATGAAGCGGGCGTTACATGTACAGATTGAACAACTTTAAGAGAGGTTTTATTATAAACTCTATAAGCTTTTGAAAATTTGGCATATCCCAGAAATATTCCTTCATCACTTTTGGATTCAAACCTACCTCTATGTTCTCTTCCATTGTAAAGAGCATAGCATTTGCATCCATATATTTTGAAGAAAGTAATATTGGATGCTCTGCCTCTCCATATTTCATATGGAGTTTTGTTATGAAACTTGTTGATAATAGACCTGTTTTGAGTGAAACAGGCTGTGTTTACAACTTCAGCCCAGAAATACATAGGCAGCCTTGCTTCGGCAATCATGGTCTTCCCAGCTTCAATAAGAGTTCTGTTCTTCCTTTCAGTAACTCCATTCTGTTGAGGTGACCAGCAACAGAGAAATTGTGACCAATTCCATGATCATCACAATATTTGGCTACACCATTATTTTTGAATTCTGTCCCATTATCTGATCTGATATCAGCAATGTCATCCAGTTTCTGAGTCTGCAGTCTTCTGAAAAGTGCTGTTATGATGTCATAGGCTTCGTCTTTAGAAGACAACATTTCAACACAGGTGAATCTCGAATAATCATCAACTACTACCAGTGTATATTTGCTGCCACCAAGACTAGTAGTAGTAACTGGTCCGAATAAATCCATGTGAAGGAGTTGTAGAGGTTTGGTAGTTGATAAGCATGGCTTGCTTTTGAGTGATGATTTGTTTAACTTGCCTAACTGACATGCTTTACAAAGCTTGTCATGATCTGCCGATATCTTTGGCAGACCAACAACTAAGTTATCCTTTGATAACTTTGATAAATATTTAAAGTTGAAATGGTGAGTCTTTTGTGCCACAACCAGCTGTTATCATTTGGTGTCTTTGCAATCAAACATAGACTTGATTTTCTCCCCACAGCATTCAGATCAACCACATACACATTTCCTTTTCTGAAACCTGTCAAGATTGTTATGCAGGTCTCACTATCCTTGATGAAGCAATGACTTGAGGTGAATTGACATATCAATCCCTTATCACAGAATTGTGATATACTTAGGAGATTGTTCTTCAAGCCTTCTACTAGAGATACTTTGCTGATGGAAAGATTTCTTCTAACTATACTTCCATAGCCAATTGTCTTCCCTTTGGAGTTGTCACCAAAAATTACTGAGGGACCTTTAGCTTCAACAATATTAGAGAGAAGATTTTGATCACCAGTCATGTGCTTTGAGCAGCCACTATCCAGATACCATAAGTCTTTCTCCTCTTCACTAATAGCCATGAAGCATTCCTGAAATTTATCATTTAAGAATATGGTCCCCGTTTATTTTTGGGTCCTGAGGGTTAGCATCCTTTTGGAATCCATACTTGTTTAACCTTTGGAGGTGTGAACCCTCTAGGTTTGGGTATGAATCTCAGAAGGCATTCATGAATTTCGTGGCCATGGCCTTTACAGAAAGAGCATTTATGAAAACCTTTAACATGTTTAATGATTTCTTTAGGAGTTTTCTTACTGTCAGCAATTTTGGGAATGACAAGTTTACTGATGACAGGCTTATTGAATTTAGGCCGATAATGCAATTTCTTAGTGATATTAGATTTAACAATGGTAGACCTTTTATCAAAAGATTTCACATTTTTAGGCAAAATTCCTTTGAGCTTTTTGTCAGCAAAGTTGGGGTTAGCAATCTTTCCTTTGACAAATTTAATAGGCTTGAGTTGAGAGTTCTTTGACTTGTCATCAATCATCACTGTTTTCCCAGGACGACTGATAGCAGGTCTTTGTTGCTCAGTCTCCCTATTAGCAGTGTCATAGGAGTTGACAGATTGCTTACCCTTGGACTTGTATAATTTGTTTTTGGAATAAACAAATGGAACTTTGTTAAAACCAAGTCCTTGCTTTCCCTTTTGAGAAGGATGCTGATCATAGACAACTTCTTCAACCATTTCTTTAGCAATCACTTCAGCTGTCTCATTTCCCTGAGAACTAGATGGAATTCCTACATTGAATTCACTTTGGAAACCGATACCTATTTTGTCATCAAGAGTTTTTTGTTTTAAAAGAATGGTATCAAAATTTCCTTTTGAATTGTTCCAAGTATCGACAACTTTTTGAAGGTCATCTTTCTCAGAATTGATTTTCTTTATGTGCTCAAGTAGGAATTCCACTTTTTCAGTTAATGCTTTGTTCTCCTTTTGAGTCTTGATATTCTCAGCTTGTTGTCTATTGAGATCTTTGATCTCAGACATCAAGGTAGATTTCTCAGAGACAGCCAACTCATGCTTTTTGGCTAATTTTACATAGGCAGTTTTGAATTTAGAAAATTCTTCCAGCATGTCTTTGTTGGCTTTAATGAGTTCTCCCCTTGAAGGTTCATTGAGCTCATCATCATCACTATCATCCTGTTGATATGGTTGTGATCTTACTGAGTCATGGGGTGATTCCCTGGCCATAAGACATATATTTGCTTCCTCAGCAAAGTCACAGGAATTATCCTCATCTGAATCTGTATCACACCAAGTGGGCAAGTTGCTTTCATCAATGTCCTTAGCCACCATCCCTTTTTGTTTTTGAAATTTAGATTCGGGACATTTTTTGTAAAATTCATATTTTGACTTTGGGCATTTTAAAGCAAAATGACCTGGCTTCCTACAATTAAAACAGCCAAGCTCATTTTCTTTTTGGGGAATAGCAGATTTGTAGGGAGCAGTTGTTCTTGTAGGAGCAGCATTCTTGTAAGGGGACAGCTTATAGGATGATTTGTTAAACCTTTTGAAACGTTGATATTTCTTAACAAACATGGCAAAAGCTTCGTCCGAAAGAATATCATCACCATCACTAGATGTAGATGCGATTTCATCAGGTGTAGAACAGGAAGGTTCAACAGACATGGCTGGTAGAGATAAATTTCTAAAACTCTTTTCCATATCTTGAGCTTGCTCAATTTCAAGCTCATAAATCGAATGACTTGCATAAAGATTTCTGAGAGACAATTTATTCAAGTCTTTTGATTCTTTCATGGCAGTGATCTTTACATGCCATAGACTGCCTAATGCATTAAGAAATCTCATGTTTATTTCTTTCTCTTCATATTTCTTTCCTAAAGAATAGCAAGAATTTACTACCTCGTAAAATCTGTCATAGGCACTTCGGAGAGTCTCTTTAGGATCTTTCTTGAAATAATCAAACTTCTAGATGTAAGTGTACAACTTGTTGTTCCTTGTTTCTCCATCACCTTCTAGGTATTCCAATATAGCTTCCCACATTTCCTTAGCAATTTTCAGATTAATGATCTGCTGGTAAGTGCTGATATCAACACAGCTGGTGATGATGTTGATTGCTTTTCCATCCAGAGCATCATTCTTCCTATCTTCTTCATCCCATTCTTCTTCAGGCTTTGGAATTTCAGGATCAGCAGTTGGATCAAGTGTAGCTAGAGTATTTGGTTTCATAGGAATTCTTGATCCATCTGTAACACATTTCCATAAACGTTTGTCAATAGACTTCATGTGTCTTTTAACCTTGTCTTTCCAGATGTCAAAATGAACTTCATCCAATACAGGACAATGGTTCACATTTGAAGTTTCCAACATTTAATGAGCAGCCATTGGATCTTTAATCTCTCAAGAGTTTAATCTTGGAAAAACTTGTTTTCAAAGAGTCAAGCTCTGATACCAATTGTTAGGTCTCAAGGTGCTCAAATAGGTTAGAAGGGGGGAGGTTGAATAGCCTATGTCCAGTTTTGAAAAATTGATTTAAAAGTTAGTTTACTAAAGTTAGAAAAGATTTTCCAGTGGAATTGAGTGAAGTATAGGACAAGCTCAAGATGGCTGATCTTGATAGGACAAGATCAGTTGTTCTCAAAGTTGTTGGAATTCTGGAAATTAATAAGTAATAGCAAATCACAAGCACATAAAAGAGATAGACAAGAAATTTAATATGCTTCACACTTATAAATAAGTGCTCTATCCACTACCAAAGTGGTCAACTTTGGATTTGAAAATCGTGTACTAAGTTTTCACTAGAATCTTTACAAGATAGATCACTAGTGGATCGTGTACATAAAATAGTTGACCAAGTGTTTGCGGGAGAATTAATATCTACAAAGATATAATTCTCGTGTGCTTTGAATGCAAGGATTGCAATCAATGAAGAGCAATAAAGACTTTTCGTCTAAGAATAGGGCTCTTCAAAGAACGTTGTTAAAGATTTTGCTTTGAAGCTTTTATGAACTAGCAGTTGAAGATGAAGAATTTTCAGAGAGTTAGTTGAGGTTTGATCGATTGATGGCTAGTTATCTTCAATGCTGTCATGGAGTCTTCTATTTATACTCAGGGAGATTTAGGTAGCCGTTGGAGATCTTTAGCCTTGGACAATTTGAATTTGTATGCATTTAATGCTCTAATCTCATTGTTGAACTCTGATAGGTGATTCTGTAAGATTCAGACTGAATTCTGCAATATTGCCAAGAATAGGTAGACAATAAGTGCAGACAGAATGTCCTTTTCTGAGATGATTGCCTAGAATGGAATGAATCATTTAATGCTTTTTGCAGGTTATCGTTGTATCTTCCTCGAAAAGAAATACTGCAAGTAATTTTGTGGCATGTCTCCAATCAAGTCTAGATCGGACGATCTTTAGGTCTTCTGTACTGCTGATGAAGCTTGCCTGAAATGAACTTGTCCGATGACTTGAGAAACTTGGCTAATAAGAAGATAGCTGATCTGATCATGTCCAATAAACAATAGGCTATCCTCTGAAGACTAGGCTAAGAACATAGAGCAATCCTAAGCTATTACAAGCACTTGTCTAAGTACAAGTTGTCACTCTAACAGACACGCAGGCACATTAGTCACCTTGACTTAGACTTAGGTTATGGATACAAGCAAATCTATATAATATACAACAGTTTAATATAAATATATTATCTAATGTCGACTCCGCTAGAGTCATAACTCATTTTTGAAACATCGGGACGAACTGCAGTATTGTGCCTAATTAACAACATTAATCGCAATACCCATATTTGGTGTGTTTATCACCCATATAAATCTCGCAAGTTCATCGCGAGTAACTTCTCACAAAATCCCAGTGAGTTACTAATACTCTATGTTTAACAATAACAACAATTGCAACTCAACGAGTCTCTAATTCTTGGAGACTAACAACAACGATACTTATTTAGCACTGCGCAGCCATACCGTTAAATTCACCAAATATTTTATAAAAATTTAAATATTACAATTATTCCATATTTAGAAACTACACATCTGGAACTATATTTTACCACTTTGAATTACCTCATTTGGACTTATATTCATCAAGAATCAGCCACTTAAAGTTAGATCTAATACCCAGAATTTCCAGCAACAGTTTACTCGGCGCAGCAATAAAACACAACCTAAACGAGGTACTTCCCGACCTCTAAAATTTATGAAAATTTACAGAGAACAACCTTACATACATAATAATAGCATATCCAAAATTCAGAAAATTCTCAATAGTAAATTAGTACCAGCATTTTCATAAAAATAGCCTAAAACAGGGACTGCAAAAATCTAGCAGGGTGCCGTCCCTGTTTCCCTAAAAAAAAAAAAAAAAAACTAACTTGAAATTCATGTGTTTCACTTTCTAACATGTTACCAACACTTCACCAAGTCTCATGACAACCTTTACCTATAACCATTGATTATCAAGTAACATAATATCATTTAAAATGACCAATTACTTATTTCTTTCAAGAAACTACACAAATATGAACAATTACACATCCTACATACTTTATTCTTCCAATTCAACTCATAAACATACAAAACATTATAGTTACTTACTTCTTAATGAATTCACTCCAAGAAAACCCAAGAAAACCAACATGCAATTGGTGGAGAGTTATCCTCTAGTGAAGACCTTCAAAATGGTATGCTTGGATTGTTGAGAGTCTTCTCCCAACTCAAGATATCTCACTTTCTTACTCTACAACACTCTTACTCTCTCTCTACATTCTCTCTAGTGTCCAAGGTTGAAGATGTTGGAATGGAGAGTGTTTTGGGGCCTCTCTTGTGGTCTAGTGGAGTAAAATGGATGGTCAATTTCGTGGCCCACTTCAGTCAAAGCAAATGGGTCAAATAGTCAACTTGTCTACTAATTAAAACACTGGTCAATTGTTACCATAAAATTCTGTAATTTTGGGTCAACTTTGAAGATGTGCCTAGGATGATCCACAAGTCCAAAAATTGCAAATAAGGTGTCTTTAGAAAGCTCTTTAAGTCTAGTTTACACAAAATGAAATGGTCTGTAAATTCAAGTTTTTTTCACCAATCTATGGCCAAATTACTACAAGTATTCGGATGGGTAGAATTCCGAGTTTAAGCATATATCCATACTTTTGTGTGTATCTTTTTCTATCTTAAGGTCAAAACAAAATGTTTACTAGTATTCCCTTATGGAAATTCAGAAATTCCTCAGTTTTTGAAGATTCTAGGCAGCCCGCTACCAAGATTATTTCAGCTATCCATCATGATCTTATGGCCATTTTGCAAGCAAGGGGTTTACAGTTCTCTTCCCTTTCAGCATCGTTGAGAGTTTTTTGTAAGCATAGTAAGCGGGTTATTATTCAATTGGTTTTTTGGGTTAAGCCTCCGCATGGCCATTTTAAGCTGAACTCAGATGGTGCTGGCCGTGGTAACCCGGTCTTAGTGGTGGAGGTGGTGTTGTGCGCGATGCTTTGGGTAATGCCATTTTTGCTTTCTCTCGTTTCTTTGGTATAGCCTCTAATATGGAAGCAGAAATTCGTGCTCTTTTCTGTGGGATTCAATGGCTTCACAATGAAGGATTCTTTGATGTTTCTATTGAAATGGACTCCAAAGTTATCTATGAATGTCTAGTTTCGGGTTATTCTCCCCCCTGGCAATACGCTTATTATTTTTGAGAACTTTGGAAAATGCAGGTTGCTCGTCGTTAGGTGTTCAATCATTGCTTCCGGGAAGCTAACAGGGTTGCTGATAGCCTTGCCAATATTGCTTGTGATTCCCAGGGTAACTCTGATTTCTTTAATGCTCCAAGTATTCCTCGGCGCATAAAAGGACTTATTCTGCTTGATGCTAGAGACACTCCTTACATTAGAATTTCTTAGTTTTGGTTTTAGTTGTTGTTTTCCTCCTTTGAGTTCCATTTGTATTTCCTTTTCGAGGTCAGGCTCCTCTGTCCTTCCATTTATAAGGACCAGGCTGGTTGTCCCCCTCAAATTTGTATGATTTTCTTTTTTTATTAATAAAATTTAGCAGGGTGCCGTCCCTGTTTCTCTAAAAAAATAATAAATAAATATAAATAAATACTAAGTATTCCCAAAAAATCCTAACCCCCAATCAAGTTTAAAACATTTTGAAACTCAATCGAAACAACACATAACAAAGCTAAAAGTGCAATGCATTATAACAACGAATGTTTACCAGGATTAAATCGCACTTTTAAAGCATAACTAAGTTAACAACACGTGCAACTATGAAGTACAACAAAAAATCAAGGCATGAATCCATTAATATGTTATTCAAGTAAGTATAACAAACAAACCACACATTAAGATGACGTATCATACAAAAAAGGATTCAAGGTATTGCAAATAGGGTCGGGGTCTTACATTGCTTCAGCTTGTTACACTACCAAAAATGAATACTTCAAAAGAGCCCCCAAAAAATTTGCAAAATAAAAAGGTTTGGTAGCTGAAGATAAAACTCTCAACCTAGCCATTTGGATTGACATGGATTCAGAAGATGAATCAGCTAGGTATTGCAAATAGGGTCGGGGTCTTATATTGCTTCAGCTTGTTGCACTACCAAAAATGAATACTTCAAAAGAGCCCCCAAAAAATTTGCAAAATAAAAAGGTTTGGTAGCTGAAGATGAAACTCTCAACCTAGCCACTTGGATTGACATCGATTCAGAAGATGAACCAGCTGATTGCGCACAAGAAGCAAATTTTTGTCTTATTGCGGAATTAGTTGTTTATGATTCAGACAATGACCTACCAAGCGCAGCTTGCTTAAATGAGTCTGAAATTGAATCTTGAGACTTACCTATTAAGAACCAAAGCTGACTAAAAGTATTA
Organism: Platycodon grandiflorus; assembly: GCA_016624345.1. NCBI lineage: Eukaryota > Viridiplantae > Streptophyta > Magnoliopsida > Asterales > Campanulaceae > Platycodon > Platycodon grandiflorus. The sequence goes on along the minus strand of CM028362.1, from coordinate 42,322,256 downwards.
AACCTTGTCAACTTGTAGTTCATCAAATAGGAAATGGATTCGATGGTCAAGGATTCTTAAGCAAGCCAACAGAGAAAAGGACTGAAAATCCTTCTCGCGTTGTTAAAACCATTGTTACTCCACCTGAAAAGGAGGAGATAACTACTAATGAGAGTCAAACTAAACTGGAGATACAAATGCAACTAATGTACTCCAAAATTTGAAACTCTCACAAATATTCACCTATCTCAGTCAGCTGAACTGCAAAGACTGAAAGCTGAAAACATTGAGCTCCAAAAAGTCAGTGAACTTTATAAAGATCAGTAAGTTGAAATGCTGAGACTCAAGAGCATCAATGAAAATTTTGAAATTCAAGCTAAAGTCTCTTTTTCCCAAATTTCTGACTTGGTGGAGAGGAATCAAAGACTAATCAATATCATTGATACATACTCTAAATCCAAAGTTGCTATTGAGACTGTAAAGTCCACAAATGTGAACAAGGTACATAAGCTCAAAACCAAAACTATGCAGCAAAATACTAGATAAAATGTGAGTTTCAAAAACTCGAATAACAAACCATAACTAGAAAACCTCAACTGCCAAACAAATGTTGAAGAACCACACAACTAAATTAATCCCAACAAATAAAACCTCGACGGCTAAAAACACAAGCCGAAGAAACAACAATACTAAACCACCACGAGCAAACACACTCGGGAAAAACTACTAATAAAATATCAATGGGAACAAGGCCACACCAAGACCATGAGTCTACAAACCGCAGTTATAAAGTAATACAACTTACACGACTCCACAAGTCGGCACCAAAATACAAGTTTATAAAAATACAAATACTTCTACCCAACATACTATGTTTACATAACTTAGTCTTAACCCACGATCTCACAACAAAGGATAAATAAATAAGAAATAACAATCTAATACCATTTACTAAGCTCCAAAACTAATGCCTCAGTGCGTTGGAACTCATAACCTGCAAACTAAGGAAAACATAGGCGTGGGATGAGACAAAGCTCAGTAAGTTACTAATGCTGCAATATAGCATGGCATTATGCACAACAATATAACAGGGACATAACATGTAAAAACACATAAGGGCAACCAACCTTATACTAACGAGAGGCTCAGTAGCCGTCAACCGTCTCATACCAATTAGAGACCACGACTAACAATCTCTCGTATAGGAAACACATAGAGATCAGTAAAATAAACACATATGAGGGGATACGGTGGATCAAAGTACACCTCTGAATCCTAAATAATACTTTTCACCTTGTCGCTCCATTAATAACTCAATAGATAACTATGATGCTGCTCCAAAAAACCATAATAGATGATCGTGCTTCTGCTCCAGAGAACCATAATAGATGTTTGTACTACTGCTATAAAGAACCATAATAGATGCCTGTGTTGCTGCTACAGAGAACCATAATAGATGCATGTGCTGTTGCTACAGAGAACCATAATAGAGGTATATGCTGCTACTACAGAGAACCATAATAGATGACTGTGCTGCTGCTATTGTACACAAATCACGAAGTGACCGCTGCTCGTATCCCAAAGACATACGTTGATACCCAGTATCTAAAGTGGACCATTTTCTGTATCCACGTCGATGTATGCGCTCGATCATCCTACTACCCGAGGCACCATATGGATCTAGCCAACTAGGACCGATATTCGTATCCTAAACAAATAAATATTCTTTGATCGTAATGTGCGCCACTCACGATACACAAGTACTCACTGTCTTTATTCCGTACAACAGTGGGGCTAGAAAACCCCCCCTACCGTGGCCAACGGTAGGGCAAGGCCTAGTGTGTTGGACACCACAGCTGTCGCGTAGCCCCAACTCACCACATAGCCATATGCCAATACACCTCCAAAACACATATGCCAGCTGAACTTGATGCAATGCACAAGTAGATGTTTACTCGTCATGCTAGACAAATTAAAGTGTGTTCTAATGAATCACAACTCAATAATAGCAAACACAATATGTCTATTCTATCACTAACCCAAAATAAGTCAATGTGCTTGTAATTACTAAACACATAATCAATCATCAAAGTAGGATGATTGCCTTATCGCATACTAGAACAATCACATTACACCAAATCATCTAAGTCCGCAATTACTAGAATTCATAATTGCAACATACAAAAGCCTACTCGTACTTACAATCATAAATTAACGCATAATGAATATGCTAAACTTAGGATCTCCACAGTATCTTATAACCACACAATACATTCTATTCATACGTATCATAATCTATCGCAATCCAAACTCGTTACGTGCTAAGTTCGTAACTCCTCAATTCTAGTTCCCTTAACCGTATTGGGCGATAATTGGAGTAGGTTATGTCCCCATCTCATAACTATACATCACTAAACATGTAGTGACTAATTCACTCACATTGCATGTCACACATTATCGTATGCAACTTGTTAGATCCATGGTGAAGTGCTCAGTGTATAGGCTAGAGGGGGGTGAATAGCCTATACTCAGTATATTAAAATTTTCATCCTATTTTTACATATAAGTTGTAGGTATAGATGAAATAATTAATATAACTAAGTTATCTTCCTAGTTCTAGCAGCTTAGCCGATGTTTGTTATATCAGACAATTTGAATCGGCAGGTTTGTAGAACATGCAGATGGAAGATGATGTTATACTTGGCTGATGAATAAGAATTTGAGCAGCGGAAGAATAAACAGCATAAGTATAACAAATAAGAATAAGGCAGCTGTAGTCAATTAGGTACATGTTAAGTATAACAGCAGACTTAAGTCTTATGTTAGATGCATCAATTGCTTTCCACAACCAGATTGCATAAGATAAAAGAAATTATACTGGAAAGAGAAATAAAGGCTGAATGTATCATAATGTATATTGAATTAAAATTCAGCAGAGGTTTGCTCAAAGACAAACGTGCTTAGTACATTAACCTAGACTCTCTAACCTAGCAATCTTTCCAGAGGTAGAAGGAAAGTCAAATGGGATACCCGGAAGACTCATATAAGAACTCTAACCTTAGCAGTTCCTAATACCCTTGGAGGTTGGGCAATAGAAGTGCTAGTGTTAGAGTGGTGTGAGAAGAGAATATTAGGCGTTATTCAAATAGCAAGTATTTGAACAACTGAGTGCTAAGCACTCGGCCAAAAGTGATGACAATTTATTGCACAATCGACAGCCCTTATAATGTAGTATAAGTCTGCCGATATGAATGCAATCTGGATTATTAAGCTCTAGCTCTTCATTGGACATTTTCAAGCTTGGTCAGGCTTCAACGAACTGTAGAATGCTTGGTCTCTTGCTGAAGATTAGAAGTGCAGCAACTGAAAAGACTGAGTCTTTCAAAGGAAGAAAGAACTCAAATCAAAAACAAAGTTTTTGATCAAGCAGAGCTTCTCAGCCTTTGGAATTCTGTTTCTCTCTCACACAAAGTGTTTGTTCTTACACTTGTGTTTTCTCACTTCGTTGGTGTGGTCTCGGATTGAGTAAATGAAGAATAATACCACAACCTCTCATATGCATAAGCATACACACCTTCTGGCTTGTTGTGATGAAAATGAGAGTCTTCTTATATAGGCTGGAGAAGAAGAAATATTCGTTGGTGCATTGAATAAGTTTTTTCCCGTTGGTGATTTGAATCTCATAATGCATCAGAGTACATTTTTGGATCTGTTGGGCAAAGACCTTCAGTTAGGCTTTTGTCTTGAAGCTGGTCCGTGAAACAGGCTGGACTGATTGGGACGTGTCGTACTTTTCCTGGGGTGCAGCTGACTGATTTGGACGTATCATGCTTTGACTGAAGTGCAGCACATTGTGCTTGGTCTTTTATGGATATGAAACCTTGAAGACTGTAACCAATACACAGAACAGGAAATGTCTACAGAGTAAACATGAAGGCGCAAACATCGATGCATATCCTGGGCTTGTCAAAAAGATCTTGTAACGGATCTATTTTGACTTGTAGCGTGTTGAGTGATGACCGATGTTACTTGTGAATACTCAAATTCTCTGCAGTTGTTCTGATGGAAGACTTGGCTGATACTTGGATCTACCAATATAGAACTACTGATATAGAGATAACCGATGGTCATGATGTTCCTCTTGAATAATCAGTTTCTCTGCAGTTATTTTGATGAAGGGCTTTGGCGGATGCTGGGATCTGCCGATATAGAACTACTGATGTAGAGATAACCGATGAGTAGTCATAGCTAGAGGAAATGTCTGCTTGTGAGACATTGCCGATGGTCACGTCTGCTGGCGATTGAAGAGCTAATCCATGTGAAAGTTGTCATCATTTTGGTAAGACAAAGACTCGGATATGTACAGAGACTTCCTAGTCTAATGACCTATGCATTGTTTCAACAAGCTGCCACACTAACCGGTACGCAGCCCTTTTAGCCACTTGTGAAACATGCGTTGTAATAGGAACAAGCAAATCACTGTGTTGGAATATGCATACATATATATCAGCTGATTTACAGGCATATTCCTAACAATCTCCTCCTATTTGCTTGGGGCCATTACTACAATTGACTTATACATACAGCTCTTAAAGCAGTTGTTCAATCCTTAGTAATAACATGCCACTAATGAATATTCATTTTATATCAAGGCATGCCCTAGGTTGAACTTACAAGCGATAGCGTATGTATAGTCATCTATTGCTAAGTATTTACAGACTCATTTAATGAAAGAACAAATACACAGCAATAACTGAGATGGTTTTAGGCAGTTATGATATATAATTGATAATATTGCCTTAAGAATATTTTTCTTGCATTGTAGTATGTATGATCTGAAGTAGCTTTGAAAACAAAAATTATTCTTAATCGAATTGATTAAGCATCTACATCTGATGATTTTAAAAATTGTGAGGGATAGGGTAGTATAATAGTCAGCGTACTATAATAATCATATAGTATACTACTTCGCTGTATGTGCAATTTCACAGTCTCTCCTCCTTACTATTTGCAATTTTATTCTTAATCGAATTGATTAAGCATCTGCAGATTTTACAATTTTACAATCTCTCCTCCTTTCTTAATCTTTAATCTCTCCTCCTTTTCTTTGATAAGCACAAACTGAAGTTTGCTTCACTAATCAGCTTTTCTGTTTTTCAGTATGTGAATTTTTTTTTCACTCAGCTTGCTTTTCTATTTTTCACAATCTCTCCTCCTTTCTCAATCTTTCCTCAATATTTTTCTCTTATAGTCTCTCTGCCTTAATGGTCACAGGCTGGATAAGAAGTCTTCTATAAAGTTTTCTCAATAATCATTCTTTTTGTTTTTCTGTATGTATAATGTCAATATTCTTAATCTCTCCTCCTTAATGGTCATAAGCTTAGATATAATGGTCACAAGCTAGATATAGATTGATGGATAAGAGAAACTCTCGTCCTTAATGGTCCCAAATGTTATAGCTTTTAGGAAGGCGCGACCAATTTCCTTTAACTTTCACACAAGTAGTGTGTCGAGCTTGCTGGTCCATTTCCAACACTTATGCTAACTCATAAGGTATGAATTATTGTTATGACTTAGTGGGGATGAAGTGGGGATGAAGTTTGGTCCTTTATGCGATCAGCTAGTTTCATATTGGCAGTTTTCAAAACATATACAGTCTGAGTATGCTATGTGGATCAAAAACCTTTTGATGTTGCGAGTCATTTATCAAATCAAATTAATGTTCATTCTCAGTGTGCAAATAAGTTGTAACACACAGTTTTTATGTATAAAAAATATATATCATATGGGGAGAGTGAGATATCAAGATGAGAAATTTTGTTCCATTGCTTGTAACGAAGTATTACAAGAATGTAATGGGGCAAGTTTTATTCTTTAAATAGAAGAGGCAGATGAGATAATCGGTTAAGTAGTAAGATATTCAATATAGTCTCCTCCTTAAAGGTATATCTATGTTGACTTTTACTAGATGCACGAGATATACATCTTAAAGATGATACATATGACATTTAACTTTCTTCAATGAATAGGTCAACTGTTAAAGTTGGAATATTGTGTCCTTAAGATTTCATGTATGCGCAAGGACAATTGAGGTCGTGCTAAATTTGAATTGAAGGCATGAAGGAGTAAGCACCAGGTCAATTTGCGATAACAGAGTAAAACAATAGTTGTAACTTAAACAAAATCATATTACAAAAATAACATTGATAAGACAAAGCAGAAACAAAGTTGGGCATCCTAAGGAAGTGAGATAAAGGATGATGATTTACAATCCTAATTGTTGGGATCGTAAGTTGCTGGGTTTGGAGCAGTACTTTTGTTTGTGGGCTGATGCTCCTCCTGATTCGTAGATTGCTCGAGGTGAGCATTTGAGGCGACAATGGAAGATGTTGTTGCAGAGGTTGAGACAGGATTTGATGAGGGAATCCATGGAATGAAATTAGACACACTGTTCCTTGGGTCTAGCAGGCGATTTCTTACTCGACGACTGATTGTGCGAGGTCGACGAATCACTGGTTGAGGAGTAGTTTGACGAATGGCTAGGAACATCATCATTCTTCGTCGCATTTCATTATAGGAGATGGGTTGATGTACAAAATTAAGTCGATTTGGTGAACACATGATGAAGGTTGGATTATTTTATAATGACAATGAAGTGTTGGACAGGAAGATGAAGAAGAGATGATGAATATATCCAGAGAGCTTTGGATGTAGGTTATCATTTTATACATCTTTTCTTGGTTTTGAGAAGATGAAGGGGTTTCTTGATTAGAGGAATATGATTAGACGTTTTGGAGGCTTGAGGGAGTGAATGCATTTAATGACTTGGTAATGATGTTCTGTCTTAGGATTATGTCATTATGCTGAGTGTGGTTAAGGCTAAGATATAGGCAGTCTAGGAGAGATGTATACACATATTATTATTTTAAACGAGAAGTTTATAAAACAAAATAATTTGTTTGCCTTTATTGAGATACTACAGGGTACAACTGATGAGTTTAATATAGAGATATCAGCTGTTTTGGATTGGCGTAATTTCTACTGGAATTGGTTTTGATACTAGTTGACACCAATTGTTAGGAAGGATAGCTGATACCAAATGTTGGAAAGAATTATACCAATTATTTGAAGAGTTGATATGAATTGTTTGAAGAGTTTGGAATTTTATCAACAGTTAATATGGGTTGTCTGCTGAGGTGATAACTGCTGATAGATAGGTTGTTTGAAGTTTTTCTAGACTCTAATTTAATGAGTTTGTAGAGTTATAGAGTTAATATTTTAAGTGATTTTAGATAAATGTTTTAGCAGATGATAGAATGTACAGTAAGCAATAATCTACTAATAATGTGAATTCATAAGAACACTTCTTATACAGAAAAATCAGACAAGTGAGACATTGAATGCGTACCTGAAGTGATGTCTGAGCTTCTTTCTGTGCAACAGGTTGTATTACCCTTTTGGCAAGGAAAGGATTTTGCTAAAGAGCTTTTTCATACATGCCTGTGGATGAGAGTGAGGCATAAACTATATACAGCAGGGGTTATATCAGCCATTCACTCTTGAGGAAAGACTAGTCTTATGAATGCAACAGTCTTCCTAAGAATCCTAAAATTTCTAGCTATCTTTTGAAGTAGGTCAAGTTATCTAAGTTTTTCTCAGCCTTTTTGAGATATAGGAAAGTGATAATGCATAACAGAATGTTTTTGAATTCAGTCTGTTTGCTGATTAGTAGTTAGCCGAGATGGGATATCATCAGGAGAAACTGCTAACCTTGCCTTTTCATTACTAATCTCAAGGATCACACAGGATTTGATTGTAGACATTGCTGTGAGCACAAATCGCTGTTGAGCTATTTTGAAAGTACATGAAAGCCTTTGATTTAGAAGTTAAAAGCTTGGATTTTAGAACAAAACTAGTGAGAAAGATCTCATATACTTTGAAGAGGTAAATCCTTTATAAGTCCAAAAGCTTACAATTTTTTTGGGTTTGACACAACAGACAATTTGGTTTTCAATAAATTTACTAGTAATCTTGTGTGTAGAATGAGGATGTCAGAGATTTTAGTAATGAACTTGTAATAACTTAAGGATAATGTATAGACATAAATGTCATCCTTTAAGTTACTGCTATCTACCTATGTTTGAACTACTAAAGTGTTCGGTAGATCTTGAATTAACTCATGATGAGATGTTCTAATTCAAGGAAAAGGCAATTATCAGATAGGGTAAAGCCAAGATTTTAACTTATTGATAACTGACTGATATTCAATATAGCCGATAATATAGGACGGTTTGCTGATGGGGTGTCAGCAGAGTTTGTGTTTAGGCAGTGCGATCATTTCATTAAGGTCAATTTCTTCAATTCTCCAAAGGAAAGTAAGCACAATGATGAAGAAGAATGATATGAAGATCAACACGGTTAAAACACATTAATTCATGCTATCAGAGAAATTCAGACAAGTAGATAGTCATGAAGAAAAGTTGCAGAACTTGTATTCAATAATCCAAACGGTTTTAATCAATATTCAATAGGGATCAGCTGATTACAAGAACAATACAACTGGTATTTTTATTAAACAGCAGATTACAGGATAAAGATACATAATGATCCAATTTAGAGTGAAAATAATATATTACAAAGTAGTGTCCAAGAGGTCCTAATCCTAAGCATTTGATGAGAGGTCATCAGTCAAGGATTTTGGAGAAGATCAAGATGGCAGTGTCCTTTTTTGATTTCCTCCAACTCTCGGGGGAGGCAGAACACATTCACTTCTTCGGGTCATTATGAAAGCACCGAAGAATGATGGCCATTGAGGATTTGCTGTATTGGCCTTGAATCCCCTTTGATATGCTAGGGGATTGATGGCGGCAATTAGCAGTTCGTCATCCTCATCAATTCCTTATTAGATACCTAATTCAGTAGAACTGAATTATCTACATCAGCCATCTTTGGGGTGATGGCCGGCATACTTACATATAACCAGAAGACTTGTTGCACATGGCAATTTATCAAATGCTTCCCAAACATTTGATAACTCTTTTCTGGGATCTTCTCTGTGAAGTTCATGTATGCAAGCAGAATTCCAATGAATGGATAGGTACATGCTAATTGATTTTCACAGTGATTCATCTGAAAACATTTTAGAATATCAATGAGATTGATAACTAAAAGTTAGGAAAGGATTGAAATCACTTTTGCTGGCATTAATTAATGGCTTTCCATCTTGTCTTTCTAAAATAATTGATTAAAGATGTTCTTAAGTGTTCTGATAACCAGAGTTTGCAGCATATAACTCATGTTTATAAGCAAACTTTTATGATTATCAGACAAGACAAAAGAAAATTCTTTTATCAAATATTTTTCACGACAAGATTGGAGAAACATAATTAATGATTTCTGGTACAAATGAGTTGATAAAGTTTTTCTCAGGCTTGGTAATTGTGTATTAGAAAGATTTTGAAAATGGTTTACACAGTTTGTGAATAGATTTGAAAATACGTCGTTGAGAATCTTTTAGATCAACTCATGTGGAGTAACAGAAATAAAATCAGAACAACTTTGAATGAATATGAAGAAATCATACCCCGTTGTTGAGGAATTGACTTGATCGATTCTTAGGACATGAACTTAGTAATATTTTGAGAAAATTTTGAATCATTGTTTTGTATCTAGTGTAATCGGTAGGCAGTTTGTGAGTTTATTCATAGTAGAGATTGGATGATGAAGGAGCTCTACTTAAACTCATGGAGGTTAGACTGAAGGGCGCTCAATAATGGAGCTTTACTGTTGAGTTGTCCTTCTGATCACGCCTTGGCAGGGATAGGCTGTGAAGTCTAGATTTTCTCAAGATTCTTGGAAAAGATTTGATAATGAATGTTTTGTCGTTTTCCAAGATTTTGAAAATAGTCTTAACTTTAATCGAAGCAGTCAGACTTCGAAAAGTGTGCCTCCACCTTTAATAGACTTTAAGAGAGTAAGTCATTTAAAGGTTTTTACTCCTATAAGTCAGCACATGAAACTGAGCTTATGAAGTGTAGGTTGGCAGATATGGAAATTCAGCCAACTGCTGGTTTTAAAAACATTTTAGATCAGCCGATATAAAAAGTGCTGATAAGTTTTGAAAACCGTTTGCATAAAGCAAGTCATACAAGCATACAGATTTATCAATATAGGCGCAATATGACCGGATTTTATGCAGAATGTCTGATAATTTGTAATAGTACGTCAATTCAGCAGACATGAGTACAGGTCATTAGTGAGCTAGTAACTGACTTGTTCTGTGTATGCATGAGAGGTGGTCTTTATCAACATCTTGGACTTATCAGTAGTTTTCTCGTACAGTAGTATTGAAGTCCAGCGGATAATGATTTGACCTTGAGTGAGTGAAGGGCATGAGTGATTTTTCAAGAACGATCAGCAATCCTTCATGAGTTAGCAGCTGTGTTAATGTCTGCTGATGGAGAGTAATGTTGCATGTTTGACCCTTCTGTCATATGAGTTCCTGCCTTAAGTACTCATAGAGAAATTATCAGCAACAATTATGAGCTAAAAATAGCTCCAGAAATCCAATAATACAAATGAGACTTAATAAGCATGATAATTGAATAACTATTCAAAATGTAGCTTATAGATGTAACCCAAAACGTCAAGAGGTTAGAAACTGGAGTTACTTTCTCATTAAACTCTTTGAACACTTCTGCTTATAGTTGTTGAAGCATCAGTTCTTTGAGTGTATTCCTTTCTAGGCCGAAACTTTTCCGTTGAAGAAAGACAGTTTCATCATCGATATCCTTAGAACGAGAGCTAATAATCACAGTGATTTAGAGATGACATGAGCATGATTTCCTTTGAGTTACTTATGAAGCTCTTCCTATTACAGAGGCTTTCTCGAAAAGGTGTTAGATTGAGACAATCGTTAGCCTTAGACCAAGATGCCTGTTTTTCAGAAGTTTATCAGAGTAATTCATCCATCAAATGAAAAATTTATACATTTGCTTGAGGATATGTCATGAGTTTTGAAAGATAAAGAAGTTTTAAAACGATCGAACAATATCCTTAGCAAGTCAAACTCTATTTAACTATGGTACTTCTCTTCGAAATAACAATTGAAGAAGGTACTTCTGCTATATAAAAGATTTTCCCATAGTAGTATTATGGTCATCATAATAATCTGTTCTCACAATATTTTGAAAACAAAATCAATTTTTGATTTGTAAGGACATTTTCAAAATTGCTTCCCAATCTCCAAGTCAAAAGAGTTTTGAGAAAAATACTAATTTTTGAAAACCAATCTTTTGACTATGCATCTAATCTGAGCAACAGGATCTAAACTCTCAGGTTGTTAAGCCTGGAATGAAGCTTACAGAGTACTAGCTCTGATACCAATTGTTAGGTCCATGGTGAAGTGCTCAGTGTATAGGCTAGAGGGGGGGGTGAATAGCCTATACTCAGTATATTTAAATTTTCATCCTATTTTTACATATAAGTTGTAAGTATAGATGAAATAATTAATATAACTAAGTTATCTTCCTAGTTCTAGCAGCTTAGCCGATGTTTGTTATATCAGACAATTTGAATCGGCAGGTTTGTAGAACATGCAGATGGAAGATGATGTTATACTTGGCTGATGAATAAGAATTTGAGCAGCGGAAGAATAAACAGCATAAGTATAACAAATAAGAATAAGGCAGCTGTAGTCAATTAGGTACATGTTAAGTATAACAGCAGACTTAAGTCTTATGTTAGATGCATCAATTGTTTTCCACAACCAGATTGCATAAGATAAAAGAAATTATACAGGAAAGAGAAATAAAGGCTGAATGTATCATAATGTATATTGAATTAAAATTTAGCAGAGGTTTGCTCAAAGACAAACGTGCTTAGTACATCAACCTAGACTCTCTAACCTAGCAATCTTCCCGGAGGTAGAAGGAAAGTTAAATGGGATACCTGGAAGACTCATATAAGAACTCTAACCTTAGCAGTTCCTAATACCCTTGGAGGTTGGGCAATAGAAGTGCTAGTGTTAGAGTGGTGTGAGAAGAGAATATTAGGCGTTGTTCAAATAGCAAGTATTTGAACAACTGAGTGCTAAGCACTCGACCAAAAGTGATGACAATTTATTGCACAATCAACAACCCTTATAATGTAGTATAAGTCTGCCGATATGAATGCAATCTGGATTATTAAGCTCTGGCTCATCATCGGACATCTTCAAGCTTGGTCAGGCTTCAACGAACTGTAGAATGCTTGGTCTCTTGCTGAAGATTAGAAGTGCAGCAACTGAAGAGACTGAGTCTTTCGAAGGAAGAAAGAACTCAAATCAAAAACAAAGTTTTTGATCAAGCAAATCTTCTCAGCCTTTGGAATTCTGTTTCTCTCTCACACAAAGTGTTTGTTCTTACACTTGTGTTTTCTCACTTCGTTGGTGTGGTTTCGGATTGAGTAAATGAAGAATAATACCACAACCTCTCATATGCATAAGCATACACACCTTCTGGCTTGTTGTGATGAAAATGAGAGTCTTCTTATATAGGCTGGAGAAGAAGAAATATTCGTTGGTGCATTGAATAAGTTTTTGCCCGTTGGTGATCTGAATCTCATAATGCATCAGAGTACATTTTTGGATCTGTTGGGCAAAGACCTTCAGTTAGGCTTTTGTCTTGAAGCTGGTCCGTGAAACAGGCTGGACTGATTGGGACGTGTCGTACTTTGCCTGGGGTGCAGCTGACTAATTTGGACGTATCATGCTTTGACTGGAGTGCAGCGCACTGTGCTTGGTCTTTTATGGATATGAAACCTTGAAGACTGTAACCAATACACAGAAGAGGAAATGTCTACAGAGTAAACATGAAGGCGCAGACATCGATGCGTATCCTGGGCTTGTCAGAAAGATCTTGTAACAAATCTATTTTGACTTATAGCGTGTTGAGTGACGACCGATGTTCCTTGTGAATACTCAGCTTCTCTGCAGTTGTTCTGATGGAAGACTTGGCTGATACTTGGATCTGCCAATATAGAACTACTGATGTAGAGATAACCGATGGTCATGATGTTCCTCTTGAATAATCAGTTTCTCTGCAGTTATTCTGATGAAGGGCTTTGGCGGATACTGGGATCTGCCGATATAGAACTGCTGATGTAGAGATAACCGATGAGCAATCATAGCTAGAGGAAATGTCTGCTGGTGAGACATTGCCGATGGTCACGTCTGCTGACGATTTAAGAGCTAATCCATGTGAAAGTTGTCATCATTTTGGTAGGACAAAGACTCGGATATGTACAGAGACTTCCTAGTCTAATGACCTATGCATTGTTTCAACAAGCTGCCACACTAACCGGTACGCAGCCCTTTTAGCCACTTGTGAAACATGCATTGTAATGGGAACAAGCAAATCACTGTGTTGGAATATGCATACATATATATCAGCTGATTTACAGGCATATTCCTAACACAACTCATTAGTAACTTATGTGAAATTACCATTTATATTCAATCATAGCTTAGACATAGGGTGTGTATATAATCGTCCAACCCAATTCAAGTAGTCATGTGATCAACTAAAGTTTGACTAAGTCAACCTAGGTCAAAGTTCTCTTGAATAATAACCTCATCGATTTCTCATTCCACATCGTATGAGATTATAATACAACTTCTAATGATTTATGCTACTCATTACTCAACTCCGTAGACTCAATTAAACCCATTAACAAGTTTATCATGTTATTTGACGTGTGTTCGCTATGTCTTAATCGACTCCGCCAGAGTGAGTCATGACGAGTGTCTAGATCATATAATGTTCAATACAATTCATTATATCCTATTGACTCCGCTAGAGTCTTTGCCAATATTCCAAACATCAGGACAAATCGTAGTATCGTCCCTACATACCCATATCAATCACAATGCCCAATATACGAAATGTCTACTACTTATAACAATCTCGCGAGTTCATCGCGGGTGCATAAATGACAATAACCTCAATGATTCGATATACTTAAGCCTAAGAATAACACTCACAATGACTACAATAACCCTCGATGAGTCTATACACTCAGAGATGACCACAATGACAACGACATTCACAACACAACCTTGATGAGTCTCTAATACTCGGAGACAACAACTACAACAACACAGCATGTACAACAACAACCTCTACAAGTCTCTAATACTCGGAGACTACGAAATTAACAACAAATCATTAATACCCAACAAATAGAATGCTCACAAATCATCTAGAACAAGTATAGCATGTAGAGGTTTCATATACAACATGCATAACACATAAACATTGCGATATTACTATATAATGCCTAAAATCTAAGTAAAAGAATAGTAACTTACATCTACCACAAGGCCTTCACGAAATCAGACTTGGTTCAGGTGGAAATGTACCTCTCCATGACCATGACGCTGCTACGAAATCCACACGTCAATCCCACCCTCGATCTAGTCCCAAATCAAGCTTCTCTCTCTTTAAAATTTACTTTATCTCTCTAAAAATGTGGGTGGAGATGGAGGTCCATGATTCATCAACGGATTGTGGAAATTTCTTGACTAGGAATGATTCCTTCGTCGCCTGCTATGCTACAGGAAAGACAGATCATCAATTCGACTTCGGATGCTCAAGATATCGAAGTTTTCTTTCTCTACCCTCTTTTTTCTCTCTCTAGTCTCTTTCTCTCTCTCTCTCTAGTTCATGTCTGATTTTGGGGGAAGAAAGAGAAATAGAGTTGTGTTCTCTCTTTTAATTAATGGCTAAGTGTTTGATCCAATTCCCAATTTGTTTGAGCATTTTAAACCACTTAAAAAGGTCGAAACACGAGAAAATACGAAACCCGGCAAAATAGGGCTGCGGGATCAGGCCATTCATGCTGAGCAACCACACCCGTCACTGGATTTGGGCCTTCAGAAGAGTAAATGGAGTGGCCACACTATTTATTGGGTGCGAAGCCCTAGGTCTTTTCGGCTCAAAACTCGACCAATTTAATCCCCAATAAAGTGAAATCAACCTAGGATGTTTCTAACTCCAAACCAAGGTCAAAACACACCGAAAACTTAACCGAATCATCCCACATTGATACATAAATGATGAACAAAAAAATTCTCAAATGTATACAAAGTTAAACACACAAAATGACACTCGAAACAACACTCAAATCGACTCGGCGTACAAGTTAACGACAAGACCGACATGTTCGTCAATCGAGAATGAATCTAAACCAAGGCTAGGTCACTTAAAAGTGGGGAATTTACGAAATATACAAACGCTAATCAATGTTCAAGAATAGTCTCGAACGAAAGAAAATACCGCACTACTTAACATAGGTTAATCACATGCCGAGCACGGGTTACAACTTAACATGTCACGCTTAACAAGCATGATATCTAATATTTCGAGGGTTTCAAGGTTGATACAAAGTGACTATGAGTAAACTAGAAAGGAAGTTGGGTCGGGGTATTACATTTGAGACTATTATTAGTCAACAGAGAGACAATGCAAATCAAAATGGCATTGGCTACTCTCAAAACAACAGCAAAGATAAGGAAAAATACGAGACTAAGACCAGACAATCTAATGGTGGACTCAAAGTTCTGCTGAAAAAGGATAATAAACCAAATTCTTTCAAGAACACAAATCATGGTGTTCAGTACATTTATCCCAAGAATCATCTTAGGAAGGTTGAGAAACAAACAGAGAACTATATAAGATGGTTAAATTCTACTAACTATCAGTCAATAGTTCAAACACCTGTTGAAAGGCAGAGATCAACCAAGAAGCAAACTATTCAGCCGATTAAAATAAGTCAGCTGACACGAAATAGGCTGATCCTAAGGGTTTGAACAAGAAACTGATGGGTACTAAATGTAAACCACTAAAGTTTGCCTTTCCTAAGTCTACCAAGTGACTTCCAGTAGAACCAAAGCCTAAACCTAAAGTGACTGAACCAAGTGGTCAACACAAGTGTCATACTTATTTTTGTTCAGGTCATTTGGCCCATGAATGTTTATTTAGGTTTGCCCCTTCTAAGAGGGTCAACTTGCCAAAGGTTAGGCAGGTATGGTTGCCCAAGGATGCTAACCCTTCGGACCCAAAATAAATAAAGGGTACCATGATATAGTCTTCTATGTCAGGTATGTTTTGTAGCAGCTGATCAAACTTTAGACGAATGGATCTTAGACAGTGGATGTTTAAGACATATTACAGGATCAGCCAACCTATTGATTGGCATAGCTGAAGCCAAAGGACCCTCAGTTATCTTTGGAGACAATTCTAAATAAAAAACCATTGGATATGGTTCAATCATAAGAGGGTCAGTCAAGATTGACAAGGTATCATTGGTTGATGGGCTGAAGCACAACCTGCTCAGCATATCACAATTTTATGACAAATGTATGACTTGTATTTTTACATACATACACTGCTTTGTCAAAAATACCACAACCAATGAAGTATTTCTTACAGGGTCAAGAAAAAGAAATATTTTTGCTATTGACTTATTTTCTATTAATAGCATTTCTCAAGTGTTCTTAGTTGCTAAAAATTCTTTCGAAACCTCTTGGCTCTGGCACAAAAGGCTCTGGCACTTAAATTTCAAACAGTTGTCAAAACTTTTTAAAGGAAATTTAGTAAATGGTTTACCTTCTGTAGATTTCCCACATGTCAAGAAATGTAGAGCCTGTGCACTTGGTAAGCTGACAAAATCATCTTTTAAACCCAAACCAAGTCTTTCAACCACATGTGTACTTCAACTGTTGCATATGGACCTTTTTGGTCCTGTTACTCCTACTAGTTTAGGTAAAAATAGGTACACACTGGTGGTTATGGATGACTATTCAAGATACATATGGGTGGAGATGATGACATCCAAGGATGAGACTTATAGTATACTGACAGCACAGTTCAAAAATCTCTAAACTCAAAAGGAGTGTAAAATAGTCAGTGTACGCTCAGACAACGGAACGGAGTTCAAGAATCAAGTCATGGATGTCTATTGTGATGACCATGGGATTGGTCACAACTTCTCAGCAGTCAAGACTCCTCAGCAAAATGGTGTTGCTGAAAAGAAGAATAGGACACTGATAGAAGCTGGGAAGACAATGATAGCTGAAGCCAAGCTGCCAAAATATTTTTGGGCTGAAGTTGTAAACACAACTTGCTTCACACAGAACCTGTCCCTTATCAATAAATTCCATGGCAAAACTCCAAATGAACTGTGGAAAAGAAGGACTCCAAATATTGTCGTCTTCAAGATTTTTGGATACAAGTGCTACATCCATTACAATGGCAAAGACCACAGAGGTAAATTTTATGAGAAAGCTGACGAAGAAATTTTTGTTGGCTTCTCAAAAATTAGTAAGGCTTTTAGAGTTTATGTTAATAAAACTTCAATTATTATTGAATCTGTACATGTTTTTTTTGATGAATTAAATTTGGTTGAGTCTGATGAGACTAGAGCTGTCAAAACGGGCTGGCGGGACGGGTTGGCCCGCAACTGGTAGGCTTTAAACCTAACGGTTTATTTAAATTCCGCAAGCGCACGGGCTATTGCAATATAGCGGGTGCAAGTACGAGTCGATCCCACAGAGACAGGGTTTACTTAGGAATTATTTTTGTCTTTATTAAAATTATATAATAGATTGGGGGAGATAAAGATTGGTTTTGGAAATAGAAAGAACATAAACAGAAAATACTTTTTAAATGAGACTTTATAAAACGAAGCATTCTCGGGATTGGAAATCATACACATAATTTGTTCATCAAATAGTCATTATCTTAGGAAATAAAGGTTTTCATAAAAATCAAGGATGGTATGTTAAGCCTACACTACTTCGGGTTAAGACAGTAGTATTTGTATTCTTCACTAATTATGTCCTAACTGTTCGAGATGTCCGTTTACGTTGCTCCCGCCCTGTCACAAACTGGCATTCCGGCTTATCTCTAGCTGACCATAATTAGTAAGAATCCATTAAGAACGAGAGTCAACATACTTTCCATTAAAGGAACATCCCTAGGCCGTTGAACTACTTTCGTGATCAATGGAACCCAGTTTCTTTATATGGTTCCGTCAATCGAGATTCTCCGCTAGGTCCTTCTCTCAATTGACTGAAGCATACAAGTTGGACGTCTGCAAAATGTAAGACATTTAAAGATTAATATAAAGAAATTGTTTAGATGAAGATAGAAGACAAGACTTTCACATTTTAAGATGATGAACAGTTATGCTTTGAGTTTCCAACCCCAAGAACAAGGGGGATTACTCACTAGCCATATAAGATAGATAAGCAATAATAATAGAAATAGAGTAAGAGAAACTTATGAGAGATGAATGACTGGAAATAATGCTTCACTTTATTGCTTCTTGTCCAAAGGAACTTCAAGAACAAAATAGACTTGAATCTTCAAAGGATCTTTGAAAATCAATGTAATAAGTCTTTGTATCTAAATTCTACAATCTCTGATGAAAATACTTTGCAAATTCGGTCTCTTTCTATATCTAAGACTGAGTACAAGAGGTCTTTTTATAATGGGGAGGGAACTCTTCAAGAAGGTGCCTCCAAAGGTGCCTTTAAATCAGACGCGACTTGCACGGCCGAGTCAAGGGAGTTGCACGGTCGTCCTATTTTGGCGCCAGTTTTGAATTTGATTTTGGACATCTTGCACGGCCGCTCCGAAGGATAACACGGCCAATCAACTTTCAAGACACGGCCACTCCATGTTTTGAGACCAAAAATGGCCTGAAAATGGCCTTGCGCACGGCCGCTCACTTTTGGCTGCATGGCCGCTCCATCTGATTTTTGGTTTGTGTGTTTGGTTTGTTTGTTGCTCCTCCATGCCTTTGCATCAAAAAGTGTCTAAGCATCCTTTGATCATAAAAAGACTCCAAAACCTGTCTAAAAATGCATGGAATATACCAAAAAGCGTAAAATCTAATAAATATGAAAAAGGAACTAAAATGTACTTAAAATGAGATGAAAATGGTAATTTAACTAAGTAAAAGTATATAAAAACTTAGGATAAATGACTATATAATAGTCATTTATCCTTAATAGTCATTTATCCTTGCTTTTAAGATTTGGTGACTAAGTCACTCTTTTAGCAATAAGATAAAATGCTTAACCTTGATTCAATTAGTGGAAATGGAAAGATGGGATTTTGATGAAGAGGTGTGATTCAAGGGATGCAAAACAAAATGGATGCTTCTAATAAGGGAATAAATATTTAATAAAATTTAAAATGTACAATTCTAAAGAAATATTTTCAAAAAAATTTCATAAGAATAACCAAGTGTATAAAATGATTAATAAAGATTCCTTCTAATCAAATGTTTTTTCTTGATAAAACCCTATATTTTGCTATATTAACTTATGAGGATTTTAATTTATTTCCTAAAAATATCCCTATATTTTTCTTTTTATTAATTTCTAAGTTTATAGAAAGTATGAGAGGAAAGACAAATGCATTATTCTTGGGCAAATAGCAAGCATAAGAAATAATGATATGGATCATCATAGGGATTTTTTTTTTTTATATATACTATTCATGCATAAAATGAAAATGCAACTAAGTTAAAAAGAAAAAAAGAAAAAATTATACTAGAAAGCAAGTAAATCTAGACTAGAAAGCAAGTAAAATAAAGATAGATATACCCCCCCCCCACACTTGAAATGAACATTGTCCTCAATGTTTCAAGGAACAACATCAATCTTGGGGGAGTAAAGAGAAACTCACTAAAATGGTGGTGGTGGTGGAAAGTTGTCCCAATGGTTTGTCCCATAATTGTAAATGTCGTCAATTCTTCCTTGGACATGTTGAATACGGCCATCCATTTGGCCGAGTTGTTGAAGAATTTGAGCGCTTTGCTCAAGTAATTGACCTTGTTGGACAAACAACTGATCAAACATTTGGTAGAAATCGGGTGGCATTGGGGCTTGCACATCTTCTTCTTCTTCTTCTTCTTCTTCTTCTTCTTCTTCTTCTTCTTCTTCTTCTTCTTGGGCTTCTCCTTGGATAGCATTTGGAAATATCCAAGTCTCGGGTTCTCTTATTCGGACGGTGGGAAGATTGTTGTTTGGGAGTACAATGTAGGGCATTTTTCCCGCTCCTACTAACCAATTATACTCATTACTTCCCCTATCCGAAATCAACTGCATAGTCCGAAGAGTTGGAATATCCAATTTTGTTGACCCTCTCACCTCAACCCAGTCATTTGGAAACTCAAAATTGAAGTGCTTGGCAATCAAAGTAATTATTCCTCCAATATGAATTTCCCCGTTAAAGGTTGGAAAAACAATGTCACCAATCAACTCGAAGAGGAAGTTGCAAAGGTTCACCCTCCAACGTTCCCAAACAAAACACCACAACAAAAGCAATTCCTTTCTATTTACCGTTCCCTTATCCTCCCTAGCAAAGACGGTGCAAGCGTATATCCTATGCATGAGGCGGAGGGTTGGGTGAATAATAGAGGAGGCTTTGGCACTTCGGGATTTATAAGATGGAAGGCCGGTTATTTGGTTCCAAAAGACATTCTCATTATATTCAACGGGCAAGTCGGGAAAAGATTCGGTTCAGAAAGATAGTCCCAAAATTCCACTAATTTCAGCCCCGGTTAAATGGAGCTCTCTTCCGCTAAGGCGAAAGTCAATATGGTACTGATTAAAAGTTCTTCCTGTTAACCTACAAGTCTCCTCCACAATCTTCATCTTTATTGTGCTCAAAAATTCTAGAGTAAGGACTTCATAGGTTTTCTCATGCTTTTGGAGAATTCCCTCGGATCTTAATCTCATATGAAGAGTTAAAACATCCCCATAGATTCCTAATGTTCTTAGGGCAGATCTGTCAGGAAATTGGGTTGGCCTAATCCTTTTAGAACTTAAGGCAATGAAACGTGCCGTTTCCCTCGGGCTTCTAAAATCAATCCCCAAGGTATTGAGGGTTGGATTAAAGCTAGAGGAAGAGGCTTGCTCCTTCTGGGATCTTTTTGTTACCCGTTCTGCAGCCTTCCCTTTCCCTTTGATAGACATTATATCCAAAACCCAAGATAATTGAAAGACAAGAGAAGTGAGAGAATTTTTACCCGAAGAGATCGGTGAATTGAACTCGAAATCCTTGTTGCCCAGCCACAAAATGTCAAAAAGCTTCCTCCTTGCACCTAAATTCGGAGTAATCCCTTCAAATTTTTAAAATGGGTGATAATTTTGGGATTTTTGAATTTGGGGTTTTAAGGGGGTTTTGGGATGATTGGAGGGGTGTTTGGCTGAGGGATTTTGGAGGATTTAAGGGTGAAGTTGTGGGTTAAAATGGTGGAGAAGTGGGTATTTAAGGTGGGTGGGGCGGAGGTATAGAGAGGGAATTGAAGAAGATGAAGTGAATGAGGGAGGAGAGGGAAGCACGTCTTTTTGATTGGAACGACGCAACTCCCCAGGCAATATGCACGGCCGTGTCAAGGGACTTGCACGGCCGCTCCCTTCTGCTGAGTCAACTCTTCCTAACTCGATATGAACTGCACGGCCGCTCCTATGTCTGCTGCATGGCCGTGCTAACCAATGTTCACCACTTTTATTTTTTTCTTTTTCTCTTATTTTTTGTATACCTATAAAAACAAGGTTAGCATAATAATAATAATAATAAATGAAATAAAATAAAGTAAAAAATAAAGAAAATAAAATGAAATAAAAATAATTCGTCGGTTACCATCCCGATGATGCTTGTTTTAGGTCCTTAGCTCAACCCCTTTTCGGAGTAATCAATTTCTTTTGCGGTAGACATTTCTTCCATCCCGACTTCTTTGGTAGAACAAGTGACCTATAGTCTTTGCACTTTCGAAAATTTGAAGTGACCTCCTTCTTTGTTCTTTTTGATTTTTCCCTTGCATTGTTAGTTTCGGGACAAGCAGAAATATCTATTGCATCAATATTATCATTACAAATCAAAGGTTCAATATTTATGGGATCATTTTCTATTCCTTCCTTTGATCGTGATTCCTCACCCATCTCATATTCTTCACTTGGGGTGTAGGTCTCAAAATAGGGATCCTCGAGATCTGATTTATGCATACTGAATTTGACTTTTTCTTTCCCCACATTTAGGGAAAAGGTGCCATTTTTCACATCTATAATTGCCCCCGCAGTGGCAAGAAATGGCCTTCCTAGAATAACGGGAATTTGATGATCTTCCGCCATATCTAGGATCACAAAGTCGACAGGGATGATCAAATTCCCTACCCGACATGGCATATTTTCCATAATACCAACAGGGTATTGAATGGAACGGTCTGCCAATTGGAGAGTTATGGTTGTGGATTTGAGTTCCCCTATACCAAGTCTCTCACTAACCGTTAATGGCATTATACTTACGCTAGCTCCTAGGTCAAGGACAGCGTTATCAATGTTGATTCTGCCAACACAACAAGGAATTGTAAATGCACCTGGATCCTTTAATTTTGGAGGATTTTTATTTTGTAAGACAGCGCTCACTTTCTCTGCCAACATAACATTTTCATTTTCTCCTAGCCTTTCTTTTTCAAAAATTAATTTTTTCAAAGGTTTAACGGCTAAAGGCATATCCTCAAGTTTTTTGAAATATGGGATGTTGACATTAATGGCATCTAGGTTTTCAAGGAATTCATCATAATCCTTGTCTTCTTTCTTAGGGGATTCCGTCCCCGAACTAGTCTCAATCATCGGTGGGATTGGACTATAATTAATACTTCTAGGGCGTTCATTTATCTTTTCTTGCTCATCCCTAGTTTTTACCACGTTCACATGCTCATTTGGCCTTTGAGGTTGACCGGGAAGACTCCCTTGTGGCCTACTCGTTGGGATAGCCTGTTGAGCTTGTTTAGTTTCTAGCATCTTATTATGCGCTGCTAAGTTATCAAACCTAGCATTTAAAAGTTTGAAGCATTCCCTAAATTCATTATTGACCTTTTCTTGAGAATTTTTATTTTCCACTACGAAATCCATCAAAAGATCCAATTTTGATTTAGGGGGGAAGGTACTTGCATTGTTATTAAAATTCTTAGGTCCAAATCCCGGAGGTTGTGTAGATGGTTGCGGGTTTAGAACGTTGTTATTCTTATAGGAGAAGTTGGGGTGATTCCTCCATTCGGGATTGTATGTATTAGAATACATCCCCCCCTTCTGTCCAAAAGAATTTACAAAGTTCACTTGATCATTAGAAGTAATGTCAAGCAACTCGTAGTTATCCGTACTATGTGAGTTAGACCCACATAGTTCACATAACACATTTACATTAGCCACGGGATTGACATTAAGATTTTTAAATTTTTTTAAAAGCATGTCAACCTTAGAAGAGAGAAGAGTAACTGCATCAACATTATATTTACCAGGCGTACCTTGTTGTTGCTCCCTCTCGTTTGACCATTGGTAATGGTTCAATGCAATATTCTCGATAAGGTCGTATGCCTCATCGACTCCCTTGTTCATCAATGCTCCTCCTGCAGCGACATCAATGGTCTCTCTTGTCTTGAATATGAGACCGTTGTAGAAGGTGTGAACAATCAACCACTTTTCGAGCCCGTGGTGGGGGCACATTCTGAGAAGTTCCTTGAACTGCTCCCATGCATCATACAAAGTTTCACTATCTGTTTGACAGAAGTTAGTGATCTTTGTGCGGATTTGGGCTGTTTTGCTTGGTGGGAAAAAACGCCCAAGGAATGCTTCTTGAATTTGGTCCCATGTTGTCAATGAATTTTGGGGGACCGAATTTAACCATTGCTTTGCCTTATCCTTAAGAGAGAAAGGAAAAAGGCGCATCCGAATTACTTTCGGGGTAACATTCTGAATACGTGTGGTATCACAATATTCCAAGAATGTTTGGATGTGGAGATGAGGATCTTCGAAAGCAGTGCCGCTATATTGGTTATTCATAACCATATGCAAAAGTTGCCGCGTTATCTCAAAGTGTGCCGCTCCGGCATTCGGCACAACTATAGGGGATCTAGTTCCCGGGGTACTTGGATTTACAAAGTCCCGTAGGGTCCTAGCTGGTGCTTGTGGCTCTCCTTCCGCCATATGTTTGCTTAGTGTCTCTTTGAATTTTCTTAATCTTTCGTGAAGACTTTGTTCGGGTTCTGGATCAAAATTGTCAAAGAACGTCTGAGCCCGTTTCATACACTATAAGAAAAAATATACTCAAAAAGAGATTAAACATAACAATTTATCGGAAGCAAACGCAAAACAAAATGAAAACAAAATAAAACAAAAAAAATTTATGTAGTAAAGACAAAAACTTAAAAAGTAAACCGTTGTCCCCGGCAACGGCGCCAAAAACTTGGTAGGCTTTAAACCTAACGGTTTATTTAAATTCTGCAAGCGCACGGGCTATTGCAATATAGCGGGTGCAAGTACGAGTCGATCCCACAGAGACAGGGTTTACTTAGGAATTATTTTTGTCTTTATTAAAATTATAGAATAGATTGGGGGAGATAAAGATTGGTTTTGGAAATAGAAAGAACATAAACAGAAAATACTTTTTAAATGAGACTTTATAAAACGAAGCATTCTCGGGATTGGAAATCATACACATAATTTGTTCATCAAATAGTCATTATCTTATGAAATAAAGGTTTTCATAAAAATCAAGGATGGTATGTTAAGCCTACACTACTTCGGGTTAAGACAGTAGTGTTTGTATTCTTCACTAATTATGTCCTAAGCTCGAGATGTCCGTTTACGTTGCTCCACACAAACGGGCATTCCGGCTTATCTCTAGCTGACCATAATTAGTAAGAATCCATTAAGAATGAGAGTCAACATACTTTCCATTAAAGGAACATCCCTAGGCCGTTGAACTACTTTCGTGATCAATGGAACCCAGTTTCTTTATATGGTTCCGTCAATCGAGATTCTCCGCTAGGTCCTTCTCTCAATTGACTGAAGCATACAAGTTGGACGTCTCCAAAATGTAAGACATTTAAAGATTAATATAAAGAAATTGTTTAGATGAAGATAGAAGACAAGACTTTCACATTTTAAGATGATGAACAGTTATGCTTTAAGTTTCCAACCCCAAGAACAAGGGGGATTACTCACTAGCCATATAAGATAGATAAGCAATAATAATATAAATAGAGTAAGAGAAACTTATGAGAGATGAATGACTGGAAATAATGCTTCACTTTATTGCTTCTTGTCCAAAGGAACTTCAAGAACAAAATAGACTTGAATCTTCAAAGGATCTTTGGAAATCAATGTAATAAGTCTTTGTATCTAAATTCTACAATCTCTGATGAAAATACTATGCAAATTCGGTCTCTTTCTATATCTAAGACTGAGTACAAGAGGTCTTTTTATAATGGGGAGGGAACTCTTCAAGAAGGTGCCTCCAAAAGGTGCCTTTTAAATCTGCAGACGCGACTTGCACGGCCGAGTCAAGGGAGTTGCACGGTCGTGCTATTTTGGCGCCAGTTTTGAATTTGATTTTGGACATCTTGCACGGCCGCTCCACTCTAGGCTGCACGGCCGCTCCGAAGGATAACACGGCCAATCAACTTTCAAGACACGGCTACTCCATGTTTTGAGACCAAAAATGGCCTGAAAATGGCCTTACGCACGGCCACTCACTTTTGGCTGGATGGCCGCTCCATCTGATTTTTGTTTGTGTGTTTGGTTTGTTTGTTGCTCCTCCATGCCTTTGCATCAAAAAGTGTCTAAGCATCCTTTGATCATAAAAAGACTCCAAAACCTGTCTAAAAATGCATGGAATATACCAAAAAGCGTAAAATCTAATAAATATGAAAAAGGAACTAAAATGTACTTAAAATGAGATGAAAATGGTAATTTAACTAAGTAAAAGTATATAAAAACTTAGGATAAATGACTATATAATAGTCACTTATCAGCAACCCGCCATAACCCGCCAACAAACGGGCGAAGGGTGACCCGCCAAATAGGCGGTCTGGCTGCTCAACCCAACCCACCACGGGTTGCGGGGGAACAGGCCAACCCGCCAAAAATGGTGATTTATTAATTTTCTGATTTAAACTTAAAATGAACAAAATAATTTTCTGATTTAAACTTAAAATAAATCAATAAAAACTTGGAAAAATTGACAATTTAAATAGAAATATTGAGATCTTCTTTCCATGTTTTTCCATTGCAGAGTACTCAAATCTCAAATCCATGTTTAAAGTATAGCCTAACGCATTCTCCTTATATAAATCTCATGTAATCATTTTGAATTCATAAAATCCAAATCTTAAAATATATAATGCCATTTGCAACAAGGTGATACTGTATAAGTATATTTCACACCATAGTCGAACCTAAAAAAGACGAGTACTAAACTTCACATGCTTTTGAGTTGAGTGATAGTCATAATTTAAGCAGATCAAGGTCTTATGCAGGAAACTGCAACAAGACACAAGCCAAAAGCTATTTAACAGTTTATAAAAATCTTTTCAGTTTTCACACCAATTTGTCAGCAAATTGAAGTGAAAAAGGAAAAGTAGAAACATACGCATAACCAAGTGTGGCTCTGCTGATGAGTCCAAGAAGCAAAGAACCTTGAAATAGAATGCAGAAGCAGAATCCACAAGCGAGGACTGAAGGAGCCAAGGAGGATGGTCTTCAGAGATATTGAATTTGAGATCTAACAAAAATGTTACTGCTGCAACTTTCGTTTCACTTTTTCTCAGCCTAGGTTTATTTTAAATTTTAACCATCCAATGGTCCAGATTTAATCAATGGTAGCAGCAGCAAAAAAAAAAAAAGGGCCAGCCCGGCCCAACCCGCCTCGCCCCGCCTCAACCCGTGACCCGTGCGGGCTCAGCCCATTTGACCCGCCCCCTAAACGGGACCGACTTTCCTCAACCCAACCCGCCACTTTTAGGTTACGGAACAGGCTGGCCCGGCGGGTTTGGCCCGTTTTGACGGCTCTAGATGAGACTCAAGATTGTACTGACAATTTTAAAAATTTTGAGATAGGAAACACAAGTATAGGTTCAGCCAATAACTCTTCAGCCAACATACTAACCACTAAAAATTCTCCATCAGTCATTCCTCCAACAGCAGTTGATACCCCTACTCTTTCAGCCAATCTTCAAAGAGATTAGCGAGCTGAAACACCTTCAGTCATCCCCCTTCAAATAACCCTACTTGGCAATCAACCTATTGATCTTCCTCCTACTGAAACCACATCTGATCCTCCTCAGCAAACCACCAATACCATAACTCATCTGCCTCTATCTGATTAAAAATATTATTGGTGACCCATTTGCTGGACTCAATACCAGAAGCAGTTTAAGAAATGAATGCCTCTAATTAATAGCCTTTCTCTCAACGTCTAAACCAAAGAAGGTTGATGAGGCTCTTGAAGACTCAAGTTGGGTGGAAATAATGCAAGAGGAACTGAATTAGTTTGAGCATTGTCAAGTATGAAGCTTGGTTCCTAGACCCATTGATCAGCAAGTTATTAGTACTAAGTGGGTGTTTAGGAACAAGATGGATGAAGAAGGAAATGTCACCAAAAACAAAGCTAGATTGGTGGCCCAAGGCTATAGACAGAAGAAGGGAATTGATTATGATGAAACATTTGCTCCTGTAGCCAGACTTGAAGCCATCAAACTCCTTGCCAATACTTCTTTCAAAGACTTCAAGGTCTATTAGATGGATGTGAAAAGTGCTTTCCTGAATGATGATTTATAAGAAGAAGTCTACGTAAAGCAACCCCCGGGCTTTCTTGATCATACATATAGGGACTATGTATACAAGCTGAAGAAAGCTCTTTACGGCCTCAAACAATCACCAGGAGCTTGGTACGAAACCCTATCAAAATTCCTTTTGGAAAAAAGGTTTTGAAAGATGTAAAATTGACACAACTCTCTTCATAATGAAACATAAAGGTAACTCATTATTAGTTCAGATTTATGTCGATAATATTTTTTTTGAATCTATTAATGATATTTTATGCAAGAGATTTGAAAAGGTGATGAAGAGTAAGTTCGAGATGAGTATGATGGGTGAGTTAACATACTTTCTGGGCTTACAAATCAAGTAAACATCTGAAGGTATCTTCATCAGTCAAGCTAAATACACCAAGGAGCTGATCAAGAAGTTTAAACTTCAAGATGCTAAATCATATGACACTTCTATGGCTACTACTTGTGTGACGACCCGAAGTCACCACCTACTTCTCAATACAACCAAATTCATAATTAAATAGCAGTGGAAAGAATAAATACTCAGATTTCCTCAAAACCATCCTTCTTATATATCAAACCAACTCGGTTACAACATAAATGAAACCCAAATATTACAACAACACTTCTCTCGACCAATCACTAGGCTCGTTCTCTAGCCCACCTCGCAGCTAGTCACGCTTTTGCTGCGCACTCTCATCGTATCAAACCTGTAAAACTCAAATAACTGGTGGGGTTGAGCTTGTGAGCCCAGTAAGGGAGGGGATATACAATACCACAAAATAGAATGGAGACATACAATTCAAATATCACTTTGTCCATGAAGTTAAACTATGGACAATAACTTAAAAATCAACGAAATCATACTTTAAAAATGATATCATGCTTGTAGCTAAATAACGTATAAAGATAAAATCATGGTATTTATGCTTAAAGCATCAAAATATACTGCTCAATCATATATCACAGTCTAGTATACTATCGGGTTCCGGTTGAGTGGCAAACATAGAACTCATATACATATCAATTATTGGCACTCAGTTCTCTGAGCCCACCAACCAAACAACAACAACTATAACGGGGCACACTGAGACCGAAGATACCGACTAGTATCACTAAACTATTTCACATAATCATATTTTTAATCAAAACACGATAAATCACGAAATCACAATAAATCATAATAAACACATTCTTTTCGAATTCATTTGATAAACAGGATGAAATAATAACAATAAATTATATTTCAAGATACAGAATATTTTAGAAACGATCACGTGATAAAAATGACACTAAATCAGTACTGTATAGTCTCCCTTACCTCAAATCGAGATAAAACTCAATACCAAAAATTATTTGTGCAACATCATATTTTTTGATAGAATCGATCTACATCTCAAGCATGTTGACCCTACTGAGTCGATTTGTTAAAACTCCCAAGCATCGCAAACCAAATTGATATCGTACTCAATATAATTTACGAGCGCGTTGTGGACGAGAGAGGAACAGACAGATTTGATTCGGGAAATGGAGGAGATGAGAGACGTTCTTTTCTTGTGTTTTTAATGACCATAACTTATCAATGAACTAATATATATATATATATATATATATATATATATATATATATATCCCTCCATCCAACCACGTGCCCAAGCTAGGAGGTGCTACTAACTTACAAGGATCAATTAATGGGTCCCATTATAATGTGATATGCATAGTGGAAACAAAAGAAATATCAACTTTGGCAAAGTACGTGGAAATAATATTATTAAAATAGTGTTTAGAAAACATGATTTGATCAAATAAATTAAAATTATTATTATTTTATTATCTAAAATAATATAAATACATAAAAAGTCAACAAAATATTTTCAAGTCAAATAAACCAAAAATAGTATTAAACTCATTTATATATTTTTAAAAAAAGTCAAATTAGATGAATTTTCGAGATCTCACAACTTGTCATTTGGATAAAGATGAAAAAGGTAAATCAGCCGATATGACTGAATATACAGGTATGATTGGTTCTTTATTATATTTAAATGCCTCTAGACCAGACATTATGTTTGATGTGTGTGTTTGTGCTCGTTTTCAAGTAGTTCCTAAGGAGTCACATCGGATAGCAGTCAAAAGAATAATTCGATATCTCATCAGCACAGAAAAGCTTGGTATTTGGTATCCCAAAGATTTTTTTTTTAATTTAATTAGATATTCAGATGTTAACTTTACATCTTGTAGAGTAGATAGGAAGAGTACCAGTGGTACTTGCCAATTCCTTAGTAGCAAACTAATCTCGTGGGCTAGCAAGAAGTAAGCCTCAATCTCCACCTCTACAACTGAAGATGAATATATTACTGTTGGTAGTTGTGCTTAGATGCTTTGGACGAAACAACAACTAGCTGATTATGAGCTCAAAATGCAAAAATAACCTATATTTTATGAAAACGCATCAGCAATATCAGTGTCTCAAAACCCTATCATGTATTTCAAGACAAACATATAGATATAAGGTATCACTTCTTAAAGGGTCATATAGAGAAAGGTAATATACAACTTGAATATATATCTACTAATTTACAATTAGCTGATATTTTTACTAAAGCCTCAAACTCTACTAGTATTTCTTTTTTAGGAGGTGAACTAGGAATGGTTATTCTATAGTGACAGGTATTTTTTAATGTGTTTGATTGTATTTTTAGCATTTCAGTTACTTAATTCAGCTGAAGCGTGCAACTCATGCCAATCACATACAAATTCAGTCACCATTAGAGATACTCATTCAGTCAACCGGTAGTGACTGATTTCTATGGCGAATCAGTCACTTACTCAATTTAGTCACAAGCGTTTCAGAATTTAGTCACCCATGCATTCAGTGACCACCGCCCAACTAATTTCTCCTAAATTCAGTCACACGCGTTTGACTGATCTCACCATATTCAATCTCTCGCACTTTCTTGCTACTGATCAGTCACCCCCGCATTTAATTCATAGCCTCTTTTTCTGTCCTTTTCCTTGATAATGGTGTGTAGCTTATGGAAAAAAAAAATGGTGTGTAGCTTATGCGAGAAGCCAACCATTTATCTATAAGCAATGACAATGATAGGACATTTTAGCTGCCCACGACTCCATTATGTAGGCTTCATTAATGCTGAACCCACGTTCCCATGTAAACACTCAACAGTCAGACTTTTCCACTCATTACCTAAAACCTATAAGCCAAAACCAACACCCCCTTACCTCTTTATGGTCACATACTCTCCCTTTCTCATATTTTCCTTGCATACCTTCTCTCCCAACCTACAATACTCTCCCTCTCTTTCTCTCTTCCTAACCTTCAACTATTTTCTTCAATGGCTGAAATCCTTGCAGGCTACCTCGTCGAATGGGCCGCGAGTTACACGTCATGTGTATAGTTTTAAGGCTTACATCAATCCTTTCCTTTCCCATTACCCACTATCATCTTGACATGGAACTTGAGTTTTTCAACTATATGGTTCCTAGCCCAAATGTCCCACATTCTCTCTCAGACAGGATTCAAGGTATTCAAGTGGTGATGAACACAAACACGTTAGGAAGAGCTTTCCCAAATCTGGGTGTTGAAGGCAGTGTTAAAGTTCTAAAGAATATTCAGCTTGCTAGATGGGCTAGAATGAGAGGTGATGTTGTCGTGGATGGGGCCTACTTCAGAAACAAATACAAGTTCAGGCCAATCTACTATGCACTATCCACTCTCTTGGACAAGTGCCTAATGATTAAATCTGGTGGCCACGACAAATTGACAGAGATTCAGTGGCACTTGATGGCTGCTATGATAGAAGGCCACACGATGAACTGGGTTGGTGTCACGGTGGATTGTATAGCTGACAATATCACCAAGTTTCACAATAACTGGCTAAAGGGAAGAATAGCCAGACCTACTCACCACCTGATTATCACTCAATTTCTGACATCAAACCCTTAGCTTTCCCAGCTGATCCGCAACCAAGATTGTGTGAAAGTTGCACAGTTCAAGAAGTTTGGCAATGATATTATTTTGAGTGCCATTACTCCCAGCCGCTTTGGCCAAGACGCTAAACCTGCTGTTCAGCCAGCAGCTGAAGGCCAAGCTCAGCCCTAGCCTGCTCGAAGACATGCTAGAGGTCAACCTACAGCTGCTAGAGTTCTAACTGCACAAGCTAGGGTTTAGTCAGCTGAAGTTCAGTCAGCTAGAAGGAACCCAAGGAGAGGGCTACTCCAAAGGCTGCTTAAACTTATGCTAAAGCCAGTTTAGTTGCTACCTCTTCAGTTACTACATCTTCAGCTGCTTTTACAATCCAAAAAGGTAAGTCAATCTTGCCTCGACAGCCTCCAAAAAGACATCAGCTAGTGGATGAGCCTACTGAACCTGAAGGTGATAAAACTGAAACTCCTTTAAGATCATTCCATCCACTTTCAGTCCCCCAAACCTACACCCACATAATGAACACCACCACTACTACAACCACACCTTCACTACATTCACCACTTCTACGTTCAGTCCCTTCACCAATACCTACTGAGACTGAAAAACCTAAAAATTCTTTAAACCCATCGGAAACCCTACCTTCCACCTTCGATACATAAACACACCACTAATCCTATCCCTATTCCTCAAAATTGGGTATTTCCCATATACCACCTTTTATACTACATCCAAGATCTCTTCAACTTTCATGAAAAGTTGAAGGATAAAGTCCACAATCCCCCTCTCTTAAAATACATCAATATTGAGATTGAGTTTTCACGCAAAACCCATGTCTTATATCCCTCTATCCCTAACCTAATTGAAACTGATATCATTGTGAACTATGGGAAGTTCTTTGAACCTTTGGGATTGAGCTGGAATCAGTTCTACTGCTCGTGTGACAGGTTGCTATAAGATGAAATGGTCTTCAGCGCCTGGTCAGCCTACAACAAACACTTTAAGCTTCCCAAACTGTTAAAAGATGACCCCTATTTGGTTGGTCGTGAAGCTAGAGCTGAAGATGATGAAGTGAACCAAGTGTGGCAACAGATAGAGATGTCAGTTGATCTGGAAATGGTCAGGGAGCATGTGATTGATCAGCTATGGAAGATGGTCAGACTGGCTCAAAAAGAATATGACATTCTTGCCAGGAGGAGAGAACAACAAAAGGCTCAAATTGAAGCTCATTCATCAGCCACTGTGATTTTTCAGCCAGCTAAGCCCTTGCCTACTGAGCAAATTAATGGACAGCCAACTGAAAAGGCTACTAAAGCTGAAAATGTCACTCTTCCCCCTACTGATGCTCAAGGCATTAAAGTTAGAGATGAGGTTGTTGCTAGAACTGACTCGGTTGATGCTGCTATAATTGAAGTCCTTGAAGAACTTGGACTTAATCTAAAGTCGAGATTGAAGATACAGCTACTGAACTCCCTCCTGCTATTGAGGAGGAGGATCAGTCATCTAAAAATGATGAAGAAGATGATGAGGAGGATGATAATAATGATGATGATGAACAGAATGATGATGAGGATGATGATCATATGGGAGCTGATGCTGGTGAGACCTTTCCAACTCAAACCCCTCTTACAATCGCTTTCCCCCATTCACTGCTTTGTATCCCACAACCTTAACCTACCTAAACAATTTAGCCATATCCTATATCCCTTTTTTCGCTAGCTGAAACACTAAACCTTCAGCCTACTGATACTGCCTCTCAGCCTCAGCTAGCTGACACCTTTATTCCCTAACCTTTAGCCAGTCTACATTCTGACCACCCCTCAGCTGAAGCCACAACCATTCAACCCCAGCCTTCAGCCTCTGCTACTATTATCCCCTTAGTCAACACTGGTTCCATTACTCTTATTGTAGGAATTCAGTGTGATTTAAATAAATCTAAGGACTCTACTATTGAAGACGTGTTCACTTTTGCTGAACAAATGGTTGAGGAAGAAGATGTTATGGCTATTGAAGATCAGGTTGTTCCACTCCCCCCTCTCGCTGCGAAGAGGAAAGCTGAAATTTCCTTCGTAACTCAAGTCCTCCGAGATCCAGAACTATTGAAGAAGTCAAAAATCACTTTTAATTCTGATAGTGAGGAGACAACTTAAGAGATTGTTGAACAGGCTGTTGAGGATGCACCAGCTGATGTAGCTACTAAAGCCACTACTAAAACTACAACTGAAACTCCTACTGCTTCTACTACTGAAGCTGCGGCCAACACTGCTAGTCATTCCATTTCGACTCCTTCTATTACTTTTACAAGTTTTGACGCACTAAGAGAAGCATAGCTGATGTGAACTCGACCAAGATCAAGATCGAAGAAGTTCCAACACGCTCGAAAAAGCTTGAAAAATACAGTAACGACGAAAAGGAAAAGATAGGTTGAGTCTCCCTCGACCCACTATTCGCAATTAAATAGGAACCTCGGGGTGCAATCGAGACCCAATAGACGCAACTTTCTATGAACAACGACTACGAAACGCCACAAACTCTTGACTCGCGAGTTTGATAAGTTCAAGGTGAGTTCTCTCTCAAAAATCTCAAATTCTCACTATTCTCTCAAGAATTTATGAAATAAAATAACTTAACTTTGATTTAATCTTGTGTTCTACAAGGATGATCATGGCCTTTTATAGACTCAAAAGACTCACCAAGGACTCACAAAACGTACAAAAAATGTGCTCTAGAAAACCCCAAAGGTTGTTAGTGAAAACTAGGTTGATTTGGTCAAAGAAAAACACAAATTCAACATTCCCGTCCATTTTGACCAGTCTTTGGTATTTTGGGCTTAACTTTGTCTAGAGACATCGAAATTGAGATCTGTTTAATGGGTTGAAAACTAGACTTTTAGGGCTTTCCAACAATATAGTATAAACCAATTTTTGAGCTCTAGAACGTCCCATGTGGCCCGTTAAAGTTGACCCAAAAATCTAACTTGTAGCAGTTTATTTATTTCTTTGTGTTTCCTCCATTTATGCCCAACGGGTCACGATCATGATCATCTTGTCCAAAGCCTTCTCTTCAATTGATAATGTGGATTGGGCCTTGATTTGAAGCCCTAGATGTTGGGTCACGATTCTCATCAATAGCTGAGGCTTGCTAAAACATTTTCCATTTTGAAACAGTCCATCCAAGGCTTAACCAATCGTATGGGTTTAGTCGATGCTCTGAGATATCAGCAAATGCAAATGGACATTGTACTTAGAGACTTGGTTCGTTCGCAAGATATTCGTCATCAAATGAGAATGATTGTGCCAAATGTGCGGGGCTCTACAATGAAGTCTGCAGAGCTATTGCTGCCGGTCATCCAAGAGATGTACATGTTGATGAGTGGGCACAGGTTTCAACTCAAGGGAAGGGTGCTACTGAACTCCGGGATACTGAGGAACGACTACTTAAAGCCCTTCAGGAGGATATAAAACAGAAAGACATAAACAAGGCTCTTGCTCATGAGAATGCTGAGCTGAGGAAGCGACTAAATATCCCTCCAGCTGACACTAAGCCTCCTTCCTCTTCCTCAGTCGAATTTAACCACGTAGACATCAGTGATTGATCCTTCCCCCTCTTGCTCTTAAAACTGTTTTACTTTTAGTTTTGAATTTTAGTTCTTTACATTTCAGTACCGTACCTTACTTTCAGTATTATTTATTTTAGTACTGTTTTTAAAAAAAGGCATGTTTTTCCATGTATATTTTTTATCTTTGCCAAACTCTAAAATTTGCAAGATGTTTTGAATATACAACTAAGGTACAATATTTCTATCAAAGTACACTATCTGTAAATTGCTAATCTATTCTTCTGCTTTGGTATGAATGACTTTAAGTAAATAGGAGTAGTTTGTTCGTCCTTCCCATGATTTATTTAAAACCATTCTTAATATTTTTGGAATCACTTCGCTCAGCCAAACCTTATAATTGTTGTTGACTGAACAAGTGACCAGCCATTCTTCTAACCAAAGATTGCTGATCAATTGACTAGCCATTCCTTGTTAGCTGATGACTAATGTACTAATTCACCTAATTCAATTAATGAATAGTGACTGATAAAAACTGAAATATTTTTTAAGTTAGTTAATAATAAATTGGCATATATAAGTACAGTAGACTGATAATTTTCCTTGACTTATCTCTTGTAAGTCTACTGATCTTCAAAAGGAAGCTTCCTTGATAAGTTTTCGTAGTTATTTTAAATTTGTGTCAGTATTTAGCGTGTTTATTTTAAACATACTTTTTGCTTTACATTTAATGAGTACTCTGACACACTTTCAATTCCTAGCTTTTTGTTTATTTCAGAATGAAATGACAGGTTCAACCTACCTCTTCTGTGATAGCACAAAGCACGAGGAATAGTTGTTCACCACATTTGACTTGTACGACATCAGAACATTTAATGCAAGGTCAAATGTTTCCAACAATAACTTTTCTAGCTCTAATTATATATTGTCGAAGGAGCATTGAAGAAGAAGAACAAGATTACAAGAAGCATTCAAGAGTTCAAATATTCATAATACTTCAAGAATTCTCTGAAGCTTCTCCATTAAAGCGTATTTACTTAGAACATTTATTTCTTATTTCATTCTTCGTACTTGCCTTTAAAGTTCAATCATTGTATTTGTTATATATTATCTAGATTTTCTTGTATCCATAACCTAAGTCTTTAGTACAATTGCCTACTGGTCTTGCGTGTCTGATAAAGTGGCAACTTGTCCTTAGACAACACCCTTGTAATAGTTAGGATTGCATATCTTATACTTAGATAAGTTCTTCAGACGATGGCTGTTGTCTATCAGCCATCTCCATCAGTCGTGTCCAACCAGCTCTTAGTCAAGAACATTTCAGCCAAGCATCATCAGCAATGTATGAAGACCAGAAGATCGACTGATCAAAGACTTGTCTGAAGAAGGCCTTAGTTATTAGCAAAGTACATTTAATGTTAGGTTCATGTTGATATGCTCAGAATATAGGCTACGGGGGGAGTGAATAGCCTATGTTGCTTTCATTTCAAAATCTCATCCAATTTTGAAATATGTTTAGGAACAGGGATGAAATAATTATAAGGCCAAGTCAATTTTCTTTAAAAGCAACATAGCTGATACAAATAACAGCTGATGTGCTTCAGCAGACATTATATACTCTATCACAATAGACTTGAGATCTGTTGGAAAATTAAAGTTATAATGTTTGCTGATGAGAAATGAGTTAAGCAATGGAATGAATGACAGCAAACATAAAAGATTAAAGATAGTTGTGCGTAAATTTATACAAGTACATCAGCAGTCTTGAATCTTCATTAAATACATATATCGCTTTCCATGAATAAATTGCTTAAATGAATAGTATATTAAATAGAAAAGATAAGGAAAGGCTGAATGTAAAGAAATATATTTTATATTAAAATTCAGCAGAGGTTTACTCTAAGGTAAACATGCTTAGAACATCAACCTAGACTCTCTAACCCTAGCAATCTCGAGATTTCATGGAAAGGAGTGGGATGCTGGAAAGACTCATAACCAACCCTTATCCTTTAACTCTCACCAAGTACCTTAGGAAAAGTAAATGGCAGGGCAAAGGTGAGGTGGAAGTGAGAAGAGGATATAATGTTGTTCAAATAGCAAGTATTTCAACAACTAAGTGCAAAGCACTCGATCGATTATGATGACACTAACAGACAACCCTTGTAATGGAGTACAAGTCTGCTGGCATGAATGCAATGTGGATTATAGCTGATGAAGAAACTGAGTCTTTCGAAGGAAGAAAGAACTCAAATAAAGAAAGAAGTTCTTGATTAAGCGAAGCTTCTTTCTGCCTTAAGAATTTCAGATCACTCTCCCACAAAGTATTTGTTCTTAAACTTGTATTTTTCCCACTCTTTATGTTCTCACACACTTTCGTACATGTTGAAGGGGGATGAGAGGTTTCTTTTATAGGCAGAGAGAATGAAAGGATCCATTGTGATTGAGTTAATTTTTTCCTATTTTAAATATTGGTTCTTCAATGTAACAGAGTACATCGTAACAACTGTTGGGTAAAAATCTTTATAAAGATTGTGTCAGAAAGTTTGTCAGTGAATCAGGCTGAGAATGGATAGGACAGAAGTACAGACTTGGGTGGAAGTGCACTGTAACTGATCTTTTGTCTGGATATGTCTTGAGGACTGGGACCAAACACGAAAGAGGAAATATCTAATGGATAAGAGTGATGGCTCAGACATCGATGTGTATCTTTAAGCTATCAGGGAGATTTGCAGAGTGTCCTTTGAAAATCTTTGTAGACTTTATAGCTTGGAGAACGACCGATGTTCCTCTTGAACTTTGCAGTACTCTTGTAGTAGTCTTTTAGAGAGGATGGCTGATACTGGAGTAACTGCCGATGTAGAACTGCTGGAGTGAAATCTGCTGGAGAGACATCTGCTGGGGAGATGTCTGCTGGTGAGACATCTGTTGGCGCTTATAGAGCTAATCCATTGGTAAGGTCATCATAAGTAGGTAGGACAAAAACTCGGACATGTATAAAGAGTTCCTAGTCTAATGACCTATGGAATATTTCAGCAAGTAGCCACGTTAACCGGTACGCAGCCCTTTTAGCTTTGCAGGTATATTCCTAACAATCTCCTCCTATTTGCTTGGGGCCATTACTACAGTTGACATATACATAAAGCTCTTATAAAAGATGTTCAATCCTTAGTAATAGCATGTCTTCTAATGAATAATCATTTTATCTCAAGGCATGCCCTAAGTTGAACTTACAAGCGATATCATATATATAGTCACCTATTGCTAAGTATTTACAGACTTGATAAATGAAAGTATAAATACAGGGCAATAGTAAAAATATTTTTAGGCAATTATGAGATATAATTGATAAGCTGGCCATAAAGATGTTTTTGAAAAGAATCTTTCTTGCACGATGATTTAAACAATTTTGAAGAATTCAAGCAAGAAAGGTTTTGATAGCAATTCTTTAAAGAGATAATTAGAGTATAAACTTGTTTTAAGAATTGCTCTAAGATACCAATTTTGGAAATATTGTTTCTTTCTTGTTTAGAGATTTTTCAAGAAAGTATTTTGAACAGCGGTTTTTGAATGAAAGATTTAAGAATTGCTATTTGAAATTATGCTCCTCATATAAATATTCAATTTGAATTGATTAAGTATCAAGGCAGAAGATTTAAGAAAGTATCTTTCTTGTTTAGAGATTTTACAAGAAAGTAGTTTGAACAGCAGTTTTTGAATGAAAGATTTAAGAATTGCTATTTGAAATTTTTAGAGGTAGCTCTTTTGATACTTAACTAAATTGATTAAGTGTCAGAGCAAGGGAAAAAAATTCTTAATGAAGATTGTGATGTCTTGCGGAAGAAGAAAGAAAGTCAGCAAAGGTTTCAAAAAAAAATTTGTTCTTCATTAAGTAGGCCGCAAAGGCATAGATATATCACAATGATTTATCTAGATCAGATAAGTCAGAAAGACTTATCTAAGGAGAGGGTGAGCTTTCTTACTTTAAATTTTCTCCTTGACTTTATGTAAGTGTCTCAGTTCTCTTAGCTCTAATATAGAGCTTTACCTTCTTAAGTTGGACTACTCCTCCTTAATTGGTATATGGCCTCCTAAATGTAATATATAATATATTACATCTCCTCCCTGAATGCATACACATTTCATCATCCTTTATGAATATGTCATTATATATATCTCCTTCTTAATGGTCACAAGCGTGAAGAGGAGTATAAGGCATGAATGTGAGTGTAAGGCATGAAGGGTTTAAGTGAGAACATTGAGCATCAGGCTTTTAAGTAAGCCTGCAGATATAGAGACATTATGCACAGAGAATACGTTGAGTGCCAATGTATTCACTTGTTAGAGGGAACAAAGTAGCTATTGTCATGTTCATTTTAGTTTATTCAGACAATGGCTTGTCATGGATATGGTTAATGTTGGAATTTGATGATAACCTATAGATACAAACTCATGGACACTGAAATTATTAGGTCCAATTTGCTTGGCTCATGAATTTTGATGTTATCAGCAGTGTTGGGAAGAATTAGTATGGCAGATATGGTGTATTGATGGCTTGGGTATAGATGGTTGGTGTATGGAGATGATATCAATTGTTAGGACCATTGAAAGTCCATGTTTTCAATGGATTGATACCAGTTCTTAGGATCTCAGCGCTACCATCTTTCCCAAAAGCTATAGCTAGGTTTCGTTTGGATAAGTTAAGGCAAAGGTTAAGGTTGGGGTTGTGGGAGTAGGATTTGGCTGGAGGAGAGGATTTTCTGGTTATGGTTAGGATTTGGCTGAGGAATGTTTTTTGCAGAGACACATGTGATGGTTAGCCTGGAATTAGAATATATGATTTGGTTTAAGGCTAAGTTTTCAGTAGACTCTCCTCCTAACTTAGAGAATGAAAGATTAGATCGGTTAGTGTCTCTTCCTGGTCAGCAGTTAAACCGCTTTGAAGGATTCACATGTTGGTTTAGAGCTAGGATGGATCAAAAATGGGAAGGGTGAATATGGTTTCTGACATCAATTTATGGATAGGCAATATGTATATTGATGTCAGTTTGAAGAAGTGATAGAATAAGAGTTTAATCTTTCCTGATTAGCAGTCCTTCATAAAAGCTGAAGAAGAGGCTTCTTCTTAAATGGTGCAGGGTAAGAGGTTTTGGTGAGGAGTTGAAAGAGAGAGAGGACAGTTAAAAAAGTTTGGCAAGAAGGTCAGAAAGATTTGGAAGGTTTAGATAGAGGATTTGGCTAGGTTGGTTGGATAGAAAGTAGGTCAGTTGTATTGGGAGAACATCAATTCCTATAAGTCAAGATGTAGGTGTCATAGGATTAGGTTCATGTTCCTGAGGTGAAGGATAACTGATGAATGAAATTAAATTTCTCTTCTAGGACCATACAAGAAGTTTGCTTTCAGCGTAACATCTTAAGTTCTACAAGAATAGCTGATTAAGATGAGGGGTAGATAGGTGTAAAGGATTAAAAAGTTTAGGGCTAGGTTTAGGCATGGACTTGGGTAAGGTTATGAAAATGGAGGGTTATTGGAAGGATAGGTCAGTTGGTATGGGTATGGACTCATAATCTGAATGACCAAGAATAGTCATTTTGAAAAGAACAAAACAAAAAAAATCCAAAAGGAATACCAATTGTTGGTAATGAAGTCAAAGAATCACGTAGATATATATAAGACAACCATTACTTAAATAGGTATTAGATTTTGAAGATTAGTGACATTTTCTGACAATAGTTAATGATGACTAGTAAAGAAAAGGTCATCATTCAAGACAAAAATTTTCTAATGAAAGAGTTTTATGAAAATTTCTTTGTCTTTGAAGAGAGAAGACAGACAAGAGGTATAGTAAGTACATAGCTAGAGTGAAGTGCGAGCTTTTTTCTCTATCAAGTCAAGTCATTATATTCCTCAGCAGAGTTGAGGTTCTGCCGAAGTTTTCATTCATACTTGGACCTCTTCTTCAGATGTCTGAAGAGAATGAGGCATAATATATACAGCAGGGGTCATATCAGCTGCTCATTCCTGAGGAAGGACTATATTTTTTAAAACAACAGTCTTCCTAAGAATCCAA
Organism: Platycodon grandiflorus; assembly: GCA_016624345.1. Taxonomy (NCBI): domain Eukaryota; kingdom Viridiplantae; phylum Streptophyta; class Magnoliopsida; order Asterales; family Campanulaceae; genus Platycodon; species Platycodon grandiflorus. Next base: position 42,281,044 of record CM028362.1, on the reverse strand, counting down.
AAATATTCAACTATCTTATGGGTAAGGACAAGTTCCTTAAAGTTTACCAACTTTCTTTCATCAATGCTTCACAAGATAAAGTATAACAGAGTGATTTGAATTCAGCCTGTTTACCAAGTAGTTGCTTGTCAAAATGATACCAATTGTTATATGTGTATATAAATGTATATATCAATTATTGACACTCATGAGCTATCTTTAGAATGAGACAACTTAGGAGTTGACAGTATCATTATGAAGTCAGCTAACTTTGCCTTTTATTACATAAATATCAGTAGTCATTCAAGATTTGATAGTTGCCTGGGTTGAGAACACGAATTTTTGTTGTGTTTAAAAAAGAAATGTGAAAGCCTCTAATTATAGATTTGAAACCCTGGGATTTTGGATTTGAAGCACATAAGTATTTCCATATACTTTGATAATAATCCCCTATTATGAATTACAAGACTTTCAGTAATCTTTAGTTAGAACAATAAATATTTTTGTTTTCAGCAGATATACTAGAGATCTTGTAATTTAAAAAATGAAGTTTTAGAGATTGAGTAATGAGTTTGCAGCTTCTTTTTCTTAAAGATGAAGAGTAGACATGATAAGTCATGTTTTAAATTCCTGCGGCCTGCTTATTTGAACTTTTGGATGGTTCAGCAGAATTTGATTTTGATCAAGATGAGTTGAACAAATTCAGAAAGGCAATTATCGATAAGGTTTTAAAGAAAAGATGGTATTCTCAAGAATAGACAATAACTCATTGTAGTGGATATTCAAGGACAGTTAAGCTGTTGGGGGTTTTAACTGAGTTTGTGTAGAAATTGTATGATCATCACATACAGACATATTTCAACCGTCATTTAATGTTAAGTAATTGTAAGATGAAAGGCAAGTATCAGATCAACATAATTAAAATACAAGAGATTCATGCTATTAGAAGAATACAGAGAAGTAGATAGACATGAAGGAAAGTTACTAAACTTTTATTAACATCTCAAATAATTAAAACAAGATATTACAGAGATTTACAAGAACCATACAACTGGAAATGACTATACTGCTGATTACAAGTAGATGTTTAGCAATGATTCATTTTTGAAAGAGAAATATGTTACAAGGTATCATCTTTGATATCCTAATCCAGAGGACATGGATGAGTGGACATCAGCCATGGAGTTCGAAATGGATCAAGATGGCTAATACTTTTAGATCTCCTCCAACTCTGGAAAGAAGGAAGAACCTTGTCCTAAGGGTTTCTAGAGGGAACCATCTAGGAAATAGTCGTCAAAGATTCACTGCTATGACCATAAATTCCCTTTGATAAACACAAGGATAGATGGCAGTCATTTCCTGGTCATCATCATCGTCAAGACCCCCTTAGTCACCTCTCTAGCCAGGGTGGCCTATCTGCATCAGCCATCTCTGAGGTAAAGGCTGGTATACTAACATATGACCAGACGAGTTGTTTGGAACAATAATTCACCAGATGCTCATTGGACATTTAGTGAATTTTACCTGGGTTCTTCACTGTTATGCTTATGTATACACGCAGAATCACAATGGTCAGATTGGTGTTTACAAAGTGGTTTCCACAGTGATTCATCTTAAATCAATTTAGTATATCAATAAGATTGATAACCAATTGTTAGTTAGGGACTGCAATCACTAAGAACATTAATTGATAATCTTCTGTTTTGCCTTTTAATCAATATGATCATAAAGATATTCTTTAGGGTTCTGAAGATCAAAAGTTTAAGGCAACGAGATTCAATATCATCAAAAGATATTTGGGCAGAACTTTTAGAATACCAGAATAAAAAATATCTTTTATCAAATAATTTTAAGGAGCAAAATTGAAGTCTTACAATTAATGATTTCTGAAACAGATGTTTTGATAAACTTCAACAAATAATAGATAATATAACGGTGTTTTGAAAAAGATTTTTGATATACTTAACACAGTTTATGTATCGAGTTTTTCATTTTTGAATCAAATCTATGAAGTTTAAATCAACTCATTGTATGTGACCAAAACAAACCGAAAACAACTTTGAAAGGATTTGAAAGAATCATACCCAATTGTTGAGGTGATGAATTGATCGAAATCTTGGATTGATACTTAGCAACATTTTGAGATGAAGTAGCATTGTATGAATCTCAAGCAGTTTGTGAATAATTTGGTAATAGAGTTAGGAAGAGGAAAGGCTCTATTTATACTCACGGAGGTAGACGAAAGGACAGATTTAATAAGTGAGAATTACTGTTGATCTGTCTTTTCTCATACCTTTATAACGCCAGGCTGTAAACCCGAGGGTTTGTCATTCTCGAGATTTGGTAAATCTTTTTGAAAAAGTAAATATTTTGTTTAGTCAAACACGCTTGTTGATTTTACCAGAGATTTTTTAGAATAGTCTTAACTTTATGCGAAGTAGTCAGCTTCGTAAAGTGTACGTCTACTTTTAATAAACTAGTGGACAAGACAAGTCATTAAATGTTTTACTCCTATAACTCAGCACATATAACTGAGCTTATGAAGTGCAGTCAGCTGATATGGAATTCAGCTAACTAGTTGTTTGAAAACGTTTAAAATTACAGGTCAACTGATATGAGAGAGTGCTGACCAATTTTTGAAAAACATATGAATAAAATGAATCATACAAGCATACGAAGATAGCATGAAGAGCATGGTATGATAAGACTTTATTAAAACATCATATCTGTTAAAGAGTTTAAGAAGGAAAGTTCAGCAGATATGGATGCATGCATATAACAAAGTAGTTACCAACCTGTTTTGTGTATATGCTGGCGAAGTGGTCGTGCACAAAATCTTTGACTCATCAGTAGACTTCTATAAGATATACACCATAGTCTAGCAGAGATCGATTTTGACAAAGTGAGGTAAAATTGGGTGAAGGACTGAAGTAATTCATCTATGAGTCTTCAGCAGTCCTTCAAAAAGTAGCAGACAAGTTGACATCTGCTGATGGAGAGATATGTTGTGTTTATGATCTTTTGTCATGTGAGTTCCTGCCTTAATACTCATTGAAAAATCATTAGCAACATTTAAGTGCAAGATATAGCTCCAGAAATTCAATAATATACAAAATGAAAGTTCATAAGAACATTTAGTGAACATAATTACTAAATATGGCTTATGAATGTAATCCATTGTAATATAGAAATAAAAACCTGGATTACTCTTTCACTTCCCTTTGATCACGTAGCCCATTAACATTGAAGAACGTGATCTGGAGTTGAGCATAGATATCTTGGGTGTATATTGTAGGCAGAAGCTTTCTGTTGAAGAAGAACTGTTTCATCATTGATATACGTAGACCAAGAGCTAACATTCACCCTGCTTGAGAGATGACTTTAGATTGATTTCCTTTGAGTTACTTAAAGTCTCTTCGTTATTCTTCTTTAAACTTTAAGTGATTAGTTACATACTTTCTCTAAATGGATGATTAGCAAAGTCTTCAAAAACTAAGTATCATAGAATGTAGGGATCAGCAAATTCCATGATAGGGAGTTTTTCACACTTAGACATGTTCAAATAGATATTGATAAGAACCTCAATTTCTTATGATACAAGATCATAAGTATTTGAACTGAAATTTTTTTCTCGAAAAGGTGTTAGATTGAAACAATAGTTAGCCTTATATCAAGATAGCAATCTTCCAGAGAGACATCTTAGTAATTCATCCATCAAGTATGAAGTAATAAATCTACTAGGGGATATATCGAAGTTTTGAAAGTAGGAGAATTTTCAAAATACATATAGATAAGTGTAGACATATCCCAACAATTCATACTTTACACATCTGTAGTACTTTTCCTTATAATGCCAATTGAAGAATAAACTTCGGTCATTAGAAAGAATTTCCCTTAACAAGTAAATGTATCACAGTAACCTACTTCTACAATGATTTTGAAAAACAAACGTATTTGGAGTTTTGAATAAAGGTTCTTCAAAATGACTTCTTGATTTTCCAGTCAAAAGATTTTGAATGAAACAAGTTGAATAACATATCTTTTGACTATGCATCTAATCTGAGCAACAAGATCAAACTCTCAGGTTGTTAGGCCTAGAATGAAGTTCACAGAGTACTATGCTCTGATACCAATTGTTAGGTCCATGTTGATATGCTCAGAATATAGACTAGAGGGGGTGAATAGCCTATGTTACCTTCATTTAAAAATTTCATCCAATTTTAAAATATGTTTAGGAACAGGGGTGAAATAATTATCAGGACAAGTCAATTTTCTTTAAAAGTAACATAGCTGATACAAAAGAACGGTTGATGTGCTTCAGTAGACGTTATCTACTCTGTCACAATAGACTTGAGGTCTGCTGAAAAATTGAAGTTATAATGTTTGTTGATGAGAAATGAGTTAAGCAGCAGAATGAATAACAACAAACATAGAAGATTAAAAATAGTTATGCATAAAATTATACAAGTACATCATATCAGCAGTCTTGAATCTTCATTAGATACATATATTGTTTTCCATGAATAGATTGCTTAAATAAATAGTACATTTAAATAGGAAAGATAAGTAAATGTTGAATGTAAAGAAATGTATTTTATATTAAAATTCAGCAGAGGTTTACTCTAAGGTAAATATGCTTAGAACATCAACCTAGACTCTCTAACCCTAGCAATCTCCGGATTTCATGGAAAGGAGTAGGATGTTGGAAAGACTCATAACCAACCCTCATCCTTTAACTCTCACCAAGTACCTTACAGAAAGTAAATGACAGGGCAAAGGTGAGGTGGAAGTGAGAAGTGGATATAATGGGTTGTTCAAATAGCAAGTATTTGAACAACTGAGTGCAAAGCACTCGACCAACTATGATAACATTTTATTATACAACAGATAACCCTTGTAATGGAGTACAAGTCTGTCGGTATGAATGCAATGTGGATTATTAAGCTCTGGGTCTTCATTGGACATCTTCAAGCAGGTTCTGTCTTCAATGGTAAGCTGGATGCTTAGTCTCTTACTATGAAGAAGAATTATAGCTGTTGAAGAAACTGAGTCTTTCGAAGGAAAAAAGAACTCAAATCAAGAAAGAAGTTCTTTGATTAAGCGAAGCTTCTTTCTACCTTAAGAATTTTAGATTACTCTCCCACAAAGTGTTTGTTCTTACACTTGTGTTTTTCCAACTCTTTGTGTTCTCACACACTTTCACACACGTTGAAGGGGGATGAGAGGTTTCTTTTATAGGTAGAGAGAATGAAAGGATCTATTGTGAATGAGTTAATTTTTTCCCGTTTAAAATGTTTATTCTTTAATGTATCGAAGTACATCATATGAACTGTTGGGTAAAAATCTTTATGAAGATTGTGTCAGAAAGTCTATCCGTGAATCAGGCTGAGGATGGATGGGACAGGACGTGCAGGTCTAGGTGGAAGCACACTATAACTGGTCTTTTATCTGGATATGTCTTGAGGACTGGGACCAAACACAGAAAAGGAAATATCTAATGGATAAGAGTGTAGGCTCAGACATTGATGAGTATCTTTAAGCTGTTAGGGAGATTAGCAGAGTGTCCTTTGCGAATCTTTGTAGACTTTATAGCTTGGAGAATGATCAATGTTCCTCTTTGAACTTTGTAGTACTTTTGCAGTAGTCTTTAAGAGAGCATGGCTGATATTGGAGTAACTGCTGATGTAGAACTGCTGGAGTGAAGTCTGCTGGAAAGACATGAGAGATGTCTATTGGTGACACAATAGCTGGTGAAATGTCTGCTGGTGAGACATTTGCTGGCGCTTATAGAGCTAATCCATTGGTAAGGTCATCATAGGTAGGTAGGACAAAGACTCGGACATGTACAAAGACTTCCTAGTCTAATGACCTATGCAATATTTCAGCAAGTTGCCACGCTAACCGGTACGCAACCCTTTTAGCCACTTGTGAAAAATCCGTTGTAATGGGAACAAGTAAATCACTGTGTAGGAATATGCAAATATATACATCAGCTGTTTTACAAGCATATTCCAAACATTTAACTTTGGTGTAACATAAACATGTTGGTTTATTTATTGGACCATTCCATTTTAGGCATTCTTTTCAGAAAAGGACATACTGTAGACAGTATTTGTCTACCCATTTTTGGCAAGTCTGCAGGCACAGTATAGAGACAACTTTGATTGTGCAGACAACAGGCTTAAGGCATTTAATAAAAGTCTCTCTGCGTTAAATGCACCTAATTCAAACATCACCCAAGTCTGAAATCTCCCAACGGCTCCAATAAATTCTCTGGGTATAAATAGAAGACTTGATGAAGTATTGAAGACTTTCCAACAACTTGACAATTTTGCAAATCTTTTTCTTCAACACTTTAAGTGTATTCAAGAGCTTCAAAGCTAAATTCTTTTAATCATTCTTTGAAGAGCACCAAACTTAGACTACTAGTCTTTATTGCTCTTCATTGATTGCAATTATTTGCTTTCAAGGCACACAAGAGTGAAATATTTCTAGATCTTTATTCTTGCCATAAACAATTGGTCAAAATAGTTTTGTACACGATCTATTAGTTATTATTGTAATTGATTCTAGTGGAAAACATAGTGCACATTTTCAAATTCAAAGTTGACCACTTTTGTAGTGGACGTATCACTTATTCATAGTGTGAACCACTTCAAATATTGTGTATATTTATTTCTTGCAACTGTGTATTTGATTATTCTTTTGAATATTTCCAGAATTCCAACTGCCCATAAGAATAGCTGATCTTGACTAAGATTAGCCATTCTGACTTGTCATTTACTTCACAGTCTTCCGCTACAAACTATTTTCTAAACACTTTTGTTATTTTGTGAAGTAATTTTTATTAAAACTTTTTAAAATTGGACATAGGTTATTCAACCTCTCCTTTTAGCCTATTTGAGCCTATTGGGACCTAACAGTATTGAATCTCTCCCAACTACATAGTTATTGAGAGATCATTGATTATAAAACACGAGATTGATTTATTCCCTTGAACATTCAATCTTCATATTTCACTGGTCTTTGTTGTACACTGATCCGTTAGTGATCATTTAGATTATTAATATTAGTGCACTTCAAAATCCATGTTTGACCAACTTTTAGTAGACGTAGCAGTTTTCATATTGTAAACCACTTTACATTCTGTGTTCATTTACTGCTTGCTTTAATTGAACAAACTGACCAAAGCTTTAAGAATTTCATTACTTAAAGCTTCAGTCAGCCTTTGTTACTTTACTTCAGTCAGTTCATTATAAGCTGATTCTTCAACTGATCACTTCCATTGGTCAGTTGACTTTTTTTTTAAATCGTTATTCCGCTGCCAAAGTTTTCAAAAGGTATTAAAACTTATCAAAATGATTTTATAAGGCTATTCACCCCCTCAAGCCTTATTATATGCCTCAAGCTGACCTACAAAGATAGCTTCCAATGTCTTCCACTTTGCTTGGTGATTTCTCTCTTGTGTTTGATCAAAATCTTCTCCCTTGAAGCGGTGAAAGCGGGTCCTATTTATAGGTGGAGGACCCCTGAATTCGTCCACAAAAATCTTCATGTTGTAAAGGGTGAACCAAAATGAGCCAACAAGGCTTGAAATTTGAGGCAAAAAACAGACCAAAACTAGAAGTAGGAATTTTGGCGCGGTGCCAAGTATTGGGCAGCCACTTGTTTAGACCTTTTACCCTTTTTGACTTTTTCCATGTTGTAATTAGGCCCCTAGATGTCTTCCTTTTGGCATTTTAGTCCTCCTGCACCAATTTAAACAAGGTTTGGTTAGTCCAATTTTCTTATGAAAATTGTAAATATACGAAAGAAGTACGAGTACGAGATTGGGGTGTCTACATTATCCATAGCAAAAGAAGTGAAATGAAGAATTTGTCTAGTCTAATGAGAAAATATAGAAAGAATATATATTTGAAAAAATGTAATGAGAAAAAGAAAAAAAAATTATAGAATAAAAAAAATTTAATAAAATTTTCAAACGACTATATGGCCATTGCAAAAGAAAAGAGCTCAATGGCTAAAAAAAAGGAAAAAGAATTTAGGTGGTAAGGATTAAGCGGTTCGTAGTTATCAAGTGGTTTAAAACTTCAACCTATGCATTCGAAGGCCACTATTTAGGATAAAGCCTTAAGAAGCTTCTTAGAACTTTATCCTTGGAGCGTTGGAGATGCTCTAAGGCATAGTACAACTTTATCCTAGGAGCATTGGAGTTGTTCTAATGGCAAGTGCAATGGTAGTCCTTGTTCATAGGGATCAAATTTAAAATTTGGTGAATTCCTTTACATGGTAGCAATTTTGCTACCTGGGGCAAGTCCAACAAGGGGGGTCAAATGCAAATTTTGATACCTATTAAAAGTCCTAGTATCTTCAATAGTAAAAATAAATAGTAACAAATTTTATCTTAGTCTTGAGAGTGGTAGCTAAATTTTGCTACCATGTGACTTTACCAAATTTTGAATTTGACCCCTATGGGGCAATGACTACCATTGGATTTGCCCTGAGGTATAGCAGAGACACAACCGTTGCATTTTATATTATATTATTTTTTGGTTTGTCTTAAATTCAAATTTCAAGTCTTGACCTAGACATTTTGACAACTTACTGAATTTCAGTTAAATTCTTCTATGAGTGGCGCTATTAACACCCCCAAATACTACTAATACACCCCTAAAATTAGATTTCAAAATTGTCATTATTTTAAAAGACATAAATACCCTTTTCCTACTAAATACACCCACCACTATATTATTATAGCTACTAAACCTCTAAATACACCACCAATCAATTGTTCAATACACCCTCCTCTATAATACGCTATAAACTCACGAGACATTTTTTCGCCATTTTTCTGGTTGTATAACTATAACATTGTTCTTGATACTTCACTTCTTCTCTCCATTCACTTCATTACACTGACAAATTTTGATCTTTCAAACACTTCATTCCTCACTTCAAAACATCTCCAATTCTACCAACTCATACCAAACTCCCAAAACCAAACCCTCAAGTTTCAACATCAATATTGTAACAAAAATCAGACATGGAGTCTAAATAAGTGAAGCAGAATACGAATGTAAGTATCTCTATCATTTTTTTGCTTAAAATTCGATTTTTTCATGCTATTGCGTATATGCCTGAGTCGAAATATGTTTAGAACTCGTCTGTGAAACACCATAGTGGTGTTTGGAAACCACTGTTGGAACACCACAGTGGTGTTCGGAAATCACTGTTAGAACACCACTGTGGTGTTCCATAAGTGGTTACCAAACATCACTGTGGTGTTCCATCAGTGGTTTCCGAACACCACTATAGTGTTCCAAAAGTGGTTTCCAAGCACCACTGTGGTGTTCCAAAAGTGGTTTTCGAACACCACTGTGGTATTCCAACAGTGGTTTCCGAACACACCTGTGGTGTTCCATCAGTGGCTTGGGAACAGAAACTTTTTAACTTCTTTTTTGTTAAATTTTATTTGTTTGCTGTTAACAGGAGTCAAACACGTTGTCTACGGAGGGTAGTATTGCTCCTACTCCCATTCAAAACGAGATTGAAGAACCCATTCAAGATATTGTTATGGATTACACAAATGTGTTCACGATGTATAATTTGTTTATATCTCGTGATACATTGTTTGATTGGGTGCGTGCTACGGGAAAGGAGCATGGAATGGTGATAGTAATTAGCAGGTCAGATAGTGGGTCGTGTAAGAAAAGAGCTCGGTTACTTTTGGCATGTGAATGTAGTGGAAAATACCGTGAATTCAAGAAGGTTGGAAAGTTGTCTGGCGTAAATAATGAAGAGGCATCTGTTGAAAAGGATGTTGTGAGCAAACCAAAGAGGAAAAGAGAAACTGGAACGAAAAAGTATGGTTATCCATTTCGTTTGAAGGGTAGACAAGTATCACTTGATGGACCTTGGGCATTGGATGTTCAATGTGTAGTCCACAATCATCCAACTACAGAGTATTTGGAGGGCCGCTCATATGTTGGTCGATTATCACCAAAGGAGAAAGACTATATCATTGATTTGTCCCACACAAATAGTAAACCCAAGGACATTTTGTTTGGTTTAAAACAAAAATTTGTAGATAATAAGTCCACAATAAGGACTATCTACAATGCTCGTTTGCAAAATAGAGTTGTCGAGCGTAAGGGTCGATCTCAAATGCAGTAGCTTATGTTTAAGTTGAATGAGCATGGATATTTATATCATCACCTTCGTTGCGAGAAGACCGAAGTTGTCAAAAATATTTTCTTCGCTCACCCAACGAGCGTAGAGTTATTGCGATATTTTTCGAGCATCCTCTTTATGGATTGTACGTACAAGACAAACAGGTATAAGTTACCTTTGATGGAAATTGTTGGTGTGACGTCCACACAGATGACTTTTCATATTGTAGCTGCCTATTTGGAGTTCGAGCATGAAAAGAACTATACGTGGGCGTTGATAGTCTTAAAATCATTGATGGACCAAACCTCCCTACCACACGTGATTGTTACGGATAGAGAACTTGGTTTAATGAAAGCAATTCAGACAACTTTTCCCACCTCGAGACATTTCCTCTGTCGGTGGCATATTAACAAGAATATTTTGGCAAATTGCAAGAAATTGTTATATGTGAAAGATAAATGAGATTATTTTTCTATGAATTAGAATACGTTGGTTCTCGCAGATACTGAGTCAAATTATAATAACTTGCTACAAACACTCCAGTCAGGCTACAAACACTCCAGTCAGACTTCAAAGAATTTTCACTTGCCGTTAAATATGTAATAGAACAATGGTTGGTGCCATACAAGGAAAGATTTGTGGTTTTTGGACAGTTACAGTCATGCATTTCGACAATACCACAACAAATAGGTATTTAACGCATAATATCATGTCATGTTGAATTCACTGTTTTATATATTTTGTTAGATATATATAATAACGAGTGTAACTTGTATTTCAGGTAACTTTGAGATGTGTTGGCGACAGATTCACACCCTTATTGGGACTTCACACACAGCAATCAAATAGTCATTTGAGAAGAGCAAAAATGTTGTCTAGCATAAATACAAATTAATTGTATTTAGAGAGCTGCGAGGGATGGTGTCGATACATGGATTGAACTTGATATATGATGAAATCAGCGGTATTGGTGAACATGGTGTAGACCCTCTGCTATATGGGTATATATTGAGAAAGAGATGTAGGCTGCCTTGCGGTCATGAGATTGACGAATATAAAAGATCGGACATGCCAATTCCACTTGATAAGGTTGACTCCTTTTGGAGAAAGTTAGATATCATACCTCCAAAGGTAGAAGATGCTGGTATAGTCGAAGAAATGGGTAGTCGATCTAAACAAGAAATTGTTGAGCTTTCATCCAAGTGGGAATAAGCACCTGGGCCAGAGAGATTGACTGAAATAAATCAACCGCCAATGACATCACTTAATCATCCCGAGGGTCAGAAAATTCTTACTCGTGGTCGTCCTAAGTCCATAAAGGCTAAAAAAGACAAGTCAACCAAACGTGATCCGAGTAAGTTTGAGTATGTCTAGTCTATTGAAGATAACTGCTTACCATGTGAAAAGATTACCTACGAGGTTGGTCCATTGATTAAACAACCTCTTACTCTCACTACGACACCTAAGCCAAAGAAAAAATATATATTTTTTTTATCATTTTTTTAAGATAGATTGAATAGTCATTTAACATGGTTATACGCTAACGAAACAAAGAATTGATACATCTTATTTCAATAGGTTGTCCGGCAAAGGACTCGACTTGCGACTACAAGTGGTTTTATCCAACAACTACCATTCCATTTGTACAATTGGATTGTAGAGACTAAAAATGTTAAAAGTGATGGTCATTGTGGATTTTGTGCCGTAGCAGACCTACTTGGCTTCACAGAGGAATCTTGGGGTAGGATTCGAGGAGCACTTCTTCACGAGTTGACAGTTAACCAAGAGTTATACAAAAATGTTTTCATTGAACATGGTGGCGTTGAAGAAATGTTGGAGATTCTAGACTACTACAAGGAACCTGCACCTAAGGAACATTGGTTTTGTTTGCCAGAAATGGGTCATTTGGTAGCATTGACTTTCAATGATGTGCTCGTGTCTTTGGATTTGCAAATTTCGATGACATATTTACCCTTAAGAACCCCAATCCCAAGTGATCCGAAGATAATATGTATTGGATTTATGAACAATGATCATTATATTCAGGTACACATCATATCAAGGATATTATATGAAGTTATTTATGTTATATATATCCATGATATTGATATGTAGTATATTTGTAAGTGTTCTTGCGCAAGGGGAGTCCATTACCACCTGTAGCAGATAAATGGAATACATGTTGACTTTACTGTGCAGCTGGCTGGAAAGATTTGTATAGCGACCAACTTAATATGTATAGTGAGTGTAGGAACCAGTCAACTTGGTCGAAGCGCTACGACTATAGATTTAGATTAGCTTGAGTTGTAAATCAATCTTTTGGTTACTTTTTTAAATCAACTTGGTTGTAGAAGCAGATCCTTTGCTTATTATGTAAATCAACTTGCGTTGTAAATCAATCTTTTGCTTGTTTTGTCATTTAACTTGGTTGTAAATCAATCTTTTGCTTATTTTGTCATCGAACATGTTCTATAAGACTTGGCCGAACATTTCAAAGATATAACTATTGTGTATAAATTTAATACAAATGCATAACATCCAAAGATATAATAGTACTAAGTACTACCAATATGAATAACATCTTGTCTTTAAATACTTAACATCGTCATTTAAATACAACAATATCCAAATTGAAATACATAAGACATTGCAATTGTCAATTCAACTGACACTTCTCCTTCTACGACTAGACGTAACATGCGAAGGTCCTGCCTGATCTGGTCCCTTATCATTTGGACCTCCTAATGCATCAAATGCTCGTAGGATCACTGACTCAAACTCTTCTCTGGAGATAGATCGGTCTCCAAATCTCAATTGTTGCACCATCGGTTGCATCAAACCTCGTGAAAATCTGACAATGTCCCAAGTATCTAGCAGAGCAGTATCAACTGCGTTACTGACGTAGGAGGACCGACGGTCGGGGTCTTAAACTATGGGATGTGAATGTGTGTAATACCATTCAAGATATGAATGGTCACACTGTCCTGCTGGTCGGGCAGGTCTACCAAGTCTCTCATCAGATAACACGTGACTATCCCATTGTACAAAGTACTTGACAAGAGCCCCCCGTATCGCCGTAGTCTGTTGGGTTTCCTTCCTGGGGAGACCAGGAGCAATAGGGACGTATGGAATTGTCTGTATATATCCAAACTATCGCAGGACTCGATCAGGATGATATGGCTCCACAATAGTGTTTGCTGAGATGCATCCATGGTAATACGAAATTAGGTGGAATGGAAAATGTTGTCTCACTGTCTCCGTATAGAGCTTCCAAATAACTTGTAACAATTTAAGAAACAAAAAATTACAACATGCAACTTTGACACGAGATTTTAATGTATACAAATATATAAAAACACATTAATACTCGCTTCACTGGGTTTAAGGGAGTCAAGAACCCCACGCACTGCCATTAATCTTTTTATAGATGCTCCTTGTCCAGCCTTTGGTAGCCACCTCTTTGCAAGAGGATTTTTCTCATTGTACTGAACGTTATGTGGAGGCCTAAACATTGGGAATCATTCGTATATCCATGCCTACATGAAATGCAATAAGAAGACACAATAATTAGTTCATAATCTAATAAATATTTATTTCAACATATTGAAAAAAGTAAAAATATGCATTTATTAACGTGAAATATCCAACCATCTGCTTGGTTGTGACTCTAGATGCTAGCCCTAGCTGTCTATGGAGATAACCTAGAGTGGCAGCTCCCCATACATACGTATGAACCCTCTCAAGATCAACCAGGAACTCTAAGTAAGACGTCTGGACCCGAGTGCCACTCTTATCAGCAAAAATTGTACAACCTAAGGTGTATAATAAATAAGCCCTATCTAAGAATGCACGCCTTTCTGGATCATCAGACATAGCATCTTGACTAAACCTTTCCCTAAGCCACTCTAGCCTCATAGAAGATCTCCCTCGCACCTCGCATTCCTTCTATCGCTTCAGCGAAAGAAACTCCCAACCATTGCTCAACATCATAAGTAGAGGTTGGTGTAAAACTCCGTCTCGATAAAACTGGAGTCCCTATGATCGGAAGACCTGTAAAGTAAAATACATCATCCAATGTGATTGTCATTTCACCGAAGGGTAGGTGAAAGCTATTGATCTCAAGGTGCCAGCGTTCCATAAATACACTGACCAAGACTTTGTCAACTTCAAAGTACGATATTCGCCTTAATCGATACAACTTGGAGGCTTTGACAACATCTAACCACCGATTCTCACATACTTCTCTACGACAACTCCACTGAACTAGTTTCTCAGTATGATTGTTACACCTGAGAAGCTCTCTCTCTTCCCTCTGCTATACCCATCTTGCTACGTGTGTCTCATAAGTTGTCAGTAGAGATAGATTTGACAGAACCACCAGAAAATGGGGTATATATCGTGTCTTCTCTCTCCTCTCCAACATTTTTCATCTCTATTCTCTCCAAAACTAGCATCTCGTTCAGCCTCATAATCAGCCATATGTATAGGAGGTTGTTCTTGTCCCTGTGGGACGTGTGGGGGATCCTCAGGCTGTTGTTCACGATGTCTTTCTCTTCTGTTTGAAGCAGTGGGTCTTCTTCTTTTACATACATTTGTTAATTTACCTGCAATAATCACAATATGGTTCAGTATTGATTGAAGAAACTAGTCAACAATGTTCGGTAAGGGCTTCAGGAACACGACTGTGGTGTTCGGTAAGGGCTTGGAACACGATTGTGGTGTTCGGTAAGGGCTTGGGAACAACACTGTGGCGTTCGGTAAGGGCTTGAGAACATCACTGTGGTGTTCGGTAAAGGATTGGGAACACTACTGTGGTGTTCCTACAACCAGTCCCGAACTGAAAATTTGAACTTTAAAAGTTAATTTAACACAACAAATTTCATATACATTGCAAATAAAATGATATTTAACACACAATTTGAAACGAAAATGTTATTTGAACTTTAAAATGGAAGAAATTTCATACATAGGGCCTTCCTCATTGTGAAATCAGAGTTGCTTTTTACTTCTTCTTCCTTTTCTTCTCCAAACTTGAAGTGTTTGTTGGGTTGATTTCAATATGGGGGGTTTGCAGAATGGAGGTCTGCAAATTGTTGAGTTTGAAATTGGGGAGTTTGCATGCAATGAAGGGAATGCATAAATGCAATGGACGGCCCCGTGTTTATCTTTTGTGTTCAAGATTGGTGTATTGAGAAATGGAGGTGAGTGAGATGATATTGAGTGGGTGTATTGGGAATGAATAAGTAAATTAATTGAGAGGGATAAAATAAAAAATGTAAAATGATGTATTTAAAAATTAGATTAGTGTGTAAAGAGATATACTAAGATAAGTAGGTTTATTTATAGTTTTTTAGGGTGCTAATAACGCTTCTCTTTTTCTATATTCAAGTCAAAGTTTGACAAGCACCCTTTTAGAAAGCGCACGTCTTTCCTTTTTACCGAATAACGAACAGGGCATTGCCGGAACCCCCTTAAAACCTCTGCTAAAAACTTGATTTTAATTTGATCTCTCTGTATTTAATAATTCGAGCTTCAGTTGTGTTCCACTGCATCAATGGCGAACCTTCCAATTCTGCAATTCGAAGATAAAATTTTGCAAACAGTGAAGGACAATACTGTTGCTGTAATAATCGGAGAAACCGGCTCCGGCAAGAGCACTCAGCTCTCTCAAATTCTTCACAGAAGCGGCTATTCTAAATCTGGCGCCATCGCCGTCACTCAGCCCCGTCGTGTCGCCGCTGTCACCGTCTCCAGGTTAATTCTCTTTCTGCACCCTCGTATGTTACTCTTTGATTAGTTGTATACTTCGAAAAATCTATTTAGAGTCAAGTCAGTTCATACTGTTCGTAGATTATGCCTAGGGTTTTCTTTGTTTTTTCTACAAATCGGATGACTTTTAGGGCAAGTTGATTATTCACTCAATATGAAAAACGATAATCATCGCTCGAAATGGAAATCGACCGGCCAGAATCCTTAAACATGAACTGTAGTTCTAGGGAAGCACCATTCCATCGGTCAATTAGGCCATCACCGACTCAATCCAACTAACCCGCCCATCAGCTCGTACAATCCAACTGCGATCATAACCATATTCATAGGCAGAGCATGGTGTAGCACGGCCTGGGTTGCAATTGAAATGATCAGAATCCAATTGGAAGGTCAGGGAAAAAAAATTCAAAGCAATGTCTCCTATTTTTAGGAGAAGTAAAGGGGCCTCAAATCTTTTGTCCCAAAACCTTCTATCATTTCCTGTCCCAAACTTCGACACCTGTCCAACTTTGCCAAAGCTTTCAACGCTGTTTAGGACTCTAACGCCATCTCTCCATTCACAACCACGTCAATTCTTTCAACTGCTTTTCACCCTTGAAAACCCACCTTGGGTTCCTCTGTTCCAAAATTTCATCAAGCAACCGGTTCTGATGATTCCAGTTTCCCATATCTGATTAACTTCATCTACATGCGCAATTTGTCACCATGATTGGGGATGTTAACCATGACTATGGGGATCCGAAGCTGCTTATCTCCAAGAGGCCAAATTTTTCTTCATCCCCAACAACGCCAATTTAATCTTCTACTTTTTTCTTCTTGGAAAGGACTTACTCTTAGTTAATGAGTCCATTTTGAGAGAGACTATTCAGAACTTTCATTTAAATTCCAAAAAAAAAAAAAACACCCAAACTTTATTGATAGAATAAACCCAGCAGCTCCACTTTCTAGATCTCACTTGAATAGACAATTTTCTACGCATATTTGGTTTTTAATTTATGTTCTCTAATTGAGTGCAAGAAATGAAATCTAAATGAAAATTAAATTCATGGGCTTTCTCTATCTAAACCCAAGAGAGGGTTTGAAGATTTTGAAATCTGTCTCATGTTATTCCGAAAGCTGGTAATGGAAAACAGAGAGAGCCAGTCATAAAAAAGAAAAATGATTGCTGGAATGGGTGTTGATCGATGCGCTGAGAGAGAGAGAGAGAGTGAGTGAGAGAGAGAGATCACAAGCGAGAGAGAGAGAGATCACGTGAGAGAGAGAGAGATCACAAGTGAGAGAGAGAGAGAGAGAGAGAGAGAGAGAGAGAGAGAGAGAGAGAGAGATCACAAGTGAGAGAGAGATCACAAGAGAGAGAAATCACAAGTGAGAGAGAGAGAGATCAGAAGTGAGAGAGATCTCAAGAGAGATTACAAGTGAGAGAGAGAGAGATCACAAGTGAGAGAGATAGAAATCACAAGTGAGAGAGAGAGAGAAATCACAAGTGAGAGAGATCTCAAGAGAGATTACAAGTGTGTGAGAGAGAGAGAGAGAGAGAGAGAGAGAGAGAGAGAGAGAGAGAGAGAGAGAGAGAGAGAGAGAGAAATCACAAGTGAGATAGAGAGATCACAAGTGAGAGAGATCTCAAGAGAGATTACAAGTGAGAGAGAGAGAGAGAAAGAGATCACAAGTGACTAAGTGAGAGAGAGAGAGATCACAAGTGTGAGAGAGAGAGAAAGAGATCACAAGTGAGAGAGAGAGAGAGATCACAAGTGATAGAGAGAGAGAGAAAGAGATCACAAGTGTGTGAGAGAGAGAGATCGCAAGTAAGAGAGAGAGAGAGAGATCTGAAGAGAGATCACAAGTGTGCGATAGAGAAAGAAAGAGATGACAAGTGAGAGAGAGAGAGAGATCACAAGTGAGAGAGAGAGAGAGAGATCGCAAGTGAGAGAGAGAGATCACAAGTGAGAGAGAGAGAGAGAGAGAGAGAGAGAGAGAGAGAGAGAGATCACAAGTGTATCACTTAGCTGTTATTAAGCTTTGATACCAATTGTAAGAGAGTCGAGTGTTCTATAACACAAATAATAATCATGTTTCTATTTTTACTATAATAATCTAACAATCAGTCAATATCAAGATTGATACCAATGGAAGGGTTCACTACTTAGACTAGTATCACTAATATGTAATCACAACAGTTAAGCTTTTATGCCTATTGAAAGAAAGCAGTTTCTAGATTAATAATACTGAACCTTTTGATCAAAATAACTTTGATTAGTAGAAATACTTTAAACATATTCTTATATAATTACACACTTTACTATGATAATTGAGATTCATCAACTTTTGGATAAAATGGTGACTGTTGGCTTGCCAAAACTATTAAGATTGTTAAACAGAGTTGTGCACAGCGGAATTAGATTAAAACAGTGATCTCAAGACAAGTTATGATTTTATCTTGTGCGTGTGGAGTGCTTTTTGATGATTCATTGCAGCAAATAAATAATTTGATGATTGTTTGATTAGAGGAATATGTAAACAACTTAGTTCATGCACAAACAAACATTCAGAACTACAGTAAGCAATAAGTAAAGAGTTAAGGGTAGAGAAATTGACTCAGTTATTTATAATGGTTCGGATCTCTTATCCTAGATCCACTATCCTCACAGCCCTTTGACTGAGATAATAATCTACTATAATTCTCTTAATTACATGATAAGAAAGTTCACAACTTTCTTTTACTGGTTGACTCTCCAACTAGGACACTTTACACAATACACAAGGGGGGGGTTGCTTCTTAATTCAATGACTCTAATTAGTCTAATGAAGCTATTGTTGTAGCTCTATGTTACTTGTGTGACAATGTGTAACTGATGGCAAGAATAGTTATGTTGTTGATTTGCTTGATCTGATAGTTTGTCGATGAGTGATCTTGATTGCGATTGAATGACCGATGCTTTAATTAATTACTTAGATGTCAAAATATCTCAAGTTATTCTCTAACTAGGCAATGATAGCTGATTACTCTTGCATAATTCTTGGAATCTCTCGTCTCTGTATCCTACTTTCTTATTTGTGATCACTCTTGATATATGTAAGCTATCTCTCTAAAACCATCCTCTCCTCATCTGTGGGGAGAACTTTCCTTTAGATAGCCGTTCATTGAAAAGTTTCCGTTGTAATCTAGACGTAGTATAATGGCTAGATGATTAATTTCCAACTAAGGGTTCCGTCTATGTGGTACGCAACTTGCAGTCCACTTGTGGGAATATTCTTTTGGGGTTCGGAACATTCTTTTAGAGTTTGTCTCAGTAACATTTCATCCAATGAATGTCCAATACATGTGTTGATGTTGCTGGCTCACTCTTGAATCTTGGCCGTTTGTTAGAGCTGTTTGTTATTTCTGCATATCTTAGCTACTTATTCTTCATGTAAGCTTCATCTTAGTTGTTTGCTCTTACTTTGACGGTAACTTGTATATAAATCCTATTAATCTGTTTTGTGGGAAATTTTGCCTACTCAGTTTTGCAACATCAAAACTTACTAAATCTAAAGTCCTAACAGAGAGGTTTGTGGTATTGGTGATTGAAAATGTGAGCAGAAGATCTATCGGTTGTACAGCGTTAAGGAGCGTTAAGAATCCTCGTGTATTGAGACACGTGTCAACTCATCCATCTTTGGGACTGAAGATTTGAAGCGAAGTAAAGGGTATTTTGTTAAGAGGTGGGGAGTTGAGTAGGATCCAAGGGAGGTTACGTATGGGAACAAACAACAAAAGTATGCTTCCAGTGGGCCTAAGATAACGACCAGAATCCTAGTATGTACAGCATTATGTTTGATGTCTTGGGTGATATTTTACATTCTCCGCATATAAAATGTTCGAAGATGGAAGGTTCAACAACTCCACAGCGAAGAAGTCTTTCAAGATGTAATTTGGTATATGCTTAAAATGCATTTGTCCCATTTTCACAAAATAAAAGAAAATAAAAAATTTAAATAAAAAAAAACAAGTGCCCTCTTGGACCTTTTTAGCTCAAGTTTGACTCATTTGAGGCAATGTTTGACAATGATTTAATAGAGGTTTAAAAATGAAAAATGGTAGTTAGTAATAACTCTGATGTTGTTTACTATGGTAAATGTTTTTTTTTTTTTGGTCCCATTTTCACAAAATAAATAAATAAACAAAAAAACAAGTGTCCTCTTGGACCTTTTCAGCTCAAGTTTGACTAATTTGAGGCAATGTTTGACAATGATTTAATAGAGGTTTAAAAATAAAAAATTGTAGTTAGTAGTAACTCTGATGTTGTTTACTATAGTTAATGTTTTTTTATTTTTTGGAACAAAACTGGTTAATGGTTTATTTATAAAAAATGGTCAATTTGACTAAAACAAGTTGAAGAGGATTTGGCAGCGAGGGAGTATTTTGTTTCGGTGTCTAGGAAGTATGTTTACATTGGGCCTTGACAACTAGTAGTAATTATTTTTATAAGAATCTTATAATGAATATTTCTATTTGCAATATCTAGAAATGAATGTGTATGTCTGCTCATCATTCTTTTTATCTTTTTTTGGCAATGTACAGAAGGGTTGCACAGGAGCTTGATGTTCGGCTAGGGGAGGAAGTTGGTTATGCTATCCGATTTGAGGATAGAACTTCAGAGAAAACACGCATTAAGTAATGTGATATATTAGTTGTTTTAGTTATGATAGGGTCTTGTATTACCTCTCTCAGAAAATATGTTTCTTTTGTGATAGTTTACTTCTTGTTTTACCAAATATATTTAATTCTAATTATGGGTTTGTTTGACACCAGATACCTTACAGATGGAGTCCTCCTCCGTGAAAGTCTTTCTAATCCTGAGCTTAATCAATATTCGGTAATCATATTGGATGAAGCTCATGAGAGGAGTCTAAACACGTAAGGCCCTTTTTCATGCTTTATTGAAGTAATTTTTGCTCTAAATGTAATACTTTTTGTAGATAAATTTTTTTATCTCTTTATTCTATTCCTTTCAATATATCATAATTAACTTACTCTTTTCTTGACAGAAGCTATGTGTATCTATGTTGGTTTGTTATGTACTTTTATGATATTACTTCGTAATTTGGCCTGTGTGATGTCCAACTAATATATGGGGATATTCTTGGTCAGAGACATATTGCTTGGACTGATGAAGCGGTTGATTAAATTACGAGCATCCAATTTAAAGGTTTTGATCACTTCAGCAACTCTTGATGGCGAAAAAGTATCAAGATTTTTTTGTGATTGCCCCATCGTGAATGTGCCTGGAAAATTGTTCCCTGTGGAAATACTTTACAGCTCAGAACGTCCCAAAAGTTATCTCGAGTCTTGTCTGAAAACAGCTATTGGTATGCTTGGAACTTCCATACGACCTGCATCTTTCAGATGCTGGTAGTTTGATTCTGTTGTTTTAGTAGTGACTTCAGTTTTGCTCTTTAATTGCATATCTGCAGTTGCAGGCTTATGCTGTTATTGCAGCATGAGACATTTTCTTATGTTTCTATTGAAGTTTTATGTGAACTTCTGCAAGGTGTTCTTAATTTTGACCTTTTCATTATAATGCCCTAACTATTTTTTTTTTTTGATAAGATATACACGCCCGTGAACAAGAAGGAGATATCTTGATATTCATGACAGGACAGGTCAGCATTTGCATTTGCTTTTGAATTTTCCATGCTATATACCAAGGTTATAGCTATTCATTGTAAAATACTTCTACAATGCTTCTTTTTTAATTTGAAAAGTTTGACAAGGTCTTGTTAGGATGACATAGAGAAGTTGGTGTCAAAGTTGGAGGAGAGAATTCAAAGCCTCGAGGAAGGGTCTTGTATGGACGCCATAGTTCTTCCGCTTCATGGTTCTTTGCCACCTGAAATGCAGGCAAGTCTTGTTTTGCTTACTTGTAACTTATTGCTGATGGATTCTACCATTTTACGTTCCCGCTGTTTTGGTATAAGCTGTTTTTGGCTTGTTCAACGTGGATGCTTTCCAGTTGTCTTAGGTGACAACTACATGTCTATCAGTTGCCGCTGTCCGCATTTTGTCTATTATTATTATTTATGTTACTTGACTGAGTGCAGTGAGGATTTCTTTCCCTCTTTATTTTACAATCCCGCTCCTTGTAAAATGTTATGAAAATAAAGAGAAAAAGAAAGAAGTTCTTGTTTTTTTCCTGAACTGAATGGCAGGATTAGTATCAATATCATCTAGCTTACTTCGGGTTCACTATGTTCTTTTTATTGTTGATGTTTCATGCTATGAATCTACAGGTGCGTGTATTCAATCCACCGCCTCCAAATTGTAGGCGAATTATTGTTGCTACAAACATTGCTGAAACTTCTTTGACCGTTGACGGCGTTGTGTAAGGAAACTTGACTTGCTTGAAAGTTTGTTATGTGATTCATTTTATTATGTTACTAATTGATTTCTTAGTTGAAGCGTAATCTCATCTTAGCACGAAAGGGAAAATATGAAATCCTGTTCACATCAACGGTTTTTCTTATGTTTATAAACTGAGCGCAAATGACAGGTATGTGATTGATTCTGGATATGTGAAGCAGCGGCAATACAATCCATCATCTGGGATGTATTCCCTTGATGTTGTTCAAATTAGTAGGTAAGGAAATAATAATTTTGTAAATTTTGGTTATTTGAAGTTGATAGGCTTCAGTCGCTGCCTTGTATATTACTTGCATGTTCATCGTTTAGCTCCAGTTGACAACTTGATCAGTTGTTAGCACTTAATTCGTTGAAATATGACAACTTTTAGCTTTGTCTAATTGCAGGGTGCAAGCCAATCAGCGTGCAGGACGAGCTGGAAGGACACGTCCTGGCAAGTGCTACCGGTTATACCCATCCATTGTCTATCATGATGAATTGTTGGATGCTACTGTTCCTGAAATACTGCGGTCTTCTCTTGCTGGCAGTGTTCTTTATTTGAAATCATTGGACCTCCCTGATATTGACATTCTTAAATTTGACTTTCTTGATTCCCCTTCCTGTAAGTAAGCAATTACCTCCGAGAGTGTGTTACATCAATCTCTTCTATGGTTAGTAGGATAATAATATCTGAATGGTTTTGTTGCAGCTGAGTCTTTAGAAGATGCACTCAAGCAATTATATCTTATTGATGCTATCGATGAAAGTGGATCCATTACAAGCATTGGACGAACAATGGCTGGTATCATATCTCTTGAAAATTAAGTCTTACTATATTAGGATGCGATGCAAAAAGAAAAAAAGCCAGACTGAGATATAAATTGGAAAATGAAAAAGTGAAATTTTAAATTTGTTTTGTTGACAGCATATTCTGGGCGTATATTGTTCTCACTTTGAAGTAAAATGAATTACTATATTGCGAAATTTTTTAGTTTCTGGGTTGCTAATTTACAGTATGTTTAATGCAGAGCTTCCACTGGAACCATCCCTGGCAAGGACATTGATTGAGGCGAATGAGTATGGTTGTTTGTCTCAGGCTTTGACGGTTGCAGCTATGTTATCTGCAGAAGGCACATTACTTCCTGGACGAAGGTAGGTTTTCAATGCATTTAGCACTATGCTTCTAAGTGGATGCTGAATTTCTTGTCAGCATTCTCAATAGAATGCATCATAGTTGTGGGGGGAAAGATGTTGGGTTTGCCAAGGGCATTTATTTTTTAACTGATTAAGAAACATAAAAATAACTCCCTCCGGTCCATACAAAGAGTCCCTTTTTGATTTTTTTGGTCAACTAGATTAAACTTTGATCAAACATTTATATGAATTTACTTATGATTACAAAATTATTAAAGATGGAACTCATAATATTTTAAATTTAGTTTTTAGTAATCGAAATTTTATCACCTAAGAGGAACAAATGTATGTCAAACAAGTACTTGATGTATACACATGTTGATCTTTAAATATAGAAGAGAACTCTTTGAGCGGAACAGTGGGAGTAAATTTTTTCTTGACCAATTATCGCAATTATCGTGCTGATTATCTTTGCAGAAATGGATAACAAGTTTGTTTATGTAGTCTTATAAGGCTGTTGCAGGATAACATTAACCCAGAATCATTTTGCTTGCATTGTAAGTTCCATGTCACAGGATAGAAAGTGAGAAAGTTGGCATGTGTTTATATATATATATATATATATATATATATATATATATTCTTTGATTTCTTTTTCGTGTTCTTGTATCAATTTGCCTATTAGAAGCCCCTGCAGAGGTTTAATTAACCTTTCACCCTATGTCATCCTTGTACCCTTGCCATATGCGTTATATTTCTTACCATTCGCAGATTCGCGATATTTAGAAATTGAACTAGCACATAATATTATAGTATTTTTTCTCATCCTCTTTTCCATTACAAGGCCCGGCACTGGTATTGTTGTTTTTTTTTTGTCAACCTTTTTAAAAGTTAGGCGAAGAAGCCTAATCTTCCGAGCTGTGGAAGACCACAAGGGCAGTAAAGCTCTTCCTACAAAGTTTTAACGCTTCTGCGTTCCCATAGCTCGAACCCGAGACCTATGGTTTAACTAGAACAGTACCATAATAATAATAATGATGATGAAGATGTCAAAAGTTGGGATATATCTTATGGTGTCAAAAGTTGACTCCAGTTTTGGTGCTCAACACATAATAGTATTTCTTCTTTTAATCATATGCATCGACCACATTCTTCTTATGTGCCCTTGAAATAATATTTTCTGGGATCATCTTTGCGTTCCATCGGCTTGCAGTAGAAGCACCGACAAGAAGAGAAAGTATCCTCCTTTGGAGCTCCCTGATGGTTCAGGATGGGGCGATCACATCCAATTACTTCAGATCTATGAGCTATGGGATCAAAATGACTACAGTATAGACTGGTGTAAAGATAACAATCTGCAGGTACACAAAGCATATTAATGCAAATTATGTGCAAATTCTAGGCTCTAGCTTTTACGGGAAAAATGCCTGTTTAGTGTTTTCATTTTATTTAACGAGTACGCACAGCAGGGATGGACCCACGTTGGCACCAGTGGGCGCCATGGGGCCCACTGAAATTTTTATTTTTTGGGAAAAATTGTAGTAAATAATACTCCCTCCGTCCCTAACATTATTCTCTTGTTTGACCCAGCTCATGGATTAAGAAAAAACAATTGACTTGATTATTAATATTAGTATAGTATGAAGTTTCCTTTAATACCATGTATATGTGGCCCATAATTAAAATATGGAGAAAAAGTAAGGGTAAAATGGTATAAGTAATGTCTTAAAAAGGAAAGTTTCAAACAAGACAATTATTTAGGGACGGACAAAAAAGGAAAGCAAGACAATAATTTAGGGATGGAGGGTGTAGTTTTTAACAAATATAGAATGTTTGTGTAATTCATCATTAAAAAGTTCTGGTTCAACTGGAAAAGTTCCTTTAATGACCCCCTTCACTCGCGGGTTCAACTCCCACAAACTGTGTTTTTAGCATTTTAACCGTAGCTTAATTGGTTTCATACTTGAAACCACTTATTTTTACGTGATTTTTATTTATTATACTTTCTTTTTCATTCCATTTTCTGAGATAAAGAAACTTGAACTATATAATGATAATTATTTTTAGAACCATAGAGTAAAGGAGATAATGATTTCAGCAGGTGCTTCAAAAAATATTGTTATCTTTTACGTATTAATTATATTAATCTTATCTTTTTTGTACGTTACATACATGAAATTCTTATATTCAATTATTAAAAAATTTACAGATTGGACCATAATTATTTTAAAATATTAACAAAAACAAAAAAAGGGTAATAACTTAAGCACACATTTTTACTAAAGTTTTAAAGAAATAACTTCATAATTATAGTTTTGAGCACAATACAATTTTGATATATGTAGACTTCAAATTAAATATTATAATTCTTTTTGCAGATCCTGTAATGAAAAGTTTTATCAACCACTAGTAGATTGGTTTGAAAAATGTCATTAAGCTAAAACAAATTGAAAAGTGTCATTTACAAATTCTTTTGCCACCCACTAAAAATATTTCCTGGATGACAGTCCTTTCTGAATGAGACAGTGGCGAAGACAGGATTTTGTTAGAAGGGGGTCAAGATTATTTAAGGGGTAGAAATTTATTAACAGGACCTGAATTTAATTCAAATAGGTGTCAAAAGAATAACATACAGCAATTTTTTCCTTAAACAAAGGAGGTCAAAATTGATGAAAATGTTGTTTCTAGTGATAAAAGTAATATTTTTCTGAAATTTAAGGGAGGTGAAACGAGATCTTTCTAAAAAGGTGAAGGTGGCTTCGCCACTGGATTGAGACATACTGCTATCAAATAGTACAATAATGTTCAGATACATACTCTCTCTCTCTCTCTTCCAACCCCAAACACTCCCTGTCCCTTTCCAATAGTTAATATTGAGATCTCTCTATATATTCCCCTCTCTCTCTCTAGAGCTTCTCTCTGGAGCTCTGGATTGGGAGTTGAGATTTGATATTTGGTGGAACTTGATGATTGTAGGTACGAGGGATGACATTTGTCAAAGATGTGCGGAAGCAGTTATCCCAAATAATGCAGAAAATTGCAAAAGGTTAGGACTTAATCTGATTTGAGGTTGGAGAATATATCAATTAAGTCAAAGTTATACCTTCATTTATATCTTATCAAATGAGAACCATGTTTTACTGCAATATTCTCTTCATCATTTCTCTCCCTCAGCCCATCCATCCTCTCTGTAGTTCTTGAAGTACACCAAGTTTCTGAAATTTTAGATTATTATGAAGTAGTCTTTGTGATTTCTTACCTTCTAATTTGTTGGCGATATGATTTTATGATTTTATCCCTGGAGCCCATCTGTGACTTGACCTGCCACATCCTTGTGTCGGTCACAATGTCAAATCACATTGGTTGTTTGGACCTTTTTTCGTTTGATCTTAAAATTAGATTGATCTCAAAAAATTTTGTTTACAATTTTTTCAGAGAAGCACAGAACCTATGTGATACAATTCTTGTCAAGAACTGTAGCTAATCCAAAAGATCACAAACTTGGTACCAAGAAAATAAAGACAATGATACGAATTTGATGGAACCTTAACTGATGTGATCCTAGGGTCCAAGAATTGTATTCTACAAGTAGAGGGGCTTGTTTGTCAAATTTGGAAGCCATGGGGTGAGTTTGGTCACACTAAAAGGGCAAAAAAAAAAGCTCTAAAACACAAGTTTCGGCATGCATGGATTCCAAACTCGGGATTTTTAGGATTGTTGTATATTTTTGGTAGGTTTTCTTGTCCATATTGATTTAATTATCCTAGATGTTTTAGGAGTTTTGTTTTGGAAAGTTGTTTTATTTTAGGTTTCTTTTTCCTATTATTATTAGGTTTAAACTTAATTGTTTTCCTATTTCTTTTAGGATTTTTCTTTCCTTTATTTGAGAAGTTTTAATTAGTTTCCTTGTTGAAAAAGGTTTAGGGTTTCTTGTAGCCTATATAAAGGCACTGATCGGATTCCATGGCGTTCACCCTTCTAACTTATCAATTGGGATTCCATACCAATTGTGGCCTTACGGAGTATAAAGGAATAACGCCATAATTTGTATGGAATCCCAATTGATAAGTTAGAAGGGTTAATGCCAGGGATATGAAATCCGATCGGTTCGAACAAGTTCGAACAAGAACTCCAAGAGAAACACTCTCAATTTATGAATAAACTCAATATCACTTGTCCCCCTATTATTACAATTGAGATGCCTTTATATAGGCTACTAGAAACCCTAAACTTTTTTCAACAAGGAAACTAATTACATAAGGAAACTAATTAAAACCTCTCAAATAAAGGAAAGAAAAATTCTAAAAGAAATAGGAAAACAATTAAGTTTAAACCTAATAATAATAGGAAATAGAAACCTAAAATAAAACAACTTTCCAAAACAAAACTCCTAAAACATCTAGGATAATTAAATCAACAAGGACAAGAAAACTTACCAAAAATATACAACAATCCTAAAAATCCCGGTTTTGGAATTCATGTATGCCGAAACTTGAGTTTTAGAGTTTTTTTTTTTGTTGCCCTTTTAGTGTGACCAAACTCACCCCATGACTTCCAAATTTGACAAACAAGCCCCTCCACTCGTAGAACACAATTCTTGGACCCTAGGATCACATCATCAACCCGTTGCTTATTCGGAAGCAAGAACCTTGGTATGTGAAGACACCACATTTGGGGATGACAATCCAATCGATAAGCTGATTTGAACGCCTTCCAGTCTTTGGAGTCTTTGACTTGATGCATTCCAACTGTTAGAGCGATTGAATGGTCTTTTAGGTACAGTGTAATAGGGAAGCCCTAAAGGTAACTTCTCTCACTCTCTCTCGCCGTTAACGTTAAGGCGGTGGGCAAGGAGGAGGTGAACAAGGGAAGCGATCGGGCTGGTGGGATGGTCCCCGATGGTTGGATATTGGGCTTCAAGAGGGATTCTTATGGGCTTCTTTTCGGTAATTCCCTGATAAGTTTGAAGAGTTCTTAGAGAACTAAAGAGAATTGTAAATCTCACAATAAAAAGTGTTTTAATAATTTTGAATTGTGTTTTGATTACAATACGTAGACGCCTTTATATAGGCTAAAATACCATAAAAAGCTCCTAAAAAATCTAGGGTAAATAATAAACCAACAAGGAAAGGAATCCTAACAAATAAAGTAAAACCCTAACAAAGATGTAATCTCAAAGTGAAGGGCCCTTTGTGACAGTTTTAAAAAGTCTGGGAGGCGCCTCAGCGCAAGTAAGCTGCGTTAAGGCGCGAAAATGCGTCAAATTCTAGCAACTTAGGCGCTAGGGCACTGCACCGCAGCCCTGCCAAGTCAGTTTTGGAAAGTTTTTTTTTTTGGTTAAAAACTTATTGTTTTCCTTTTTCATTTGGGTTTCTTTTCTATTATTTTGGCAAGTAACTTGGGAACTAATTAGAAAGATATTTTAGGGTTTTCTTTGTATTTCTTTTAGCCTACAAAAGGCTCTTTATGCAATGTAAAAGATGGACCATGGATTCAGAAATATATTGAGAGTATTTTCTCTTGGGTTCTTGACGAACTTATCAAACTTATCGGAATTCTCTTCCGTGGTGTTCACCCTTGACTTATCAAATGGGTTTGCATCACTGTTTGTGGCGTCTTCAATCTATACCAAAGTTCTTGTTTCGTATTAAACAACGGGTTGAGATTAATTGTTAAAAGGTTGTTCACATGTAAAATATGGAAAAGTCAGATCCCCTGAAATTAGGGATTTGATTTGACAGGAGATTAGTTAGGAATTTAATTTGATAGGAGATTAGTTAGGAATTTTTTAATTTGCTTGATTTACTCTGATTTGATTGACATAGAAGTTAGGACTCTTCTTTGTATAAAAAGGGAGCCTTTGTACCACGGATTATACAATGAAAAACATACTTTTTCATCTGTTTTAAATTTCTTCTTGGTATCAGAGCTAATACAACACACTCTTAGTCATTTATCATGACTGATTCAACCTCCAGTCAAGCTGCTCAATCAGCAACAAATACCATGGCAAAATCCTCTGATTCAGCCATGGACAATCCCTCACTACAAATAACCACTATGAAACTCAATGGATTGAACTATCTTCAATGGTCTCAATCCGTAGAGATGTCCATCACTGGGAGAGGAAGAAGGGGATACTAGACAGGCACTGTTAAGGATACAGGCACAAGTGATCTTGATGCCCAAGTTAATTGGGAAACTGAGAATGCCAAGATTATGTCATGGTTAATCCATTCCATGGAGCCAGAAATCGGCCAAGTCTACCTGTTTCATAAAACAACAAAGGAGATTTGGGATGCTGTAGCAACTACCTATTCTGCTTAAGGTAATTATGCTCAAGCCTTTGCTGTGAAATCGAATCTAAAGGACATAAGGCAAGGTTCCAGGAACATCACCGGGTATTTTAACCAACTGAAAGGGCTGTGGCAAGAATTTGATCAGCTTGCAGTCATTGAATGGAGATGTCCTACAGATGCAGGACTATTTCAGAAAGTTCTGGAGAGAGATAGATTGTATGACTTCCTAGGAGGACTAAACCCGGAGTTTGATGCTGCCAGAGAAAGGATCTTGGCCCAAGATCCGTTGCCAATTGTTGCAGAAGCTTTTAGATATGTCAGAAAAGAGGAGAGCAGATAAGAAGCCATGAATGAATCTAAAAATAATTTCATTCTGGATAAGTTTGCATTGCTTACTGAGTCAGCAGATGCATCTGCATTACTGGCTAAAGGTGGAACCAAAACAATGCCAAAACGAATTGATCACAAGACAAACCTTTGGTGTGAACACTGTAATAAGTCTAGGCACACCAAAGAGACATGCTGGGTACTCCATGGTAAACCAGCACACCTTCAAGGTCGGGTATCAAATCAAAGGTATCCCAATAAAGGGCTGGACAAGCCCTCACGACTGATCTTGGGAATCAACCTGCTGTAGTTGATTCATTCAACACACATTTTACTAAGGAGCAATTTGAAATTTTTCACTAGCTGATCCAGAAGTCATCAAACAATCCTGGTACAGTTTCTTCTAGACATACAGCCATGAAAGAAGGTAATATACCCTGGATTATTGACTCTGGTGCCTCGGACCATATGACTGGTCAGTCAAACCTATTTACTACCTATGAGCCATCCTCTGGTCATCATAAGGTTAGGGTAGCAGATGGAACTCTTTCACCCGTTGCTGGAAAAGGAGGGATACCTATCTCACCTACTCTTAATCTTACCTCTGTGTTATATGTTTCAAAGCTTTCTTGCAATCTTTTTTCTATCAGTAGATTTACTAAAGATAATCATTGTGTTGCTAAATTCTACTCTGATCATTGTGAATTTTAGGATTTGAACTTGGGGAAGAAGATTGGCAGTGCTAGGGAAGCCCAAGGATTGTATTATTTTGCAGAAGATGAACCACTGGAAAAAGCTTATGTGGTAAATAAAACACCCTCGATTTCAGAGGAGATTAAGTTATGGCACTGTAGGCTTGGACATCCAAGCTTTCCTTACTTACAAAAATTGTTCCCTTTGTTTATCAATAAAAAGATCGATGATTTTCAGTGTAACATATGTGAGTTAGCCAAACACAAACGTGTTGTTTTCAAGACAAAACTCTACAAAAGTTCTTCTCCTTTCAGCTTGGTCCACAGTGATCTATGGGGTCCATCTAGAGTTCCCAATCTTTCCCATACTAAGTGGTTTATCACCTTCATTGATGACCATACCAGAATGACTTTGGTCTATCTAATGAAGGATAAATCAGACACAAGTGTTGTGTTCAAACAATTCTATGCTATAGTTGAAACACAGTTCAGTGCCAAAATCTAAATATTTCGAACATATAATGGAACTGAATACTTCAACTCAGTTCTGAGTCCATTTCTATCAGAAAAAGGAATAGTTCATCAATGTACATGTGTAGACACCTCACATCAAAATGGGGTGGCCTAAAGAAAAAATAGACACTTGTTGGATGTAGCTCGAGCTCTTAGGTTCACTATGAATGTCCCTAAACGTTTCTGGGGAGAGTCAGTCCTTACAACTGCCTATCTAATCAATCGAATGCCTTCTAGAGTCTTACAGTTCCAGACTCCCTTGAGTGTCTTCAATCTTTCATTTCCAAACTCTAGACTAGTAACCTCTCCACCACTAAAAATATTCGGGTGTCTTGCCTTTGTTCATGTTCATTCCCAAAATAGAAATAAACTTGATCCAAGAGCTGTACAGACAATCTTCATAGGTTATTCACCCACTCAAAAAGGTTATAAATGTTATGATCCTATCAATTAGAAACTTTACACTAGTTTCGATGCCACCTTCTTTGAAAATCAGCCATACTTCAAGGAAAATGAACTTCAGGGGGAGAGTTTTAGTGATGAAGTTCAATTCTGGGAAAAACAAATAGTTCAACCTCTTGTTCCCACTCACTCTAATCCACCAAAGACTCCTCTCTCAGAACCAAAAATCCTTGAAAATCCTCAATCTCAATCACCACCTTCAGTGCCTATAACTGAATCAGAGGGACAAAAAGAGCTCAGGGTGTATACAAGAAGACAACAAGGGAACCCTAACACTACCACGAACCCTACTCACATTTCAGATCCTGCCACACAAGGGTTGGGTCAGAATCGGTCATCACAGCAGGAGTCAGAAGGTAAAGAACCGCAGGTTGAGGAATTGCTCATTGCTCTTAGAAAAGGGACTCGTACATGTACACAACATCCTATTGATAGTTTTGTTTCTTATAATGCTTTATCCTTAGACTACAAGGGCTTTGTTACTAATCTTGAAACAGTAGCCGTACCAAAAGACATTTCAGAAGCGATGAAGGATCAAGATTGGAAAAAAGGTGTGCTAGATGAGCTAGAGGCCTTACAGAAAAACAAAACTTTGGGAGATTGTTGACTTACCATTTGGGGTAAAACCAGTTGGTTGTAAGTGGGTGTTCACAATCAAACATAGAGTCGATGGAACCATAGAAAGACATAAAGCTAGACTGGTGGCAAAGGGGTTTACGCAAACTTATGGGATAGACTACCTAGAAACCTTTGCACCAGTTGCAAAGATGAATACTATCAGGATTTTGTTACCCTTGGCTGCTATGTATGATTGGCCATTACATCATATGGATGTCAAGAACGCATTCTTGAATGGTGAACTTAGAGAAGAAGTTTTTATGGAATTACCCCCGGGCTTTGGCAACAAATTGGGAAAGACCAAGGTCTGTAAATTGCTCAAATCCTTGTATGGATTAAAGCAATCACCTAGGGCATGGTTTAATTGCTTTTCTAAAGTAATCTATAAAGCAGGATACAATCAAGGGCAAGCTGACCACACAATGTTTTATCATCATACGAGTGGAGGGGGAGTTACCATACTGGCAGTTTATGTGGACGACATAATCATCACCGGAAATGATGCAGGAGAAATCCGAAGACTAAAAGGGATTCTGGCAACTGAATTTGAGATAAAAGATCTTGGCAATCTCAAGTATTTCTTGGGAATGGAAGTAGCAAAGAGTAACAAAGGGATCATGGTCTCACAGAGAAAGTATACTCTTGATCTACTTAAGGAAGCTGGCATGCTAGGAAGTAAACCTGTAGATGTACCTCTAGAAGCTAATCTCAGAATTAGAAGGCTAGAAGAAGAAGAGACTGTTGATATGGAAAGATATCAGAAATTGGTGGAAAAACTAATATATTTATCTCACACAAGACCTGATATCTCTTTTGCTGTTAGTATCATAAGTCAGTTTATGCATGCTCCAAAGAAGGGGCATCTTGACATAGTTTTTAGAATACTTAAGTATCTCAAGGGAAGTCCAGGAAAATGATTGTTTTTTCAAAGGGGAGGTCAACTGAGAGTAGCTGGATATACTGATGCTGACTGGGCAGGTTCAGTGGTTGATAGGAGGTCTACCTTAGGATGGTGTATCTATCTGGGGGGAAATTTAGTCTGTTGGAGGAGTAAAAAACAAGCTCTTGTTGCTAGAAGTAGTGCTGAGGCTGAGTATCGAGCTGTGGCACTAGGAATCTGTGAATTACTTTGGGTAAAAAGAATTTTAGAAGAGCTAAAGTTGAAGCCCGAAGAACCTATGAGGTTGTATTGTGACAGCAAGGCAGCTATCAGCATCACCCATAATCCAGTGCAACATGATAGAACTAAACATGTGGAGGTTGATAGACATTTTATAAAGGAGAAACTGGAAGCTGGGATCATTTGCTTAATCTATGTTCCTTCCACGTTACAAGTTGCAGACGTGTTTAGTAAGGGTTTATCAAAGCCTATGTTTGAGTTCTGTACAAACAAGCTAGGTTTGCATGATATCTACAAACCTGCTTGAGGGGGAGTGTTAACAGGTTGTTCACATGTAAAGTATGGAAAAGTCAGATCCCCTGAAATTAGGGATTTGATTTGATAGGAGATTAGTTAGGAATTTGATTTGATAGGAGATTAGTTAGGAATTTTTTAATTAGCTTGATTTACTCTGATTTGATTGACATAGAAGTTAGGACTCTTCTTTGTATAGAAAAGGGAGCCTTTGTACCACGGATTATACAATGAAAAACATACTTTTTCATCTGTTTTAATTTTCTTCTAATTATACCACGGTTCTTGTTTGTACTAAAGCAACAGGTCGAGGTCTTTACACCCCAAATAGGCGAGATCATATCACTATGGGAACTTTTAAGATGGGAAAAATATCCCATACGGCAATATGTAGTCGCCCTAAAACTTTGCAGGTCAAGTAAGCATAGACAATACCCCTAACCTTCTTAAAGAATGGGCACTAAAGTGCTGTAATAAGTGTCAGAATTGTTTCTAATGTTGATTGAAAAATTGAATATTTCATTTCCATGAAACTCTCAGTACTTGAACAGTGTTTCACTGAGATGGACCAAGTTTTTCTTCATTAGGTTATAGTAGATGGGACGTGTATAATAAATGAGTGGTAATGTGTATATTTTTTCAATTTGGGAACTGTCGCATAGCAGCATCTGTTTTTTCTAATATATGCAATAATCTCTGATAATTGTTGACTTCCAAATTGTTCCATATTTTGCGGCCTGGTTTTGCCATTGTCTTCCTTCCCTGTGCTGTGTTCTTACACTGGGAGATAGGTTTCCTACTCATAATAGTTTGTTTATATGAGAAACTTGTTGAAAGTGGTGCAAAGAACAATTGTATTGAGAAGCCTTAACCGCAATACTGCAATACGGTTAGACCTTATGTTTGTACTCACAGTCACATGTACAAAGACAAATATACCCCTACTGATATATAACTATTTACATTTATTTAGAACAAACTCGTAGGGTTAAATTTTCTCTCCTGCCACTCACAATGGAGGAAGTGCGGCGTTTTGATGCTTGATCTGCACCAAACCAAGCTATGTGGGGCAAGTGACCCCGTAATTAAGTTTAGTTCGTATTTTGATAAGTAGAAGTTACCCCCCTTGTTTTGGAAAAAAAGTGCTCCACTAATATTAGAGTTTAAGCCCTTTGTTTTTGAAATGGGGATTTTTTTGTCATGAGCTTGTGAACCCGTCACCCTGGCTCTGCCGCTGGACCAGATGTGTAGCATGTGCATTACGTTACCTTAACTACTCACTGCTCCTTCGCTTATACAACTTTACCATTTGTGTGGAAAACAGGGAATCTTGATGTGCAAAGAAAGGGAAGACGGAGGGATAGCCAGGATGATTATAAGAATCTGAGGAAGGCTTTATGTGTTGGCTATGCCGGCCAGCTTGCTGAGAGAATGATTCGTCATAATGGTTATCGAACCCTTGGTTTCAAGTCGCAGCTTGTTCAGGTAGGAGCTAAAATATATAAATAACTGAAGATGTATATTAACTTTGCCATATGCACAATATTCACTGTGCATGTCTATTATGAGGGCATACTTACATAAGCCCTAACCATCAAGCCCATACCTGGGCTGACCATGGGCTCTTGCCTGTTCATCCATTGGCAGTGACTCTGCTTGCATGTGGTAGCCTTTTCCTTCTTCTATTTAAAGTCTTTAATTTCAATCTCCACTGTGCTAGTTTTATTATCTTTTACACTGGAATTTAGCCGAGAGTGAATGATTAAGAATGTAACTGAAGGCCAATTTTACTTGCACGTGAACTTTGACCGTCTAGAGCAGTTAGATAGTGGACCTTAACCTAGCTGATTATGATCTTCACACAGCTGATATTGTTTCCTTCTTTACTGGATCTGCTGCTTCCAAGAATAATTTGAATCTAAAATATTCCATTTATTAGGTGCATCCGTCCTCTGTGCTAAAGTCAGATGAAGAGGGAATGCTCCCTAATTATGTTGTCTACCATGAACTCATTTCTACCTCACGCCCTTACATGCGCAATGTATGTGAAGTAGAGATGAGATGGGTGACCCCCATTTTGAAGAAGCTCGAGAAACTAAATATCAGCAAACTCAGGTACATCAGTATTTCCAAGATATTCCACAGCACGCATATGGTTTACTCATTTCAGAGTTGCTATATTTATTTATTTCCGTCTTGCCTGTGTCGAGCAGTGGCGGATCGAATCAGACTGAAGAGAGCACAAAAGAAACTCCAGAGTTGCCCAAAAAAGAGGTTAATATTGCTGGGCCTCCCAATGACTCAGAGGCTAGAATACAAGCAGCACGGGAACGTTTTCTGGCCCGTAAAGCAAATAAGTAGTGTTATTAGTTACCATATTGACAAAACCATGGTATAGGCTCCATGAGTATCATTTCGACATTAACCTGGTTGCAGTTTAGAGTTTACAGGTGGTTGAATGATAACATGGAAGAAACAAAGTCTCTGACTGTGAAGGGAATCTCGCTCTATCTTTTCCATTCCTTAGGCTTGCAAGTAATCCTGAAGACCAGCTATTGTACTAGAAGTGGGATGTAATGATGCACTTCTGGGAAATACTTGTTAGTAAGCTACAAGTATTCCTCCAATATAAGAGAGACCGTAATCTCGAAATGTCTTGCTTTCTCTCTACAGGCGTAGATATACCCATAAACACAAGCAGTCTACTGTTGCTAACCTTAAAACAATTACTCGTAATTATAACCTTGTACTTCCCTGTCTTCTTGTCTTTTGTGTTGATTCATAAGTTAACTGTAAGATTACCAGTTGCTGCAGTTTATGGAATTTTCCGATCATGGAGAAAAGCATCTCTCTCTCTCTCTCTCTCTCTCTCTCTCTCTCTCTCAGCGAGCCAAGACACGTAGACACCTACGGTGGTAGGTGGTAATCTTTGCCACTATCATAGTCCAGACCGTACTGCTGTGAGAACCCTAGAACCACTAGGCGAGCCTTATACCTTTCGATCAAACCATCTGGGCCCTTGTAAACCCACTTGCAATATATGGGTTTAACATCCGATACCAAATCTCAAAGAAGGGCAAAGCATTCAGGAAGAGCTTCATCAAGCGTGCTTCCTCAGCCTCATTATCCAGAGACTTCTTAGGGTTTAGGCTTGATAAACTAATTGATTCCTGAAATTGATTAATAACGTTTGGTGGTGCAAGAATTATATTTGGAATAGGAATGCATTATTAAAATCTTGGAATTGATTTCTAAAATTTAAGGAATCACAATCCTGTTGAAGGAGGTGATATTTGTAATAGTTGGAATTCATGTAAAAGGATAATAATATCCTTCTATGAGGTAATGTATTTGTTTTATATTTATTATTTCATTTGGTTTCAACTACTTTACGATCGTTCTTTTTTACTCCTCATCGTTGTCGATGTTTTTCGGCTTTTCATAAGGTTTTTCTAACTCTTCCTATTTAATTTAATTTGTTAATAATAGTTTGTATAATTTATAATTAATTTTTACTTTTGAAGCATGCTTTGAAATTGATTAATCTTACAAGATTTAGCCTTAATACACCGTAAGGATATTTTCAAAGAATTTGCACACTTTGCATGACAATTACGCAAAAAAGAGTGAAATGGTGATTAATCTGCTCGGAACTATATATGAGAATAAAATAAGTAATTATACAAATTTTTTCGAATTGTTACAAATGTTTAAACTATTTATATTTGAACTAGTTTAATTATACCTTTAGTTTTTTTATTTTAATTTAATAAATTTTTCTTGCTTTATTTATGTTGAATAATTTAAAATTTTCACCAAAATTGAAAAAAAAAACTTGTTATTTTGTGGATCAGTAATAACATTAATGTCTAATTTTTATCATGAAAGTCATTAACAAGTACTTGTCTACGTTGGGGTAATGTTGTCATTCACCTTAATTTTATCTTTGCATTTCAAGTTATTTTATTTCTTACCAAATAATATAATAAAAATTTGTGATATATTAGTAATCACATTCCTTATGCTACCAAACATATTTTGGAAATCTTCTTTCCATCTATTTTTATGAAATCTCATTACTAATAATCGATTTTGCAAAATTGATTCTATTTTCGTGTACCAATCGATGACTTAGTTCTAAGGGCATCCACAATGTGGAAAACCCATTCTTGGTTCCTAAGATGCCACCTAGGATTTCCAAAAACTCAACCATTTCAAGAACTAACCTCACAATGTCTAGTTCTTCAACTTGGTTCTTAGGTGAACCCATTGCACTTTTTAAATATAAATCATTTATATTTTTCAAATATTTCGTAAGAATAAATTAATTTAATTATAGTATTAATTAGATATATTTTGCAGAAAAAGAAAAAAAAAACTTTTTCAGAAAAAGTAAAAAAACAAAATACTTTTTCAAAATTATAAAAAAACAAAAACTTTTTCAAAACTAAAACTTTATTAGAATTCAAAAAATAATTTTATCAAAATTAAAAAACAAAATTAAACTTATTCGGAATAAAAAAAACTACTTAATATTCAGAAGAAAAAAAACCATTTTCAGAAAAAGGTAAACAAAATATATTTTCTAGCAAAAAATGACTTTCCTTTATTAATTAAAATTTTTTTTAAATACTATAAAAAAGAAAAAGAAGAGAGAGAGAGAGAGAAATGCTTCCGTGGGATTGGGAGGGGGGCAGCCGACAGGAGGGGCAGTGGAGGGGGCCACGCGTCAGAGGGGATGAGGGATTCTTCACGCAGAATTGGAGAGAGTGAGCTGCACGCTTCAAAAGCAAGGTTTGGTGGCCTTCACGAAGGTGGTCTGGAAGTGAGCTTGGAGAGCTCCCATTTGGTGAAGAATCAGTTTCCAAATGGAGCCATTTAAGAACCCAAAATTTGAGAACTCATATTTGGAAACTCACCCAATGTGGAGAACTCATTTTTTGAGTTGGGAACTCATTGAAGAACCCACATTGTGGATGCTCTAAGAGAGCTTTCTGCCTCTTTGTTTGTTTAAGCATGCGGGTGTGAGTGCTTTCTGTATGCGTGTTGTGTGTGTTCATGCTCATGCAGGGTTGGGTTGTCTTTGTGTGTGTGTCAATGTGTGTTTTACTAACATATCTTCTAGATGATAATTGAAACTAGT
The DNA here is from genome assembly GCA_016624345.1 of Platycodon grandiflorus. NCBI lineage: Eukaryota > Viridiplantae > Streptophyta > Magnoliopsida > Asterales > Campanulaceae > Platycodon > Platycodon grandiflorus. The sequence goes on along the minus strand of CM028362.1, from coordinate 42,242,145 downwards.
TGGCCCATGTTTCCCAGGCCAACTCTCCTAACTGACAATAACGACGGTCAAATTGCCTGACAAGATTTGGTTTAACAATCCGATGAAATGAAATGAAGGCCTCCTTTATAGAGAGTGGGTATGACGTCAGCTCTGTTGTCACTTGTCAGCCATTAGGCTTCCCTTATTAATGCTAGATCATCAATATGTAAGCTCTGTTCCCTAGGTAGAATTCTTCCTTGCATAAACCAAGAAACAGAAAGGTCTTTTCGAAGTATTGAAAATGATTTCCGATGCAAATTATTTTTACTAAGAGTAATGCTAAAGAAATAAGTTAGAGTTGTGTTAACTGGATCAATTTGATTCGGATTAAAAGTATTTATTAATTACTAAATTTTATATAAAAAAAAATATTCATTGCTCCTTAAATTAATTGAACAAGACATTTTCACCCTTTACATTTTTATTGTTCATGAAAAATAGTGTAATTTTCAATAAATGATACTTTATGTAAAATAAAAGTATCCTTATTGATTTGGATTAAATTGATCCATTAAGATTTATTGATAAAATTAATCAACAGAATTGATAGCTTTAATCAATAAATTACTTTTATTAATTAATTTAAATTGCAATTTTAGCTCTCTACTTTTTCCAATATTCAATAACTTCACTTTATTTCTTTTCTTAATTTAATAATTTAACTTTGACTTTACAATCAAACTGGTCACTCAAGTCATTTTCATTTACTCCCTCCGTTCCTAAATTATTATCTTTCTTTTTATTTGTCCGTCTCAAAATAATTGTCTTATTTGAAAACTTTCTTTTTAGAACATTACTTTTACAATTTTACCCTTACTTTTTTCCCTACTTTATTTATGGGCCACATACACATGGTCATTAAAGAAAAATTACACATTATACTAATATTAAAAATCAAGTCAATTGTTTTTACTAAGAGTAATGCTAAAGAAATAAAATTAGAGTTGTGTTAAATAGATCAATTTGATCTGGATAAAAATATTTATTAATTATTAAATTTTATAAAAAATTATGGGTTAATGACACCATTAGTCCCTCGACTATGGACTATTCCACCAGTAGTCCCTTAACAATTTTTTTCAAATTTTGGTCCCAAGAGTATCAAAAAGTCACGCGGCCAGTCCTTTTGATAAATGCCGTAAGAAAAATTTCGTTAAGTTAATCATGTGTGTTGCACATGACATTTTTCAAGGGTATTATAAAAATTCTTAGAGGAATTTAATTACATTATAACAATTTTTTATCTTTTTTATTTGAATAAACAAATTTTTATCTTAATCTAATTAAAAAAAACCAATATTTTTCTTCAAACCCAAACCCACCAGCCCCTCATTCCCAACACCAGTCCCCGCCTCTCTTCGGTCACTCTCAAACACCAACTCCGTCAGCTTCACCTTCTCCCAAAACGTCTCCATCAACAATTCCAACCGCAGTTTTTTCACCAACTACAACAGATTCATCCAGCTCGTTGGCGCCCAGGTTGGTTTCATGTTCTTCCCCACCGGCAAGATCGGTTCTGATCGGATCCAGTACATGGCCATCACTTTCTCCGTAGAGTCGTTCCCAATGGATGCTGTTCAGCCAGAGAACATGGGGCTGACAATCGCAAACGGGTTAGGTGGGGTTCAATGCCCCTAAATTTTTGGTGCATTATTCTCCTCATTAAATCCAACCATCAAGATCCAGCCTACAGTGGCCAAATCTTTCGCAACTTTGATTCCTTTTGACTGTTACTTAGAGATATACTTATAAATTTTGGGGGTTTTTTTTTTTTTTTTTTCAATTGGGTTTTCCTCATAATTTTGGGGGAGAATTCAGTTCGTGAAGTAGAAGTGGGGGGCTTTTCGCGAATTGAGTTTTCGTTATTTCCATGGAAAAAAGAGAAAGATTGAATATTAGAGTGCTGGTATGAATTAATTTCTCAAAAGAAGCAAACCATGGGAACATTTCTTACGAGTTCAATCCCTTCATACATGGGTTCTTTGACCAATTTGTAGAATTTAGGCCTAGCATCTAACCACCTTAAAGGTTCCATCTCGTCAACTCTTGGTTCTTTGACCAATCTGACACTTTTGGATATCTCTCCAATCACACACACACAAATATGGGTTTGAATTCATAAGGTAAAGAAGATGATAAGTCAAATTTTAATTTTGCCCTTACTCAAATGCACGTGGGAGACACATGGGTCACTTAACGGAATTTTTCTAACGACATCCATCAAAAGGACTAGTCGCATGACTTTTTGATACTCTTGGGACTGAATTTTGAAAAAACATTGTTAAGGGACTACTGTGGAATAGTCCATAGTCAAGGGACTAATGGTGTTATTAACCCAAAAATTATTCATCGCTCCCTAAATTAATTGAACAAGACATTTTCACCCTTCACATTTTTATTGTTCATGAAAAATAGTGCAACTTTCAATAGGATACTTTATGTAAAATATTTTTTTTATTTTCTTAGATATTACATAAGTATCCTTATTGATTTGGATTAAATTGATCCATTAAGATTTGTTGATAAACTTAATCAACAGAATTGACAGCTTTAATCAATAAATTACTTTTATTAATTAATTTAAATTGCAATTTTAGCACTCTACTTTTTCCAATATTCAATAACTTCACTTTATTTTTTTTCTTAATTTAATAATTTAACTTTGACTTTACAATCAAACTGGTCACTCAAGTCATTTTCATTTACTCCCTCCGTCCCTAAATTATTGTTTTCCTTTTTTTTTTGTCTGTTCTAAAATAATTGTCTTGTTTGAAAACTTTCTTAATCTGTATGTCTGGTCAATTATTTTATACCAACATTAATAATCAAGTCAATTATTTTTTCTTAATTCGTTTGCCGGGTCAATTAAAGAAAATTATACATTATACCAAAATTAATAATCAAGTCAATTATTTTTTCTTAATCCGTATGCCAGGTCAAACAAGATAATTAAGGGAAGGAGGGAGTATTATATTGGAGGGGAATTGCAAAAAGACTAAAACATCCTCCAAACAAGGTCACCTACGATTTTTTTTTTCTTGCTATTTCATCATTGCAATCACGGTAATCACTTACCTCACTTTTGTCAAGAATTGTGGATGAAAAACTTTAAAAAGACTTGAATGCCCTTTAACATTTATTAAAATGATGAATATACTTTTCAAATTTTAGCCTGTGACGTGAATGTGAGTTTTTCAAAATAAATTTCTTTTGTTTTTTTATTTATTCTTCTGTTCCTATCTTTTCAATATTAATTATGCGTACTAATAATGCTAACTATTGGAAAGCAATTGAAAAGTAAATTTTAATAACTACATAAAAATTAACAAAACAAATTTGTAAATGGAGAAGGACAAAAACAAATACTCCTTTCGTTTCACTCAAATAATACATGTTTAAAAAGTCTAATTATTATGAGATGTATAAGTATCATTAGAATAAATCTGGCATAGAGTATCAAAGTGAGTTCAATGAAGGAAGTTCTTATGTTCTTTCCATCAACAAGCCTAATGAGGATAAATCTGACATTGGGTATCAAAGTGAGTTCAATGAAGGAAGTACCTCAAGCTCTCAATAAACTGAAGCAACGGAGCACATTGCTGAGGAACCTTTTTATGAATAGCAATCTTCTAACAAATGGAAACAAGGACTTGGTTACACCAGAGCTTCATATGTTTACTCGGGATCCTACATGGATCCCCGAATCGATGCGTTATACACAATTGATTATACAACATCGTCACCTCCTGATAAATCAAGATACCACCAGAAGAATACGCGAGCCAAACATGCTCAACTATAATATCAACATCATCGGCTGTGAACAAGCCATCACCATACAACCTTGAGCTAACAAACTCGGGACTGCTGTATACAAACGGGCTATAAAGCCCCAACTGCCATACATAAGATCCATCCTATATGGGTACAACATCCCGTATTGACATCATAAGGATATTTATCAAAATTATCAATATACTACCCAAAATATGGAGTTTATAGAGCTCAGTACAACCCATCGTCCTCACCATGAAAACCATATACAAAAGCTCGCATAGAGCTACTACCCACAGTATAACCATTTGCTGAAGATTCTGAGCTAAGCGCCGACCTCACAGCGTCAAATTTTCTTGCTTGCTAGAATCTAAGGAAAATAAATATAAAGAATAGGGTGAGTCAAAACTCAGTAAGTTACTAATGTAACTACATTGCATGATGTTATTCACCACATCAATAACCATAGGACAATACCATGGCATCTAACCAATAATATCACAACTAATAAACAAATGCAAAAATTTACGAAATTTTATCATGTAGCAGAACACATAATGACTCAACTTACAACAACCAAGTCTCATTACCAACGCAAAAGGCTCGCGACCGCCAACCGTCCCATACTAGTTGGAAGTAACGACTAACTCGCAAAGTAATGAGCTCACATATCAACTCATAACAGTATAAAGAAGTCACATATGATAGGTTACGAGGTTCGAGGTACACCTCTGACTCAGCTCCCCTTATCACCCACACTTGTTCATGAAGTTTGTATCATCTCATCTCATTTTCAAGTAGTTTATGTATACATCTACGGATAAGTCTAACATGAGCCTGGGTCCCTATAACCCCAGGAGTCATGAAGACGATGCTACTCCCAGTCACTGGTCTACATAGAGTTAGCCCCGTTTGGGCCGAAATGGGGAGTAGGCCGGATTAAGGTCACCACAACCTGACTACCACTGCTCTTGGCCCCATGATAGTTGGTGGTCGATCGAAACCCCTCGGTTCTTGTTTTCACATCATTTCATTTTCACATAACCATACCAATGGTCACATGAACTCAGTAATCATAAATACGCACTAGGGTCAATCAAGTTGTTCACATATACCCCCATGGGTCAACATTTAATGTTCACATATTCATATCTCATTCTTCATATAACCACGTCTCGTTGTTTACAAAAACACATCGGGTTATTTACACATCATTTCAAGTTGTTCACAACTCATACTTAATGATCCACATGTTACCGTCTTAATATACACATAACATTTACAATCAATTGCTCATGCCCGTCATACGCATATGCAACTTAGTGAGTTGCGAGTTACTTGCATCAATGTCATCTTATTATAAATCGTTAACTACTTCACTCCCCATCACATACTTGGGGCTTAAGTGAGCATTCCTCACTTCACTAGTTCCCATTAACTTGGTGGTTATTATAACTCATAAGAGTTCCAACTACAGTAACCATCCTTTATGGTTAATCATATTCAACGGTACAATTAATCACCATATAGTATTTTAGCTAATGATTTCCCATAGGTGATAATTCTAATTATCACCCACTACGAAATTAAGCACAAGTTATGAACACATGTGAGCAACTAGTTCCTTATTTCACAAAGACCAATTTAACAACCTAACTTAGATATTTATCAACTCCTATTTGATTCCGTGAGTCAATTACAACTATTTTTATAACGTAGTCATTATACTTAATTAGTTCCCTAACATCGTAGGGACTGATCATCACATAGCACATCATAATTTTATTACACACTTTTCGACTCCGTTGAGTCATTTACAACCATTTTACAGTTTTTGGGTCGTAACTGTAACTTGCAGTATGACCCCATATCATTATTATTAACTATACCATCACTTATTCCAAATAATCAATCATTAATAACACGTATTCAAATCCTAAATCAAATAGAATAACAAGTACTACAAGTATCTGCTCGAGAATGTAACATACAAGCATAGGGACAACTCGTTTAACATGTGATAATCATACTAATATTGAAGGGGAATAGTAACTTACCAACCCACACAATTATTACCAATTAACCTTCGAATTTCTCATGTGATTAGTAATATTTGGTATACCTTTCGGATTAATGGTGAAGGATATGGTTTTTTTAAGTCCTCTCGCGGGGTCCGCCAGGGCGACCCTTTGTCTCCGTTATTGTTTATTATAGCTCAGGAAGTCCTATCGTTTAATATTAAGAGGGCTGCTTTAGCGGGAAAAATTCAGCCTTATGTGCATGGTAGGGGTGGGGTTGTGATTTCGCACTTGCTATATGCTGATGATATGCTTATATTTTGTAATGCTAGTCGACAGTCTATTATGGCTTTAAAAAGGGTTCTTGCTGCTTATGAAGAAGCTTTGGGTCTGCTTATTAACATCTCCAAGAATGGTTTTTATCTATCTGCGAGGTGCTCTCGCGGTACAGCCCGCAATATTTCTTCTTGGTCTGGATGTTCACAATGTTTTCTTCCGATGAAATATTTAGGTCTTCCTTTGTTTAAGGGGAGGATTAAACGGTGCTATTTTGAGGATATTGAAAGGAGGGTGATTAGCAGAATAGGTGGATGGAAGTCTAAGCTTCTCTCGTTGGAGAAAAGATGGTTTTATTGAAATCAGTTTTGGCTAGCATTCCGATATACACTCTTGTGGCTATCAAAGTTTCGAAGTTGGTTATTCGCAATATTGAAAAGGCAATGGCTAATTTTCTGTGGGATGCGGCTTGGGAACATCGAGCTCATTAGATATCTCGGGAGGTTGTGTGTCGGCCTTTAGATGAAGGACGGCTTGGTTTAAGGTCTTTATCCCATGTTATGGACTCTTTGCATGCTAAACTTGCATGGAATGTGCTTCAAGGTAAAACTTTGTGGGCTGCCTATACACGCGCAAAATATGGCCAGGATCATGGCTTTACTACCCCTATTACGTCTTCACACATTTAGAAGGCAATCATGGCTATTATGCCGAAGGTTCAGCAATGTTGCCAATGGGTGATTGGGCGTGGGACTGTGTCTTTTTGGAATGAGAATTGGTGTGGAGAAATTCTGCATGGACCTCAACCGGTGGACTTGCAGCTGACGGTGCGAGATGCCTTTGAGCAGCTCCCTGATTTTTTGGAGTTAATCGCTAACAGGCTTCATGCTGCGATTAATAAGATTGTGATTGATCCAGACTTGGAAGATCGTTTGGTTTGTGGATTGACGCTTTCAGGAGAGTTCACTACAGTGGCGTTCTGGACTAATTTTTGGGTTCGCTACCCTGAATTGCTCTGGGATAAAAAAGTTTAGCAGCATTGGTTACCCTTGAAAGTAAGTGGCTTTATGTGGAGGCTCTTTCATGGTGCTCTCCCGTTGATTCGGCATTACAGCGATGGCAGATTTTCATCACCTCAAAATGTGTTTAATGTGCTATCCAGCCAGATTGTGAGTCGTTAGTTCATCTATTCTTACATTCGGAGGTTGCGGTTCATGTTTGGGGGAAACTTGCTACTGCTTTTAATAAGGTCAGTAGGTATGTTTCTTTTCGACATCTCTTTGAGGTTTGGGCAGATAGAGCTTCGGTTCGTAATCAGCTTGGAGCCTATGAAATTGGTGTTATGGTTTTTTCTTGTTGGGAATTATGGAAAGCAAGATGCAAAGCTGTTTTTGAAAATATTCCTATGAATTCTGGATTGATTTTCTGCAACGTGCTTCAAGCCTTACAAGATATGTTTCTGGTTTATCGTCCCAAAACCTCTATGGATCGACTGGGTCCTCTTCCATTGCAGCTTCTGGGGTTACCGGTTATTGATGTTTCGATTAGGCGTGGGAAGTGGCTGCGTTGGAGTCCGCCTTTGACAGCTATGTATAAATTAAACACCGACGGCTCTGCAGTTGGTGGTAATTGCTCAGGGGATGGTATTATTCGGGATAGGCATGGAAAGATGGTTCGGGCCTTTTCTAATTTTTATGGTCAGGGTACAAACATGCTTGCTGAGATTTTGGCTCTTCGGGATGGTTTGCTTCTTTGTCGTCATCTAGGTATGGATTCGGTTGACATCGAAACAGACTCTTTGGTGGCAGTTATGGGTATCTCTGAGAGGTTTCTTCTTTCGTGGCATTATATTTATCATTTAAGACTTTGTAAGTCTTTTTTGGGAAATTATCAGCTTCGACATATGTTTAGAGAGGCAAATCATGTAGTTGATCGTCTGGCAGCTCATGCTTATTCTCATAAGACATCTACTTCGTTTCTCAGTAAAGGCCTTCTCCCTATTAACGTTTGGCAGGCTTTAGGCCATGATGAGTTAGGTTTATATAGCTTTAGAAGGTAATCTCTTCTTTGTTTGAAAAGTAGAAGTAGTTGTTTTTTCGCTTGTTTTTTTGGCTGTAGGCTTTAAGCCATATGTTTTCAGAGGTTAGGCTCCTCCGTCCTCCCATATCTATAAGGGAAGGCTGGTTGTCCCCTTCTTGTTTGTATTCTCTTTTTCTAATAAAATCTTACAGGGTGCCACCACTATTTACAAAAAAAAAAAAAAATTATTGGCCAAGTTAACTGTTCTATTTGGTTCAATCGTTGGCTTGTGACTCCCATTAATGATCAGCCTATGAACTGCAAATTTGAGCTATGTGGAATATTTGTTTCTTCCATCTGGCATATCTCCTTTGGCCAAATCTTTTCTTGCTCCCCATGTTGCCGAAGAAATTGGTTCGGCTAATATTCATCTCTCTGATTTCAAGGACAATCCGTGCTGGGAATTGAGCTCTAATGGTCGATTTACTCTCTATTCTGCAAAGTTATTGATTTGAAATCCTCAGTCGATCTCACTTTCTTCAAAGTTTATCTGGTATAAGCATCTTTCTCGTCATATTAGTGTTTTTATGTGGCATTTATTCCTTAATAAGCTGCTTATTGATGAAGGTTTGTTAAGCAAAGGTTTCAGTTTGGCCTCCAGATGTGCTTGCTGCCATAATAATGTGGAGACATTTAACCACATTTTGCTATCCAGTAAAAATGCCCAAGTTGTTTGGCTTTCTTTCATCGAAGCTATGGTATCCGTATGGCCAGTTCTTCTATTCAACAGCGCTGCTTCGACTGGTGGCTTAGTAAAGAATCTATAACGAGATCTCTCTTACCCTCCTTGGTGCTTTGGACTCTTTGGAAAAATAAAAATAGCCCTATCTTTGACAATAATCCTTGGCCGATCTCAACTCTTATTTCTTTGATTAAGGGTGATCTTCATTGTGTTCTCTTGGCTACCAATTATCGAGTTGTTGGGGCTCTCTCGAATCCAATCCTTTCTTTTGGTAAGCAAAGGCAAATTACTGTTAGTTCTATCAAATGGATGGTTCCAGCATAGGGTATGGTTAAGCTCAATTCGGATGGTGCTTGCAAGGGTAATCTTGGTTTAAGTGGGGCTGGTGGTGTTATTAGGAATTGTGCAGGGGACCTCATTCATGCTTATGCCATATATTTTGGTGAGGGGTCTAATACTGTTGCTGAGCTTAGGGCTCTCTTTCATGGAGTCTGATGGCTCCATGATAATGGTTTTAAGGGAGCCATTGTTGAGATGGATTCAAAAATAATCTTTAACTGCCTTACATAAGACCTCTCCCCTCCTTGGAAATGCCTGTACTACTTTCGAGCAATTTTATCCATGAATAAAGATAGCCAATTTGTATTCTCTCATTGCTATCGGGAAGCCAACTTTGTTGCAGATGGCCTTGCTAACCTTGCGTGCTCTTCTCTTACGGATCACTTTTTCTCCTCTGCTCGTGACACTCCTCATGCTATCCGTAGTCTCTTACGTATAGATGTTGCTAGGACTCCCAGACTTATGATTTCCTAACTCTTTTCTTTAGTTTTTCATCTTTGTTGTTGTTGTCTCTCTTTTATGTTATGCTTCTATTTTTCCTTTTCGAGGTTAGGGCCCTCCGTCCTCCCTCTTATAAGGGCCAAGCTGGTTGTCACCCTCAAGTTTGTACTCTTTTTCCTTTTAATAAAATCTAGCAGGGCGTCGCCCCTATTTTCTTAAAAAAAAAAAATGAGATGAGCCATGATACTTTGAACTTAGATATGCTTGTTGTTATATTGATTTCATAATGTTAAACCGAGCCTTGAAAAAGAGAAAGATGTCGTGTTATTTTGAAGTTTCAAAACGAATTGATTTTCGATGTTGTTTTTTGGTTCGTAAATTTTGTTGTGACTTTGATTTGATCCTAGAAAGATATGGAGCCTTTGGAGACAACCTTTGATGAGTTATAAGTGTTATACATTCAAATCTAGAAGTGCCCGAGCAATTAAACCAAGGAAATAGAACGAAACAACACAAAATAGCTTGGGGGATGAACAGGAGGTGCGCTCGCGCCACTCCTTAGGTGCGGCTGCGCAGTGCCATAACAGAATTGCGATAGCTCATATTTTGACTCATTCCTTGCTGCAACCTCCTGCTAAACCCTCCCTCATCTAGCCTAGATCATGGGTAAACTTGTAGAGACCCTATTCCAGACCCTTAAACACACAAAAACACATATTTCTCTCTCAAATTATCTCTATACTCCATCAAATCAACCTAAGCTTTTGCTGAAATTTCACTTGAGTTCTTGTTCTTTCTCCAAGGGAGCTCAAGAGGGTTGGTGTAATTGAGTTCTAGGCTAGTTTATTCACTGGATTACAGGGATTAATTGGTGGATTAGCACTCTAATTGGGTAAGGGACCTCTAGCTTATCCATGTTTGTAGTTTAATCAATTGATTTCAGTTATAATTGATTGTTAAGTTGTTATGATGGTGAAATTATGTGATTCAGCCATGCGACGTTGTTTAATAGGCTGATATAATTATGGGTAAGGGCTATTAAAGTGTATTTGTGGCTATATGAACATTGAATATGTTGTTAATCGATTGTATACTTGAATTTACGAAACCGATGAAAAACTAGTTGAATTAAAGTGTGTAACATGGCTATGAAAGTGAAGTTTTGACTTGAAATCGAGTTGTTTGATATGGGTAACTTGCTATTTGTGTTAATTTGTGAATATGGAAATTGAATTGATCCTTGAAGGATAAACGAAATTCTAGAATTTGTAAATGAATATGAAATGATATGTGAATATAGAATTGGTAAACAAAAGTGCACAAACGAATGATAACTTTCAGGGGGATTTGGTTGACCACCGACTATCATAGGGCGAAGTACAGTGATAGTCGGGTTGTTTAATCTGGCATGCCTCCCTATTTGGGCCAATATAGGGCTTTACACTACGTAGATTATTGGATAAGAGTAGTGTAGTTTCATGATTGCCAAGGTTGTAGAGACTTGGGTTCATGTTGACCTATTCTGCGGAATATATGAATTATATGGTTCAAAATGAAATGATATGAACTTCAAGATCAAGTTATGTTATAAGGGGAGCTAATTAGTCTGAGGTGTACCTCGACTTCTATATCCTGATATATATAAAATCATGATGTTATTACTTGTTTAATACGTGAAATGAGATGTTGATTAGCTCATTGCTTTGTAAGTTGGTCATTACTTCCAACTGGTATGGGACAATTGGCGGTCGTGAGTCTTCTTGCGTGGTAATGAGACTTGGTTGCTTATCAATTATAATGATTTTGTGTTGCAACATGTTAACATCCTATTAATGTTGCATACATGCACGACATGCATAAGTATAATGGAATCTTACTGAGTCATAGGTGACTCACCCTTTCACATTTATTTTCCTTAGATTGAAGTGAAACGAAGGGGTCACATGTGTGAGGCTATGTGGCTCTCTGTGAGATAGAACGTGGTTAACTCTCTTTTGGGGTGTTTTATTTTGATGTATATGATTAGACAGTGGTCTTGTCGTACTGTCTTTGTATCAAACACCGATCACTTTTGTATTGTATATAAAGGTTGGATGCCTTCTCTTTTGGTTTGTATATAAGTTGGATGAGTTGTGTAAACTCAGTTATATATTCATTAGTCTATGAAGATGAATGGCATGTCACCATGTTTCTTTTATAGCAGTTGTGCTGTGTTTAATAGGTGGTTATTTTGATTATGTATAGCGGGTTCATGCTCGAATTTGGGCTATGTTTAGGAGCTTGAATTGGGGTATGACAGATTGGTATCAGAGCTTTTGTTTAGCTAGAAGTTAGGAGAGGATCCTTGGCATAGAGGTTGTGTATATATCTAATATTGGGTGGTTGTGTGTAGGTGAGCGATAGTGGGGTAGAAAGGAAAGGGACATGGTTCACATAGAGCAAGCACGAGTGCAGCAAGGCTCTAGGAACGAGCTGAAAGTCATGTTAATGTTCCCCCTACTTACCCAGCAGGTGGAGTACAGTATGAAAGGCTTGGTGGTGTATACCAAGCTATTGAAAGGTTGACTAATGTGATAGCACAATAAAGTGGTAATAATCAGGTTGTAGTACTTGAAATGCTGACTACGTTGCTAGCACAGCAAGGTGCAACTAATCAACAAGTGGTTAATTAGAATGCAGGTAATCAGAATCCTTATCTAGTACCTATTGGGATTATATAGGGTGCCACACCACTTGAGAGGTTTCTGAAACTAAATCACAAAAGCTATGATGGTGAACTTGATGCATTGAAGGCTGAAAGATGGCTTGAGGGAATAGAAAAAGTGTTTAAGACCCTCGGATGTTCTGAGGAAGAGAAAGTGATCTTCACAACTTTCAAGATGGAAGGTATAGCAGATAATTGGTGGATGCTGATTAAGAACAAATGGGAAACTGAAGGGACTCCTCAGACATGGGCTTATTTTGTGCCAGAATTTAAGAAGAACTTCATTCCAGCTTTTTTTTTTTTTTTTTTTTTCAGGGGCGGCACCTGCTAGATTTTATTAAATAAAATAAAAGTACAAACTTGAGGGGACAACCAACTGGCCCTTATAAATGGGAGGACAAAGGAGCGACCTCGAAAAGGAAATACATATCCAAAAGACGAAAGAAAAACTATCTAAGAAATTCGAATTTGAGCAACACCTCGAGCATCCATCCGAATAGCACCTTTAGCGAAATTGGGAGATGATTAAGCGTGGTATAGACAGAATCCAATTTAGAGTCCATAGCAATATTCGCAAGGCTATCGGAATGAGTTTGCTTCACGAAAGCAATGTCGAAAAAAATAATTCCCAAGCCTTTGCATAGAAATAATAGCACTAATGTAATAAAAGGCATTCCAGGGGGGAGAATGACCTTTAGAAACGCAACCAAAGAGAAAAGCTGAGTCAATCTCCACAATGGAATTTTGAAAGCCTTGAGAGATAAGCCAACAAACACCTTGGAAAAGGGCTCGAATCTCAGCAATAGAGTTAGAACAAATCCCGCAGCTGTGGTTCCGAAACAGTGAGAAATGGAGTTCATGACACTGGAACAGGGAAATTTGAATGTGGCTCAGTATGAGGCAAAGTTTACTCAGTTGGCCAGGTATAACACTCATTTGCTCTCTACTGAAGATAAAAAGGTAAAAAATTTTGAAAAGGAGCTTCGCTCAGAGCTTCGCAATAAGTTGTTTCCACTTGAGCTCATTACTTATCCATCGGTAATGGATCGAGCTTTATCTGTAGAGAATGACCGGGAGGAACAAAAAGTAAAGAGAGTTGCAGTGTTTCGGCAGCAAACAACCCAACCATGTGGAAGAGGTCATGTAACAGTAACAGAGGTGGATTTAACTCACAAGGTGGGGAAGACAAATAATGGAGGAGAACAGGGTAACCGGGATTGTCATTCCTAGAGACCACCACGAGGGCCACAACAGACATGACAGTAGGGACAACAAGGGAACCAGCAATTTAGTCATCAGACAGGACAACAATCGAAGAGTAATACTGGTAGTTCCATGATATCAGGACAGCAAACTGTTACTAGTGGATGTACTTTTTGTGGCAAAGACTATCATACAACAGATAATTTTTGGGCAAAGCAGGGTAAATGTACTACTTATGGGGAATTTGGGTACTACCGTAACCATTACCTAAAATGGAAAAATACTCAGTCGCAGAATCAGCAACCACAGAACCAGAATCAATAGACCTCAGGGGTCAAGAGAGGGGGTGATGGGAAACTGAAAGTCCAGGGGCGTATGTTTACCCTAGACCAGAAAGATGATCTTGAGTCTATGTCTGTTGTAGGAGGTACTCTTACTATTTTTTAGTTTAGAACCCGTATTTTGATAGACGCTGGATCATCTCATTCGTATGTGGCATCTCATTTTGTTGTGAATTTGCATATGCAACCTCATGTGTTTCCTTATATGCTGGAGGTATCAACCCCAATGGGTGAATGTGTAGTGGTTAGTATGGTCTATAAGGCATGTGATGTGTTTGTGGGTAACTGTAGTTTGCCCGATGATTTGATTATGTTGCCTATTTGGGATTTTGACATTATTCTGGGTATGGATTGGCTATATGCATATCATGCTCATGTTGATTGTTATCATAAATTGGTTACTTTTAAAATCCCAAATCAGCCTGAGTAACAAGTCTTGGGCGAAAAAGGGGGTAGTATATTGCATATCATTTCTGCATTACAGGCTGGTAAATTGATTGCTAGTGGGTGCACTTAGTATTTGGCATATGTGTATGATAAGTAGAAGGCCACACCTAAGCTTGAAGAGGTACCTGTAGTATGTGAGTATACAGATGTGTTTCCCGATGATTTCTCGTTGCCACCTAAACGAGAGATAGAGTTTTGTATTAAGTTACTGCCAGGCACAACACCAATCTCAAACGCACCCTATAGAATGACACCTAATGAATTAAAGAAATTGAAGATTCAGTTGTGGGAGTTACTTGACAGATGGTTTATTAAGCCAAGTGTTTTACCTTAGGGTGTACCATTTTTATTTGTAAAGAAGAAAGATGGGACACCGAGGCTATGTATTGATTACCGACAACTGAATCAGGTAACTGTGAAGAACAAATGTCCTTTACCACACATTGATGATTTGTTTCACCGGTTACATGGGGCCATTATATTTTCAAAGTTTGATTTAAGAAGTGGTTATCACTGGTTAAGAATTCGAGTAGGAGATATTCCAAAGACTGCTTTCAGAGGCCATTACGAGTTCATTGTTATGCCATTTGGGTTGACTAATGTGCCTGAAGTGTTTATGGATTTGATGAATAGATTCATTCAACCTTATCTGGATAGCTTTGTAGTTGTGTTTATTGATGATATACTTGTTTACTCCAACTCTGAGAAGGAACATGAACATCATTTAAGATTGGTATTAAACTTAATGCGAGAGAGGAAGTTATATGCCAAGTTCAGTAAATGTGAATTTTGGTTGAAAGAACTTACTTTTCTGGGGCATGTTGTATTGTAGGCAAGCATTGCAGTTGATCCAACCAAAGTGGAGGAATGGAAGCGACCCAGTACAGTTACAGAGATTCGTAGTTTTCTGGGCTTAGCTGGGTATTATCGAAGATTCATACAAAGATTTTCAAAGATTGCTACTCCAATGAAAAATTTGACAAGAAAAAAAAATTCCTTTTGTGTGGGATGATAAGTATGAGAATAGTTTCCAAGAACTTAAACGAAGATTGACATCAGCACCAGTTCTTGCCTTACCTAATGGAAATGAACATTTTGTTTTGTATAGTGATGCTTCTAAAGAAGAACTGGGTTGTGTGTTAATGCAGAATGGGAAAGTCATCATTTATGCCTCAAGGAAATTGACCCCATGTGAACAGAATTATCCTATGCATGATTTGGAGTTAGCGGCTATCATTATGGCATTGCATAAGTGGAAGCATTATCTGTATGGGGCTAAGTTTGAAGTGTATACTAATCATCAAAGTTTGAAGTATCTTTTCTCTCTAAAAGAGTTGAACAATCGTCAACGTTGATGGATGGAAAGATTTAAGGATCACGACTGTACCATTTTATATCAGCCGGGAAAAACTAATGTGGTCGCGGATGCTTTGAGTCGAAAGATGTATGTTTCATGTTTGATGATCCAACAGTGGAAGATGCTAGAAAATGCATGTCGATGGAATCCTTGTGAGTCGAGACATGGCATCATTTTTACAAATGTTCGTGTTCAACCGATGCTGCTTGAGAGAATTAAAGAGGCACAAGAACTAGATGTTGAGTTACATATTAAAGCAAAAAATTATCTCTCTAAAATTTTTTCTCTCATTTTTTTGGTCTAAACCCTAATTAGGGTTAGGTCTTCCCTTTCTGGTATGGCTATGCCGCCGGACTCACCTCCTCCGAATGATCCTTCTTTGCCTAATCCTGCTGGTTCGATGCAAATCCCTAGTGTATCCACTTCACCTCTATCTTATGCAGCAGCTGTAGGCAATAAACCTACTATCACGTGTGTAAATCCTATTATGAAGCCCATTTTGCAAGATGTTCCTCTGGCACCGAGGCAACCAATCTCTATTTTATCAAAGTCGGGTTATTTATTTACATCGATCGAGATTGAGAGTTTGGAACGTTAATTTTCAAATACTTTGATAATGAAGTTCTCGGGGGGTAGGCCCTCAATTCATGTGATTAAGGAACATATTTCACAGAATTGGAAACTTGCTGGAGCTTTTAATGTGGGTTTGCTCGATCCGAGACATGTTATGGTACATCTCACTTCAGAAGATCATTTGGTTAGGGTGTTGTCTAAGGAGTCTCGAATGATTAACAGTTGTATGTTTTGACTGTGTCGATGGTCGTCAATTTTGCCTTCAAGAAAGACAATCCAGTTGTTGGTGTTTGGGTTCATCTGCATCATCTCCACTCCCTTTCTTCACACCATCGAGTCTTTGAAGAATAGGGAGCGCCATGGGACAGTTTTTACGTTCGGATGACACTAACTCTCAGCCATCCAATGTTTACGAGAATTTATTTGGAGGTAGGCGTTTCGAATCCTTTACCATCTCATATATGGATTGGCACTTTGAAAGAAGAGGGTTTCTAGCAACATGTTGAATTTGAAGGTAATGTTGCGTATTGTTCCGGATGTGGTTTGTTAGGTCATGTAGTTATGGATTGCCAAAAAAAGAAAAGAAATGGTAATCAAGGTGGAAATACTGAGGCCGATCACAATGAAATTCCTTTTAACCCTGGTAATAGTGAACAGAATAGGACTGTGGGTTCCAAACCAAAATTTGTTGCTGACAAACCAAAGCAACAATGGATTCTGAAATTGGATCAGTCTCATGATGTTGTTGGGGTGTCAAATGTTAAGGATACTTTCGGAAAGATTCAGGATGTAGAAGTGCTTGATGTGGATGGCACAGAGAGACTAGCTAAGTTGCCAACGCAGACAAAGAATAAGGGTAAAGGTCTGGCTTCACAAAAGGGGAAAGAAGTGTTAGGGATATAAGATCCTCTTCTGCTTCGAAGGACAAAATTAATCCAAAGTCTGGGTCTCATGAGTTTTTGACCTTCGTCCGTTAAGTCTTTGTACTTTTGTGAGCAAGATCATTTCAAAAACTATAGCTTCTCGTCTGGCTAGTGTGCTTCCCAAAATTATTTCTTTGGAGCAATCGGGTTTTGTGAAAGGTCGTAACATTCAGGAGAATATCGTCTTGGCCCATGAGATTTTCAAGCTAGACTTGTCTAAAGCTTATGACCGCTTGGAATGAGATTTTCTTTGTAGAGCTATGACGGCGTTTAGGTTTAATGCTGAGGTGTGTAATTTGTTTCAAAGGATCTTAGGAGATATCTGGTACTTGATTCGTGTTCATGGGGAGTCTCATGGTTTTTCCATTCTACTCGGGGGGTCAGATAAGGTGATCCTCTAACCCCTTTACTCTTTATTATGGCACAGGAGGTGCTCTCTCATAATATTAAGAGGGCTTTGCATGAAGGTAAAGTTTTACCGTATAATCATGGCTGGGGTGATAAGGTTGTTTCACATCTCTTTTATGCAGATGACAAGCTTCTTTTTTATAATGCTTCTAAACATTCGATTCTGGCCAGGAGAAGGGTTTTATCGAATTATGAGAAGGCTTCAGGACAGCTTATTAATTTACAAAAGAGCGGTTTTTATGTTTCAGCTAAGTGTTCTCTGAGAAAAGTGGCTCGTATAGCGGATTGGTCCGGTTGTACTCATCATAATTTTTCGATGAGGTATTTAGGGATCCCTTTATTTTCAGGTCGTATTAAGCGTAAATATTTCGAGGATCTTGAGGCCAAAGTGATCCGTCGGATTAGTGGATGGAAAGCTAAGTTATTGTCTTTGGGAGGTAAATTTACTTTGTTGAAGAGTGTTTTGAGTAGTATCCCTATTTATTCTTTAGCTACTATTCAGGTTCCTTCTTCTCTTCATAAACAAATTGAGGCTCATTTTGTTAAACTTTTTGTGGGATAGTGGCGAGGAATCCCGTACTCATTGGGTAGCATGGAAAAAGATTTTTCAGACTATTAGAGAAGGTGGTTTGGGTGTTCGTTCTCTTGGGCAAGTTATGGATTCTTTGCATGCAAAGTTAGCTTGGAGTGTTTTATAAGGCAAGAGTTTATGGGCTCAATTTTACAGAAGGAAATACTATCGAGAGCATGAATTTGTTTCTCCTAGAGTCGCCTCTCACGTTTGGAAGGCTATTATGGTTCAAATGGCCTTGATTCAAAAAATTTCCTCTTGGGTAGTTGGCAAAGGTGATTTATCATTTTGGTGTGAGAAGTGGAATGGTCATGCGCTGGAGGGTCATTGGAATGTTGATGCCCAGCTCAGTGTGAGGGATGCGATGGGCCAGCTTGATCAATTGTTGCCTTTGATTGATGTCGCCTGGCATGATAGTTTGCGACAGATTATGTTGGACCCTTCCCTTGAGGATCGTTTCTTTTGTACCTTACAAATTCTGGGGATTTTTTTACTGCAGCTTTATGGAAATATATTTAGCAACCTCATCCTCAGCTTAATTGGGCTAAGCGCATCTGGCAGCCTTGGCTTCCTATGCATGCTAGTGCCTTCATATGGAAATTCATGCATCGTGCCCTTCCAATTGATCTTAATTTGGTTAGGAAAAAGGTGGTGTTGGTGTCCAGATGTGTTTGTTTCTTGGAGAGTCCGTAAATGGAATCTATGGAACACTTGTTTCTCCAGTCCGAAGTAGCTGTCAAGCTGTGGAAGCAATTTTCTCTGCCGTTTCATAAGGTGGATAGTTATACTTCTCTCTCTCATTTGTGGAACACGTGGGGTGAGGGTAGTTCTCTTTGCACATAGTTGGGGGCATGCTTTTTAGGCATTGTGACCTTTACTTGTTGTGAGATGTGGAAGAGTCGATGTCAGGCTATTTTTGAGGGTATCCCTATGCGGGCAGAATACATCTCTATGAACATCTTATGAGCTTTGCATGACATGTTTTCTTTGTTTGTGTCGAAATTTACCTTGAACAGTATAGGGAGAGTATGGCTGCAGCATTTCAATTTTGGGGTGCAAAGGCCAGTCTTGCGTCCTGGTAAATGGTTAAGGTGGAGACCTCCTGCAGGTTTCGGTTTTAAACTCAACACGGATGGGTCGGCTATAAACGGATTAGCTACGGGTGGTGGTATTATAAGAGATTCCTCCGGTTCTTTTGTGAGAGCTTTTTCAAGTTTTTATGGTCCTGGATCGAATATGTTTGCTAAAATTTTGGCACTCTGTGATGGCTTGCACCTTTGTCGAGAGATGGATTTGGTTTCAGTGATTGTGGAAACAGACTCTCAGACTACGATGATGGCTCTTCATCATCATCACCGGCATCCTTGGAGATATGAGCATGAGTTACGTCATTGATTAGCAATGGTTGGAGATTATTCTATTATTCATGTGTATCGAGAAATGAATCAGATTGCGGACCGTTTGGCAGCTCATGCTCATCAGACCCGGGTTCAGAATGTTTATGATTCTTTGGATCAATTGGCTCGTAGTGCTCTCCAATATTATCACTATGATGCATATGGTTTTTATAGTTTTAGAAAACATAGAGTTTTTTTTTTCTTTTTTTTGTTAGAGGTTAGGCTCTGTTTGCCCCATTTTTGGGTTTGGCCGGTTGTCCCCCTCCCCTTTTCTTTTATATATCTTCGCAGGGTGCTGTCCCTGTTTCTTTAAAAAAAAAAAGTTACAAAAGATTGTGAAGAAGTTAAAGGAGGGTGAAGAAGATATTCATGTTCATAACGATGAAATTACTAAAGTTCAGAGGTCAAGTTTGTATTCATGATGATTCAGAGATCAAACAACAAGTAATGGATGAGGGTCACAAATCGAGTTATACTATACATCCAGGATGTACCAAGATGTATCGGGATTTTAAACGAGATTTCTAGTGGAGTAATATGAAGGGGGAAATTGCAAGCTATGTATCCAAATGTCTGACGTGTCATGTGACGCCCCGACCCGGATTCCAATACGAAATCCCAAGGTCGACGCGCCAAAACAACAAGCAAATAACAATAGCAAATAATAAACC
This sequence comes from Platycodon grandiflorus, assembly GCA_016624345.1. Lineage (NCBI taxonomy): Eukaryota > Viridiplantae > Streptophyta > Magnoliopsida > Asterales > Campanulaceae > Platycodon > Platycodon grandiflorus. The sequence goes on along the minus strand of CM028362.1, from coordinate 42,221,920 downwards.
CACGTGGCGCAACAACCCGTGCTTACCACAAAATCATAATAATAAAAACTTAATGAAATAAAATCAATCATCGGCGATGTTACAGCCGGAACCCAACTAATAAAACACAAGTATAAGTTTTGTAAAAATCATCACAACATCAACTACCTCGGCCACAACATGCCGGAACAACTGTACATAAACCACAAGCTACAACATGCTTGGGAAAATAACTGAAATAAGAATATATCAGAGTATGCGAGCTCGACATACACGTGTCGGCTACCAAAAGAATAGTAAGTAACGACAATGTGTCAACACTACCCAAAGTAAAGTCTACATGACTTTACATAACCAATCGTCCTCACCAAAAGAATTGCTAACCCTAATAACAAAAGAGCTCCAGGGTTTACGAAGCAAAAGACCACCTGTGAGCTAAACGATACGACTATCCGGCCTCACCGCGAACTCCTTGCCTGGCTCGGATATAAGGAAAGCAATTAAACAACAAACGGGGTGAGTCGAAACTCAATAAGTTACTAAATGTAACTACATGTCCTGGCATAATGCTCAACTGGTAATCATAACATACTAGTACCTTGTATATATCATAACTGAACATGTAACATCATTATTGACATACAATTCACATAAATCATACGTAGCACTTTGATGTTCACATAAGTACTCGTAATAAACCACATTATAAAGGATATTGTATCTCTTTGTTCATCCTTGCGTTGCTCCTGCAATACACAAATAACCAAATGTGCATCGATACTCGTGTGTGTAGTATCGACGTCCCCGATTAATACCATCGAGTTCAATCTAGCAAACCAGAGCCATGTGTATTGCTACAACAGTGGGGCTACTTCTCAACTGTGGCCAACAGAAGAGGGGTGTGTGAAACTCCGGTACGACGACTTATAGCGATCACAAACGTTAATTTGTGAAGACTATAGGTCGTCCCACCTTACTCAACCAACGACGCCAGCTGGACTTACACAATGCACAAATAAATGTTCTTATTCATCTAATGCAAATAACCATCAAGTTCAAAAGTAGTGAACTTGACAAATGATAAATATGTTATTCTATTCTACCACCGATTATCATTCAACACATATTTGCAAGAATTCTAATCAACACAATAGAGTCATTCACAAGTCTCTACTTAAATAGTAACAAAATACGGGGGACTAGAATCTCGATCAATCGAACTCTAAACCTCGTAGTAATTTAATATATTGTTCGGGGAATCATAATCTTTCCTAAAATCAACTTTCGGAGTCATTGCTAAAGTTCACAAAATTAGGGTTTCAATGCTAAGTGCAAGATTACCTAATTTCAAGTCTCAAGTTCTCTATTTATTCAAATCCTAAGGTTAATGTTCAAACCCTAGTTCATCCAACATCATTCAACACATACTCATACAACAAGTACAATGTACTCATCTCAACCTAGAGATTTATACATGAAAACAACATATAAAGCAAGTCATATAAGAACATTGATGATCTAACACACATTGAAGCTTAAAGCATACAAAGGGGGTTTAGTAACTTACTTAGAACCAATTATCAAGCCAACGAAAATGAAATCAAAGCCACACAAGTTGCTCCCTTACTCCACACTAACACAATGACGGTCTCGGATCGTCAATTGGGTGGTTTGATCTCCGGGAACTCAAGCACACACACTAATCTCACTATAGCTCACACACACACACAAGAGTTTCAATGGAGGAAATGGGGGGGGGGAAATATGGAGAGAATGAAGTCTCTCTCCTCACTTAAGTGAGCTAAAACTTCAGATTTAGGAGGGGGTGATGTGGCTCAAGGAGAGCCACACAATTAAGATATGTGAGAAGGGATATCTAGGGAAGATCTTTGGATTTGTTGTGTAGTGAATCTTCCATGTTTGAGTGATATAAATGAAGAGGCGTGAATGATTTTCTTCGAGAACCAAGCCAATTCATCAAAGAAGCGAGAAGTCCAATGGGTAATGAATGAAGGCGCAGATATCAAGATTATAACGTTTAATGGAGCTGATAGGTCTTTTCAGAATATTTGAAATGATCTCTTCAAACGTCAACTTTGCAATGAAGATTTAGTGTATTTGACTTCTAAGCTTCATGATCAATAATCGTTTGTATCAGCAGACTTTGATTGGCTATCAGCAGATTTGACATTGCTGGAGATTTTTTGATCTTCTATCACTACGAGTAGTTTCCATATGTCTTGAGCATGGTTGCTAAAGTATATCTTAAGTCCTAACCTAGAGTTGCCACGGACTATCAGGTACGCAGACCATCTTGTCACTCTAAACTAAGACTAAGTAACGATTACAAATAAATCAAATGAATAAGGGAATATGCAAACAATTATTATACATTTGTATAGGCATATTCCCAACACTCTTGATATCACCAATTTCTAGTCGTTGCAAAGTTTAGTAGAATTCTACGCAGTAACAAATTTAATTTTGTAATCGAAATTGTATTTCCAATTATGTAATTGTATCTATCTCACATACTTATTTCTAACAGTAATAAAGTGTTATACTTTACAATATTTTAAAGCATATTTTCTACCATTCTATATAATTTTTACTTTTTTTGTGTAAATAACATTTTTTTAAAAAAAGATTTGTTCTTCTCGCAAGATTTAAGGACTTTGGAGTTTGGTTTTTTTTTTATTGACTTTTTTCTCATTGGCCCTACCATCTTTTCTCTATCTCTCTCTTAATTTTTTTTAAACATTGCAAAACAAAATCTTGAAATTCAAAATTTAATCATTAAATTCTCATGCAAAACACACCCTAATGAACTTTCTTATCTCTTACACGTACAAAGATTTAAAATGATTAAAATAAGGATACGCTTTACCAAATCTCAAAAAATTTATAAATGACAACCATGATTTTCGTATTACAAAAATATTGACTATAAAACAGTCCCTAAAAAGCTGATCTACACGTTTGGTCGTAGAATTGAACCTATTTGAATAAATTATTCATTTTCTTATTCGTGATTTTTTTTAATAATGATAAAAAATTAGAGATAAAAATAGAGAGATAGAGAGAGTGAAACAAATATATATATATATATATATATATATATATATTTATTTATTTATTTAAAGTTGGTGAGGATGCCTCTAAGTGTGTCACCTCATCCAACTTTTGATTCTTTTGATTCTCATGCATTTGACATTTTGGCTTTCCATTTGACATTTTTTGATTTCCATACTGGGTTAGCAAACATACTTTTTAAGCACGCTATAAGCTTCAATTCTTTAGTTCTAGTCATAACCCTTCTTTCTACTCTGGTACTGGTTGATTCCATCTCTTTCAAATAACTACAATATCAAATTGAAAAATTATTTAAATATATAACCATACATAACAATAGTCAAAATCAATCAACTATAAATCATATGGTAACAAGTACATTATACATTGTCAAACTACTACAAATTAAGTTTTACCGTGATCTATACCTCACCTTGTCTTCATCCCCTAAACGAACCGATATATATGTACCATCTAGGGCTCCCAAACATCTCTATAATGTAAATTGGTTACAAGGAGGATTAGTATGCTATAACTAATATGTTTAATTAATTTACATAAAAATTACTAAATATGCTTAAGTAGTTAAGACTATCAATTACCTCAAATATATTCCACCTTGACTCAAGTGAGTTTGGAGGAACTGGATTTGGTCTCACTAACAACTGATTGTGTAGCATCAGCACGGCACCAAGTATCTCATAAAAATAGTGACTGATTGTCTCTCCTGACCTTTGCATTATGTATTGGAGTAAACGGTTCTTTGTGTGATGTGAAAGTACGAATAGAAAAATAGCTACTTTTTCATCTAGGCTAACTTACTTAAAATGAGTTACGCCCCCAACATTATGAATCATCTCACACAATATCTTAAATGTTCTCATATTCATACGCAGCTTGTCGGATGCATACCTTGTCATTATTACCAACTAATCTGGAAAGATTTTCAACCTGAGAAGGTATCTTCACATGCATGTTATATTTGGCAGCCTTCTTTCTTCTAGATTTAAAAAAACTCGTTATCACGAAGTCAACAACTGTGAGAATCAGTTGTAACATGAAATTAATCTCGGCTGTTATGTTTTCTACAACGATCTTGTAGATACTTCTTCTTCATGATCATTGTCATGCATAGAGTCAATGTCCATCTCTATATAAAATTAAGAGAAATAAACACAATTAAGCATGTTGAAATTTTATGAATTTCAATTAAAATGGGTACCAACTTGATGAGCCACGAGTAGCCATAGTCGACCTCGAGTCTCACAGAGGTCTCCCCACTCCTGGTAGTGGGTTTTTTGCACTTCCTCACATCTTGAAACTGGCACGCTCGCCTGGTTTCGAACCCCTGACCTCCAGGTTATAGTCATAAGGCATGCCTGAAATTGGTACTCATGTCCCATGCCTTATGACTATAACCTGGAGGTCAGGGATTCGAAACCAGGTGAGTGTACCAGTTTTAGGATGTGAGGAAGAGCAAAAAATCCACTACCAGGAGTGGTTAGACCTTGTGGCCATACGATCCACCTGAAAAAGGGAGATCTATACATCATCACAACTCCAAACGTTAACCAAAAGCAACACGGTACAATACCAATAGTGGTAGTTCATTTAAAAAATGGGTACTTCAAAAGAGATAAGAAAAATTCTGGAGTTAACACAATACCTATCACACCAAACTTGTAGTTTTACTCACTTCCGACTGTATCACCTTAACTAAGTAGCCTAATGCATTTCATTCGCTCCTTCGAAATACGTCAAGTTTGGGATAAGGCAGGAAAGCGTTGGTCTGCAATTTCTCTCAATATAAGGTATATTATGCCCTGTTTAAAGTAAGTAAAAGATCACAATCAACGGTGTAGATTCCTAATCCAGCAAATTAAGGAATCATGAACCTTGCATTGCATATGTTCACCTAGACCAAATTAGGTGATCTTTAACAAAGTAATCATTTGTTTGCACCAATAAAAAGAGGACTCAAACTTATCACCCTTCCTCAAATTTGGACACCTTGATCATAGTAAATAAAATGGAAATACCTAAAATTTAACGACTACGAAACCCTATTGTCTTCGTGGAATAAAAATAGTCTAATGAAATCTAGAAGTTGTAATTCAGTTTTACATCTTCCTATAATGAAAAAGTAACCCAACCAATCTTCCTTTGGTATGAACTTTTCGTATTGTTTCTCATGCAGGTAGCTCGAAGGCTATATCAAGCAAATTTCTTCTACCTTCTCTTTGTAACCTTAGAACGAAATGCATTCAAGGCTTCCAAAAAGTACATTATATAAAGTTGAAAACAAACTAGTTAAATTTTAGCCATCACATAGAGAATTATAACAACTAATTTGCCAAACCTTACCTGAGATTCTTCTTTCATAGGCGCTAAACACAGCCCCCCCTATGCGTTAAACACAGCCCCCCCTCTGCAAAATTACTAACTTCCCCTTGTCTTTTTATTGTAGAAATGTCCGTGTGAACATCGAAATCGTATACTTATTCGTCCAAAATAATGTTTGGATGATGGAGATATTAATGCCTAAAGTAGGTGGGTTGAAGTTGGATAAGTGAGTTTATCCCACATTGAAAAGAAAGCAAAAGCAAAGCTACTTTATATACAAGCTCCTTTCTTGTATGGAGTATGCTTGTATAGCATGGAGTCTCTCTCTCTCTCTCTCTCTCTCTCTCTCTCTCTCTCTCTCGCATGCCTGCAGGGAGTGCAAATCCCGATTTTGATTTGAGGTCCAAACCAGTGAACTCGTGTGCAAGCACGACCTGCGGACACAAATGTCAGACCAAATCAAGCCACTTAGACTACCACACGTTTTGCTATTTTTTTTTTTTACAAAAATTGCGCCTATGACTTTTTTTCTTTTTTTAAAAAAATAAAAAAAAAGGGACATGCGCCTACACCATGCGCATGTCCTCTTCGACATGCGCTTGGTCTGTGCGCATGTCAAAGAGAGACATGCACTTGGTGCTGGCGCATGTACCCTTTTTTTTTCAAGGACAGTTAGTGACTTCGCTAGGGAGGCTGCGTTTAGCGCATAGAGGGGGCTGCGTTTAGCGCCTCTCTTCTTCTTTAATCATATATCTAATTCACTCACTAAAGAGGATATGTATGGTTTGCATTGGCATAGCAGCCTACTTGATGCTTTATTATACTAATTGTGCTTTTCAGAATTCATCAAGCCACGTAATACTTGAGGTTTATAATCTATTCACCAGAACAATGATAAATACAAACCATGTCGCTTGAGAGTAACAGAGACAAGTAAATGAAAGAAAAAAAAAAAAAAAACTAACCTAAATCAAGAGCTCAATCGAAGGGACGAGAAGCTTCTTGTTGTCAATCATTGATATTACACAGCCGTCTCACGTTGTCAACAGGCAAAAGGGTACGATTGATGACTTGCTAGCAGCGACCGTATATACGCGCAAGGGAAATTTCGGATGTGAAAAACAGTCTAGTTTTATTGGAAAATTGCTGGCTGGTCCACTTTCATAACATTTTTTTCTCTCCAGTCGACCCTTTTTTTTTAATCGCTAAAAGGTAGTTTCATAAAATTGTTCCTAAAATGTCCCTGTGAATCTTTTATCCTGTAAACCCTATGATTTCTTTCTAAAATATCTCCTGTAACTTCTTTACTTTAGACATTCGTTGAAAACTTAATCTAAAACACTTTGTCTCTGTAATGGAAAATGCAATGCCTTAGTTTGTAATATCTCCTGTAACTCCTTTATTTTACACTCGATCTAAAAAACTTCAAATGATGATGATTGCGTAAACATAATGTTGTTGGCCAAAATTTTATCAGTTAGCATTATATCAATAGACGTTTTTGAAAATTAAAATGCTTTAAGCTACGGATTGAATAGAGGAGGGTTACTTGGTGATTCTGTTTCCTTTATCCCACCTTTTGATTTAGCCGATACCCTAATTGGGCATCGCGATGCAACAATTAATAATCCCTATGCAGGAATTGTGCATCGCGATGCAGAAATTAATAAGGGCCTTAAACTGTTTTGGTTCATCGCAATCTAATATTTGGGCATCACGATGATGGAATTAGGCATCGCAATGCTTTGATTATACATACCGATGCCTGAATATTAAGGGCATATTAGTATTTTTGTCAAAAAATAAAAGATAAATGCAACATGTAATATGCCTTTTACTTGGGCATCGGGATGCCAATACGATTGAATTCAATGCACATATCAAGCATTGCAATGTATAAAATTAAGTTTAAATTTTGGGCTGCACAAATTAGGCATCGCCTCGCCAAATTCGATGCATATATTAGGCATTGAGATGTCTTAGGTTACTGATGCACGCGTGTTTTTCTTTCATTAAACTGGGCATCGAGATGCCTTAAGTTACTGATGCGCACGTGTTTTTCTTTTATTAATGGCATAATCATCTTTTCACCCCAAAAGTGTCTTTTTCGGTTTTAAAAAAAGTATGGTGGACTGGAGCGATTACAAATGTCCAAAAAGGGACCGACCTGTAATTCACCCTAGTTTTATTCTTATCTCTGACTAAATAATAATAGGGGGTGAGGTATTATTTACTCCCTAATAAGGGTGTTATCCGGGTTTACGAATAATTTTATACGACATGCATAAGTTCTACCAAACACCAAATTTGGATGATTTATTGTATCCCCCTATTTATCCGACTACTAAACCAGAAAAGCTAGGAAAACAAAATAAAATGAAGTGTTATCCCCCTATTTATCCGACTACCAAACAAGAAAAGTTAGGAAAACAAAACAAAATGATATTGCTAATGAGACTTGAACCTACAACTTTTTTAAATATAAACACACCTTAGACCAACTTAACTATTTATATTTTATGTATTTATTTAGAAAACTACATACTCCCTCTATCTCGGATAAATGATCTTAGTGGATAAAATACAGGAATTAAGAAACATAATTAATGATATGCTGTAAAATGTGTTCTGACCGTAATACCCATGAACATTAATTGAGTTCAACGATTTTAAATAATTGTGTTTCTTTGGGATGTATTATATTAAATAAAGCTTTAAGGGTATATTAGGAAGAATGGTAGAGAATAGGTAGATCAAAAGTCATTAGGAACATTAGTTGGGGCATCCCAAAATAGAAAGTAAAAACATTTGTCCGGGACAGAGGAAGTATATTATAGTTAAGTGGGTCACGTGACCCATGTACTACATTATCCACTTATTTTGATTAATATTTTTGTGAAATATCAAAATATGTAATATCAAATGTGTTACAATTCTTTTCAGTTAAATGTGTGATTTTTTGGGTCATTTAAAAATTGGACAAGATTTTGGTTCATGATTAAAGATATGTATTTTTTTTTTTTAGAAAATAATGTCTATCGACAGTATAGTGTTAATTATCATATGAGTATCATGTTTATGACTAATTAGTGTTTGAAGTTTCTCACTCAAACTTATACTTATATAAAGACATATCAATTATATAAATATTTTTCTAAAACATACATACTACAAACAAATTCATGTGCGATCTTATTCTTCTATAAAGATATATTAGTTATATAAATATTTTTTTAAGGCATAATTAGACATTAAGACAACAAACGTCAATATTTAATAATAATAATTTTTTAAAATATTTCTAAAATGCATCAATTAATCTCAAAATTAAATTAAACATGTGCAGAGCACGTACTCACGTACTCAATAACTAGTAAAATAGAATTCTTGACTCTTCTTACTTTTGCCACCTCATTTTAGTATTTTATACTCCTTCCGTTCCAGGTAAAGAATCAAATTTTGACTCTTTTAGGTCAATTTTATGGAGATTTATTTGTTTGGATAAAGTTATGAAAGTTGTAATCCATAGTATTCTTGATATAGTTTTTAATAAATGAGATTTTATTTTTCTAAAACATAAGTACATTATATAAAATTTTGATTTGATTTAGTCACACGTTGACTTTTAAAAATGGAAAGTGGACGAATGGAGGGAATATATTTTTACTATATACTACCTTCGTCCCAAAATAATTGTCTCTTCGCCTAGAATGTGTAAGGCGCCGACTGTACTTCATTTCCATTTCGCGCGTAGTCACTTCATACCGGCTTAGAAACCCTTGGAATACAAGATAAAACCTTTAACCTTTGACGTATAAGAAATATATCATGCTTGCTAAAGTGTGACGTGTTAAGTTGGGACCCTTGAGGGTTGATTTACGAGAGTGTAGCCATGTTTGATAAGCATGACATGTTAGTCTTCCTCGCGGTTGTTCCAGATCGGATCAACGTTTAATCACGCCGTAGTTTCAAACCCTTTTGAGACCATCCTTTATACCATATCGTGTGTGTACATACGTATACATCACTCACTGTGTCAAGCCTTGCCTTGGTTTAGACTCACTCTCAAATGGGAAGCATGTTAGTCTTGTCGTTAATCCTTGAGTTGAGTTGATTCGAGCGATGTTTCGGGTGTTTATCTTCATGAGCAATCGGGACTTGTGTTCGTCATCATTCATGAATTAACACGGGATGAGTTAGTTGAGTTTCAAGAGTGTTTCAAACTTGATTAGGGGTTAGAATTATTTGGGAATACTTAGTGAACATTTTGTTGTGACCATAAGATAGAAAGAAATACACTCAAAAGCATGGATGCATGCTTAAACTTGAAATTCTATTCATCCGAACAGTCTGTAGTAATTTGGCCATAACTTTGTGTAGAAAACTCAAATTTGTGAACCATTTGATTTTGTGTAAACTAGACTCAAAGAGCTTTTCAACGACACCTTATTCACAATTTTTGGACTTGTAGATCATCCTAGGCATGTCTTTGAAGTTGACAGAAAATCAGGCCTAAAAGACCCAATGACCTGCGCCCCAGCGCGCCAATGCAATCCCTAGCGCGACCGTACGAACAAGTTTTGTAAATTTGGCAATTTTTGACTTTTGACTATTCCTCTTGACTAAACTTAAGGCACTACTTTGACCACTTTGACCAGCCATTTTACTCTCTCTAGACCACAAGGGAGTCCACTATACTCTCACATTTCCACCTCCTTCTTCCATGGATATTAGAGAAAGAGTAGAGAGAACTTAAAGAGAGAAAATATGATAACTTGAGTTTGGAGAAGACTCTCAACAATCCAAACATACCATTTTGAAGGTCTTGACTAGAGGTTCACTCTCCACCAATTGCATGTTGGTTTTCTTGGGGGTTTCCTTGGAGTGAATTCATCAAGAAGTAAGTAACTATAATATTTTGTATGTTTATGAGTTGAATTGGAAGAGTAACGCATGTAGGATGTGTAGTTGTTCATCTTTGTGTAATTTCTTGAAAGAAATAAATAATTGACCACTCCAAATAATTTTATGTTAGTTGATAATCAATGGCTATATGTAGAGGTTGTCATGAGATTTGGTGAAGTGTTGGTAACATGTTAGAGAGTGAAATACATGAATTTCAAGTTAGTTGCAGTCCCTGTTTTGGGCTACTTTTGTAAAAATTTTGGTACTAATCTACTATTAAGAATTTTCGTAATTTTGGATATGTTATTCTTAGGTATGTTAAGTTATTCTCTGTAAATTTTCATAAATTTTAAAGTTCGGGAAGTACCTCGTTTATGTTGTGTTTTATCGCTGCGCCGAGTAAACTATTGCTAGAAATTCTGGGTATTAGATCTAACTTTAAGTGGCTGATTCTTGATAAATATAAGTCCAAATGAAGTGATTTAAAGTGGTTAATTATAGTTTCAGATGTCTGGTTTCTAAATATGAAAGAATTGTAATATTTTTATTTTTGTAGAATATTTGGTGAATTTAACAGTATGGTTGCGCAGTGCTGAAGAAATCATGTTGTTTAATAGACTTTATATATTAGCAACTCGTAGAGATTTTTGTCGTTAGTTTACTCACGATGAGTTTTTGAGGTTGTTATAGGTAGTGTATATACCGAATAATAGTATTAAGGATAAAATGGTTAATTAGGGATGATACTACGGTTTATCTCGATGTCTTGGATATTGGTAACGACTCTAGCGGAGTCAATAGAATATAACGTATAAACCGAACCTTTATGCAAATTGAACTCTAGTCATGACTGACTCTGGCGGAGTCGAATAGGATGTGACTTGAAATGAGTCGTGATATACATAGTAAACGATGATAATGTTATGTGATGGTTTATGCTATACATGAGACAGAGTGTCTCGCGTGATTATTAGATAATGTAAAAAGATCCTAAGTTGAGTATTATGGTTATGTATTGTTTATTGGTTGTAAGTACGTGTAGACTTACGTATGTTATAATTGTGAAGTCTGACATTAGCAGACTTAGATAATTTAGTTGAGTTGTACAACAGGCCTACTTTGCCTATTGTCTTGTTTTGGTTATATGTTCAGTGATTACGGACATTGTGTGATTGTTCTAGTATGTGATAGGACAATCATCCTACTTTGATGATTGATTGTTTGTTTAATGTTTACAGCACACCTTGTTAATTTGTTATTTTAGGCTTATTGTGACCTATTTGAAACATTCGTATTATTATTGAATGTTGTTGTTGTGGTATGCTCCCTACTATGGAGTATAACCGTTTATTTTAAATGTCGAGTAAATATTCTACTTGTGCATTTAGTTTAAGTCCATGGCATATTTATTAGGGAGAGGTGTAATGACACTCGATTATTACAAGAACAGGGGCTACGTAATAGTCGAAGGCCAATACATCGGGCTCTCGCCCCTACCGTTGGCCGTGGTAGAGGAATAGCGCCAAGTGTTTGTAGGTAAAAAACGCAACGTTGGTAAGCTATTATACCGTGGTGACTTTTCCGGGTTGTAGGGACAGGTGGCACTAGTTTGTTGTGAATACAAATAAAATGGTTCACAGGTTCTTTGTTTTGAACTCTTGGTTTTGTTTATGGTCCGAGCACGTTAACAACGACTTTGAATTCAGGATTTTAGTTTATTGATCGAGCACGTCAACAACTGCTTCGACATTTGGTATTATATTGGTTGGTTGGTTGGAACTATTGGTTTGGTCGTAGGTGTACCTCGACGCTTAGTATAGAGTTGGTTGCCCTTATGTGCTACTACATGTTTATTTTATTGTTATATTGTTGTGCATAATACCATGTCATATAGTCGCATGTAGTAACTTGTCAATTAATGGTTAAGTTGGATTTATTACCTAGATTCACCGGTTTATAGTACGTATGTTAGGTAAGTTATAATTGCTACTTAGATTAGTTCATTTAGAGTCTTGGTTTCCTATTACATTCATACTCATAGCACATAATACGTTATAGTGGCTTACGGAGTCTTTTAGACTCACCCAACAACTTCCTCAGTTTGCAGGTTTTAAGTTCCAGCACAGTGAGACTTAGGACTGGGAGATTAGCAAGTTGTATTTATATTGTTGTATCATATTATTTCTTGTATTGTGAGATCGTGGATTCAACTAAGTTATGTAAACTTAGTGTGTTGGGTAGAAATATTTGTACTCTTCAAGTTTGTATTTTATTGCCGACTTGTGTGGTCGTGCCGGTTGTAGTACTTAATAATTTTGGAGTACTGTCTCGTGGTGTTTTAGTATTCTTATTTCTTCGGTTCGTGTTTTTAGCCGTCGAGGTTTTTATTGTTGGGTTTATCTTAGTGTTGTCCTCCGGCGCATGTTTGGCCATTGAGGTTTATTTAGTTATGGTTGTTGTTCAGGTTTTTGAAACTCACATTTTTATATTGTATTCCGCTGCTTAGTTTTGGTTTTGAGCTTGTGTAGATCGTTCACTTCTGTGGATTTTAGTTGTTTCTTTTAGTTTGGCGCACTGAGTTAGGGTTCAACTTTGGATCCTGGACTCGGGTCGTCACAGAATGGAGGGAGAATATTTTTACTATATACTACTTTCGTCCCAAAATAATTTTCGTTTTAACAATTTACACACAAATTAAGGAAGTTTTTAAAAAGACTGATCTACCCTTATTTTAGTTCAACTATTATATATAGATAACTTGTAGAAGTATTTTTCTTTTTCTTCTTACCAACCTTCTTTAATCATAGTAGTAAATAAGGGCAATTTTGAAAAAAATATGGGCAAATGTTTCTTGAAATCCTATAACGATAATTATTTTGAAACAAAAAACTTTGCTAAAACGATAATTATTTTGAGACGGAAGTAGTAATAGTTTTTCAATTCAATACAAAGAATCCACTATTCTATTTTTAAATGTTCCATTTAAAGGGTCAGTGTTTTATAAATTATGTTTCCACTCTTCATAATCTCCTAACTTTATCTCCCACATGTATTGTAATTTTCATAACTATACTCAAATATATTTTTAATTATTAAAATTTTCAAACATGGGATCTTTGAGTGTAACGAAGGGAGTTTAAATACACTCATTTTGTTCCATGACTTTCAGGCTCTCAATTTAATTTCATTATCTTAATTTTTAAAATCTATTAAATTACGTGCAAGGTTAAAGATTGTTCGCTTTCTTTTCTGATTAACAAAAAGACTATTGGTTGATTTATAATAAATTTAAATCTAATTCTATTTATTATCTTAAAGGTCAGAAACAACTTTTTTTTTATGAAAAATTGCTGGCCTGTCCACTTTAGAAAGTTTTTATTCTCTCCAGTTCAGCTTCTTAAAATGCCCCGTAATAACATATACAGTAGCTTCTTCCTAAAATTTCTCCAATGAATCTTCTTTTCTTCCTAAAATTTCTCTGGCCAATCGTCCAAATAACTTCTTCCTAATATTTTCTTCGGTGAATCTTCCTTTCTTCATAAAATTTCTCCGGCCAATCTTACAGATAACTTATTCCTAATATTTCTCCGGTGAATCTTCCTTTCTTTCTTCATAAAATTTTTCTGGTGAATCTCCCTTCCTAAAATTTCTCCGGTGAATCTCTGTTTTCATTCCAATTGTCACGACCCGACCCAAGATCCTATATGGAATCTCGTCCGGTTCGTGAGACGGGACACAAAATGCACAATTTAAAAATCACTTTTCGTGCAAAACCCTGTAATGCAAGTGTACGTTGATTTTAAAAACAAAACATCACTTCACGGCAACAATTAAGCCGGAGAAAACACATGAGGTAACCATCAAAACCCACGAGCTATGAAGCTCGGGCCAAATATATAACATTTAACAGAGTGCGCGGAATGAAATAGTTAACATCATTTACAAAGCCTGATATCCACGTTGGCATCTACAAAAGAATATGAATGGAACAACAAGTACGGGACTTCTACCCAACTTTACAATGTTTAAATAACAAATGTACCCTCGGCCTCACCAAAAGAAAATACAAGGGCTCAAGGAGCACTACCAAAAGACGGACTGACGAATACACCGGGCGACGAACGATCACTGAGGGTTTCTCGCAGGCTCGGGATCTAAGGAAAACAATAAACAATGGACAGGGTGAGTTATAAAACTCAATAAGCTACTAATGCAACAATATGACATGCGAGATGTGAACAGTAATAAGATTCAAATATAACAAGGTTGTCATCACATGATAGTTCTCAATCATCATAGAAACAAATATCTCATGTCACATGTCACGTAGCATGCATCTCACGTAGGGGCAATATGTAAACACATATAAAAGGATACCGTCGAGGTACACCTCCGACATACCAACTTCCAACCAACCAACCAATAATACCAATGTAGAAACCATTGATGTCGTACCCGATCATCGAACCAATAACCAAAACCATAGTGAACCGTTTCCCGTATTCACGTCGACGTGAAGACTCGGTCCCCACGACCCGAGAAACAATCACGGTATAGCTTACCAAGGTCGCGTTTATTCCATACAACACTTAGCGCTATAACCCCTACCGTGGCCAACGGTAGGGCGAGGCCCAGTGTATTAGCCTTCGGCTATTACGTAGCCCCGGCTCACGCAATAACCGAGCGTCAATACACCTCCAACAAATATGCCATGGACTTAACGAATGCTCAAGTAGATGTTTACTCGACACATTAAACCAATCAACCAAATGTTCAAGTAGATGTTTACCTAACATTAAATAAAAGTATTATACTCCAAAGTAGGGAGTATAACGACCACAACAACGACATGCTAGTGTATGCCATATAATGTCAATATTGAATTTAACACAATACCATTATACGTATATTGCACAACCCATCGCCCAACGGGTCTCTCGAGCATCCAAAGAGCTCACAAAACACACACGTGGTCACATTCAT
This sequence comes from Platycodon grandiflorus, assembly GCA_016624345.1. NCBI lineage: Eukaryota > Viridiplantae > Streptophyta > Magnoliopsida > Asterales > Campanulaceae > Platycodon > Platycodon grandiflorus. The sequence goes on along the minus strand of CM028362.1, from coordinate 42,206,638 downwards.
TATCAAACCCTAATCGACTCCGTTAGAGTCATTTTAGGTTACTAGTGATGTCGAGTTACGAAAGTGGTCTTGCACTTTAATCCTAGCACATTAACGCCCAAATTCGAGTTCCCAACAACAAATTACAAGTTACATCATATTTCACAAGCCCAAAACTACATTTCATGGCAAAATCACATGTTCACATATCTAGCATGGTAACTCTACTCATTTGAAGTCTAAAATGTCATATGAGACATAAAAGATGAAGAAGAGGGGGTAGTAGCTTACCTCTTGTCGAAAGAAGTGGAGAGAAAGGAAATCTAATCGGTAGGAAAGCTTCTCCTCGTCAAGACCTTCGCAATGGTATGCTCGGATCGTCGAGATTCCCTCACAATCACAAGCAATCTCTACTTTCTCACTCTAAACTCTCTCTACTCTCTCTCTATGTTCTAGGATGAAAAGGGGGGGGGGAAATGAGATGTTTCTAAGTCTCCCAAGGTGTTTAAGTGGTCAAGAAGGGACTGAGTTCTCGGGTGATGACGTGGCACAACCCTGGCCAACCAATTTTAAGTTTTAGAAAAAGTCAGAATTTCTCGAGCTGAGGTGCTGGACGAGGCGCGACCGCTTGGGCGGCCGCTCGGTCTTCAGATTTTCTGAGTGTTGTTTTCTGGCTTTTGAGCGCGCGCCTGGGCGGCCGCTCAGTTTCCAGAATGTCCGATTTTTCTTAAAGTGCTCCGAAACACTTCCGAAATGATTCTAAATGATCCCAAGGTGATTCTAAGTCTACGGGAAGGTCAAAGCACTCAAGAAAAGTCCCCAAAGCGAATCGTAATAAAGCTAGAAGTTCAACACATCTAAAGTACGTTTAATCACAAGAATCAAGCGATGGTTTAAGCATATAAAACACATAGAATGCAACACGGATATGCTATATGTCATGTATAATATGCTCAAGAAATATTTATAGAGTTTATTCAATGCGACACGTGTAATATTCGTGAATGATATGAATGACGTGTAAGATGCAAATGAAGCGGGTGTTACATTCTCACCCCCTTAGAATAAATTTGTCCGCGAATTTACTTACCGACTCCATCGAACAATGCGGGGTATTTCTCACGCATCTCCTGCTCGGTCTCCCAAGTGGCCTCCTCGACATTGTGATTCCTCCACAACACTTTCACGAGGGGTATAGTCTTTGTCCTTAATACTTGCTCCTTGGTATCCAAAATCCTTACAGGTTGCTCGACATATGAAAGGTCGGGCGTCAAATCCACCGGCTCATACTCCAACACATGTGGGCATCCGTCAAATACTTCCTCAACATTGACACGTGGAATACCTCATGAATACCTGACATCGATGGCGGCAAGGCAAGTCTATACGCCAACTTTCCAACCCTTTCCAAGATTTCAAACGGTCCAATATACCTCGGGGCCAATTTACCCTTCTTACCAAACCTCTTAACCCCAATCCGAGGTGAAACCTTCAAAAACACGTGATCACCGACCTCAAATTCAAGATCCCGACGTCTATTGTCCGCGTAGCTCTTTTGTCTACTCTGAGCCGTTTTCAATCTCTCCCGAATGAGTTTCACACTTTCCGCCGATTCATGAACCATTTCCGGACCCCACAACTTCACTTCACCGACTTCATCCCAACAAATCGGAGAACGACACTTCCTACCATAAAGTGCCTCGTACAGGGCCATCTCAATACTCGACTGATAACTGTTATTGTAGGCGAACTCGATCAATGGCACATGCGAATCCCAAGTTCCCTTAAAGTCCATCGAGCACGCTCTCAACATATCCTCAAGTATCTGAATCGTTCTCTCAGACTGTCCGTCGGTTTGCGGGTGAAATGCTGTACTCAGATTTAATTTCGTCCCCAAAGCATTCTGAAGTGACTGCCAAAACCGAGAAGTAAACCGTGGGTCCCGGTCCGATACAATGCTCACTGGCACCCCATGCAACCTCACAATCTCCTGAATATACAATGAAGCAAGCTTCTCCAACGAATCCATAACCGCAATGGGAAGGAAATGGGCCGACTTAGTTAATCTATCGACAATAACCCAAACCGCATCATAACCTCGTCGAGTCCTCGGTAACCCTGTCACAAAATCCATTGCGATATTCTCCCATTTCTATTCCAGAATTTCCAAAGGTTGCAACAACCCAGCTGGCCTCTGATGTTCTGCTTTAATCCGTTGGCACGTCAAACACTTCGACACAAAACTCGGCGATTTCCTTTTTCATTCCATTCCACCAAAAATTCTTCTTCAAATCCCGATACATCTTGGTACTCCCAGGGTGAATTGTGTATTTAGACTTATGGGCTTCATCTAACACTTGTCGTTTTACTTCCTCAATCGCCGGTACACAAACTCTACCCCGAAATGTCAAAATACCATCACTATTCTTAGCAAAATCCGGGTTCTTACCCTCACCTAAGTCATCAATCAATTTCTTCAACTCCGGATCACTCTCCTGAGTTTCCTTAATCCGTTGAAACAACACCGGAGTAGCCCGAATATTAGCAAAAATCACCCCATGGCTAGATTCACTAGGACCCCAATCTTGAATATCCTCAAGCATTTTCCATTCCCTAGTCATCAAACAAGAAACATATGCTTTCCTACTCAACGCGTCCGCCACCACATTTGCCTTTCCCGGGTGATAAAGTATGGTACAATCATGATCCTTCAACCGTTCCATCCACCTACGCTGTCGGTTATTCAACTCCTTTTGCGAAAATAAATACTTAAGGCTTTTATGGTCCGTGAACACCTCAAATTTAGCCCCATACAAGTAATGTTTCCATTTATGACGAGCAAAAATAATTGCGGCCAACTCAAGATCGTGTGTCGGGTAGTTCTGTTCATACTGAGTTAACTTCCGTGAAGCATATGCAATGACTCTTCCGTTTTGCATCAAGACACATCCCAAACCTTCTTTCGAAGCATCGCTATAAATCACAAACCCATCATGTCCATTCGGCAATGCTAAAATAGGAGCCGTAGTCAACTTTTCCTTTAACTCCTGAAAACTCGCCTCACACTTATCATTCCACACAAACGGCCTATTTTTCTGAGTCAAGGTCGTCAACGGAGTCGCAATCTTAGAGAATCCCTCTATAAACCTCCGATAGTAACCCGCTAGACCCAAGAAACTCCGAATCTCCGTCACCGTCTCGGGTCTCTTCCAACTTACCACCGCCTCGATTTTAGTCGGGTCAACTGAAATCCCCTTACCTGAAACCACATGACCCAAAAATGTTACCTCCTCCAACCAAAAGGCACACTTGCTAAACTTAGCATACAGTTTCTTTTCCCTCAAAACCGTCAATACAATCCTTAAGTGTTTCTCGTGCTCTTCTCGAGACTTCGAGTACACCAAAATGTCGTCGATGAAAACAACTACAAAACAATCGAGGTACGGCAAGAACACCCTATTCATTAAATCCATAAATACCGCGGGTGCATTAGTCAACCCAAAGGGCATAATCACGAACTCAAAATGCCCGTACCTAGTCCTAAATGCCGTCTTAGGAACGTCCTCCTTCCGAACCTTCAACTGATGGTAACCACTTCTAAGGTCGAGCTTAGAGTACACTACGGAACCTCGAAGCTGATCAAACAAGTCGTCAATATGTGGGAGAGGGTATTTATTCTTAATTGTAACCTAATTCAACTCCCGGTAGTCGATACATAACCTCAATGAACCATCCTTCTTCCTTACGAACAACACCGGTGCACCCCAAGGCGATATACTCGGTTTAATGAAACCCCGATCAAGCAACTCTTGCAACTGAATCTTTAATTCTTTCAACTCAGCCGGCGCAATGCGATACGGTGCTTTCGATATCGGCGCGGTACCCGGTAACAACTCAATACAGAATTCCAATTCTCTATCAGGGGGCAATTCGTAGTCATCAGAAAAGACATCCAGAAATTCACGCACAACGGAAACATCATCCAACATAACCACCCGTTTCGATTTGTCTACCACACAAGCCAAGTATCCCGAACAACCACGTGATAACAACTTACGGGCTTTCAAAGCCGAGATAAGGCGAACACCACCCATGCACTTATCACCCACAAACACAAAAGATGACATATTTGGCATATCAAATGTAACAAACTTCTTACGGCAATCAACCACGGCATGGTGTGCATGGAACCAATCCATCCCCAAAATCACATCAAAATGCCGTATAGGCAAAACAACCAAATCAGCAGGCAAATGGTGGCCATCAATAATCACATCACAATCATGATAAACCTCAGAAGCTACTTGGCACTCTCCCATCGGAGTAGACACCTCTAACACATATGGCAGTGATTCAGGCATGGCATGCAAATGACAAGCAAAATGTGATGCGATGTATGAATGCGATGACCCTGGATCTATGAGCACTCGGGCTTTAACGCTAGAAACAAATAAGGTACCTCCTATAACATTATTGGCTTCGGGCACTCTATTTTGGTCTAGGGCGAAGACCCGACCCTGGACCCTAGGACGACCCTCGTTGTCCCTCTTGACGCCTGCATTCGGCTGCGCACCCCCCAGTTGGGCCCCTTTATTCCTTGGGCAATCCCTCTGAAAGTGCGTGTCATCGCCACAGAGGACACACTTCCCCTGTTTCTTCCAGCATCTATCCTCCGTATGACCAGTCCTCAAGCAAAAATTACATGTCATCCCCTGGGCCCGTTGCCCTTGTGCGGTGTTTCCCTGATTCCCTGTCCTCTGTTGATTTTGTCCTCCTCGACGGTTATCATTTCCCCCTCTGTTGTTAGTCCCCCGGTTATTCTGATTCCTCCACCTTGACTGTCCTGATTGTTGAGTGCCACTAGTATTTCTCCGTTGATTTCCACTGGTATTCCCCTGTTTGGTACAGTGTTCCTCAATGTCGTGTTCAATCCTGTAAGCCTTATCCACTGCTCTCTGATAGCTCGTCAACTCAAGTGGTATGAGTTGCTTCCGGTACTCGGTTCTCAACCCTTTCACAAACCGGTAAACCTTCTTCTCCTCCGTCGGTAGTAGATGTGTGCAATATCGAGATAACTCAGTAAATTTGGCAGAATACTGAGCTATCGATAGACTCCCCTGCTCCAGGCTGAGAAACTCCACTTCCTTCCTCGCTTGTATCACATCCGGAACAAACTGATTCCGAAACCGCTGCAAGAAGAGCTCCCACGTCCTCACTGTCTGATCTTGTACCCAGCTAGCTTCCAAAACCTTCCACCAATGTTCAGCCGCATCCTCTAGTTTGAATGTGGCGAACTTAATCTTCTCCACATCCGTACATCCCAACGCTGCAAAGATCTTCTCGGTCGACTCAATCCATCTCTCAGCTTTCTCCGGATCCGACTCACCATTGAAGCTCCTAGGTTTCATCTTCAAGAACCTCTCTAACCGGCGGTCATTATCCCCGACTCCCCCGGCCGGTTGCACTACTCTTTGACCACCCACTTGACCCTGTCCATCCATGGCCTGTCGGTTCATGTCCATGGTCTGTCGGTTCATTTCCATCATCGTCTGCATAAACCCCTGCATGGTATGCATGAAGGCTTCATTCTGATTTACATGACCCTCTGATGACTGCCCGGTAGCTTGGTTAGGAGATGGGTTAGACAGCCCGGTACGGCGGGTTTCTCTCTCGGCTTCCCCAGCCCTACTCGTACCAGCTCCATTTCGTGTTTCAACCATGATTGTTCACCTGCAACAAACACTTGTCGTTAACGACTCAAACACTCAGCCAACCCCCGCCTAAGCCAAGGATACCAAATCCCAGCGAGCTAACTTATGCTCTGATACCAACTGTCACGACCCGACCCAAGATCCTATATGGAATCTCGTCCGGTTCGTGAGACGGGACACAAAATGCACAATTTAAAAATCACTTTTCGTGCAAAACCCTGTAATGCAAGTGTACGTTGATTTTAAAAACAAAACATCACTTCACGGCAACAATTAAGCCGGAGAAAACACATGAGGTAACCATCAAAACCCACGAGCTATGAAGCTCGGGCCAAATATATAACATTTAACAAAGTGCGCGGAATGAAATAGTTAACATCATTTACAAAGCCTGACATCCACGTCGGCATCTACAAAAGAATATGAATGGAACAACAAGTACGGGACTTCTACCCAACTTTACAATGTTTAAATAACAAATGTACCCTCGGCCTCACCAAAAGAAAATACAAGGGCTCAAGGAGCACTACCAAAAGACGGACTGACGAATACACCGGGCGACGAACGATCACTGAGGGTTTCTCGCAGGCTCGGGATCTAAGGAAAACAATAAACAATGGACGGGGTGAGTTATAAAACTCAATAAGCTACTAATGCAACAATATGGCATGCGAGATGTGAACAGTAATAAGATTCAAATATAACAAGGTTGTCATCACATGATAGTTCTCAATCATCATAGAAACAAATATCTCATGTCACATGTCACGTAGCATGCATCTCACGTAGGGGCAATATGTAAACACATATAAAAGGATACCGTCGAGGTACACCTCCGACATACCAACTTCCAACCAACCAACCAATAATACCAATGTAGAAACCGTTGATGTCGTACCCGATCATCGAACCAATAACCAAAACCATAGTGAACCGTTTCCCGTATTCACGTCGACGTGAAGACTCGGTCCCCACGACCCAAGAAACAATCACGGTATAGCTTACCAAGGTCGCGTTTATTCCATACAACACTTAGCGCTATAACCCCTACCATGGCCAACGGTAGGGCGAGGCCCAGTGTATTGGCCTTCGGCTATTACGTAGCCCCGGCTCACGCAATAACCGAGCGTCAATACACCTCCAACAAATATGTCATGGACTTAACGAATGCTCAAGTAGATGTTTACTCGACACATTAAACCAATCAACCAAATGTTCAAGTAGATGTTTACCTAACATTAAATAAAAGTATTATACTCCAAAGTAGGGAGTATAACGACCACAACAACGACATGCTAGTGTATGCCATACAATGCCAATATTGAATTTAACACAATACCATTATACGTATAGCGCACAACCCATCGCCCAACGGGTCTCTCGAGCATCCAAAGAGCATGTTAGGTCCAACGGTTGCTCAGTGTATAGGCTAGAGGGGGGGTGAATAGCCTATACATGATGTATTAAAAATTTCATCCTATTTTAATATCTAAATTTGAAGAATAGATGAAATGATTAATACAGGTAGATCATCTTCCATATTCTGACTGCTTAGTCTAAGATAGAGTGATCGGACATCCTAGATCAGCAGATGTAGATCATGGACATCCTGAATCAGCAGATATGAAGCATACAGTTGGAAGATATATGTTGAACTTAGCTGATGAGAATAAGATTTGGCAGCGGAAGAACAAACAAAGATAAGTCAAACAATTTAGATTAAAGTAATAAAGATTTGATATGAGAGAGCTTAACAGTTGACTAAAATCTGTATTAGATGCATCATTTACTTTCCTTAAACAGATTGCACATGATAAGGCAAATTATACAAGAAAGAGAAATCAAGGCTGAATGTAACATATATATATATTATATTAAAATTCAGCAGAGGTTTGCTCAAAGGCAAACATGCTTAGTACATCAACCTAGACTCTCTATCCTAGCAATCTCTCCGGGGGAAGAAGGAAAGTGAAATGGAATATCCCGAAGACTCATATAAGAACTCTAATCCTAGCAGTTCCTAACAACCTTGGAGGTCAGGGAAGGAAAGTGCTAGTGTTAGAGTGATGTGAGAAGAGAATATTAGGAGTTGTTCAAATAGCAAATATTTGAACAACTGAGTGCTAAGCACTCGACCAACAATGATGACACCTTATTGCACAATCGACACAACTTATAATGTAGTATAAGTCTGCCGATATGAATGCAATCTGGATTTGTAAGTTCTGGCTCTTCATCGGACATCTTCAAGCTTGATCTGGCTTCAACGATCTGTAAGATACTTGGTCTCTTTGCTGGATGATGAAGTTGAGGCTACTGAAGAGACTGAGTTCTTCGAAGGAAGAAGAACTCAAATCAACAACAAGGTTGTTGATCAAGCGAGCTTCTCGCCTTTTGGATTCTCTTTTTCTCTCTTTCACAAAGTGTTTGTTCTTACACTTGTGATTTCTCACTCTGAAGGAGTGGTTCTGGATTGAAGAAATGAAGATCAATACCACAACCTTTCTCAAGCATAAGCATACACAGTTTGTATATTCTTGTGCTCCTCTCTACTTGGAAATGAGGATGAGAGTCTTCTTATATAGCTGGAGAAGAAGAGATGACCATTGGTGTATTGAATAGGTTTTAAGCCCGTTGGAGATCTGAATCTCGTGATGTAGCAGAGTACATCTTTGGATTTGTTGGGCAAAGACCTTCGTTAGGTTTAAGTCTTGAAGATAGTCCGTGACACAGCCGGACGAGTTGGACGTGTCGAGCTTAGCCTGGATGCGCCGACTAATTTGGACGTATCATAGCTTTGACGGAGTGCGCGCCCCGTGCTTGGCCTTTTCGGAAATGAAGCTTTGAAGACCGCGAACACTGTTCTGAAGAGGAAATGTCTATTGGATAAACGTGAAGGCGCAGACATCGATGCGTATCTTGGATTTGTCAGACAGATCTTGTAACGGATCTATTTTGGCTTGAAGTGCGTTGAATAACGACCGATGTATCTCGTGATCTTACAGTTTCTTGGCGCTTGTTCGATGAGGATTTGGCCGATTTCGAGATCCGCCATTATAGAACCGCCGATGTAGAAACCGCCGATGGTCACTATGTTCCTCTTGAATAAATAGCTTCTCTGCAGCTTGCTCGATGAAGTGCTTTGGCGGATACGAGAATCCGATATAGAACCGCGATGTAGAGATGGCTATTAGGTAGTCATAGCCGAAGGGAAATGTCTGCTGTGAGACATCGCCGATGGTCACGTCACCGGCAATTTGAAGAGCTTGATTCATATGAAGGTTTGTCATCATTCGGTAGGACAAAGACTCGGATATGTACAAAGACTTCCTAGTCTAATGACCTATGCATTGTTTCAACAAGCTGCCACACTAACCGACGCACCCTTTTAGCCACTTGTGAAACATGCGTTGTAATGGGAACAAGCAAATCACCGTGTTGGAATATGCATACATATATATCACCTGATTTACGGCATATTCCTAACAATCTCCTCCTATTTGCTTGGGACCATTACTACAATTGACTTATACATATAGCTCTTTAAAGCGCTTGTTCAATCCTTAGTAATAACATGCCACTACCGAATATTCATTTTATATCAAGGCATGCCCTAGGTTGAACTTACAAGCGATAGCGTATGTATAGTCACCTATTGCTAAGTATTTACGACTCAATAAATGAAAGAACAAATACAAAGCAATAATCGAAATGGTTGTTAGGCAAATGATAATATTGCCTTAAGAGTGTGATTCTTGCATCGGATGATCTGAAGAATGTTGCTCAAGCAAGAAGTAGAAAGTATAAGTAACTGGTCATCTAGTTCTTAATCGAATTGATTAAGCATCTTCATCTGATGATTTTTAAAAGTTTGTGAAGGATAGGTAGAGTTTTATAATAGTCAGCGTACTATAATAGTCATATAGTATTTTGCTGTATGGGTAGATACACAATCTTACAAGTTGTCTATCTCTCCTCCTTACAAGTTGTCTATCTCTCCTCCTTAATAGTTCACACTTGGGGGGGGGCATTACAACTTTTACAACTTCACAATCTCTCCTCCTTAATGAATATTGTTCTCAATAGTGTCAATCCTACTACAATTTCTTGGGGCCTAACTTCCTTCACAATTACTACTTCATAATCACTTGGGGCCATTACTTCCTTATTATAATAGTCAGCGTACTATAATAGTCATATAGTATTTTGCTGTATGGGTAGATACACAATCTTACAAGTTGTCTATCTCTCCTCCTTACAAGTTGTCTATCTCTCCTCCTTAATAGTTCACACTTGGGGGGGGGGGGCATTACAACTTTTACAACTTCACAATCTCTCCTCATTAATGAATATTGTTCTCAATAGTGTCAATCCTACTACAATTTCTTGGGGCCTAACTTCCTTCACAATTACTACTTCATAATCACTTGGGGCCATTACTTCCTTATTACAATCTCTCCTCCTTAATGGCCACAAGTTAAAGATAGATTGATAGTGATCGAATGAATTATGAGTTGTGACAGGTAGAGAGTAGGAAGTTTGGTCTTGTTAAATACTGTCTTTTGAGAAATGCTGAAGTGATTTAGCTAGATGTAATTCTGCAGAGAATATAGACCGTATCGAGTAAATACAGTCACTTGTCATATTTGTAAGAAGATCTAACAAGAATGTAGTGAGATACGTTTTATTTTGTACTAGCTAGGAGGGTCAAATAGAATACGCTGTTAAGTAGTGATACCAATTGTTAAGTAGTAAAGCATTCAAAATAGTCTCCTCCTTAAGGTATATCAAGTTAAAACAGGCAAGTATAGTTGAGTCTTATGCTGACTTTTGTTGGATGCATGAGATATACATCTAAAAATGAGATATGAGATCTGCCTACGAGGTATTGCTGAATTTCATCAAGAGAGTGAACTGCAGGCATGAACGAGTATGCACCAGGACAAATTTTGAATACATAACTCATAAGAAAGTAGCACATGTACATAAACAGGCGTACATAAAACACATTACACATTTATCATTAATATAGCAAAAGAAGATTAGTTTGATAAAACAGAGACCTAGCTAGTCATCCTAATGAGGTGGAATTAGAGGATGAAGGTCTGCTGATCTTAATCGGAGGGAACATTGACCGCTGGATTTGATGCAGAATGGGCGTTTGCAGGCTGAAGCTCCTCTTGAGATGAGGTTTGCTCGAGGTGAGCATTTGAGGCGATGGGAGCAGGTGCAGTAGTAGCGGTAATGTCTCTTGTGGGAATCGAAGGGATGAAATTGGATACACTGTTCCTTGGGTCTCGAAGACGATTCCTTACACGAGAAGTGATTCGACGAGGTCGTTGAATTACTGGTGGAGGAGTGGCAAGGAGAACCATCATACGTTGACGCCATTTAGTGTGGGAAATGGGTCGATGAGGAGGTCTAGGCAGATTTGGTGAACACATGATGCAAATGACTGTAATGGTGGAGAAATTTTGATGTACTCAGAAGTCAGGTGCTATAGTTGAAGACGGATACCAATTTTATACACCTTTTTGAATTTTTGAGAAGATGAAGAGGTTTCTTGATTAGAGGAATGGGAAAAGACATTTTGGAGGCTTAAAGAAGTGAGTGCATTTAATGACATAGTAATGAAGTTCTGATTTTGGGATTATGTCATCATGCTTAGTGTAATTATGGCTAGTACATTGGCAGTCTAGAAGATATGTATATTCATATTATTTTCAAACAAGAAGTTTAAAATTAATATGTGACCAGATTAATTTGATTGCCTTTATTGTGGTATTTATGGGTACAACAACTGAGTGTTTTAGGACAATGACATAGGCTCTTTTAGGGATAATATGAGCTGTTATTTTGCTTCAAACGAATTGTTTGAGTAAATTAATCTAGAGTAGAACAGCTTAGGTTTGTTTAGGACGAGTTGGGGACAAAACAACTTGTCCAAGCCATATGGTATGGTTGTACATGACACATGGGAGTTTTTAGAGAAATGTGTCTTAAGATTGTCTAATACCAATTTTGAGGGTTTTGATACAGAAGTCTGATACCAATTTGATGAGTCTTTTAATGAATGTGGATACTATCAGCAGGGTGTATTTGGTAATTGCTAACGTAGGAACTGCTGATACCAATTGTTGAATTCATTATTGACAGTGTGTTTAAATATCAGCTAAGGTAAGAACAGCTGATACCAATTAATAGACTCTATTTATAATGGACACCAATCTATTTAAGATTAATAAAACTTAGTAAGAATATTAAATAGACCAAGTAAGTGAGATGTTAAATGTGTACCTGAAGTGATGTCCGTTCTTCTTTCTGTCCAACAGATCTAGGTCATCTACATCAAAGGAAGAGATCTCAGACTGAGTTGTTCAAGAGAGTGAGACGTAGCCTATATACGGCAGGGTCATATCGGTGTTCACTCGAGGAAGGACTTAATATTTGAAAATATTAGTCTTCCCAAGAATTCTTGAATGTCTGACTATCTTGAGGATAGGTCGAGTTACTAGAGATTTTTAACAATCATCCTTTTAGACTAAGAACCATATGATAAGATCTAACAGAATGTTTAGAATTTAATCTGTAAACCAATTAGCTGTTGAGCCATTTTAATGGAAACAACTAATCAAGCCTTTATAACTTCAATCTCATAGGGTACACAAGATTTAGTAGTTGTCATTACTAAGAACACAAAGAGCTGTTGTATTGTCTCGAAAGATTTGATTCAGCAGACACCTTTGTTCAAAGCAGATTTACTAATAATCTTGATCTTTTAATCATGAAGGATAGAGATTGAGTAATAGCAGATTCCTTGATAGGTTGACATGAAGGTCATGAAACTGCAGTCTGCCTTTTGTTGTGCGACTTGAGGTGTTGGCAGAATTTGAATTTAATCATTGTGAAATGATCTAATTCAGAAAGGCAATTATCAGGGAGTCTAAGGATGAGAGTTAAGTAGTAGTAAGAAACCATAACTCGATATAGCAGTTGTTCAAGAATGGTTTGCTGATGGGGTGTCAGCAGAGTTTGTGTCTCGGTAGAGTGACCATTTCATTAAGAACAATTCTTTTAATCACCAGAAGAGAATGGAGATAATAAAGAATAATAAGTTTGATCAACATACTTAAAACACATTAGTTCATGCTATCAAAGGAATGCAGACAAGTAGATAAGCATGAGAAAAAGTTGCAGAGCTTGTATTCAATAATCCAAGTAGTTTTACAAAGTATGTTGCAAGGATCAGCTGATTACAAGAACAATACAACTGGAATTTTGACTGAACTGCAGATTACATGAGAAAGATACATAATGATTCAATTTGCAAAAAGGAGTACATGTTACAAGTTTGTGTCCTATAGGTCCTAATCCTAGACATTAGATGAGGAGTCATCAGTCAAGGATTTAGAAGGAGTTGGATGATAAGAAGATGGCCGTGTTCTTTTTGATCTCCTCCAACTCTGGGAGGCGAACATATTCACTTCTTCGGTCATTATGAGAGCACCGAAGGGTGATGGCCGTCAAAGATGTACGCTTGGCCCATGAATCCCTTTGATATTCACAGGGACTTATGGTCGTTGTTAGCAGTTCGTCATCTTTGTCAATTCCATATTAGCTACTTAATTCAGAGAATCGAATTATCTCGCATCGGCCATCTTTGAGGTGATGGTCGGCATACCTACATATAACCGTAAGACTTGTTGCACATGGCAATATGTTAAATGTTTTCCAAACATTTGACATTTCTTTTCGGGATCTTTTCGTGAAGTTCAAGTATGCAAGCGACTTCCAAAAGTGGAATGAGTATGTGCTAATTGATTTTCCCAGTGATTCATCTAGACATTTTAGAGTATCAATGAGATTGATAGCTAAAAGTTAGAAGAGAGAATGAAATCACTTTTACTGGCATTAATTGATGGTTTTCTATCTTACTTTTAAAACTAATTGACTAAAAGAGTTCTTAAGTGTTCGACAATCATGGTTTGCGATATAAATCATGCATGATGGCAAACTTCTATGATTATCGGACGAGACAAAAGAAGATCTTTTTATCAATTGTTTTCTCAACAAGACTGTGGAACCATAATTAATGATTTCTGATATACAAGACTTGATGCAATTTCTCTCATGCTTGGTAACTGTGAATAAGAAAGGATTTTTAGAAAATGATTTTCACGGATGTTTGGAAATACATTATTGAGAGAAATTTAGATTAGCTCTTGTGAAGTAACAGAAATAAAATCGAAACAACTCTGAATGAATATGAAGAAATCATACCCAGTTGTTGAGGAATTGTCTTGATCCAATCTTAGGACTTGGATTTAGTAACATTTGTGAGATTTTGAATCATCAATTTGGGTCTCGTGTAATCTATAGGCAGTTTGTGAGTTTTGTCATAGTAGAGATTGAATGAAGAAGGAGCTCTACTTATACTCACGGAGGTTAGACTGAAGGATACTCAATAATGGAGCATTACTGTTGAGTTGTCCTTCTGATCACGCCTTGGCAGGGATAGGCTGTGAAGTCTAGATATTCTCAAGATTCTTGGTAAGGATTGATGTTGACTGTCTTGTCGTTTTCCAAGATTTTGAAAATAGTCTTAACTTTAATCGAAGCAGTCAAACTTCGAAAAGTGTGCCTCCACCTTTAATTGACTTGAGAGAGTGGGTCATTAAAAGGATTTTTACTCCTATAAGTCAGCACATAAAACCGAGCTTATGAAGTGTTGGTTGGCAGATATGGAAATTCAGCCAACTGCAGGGTTTTCAAAAAAAATTTGAAACCAGCTGATAGGAAAAATGCTGATTTGTTTTTGAAAAACCATTTGCATAAAACAAGTCATACAATCAATACATATATATCAATAAAAGTGCAGTATGACAGGTTATTATGCATTATGTCTGATAATATGTATGAGCATATCAGTTCAGCAGACATGAGCACAGGTCATTAGAAAGCAAATAGCTAACCTGTTTTGTGTATGCATGAGAGAGGGTCTTTATCAACTCCTTTGGACTTATCAGCAGATTTTTCACTTCATAGTTATAAAGTCCAGCAGGTGAGGATTTTGACCTTGAGTGAGTGAAGGACATGAGTGAATTCTCATGAGTGATCGCATCCTTCATGAATCGCCAGCCATGTTACTATCTCGCCGATGGAGAGAGGTGTTGCATGTTTGACCTTTTCTGTCATATGAGTTCCTGCCTAAAGTACTCATAGAGAAAATTAGCAACATTTATGAGCTAAAAGTAGCTCTAGTAATCCAATAATACAAATGAGACTTAATAAGCATGACAAAAGAATAATTATTCAAAATACAGCTTATAAGTGTAACCCAAAGTGTTAAGAGATTAGAGTCGGGTTACTTCCTCATTAAACTCTTTGAACGCGTCGCTCATAGTTGTTGAAGCACCGCTCTAATATTGAGCATAGGTTCTTTGAGTGTATTCTTACTCTACCGAGGCTTTTCATTGAAGGGAGACAAATTCATCATTGATGTCCTTAGGCCAAGAACTTACAATCTCAGTGATTTTGGAGATGACATATCTTTGATTTCCTTTGAATTTCCTTTGAAACTCTTCTTATTTCCTCTGCTCTAAACTTTTATAAAAAGTTTTCTTGAGAAGGTGTTAGATTGGAACAATCGTTAGCCTTATGTCAAGAGAGCATGTTTTTGGAAGTGATTCTAAGTAATTCATCTATCAAATATGAGTTTAACCCATTTGCTAAAGAAGATACCAAGATTTAAGGATAGATTTATGAAACATGCATAATCCTTAGCAAGTCAACCTCCACTATAATACTTCTCTTCACAATATCAATGTAATTCTGATATATGATAGATTTTCTTATAATGATCACATTGTCATCACAATACTCTTTCTCACATGTTTTTGAAAACAAAATTTATTTCGATTTAAAGATGGTTTTCAAAAGGCTTTCGGGTTTCTCAGTCAAAAGGTTTTTGTGAATAAAAGATTTTGAAAAGACTCCTTTTGACTATGCATCTAATCTGAGCAGCAGGATCTAAACTCTCAGGTTGTTAAGCCTGAAATAAAGTTTACAGAGTACCCGCTCTGATACCAATTGTTAGGTCCAAGGGTTGCTCAGTGTATAGGCTAGAGGGGGGGGTGAATAGCCTATACATGATGTATTAAAAATTTCATCCTATTTTAATATCTAAATTTGAAGAATAGATGAAATGATTAATACAGGTAGATCATCTTCCATATTCTGACTGCTTAGTCTAAGATAGAGTGATCGGACATCCTAGATCAGCAGATGTAGATCATGGACATCCTGAATCAGCAGATATGAAGCATACAGTTGGAAGATATATGTTGAACTTAGCTGATGAGAATAAGATTTGGCAAATGAAGAACAAACAAAGATAAGTCAAACAATTTAGATTAAAGTAACTGTAAAGATTTGATATGAGAGAGAGCTTAACAGTTGACTAAAATCTGTATTAGATGCATCATTTACTTTCCTTAAACAGATTGCACATGATAAGGCAAATTATACAAGAAAGAGAAATCAAGGCTGAATGTAACATATATATATATTATATTAAAATTCAGCAGAGGTTTGCTCAAAGGCAGACATGCTTAGTACATCAACCTAGACTCTCTATCCTAGCAATCTCTCCGGGGGGAAGAAGGAAAGTGAAATGGAATACCCCGAAGACTCATATAAGAACTCTAATCCTAGCAGTTCCTAACAACCTTGGAGGTCAAGGAAGGAAAGTGCTAGTGTTAGAGTGATGTGAGAAGAGAATATTAGGAGTTGTTCAAATAGCAAATATTTGAACAACTGAGTGCTAAGCACTCGACCAACAATGATGACACCTTATTGCACAATCGACACAACTTATAATGTAGTATAAGTCCGCCGATATGAATGCAACTGATTTGTAAGTTCGGCTCTTCATCGGACATCTTCAAGCTTGATCCGCTTCAACGATCCGTAAGATACTTGGTCTCTTTGGATGATGAAGTTGAGGCTACTGAAGAGACTGAGTTCTTCGAAGGAAGAAGAACTCAAATCAACAACAAGGTTGTTGATCAAGCAGAGCTTCTCAGCTTTTGGATTCTCTTTTCTCTCTCTTTCACAAAGTGTTTGTTCTTACACTTGTGATTTCTCACTCAAGGAGTGGTTCGGATTGAAGAAATGAAGATCAATACCACAACCTTTCTCAAGCATAAGCATACACGTTTGTATATTCTTGTGCTCCTCTCTACTGGAAATGAGGATGAGAGTCTTCTTATATAGCCGAGAAGAAGAGATGACCATTGGTGTATTGAATAGGTTTTAAGCCCGTTGGAGATCTCGAATCTCGTGATGTAGCGAGTACATCTTTGGATTTGTTGGGCAAAGACCTTCGCTAGGTTTAAGTCTTGAAGATAGTCCGTGACACAGCCGGACGAGTTGGACGTGTCGAGCTTAGCCTGGATGCGATCGACTAATTTGGACGTATCATAGCTTTGACCGGAGTGCGGCCCCGTGCTTGGCCTTTTCTCGAAATGAAGCTTTGAAGACCGCGAACACTGTTCAAGAGGAAATGTCTATTGGATAAACGTGAAGGCGCAGACATCGATGCGTATCTTGGATTTGTCGACGATCTTGTAACGGATCTATTTTGGCTTGAAGTGCGTTGAATAACGACCGATATATCTCGTGATCTTACGCTTGGCTGTTCTCGATGAGGATTTGGCCGATTTTGAGATCCGCCATTATAGAACCGCCGATGTAGAAACCGCCGATGGTCACTATGTTCCTCTTGAATAAATAGCTTCTCTGCTTGCTCGATGAAGTGCTTTGGCGGATACGAGAATCCGATATAGAACCGCGATGTAGAGATGGCTATTAGGTAGTCATAGCCGAATGGAAATGTCGCTGTGAGACATCCGATGGTCACGTCACCGGCAATTTGAAGAGCTTGATTCATATGAAGGTTTGTCATCATTCTGGTAGGACAAAGACTCGGATATGTACAAAGACTTCCTAGTCTAATGACCTATGCATTGTTTCAACAAGCTGCCACACTAACCGGTACGCAGCCCTTTTAGCCACTTGTGAAATATGCGTTGTAATGGGAACAAGCAAATCACTGTGTTGGAATATGCATACATATATATCAGCTGATTTACAGGCATATTCCTAACAGAGCACACAAAACACACACGTGGTCACATTCATTATCAAACCCTAATCGACTCCGTTAGAGTCATTTTAGGTTACTAGTGATGTCGAGTTACGAAAGTGATCTTGCACTTTAATCCTAGCACATTAACGCCCAAATTCGAGTTCCCAACAACAAATTACAAGTTACATCATATTTCACAAGCCCAAAACTACATTTCATGGCAAAATCACATGTTCACATATCTAGCATGGTAACTCTACTCATTTGAAGTCTAAAATGTCATATGAGACATAAAAGATGAAGAAGAGGGGGTAGTAGCTTACCTCTTGTCAAAAGAAGTGGAGAGAAAGGAAATCTAATCGGTAGGAAAGCTTCTCCTCGTCAAGACCTTCGCAATGGTATGCTCGGATCGTCGAGATTCCCTCACAATCACAAGCAATCTCTACTTTCTCACTCTAAACTCTCTCTACTCTCTCTCTCTCTATGTTCTAGGATGAAAAGGGGGGAAATGAGATGTTTTTAAGTCTCCCAAGGTGTTTAAGTGGTCAAGAAGGGGCTGAGTTCTCGGGTGATGACGTGGCACAACCCTGGCCAACCAATTTCAAGTTTTAGAAAAAGTCAGAATTTCTCGGCCGACTGAGGTGCTGGACGAGGCGCGGCCGCTCGGTCTTCAGATTTTCTGAGTGTTGTTTTCTGGCTTTTGAGCGCGCGCCTGGGCGGCCGCTCAGCTTCCAGAATGTCCGATTTTTCCTAAAGTGCTTCGAAACACTTCCGAAATGATTCTAAATGATCCCAAGGTGATTCTAAGTCTACGGGAAGGTCAAAGCACTCAAGAAAAGTCCCCAAAGCGAACCGTAATAAAGCTAGAAGTTCAACACATCTAAAGTATGTTTAATCACAAGAATCAAGCGATGGTTTAAGCATATAAAACACATAAAATGCAACACGGATATGCTAAATGTCATGTATAATATGCTCAAGAAATATTTATAGAGTTTATTCGATGCGACATGTGTAATATTCGTGAATGATATGAATGACGTGTAAGATGCAAATGAAGCGGGTGTTACACCAATAGCTCAAAGGAAATTAATTTTTGTGGATAGCCTCTGTTTCTATTCTAATAGAACACTAGTGAATCTTACTTATTAAAATTTCTCCGATAAATCTTCATTAGAAATCTTCATTCTTCATAAAATTTCTCCGTCCAATCTTAAAGATAACTTATTCCTAATATTTCTCTGGTGAATCTTCATTTCTTCATAAAATTTCTCTGGTTTTTCAATAGCTCGTAGCAAAGAAAATTAATTTTTGTGGATAGCCTCTGTTTCCATTCCAATAGAACACTAGTGAATCTTACTTACTAAATTTCTCCGGTAAATCTTCATTTCGCTGCATCGCAATGATAGAATTAGGTATTGCAATTGGACATTGAGTACTAAAATTTCATGAGTGAATCTTATTTACTAAAATTTCTCAGGTAAATCTTCCTTTGGCTGCATCGCAATAATGGAATTAGGCATCGAGTCCTAAAATTTCTCTAGTGAATCTTACTAAAATTTCTCTGGTAAATCTTCATCGCGATGATGAAATTAGGCATCGCGATGATGAAATTAGGCATTGCGATTATGGAATTAGGCATCGCAATTGGGCATAGGGATGATGAAATTAGGCATCGCGATGATGAAATTTCTCTTGTAAATCTTTTATTAATGACATAATCGTCTTTTTGCCTCAAAAGTACTTTTTTCTGGTTTTTAAAAGAGATAATTATGTTTTTGACCAACGTACTATGGTCGGGGAGCAAATTGACAATCGTACTCTCAAAGACCCACTTTTGCCCTATGTACTTGCATAAGTTGGAAACAATTGACACACCCGTTATCTGCTCATCCAAAAATTTGACGGCCGTCTGACGTGGAAATGATTTTTTTGTTAAATCTCCACCGTGGTAGCCAAGTGAATATTTAGTGGAGTCCAGAAGTAAAATGGTAGGAAAATTAATTTACGTTAAGGCTTTTTCATCGATCGTTTTTTGCATATCGGTTTTAAGCCCTAACAGCGTGCTTGGGTTTCTGAATTGAAAAAGAAAATTACGTGCATCAAGCATGATCTTCTTACCATTATAAACATCCACTTGGCGACCACGGTGGAGATTTAACACAAAAATTATTTTCACGTCAGACGGCCGTCAAGTTTTTGGATGGGCAGATAACGAGTGTGTCAATTCTTTCTAACTTATGCGGACAAAAGTGGGTCTTTGAGAGTACGATTGTCAATTCTGCTCCCCAATCATAGTATGTTGATCAAATAGATAATTATTCCTTTTTTAAAAAAATATGATAGATTAGAGCGATTTCAAATGTCTAACAAGGAACTGACACGTAATTCACCTTTTTTTTTTTATACATATACATTCATATAATATGACGGCTTATGAAATATATAGTCTTTAAAAATATTAAATAATAAAATGTGTATAATTTATAAATTATTCTATTCGAGAAAGAAAATAGAAGCCGGAAAAGTAGTTGATTAGAGAGGGCAAAACGGTCAAACTTGGGCAAAGAAGAGTCAGAGTGGCGTCCTCGATTTGAACAACCTTTGACAAATCCGTCCTCGTTCTCACTCTATCTAATCAATACATACAACATATATATAGATATTAATATAATATATATATACACCAATACTTGGGTTGGTACACCTAACCGTTGTTGTAATTGAGGACAAAACCGAATCAAAGGCAGCAGCAGCGGCAGCCGGAGAGAGATAAACGACGACCGGACCGATGGCTAGCTCATTGGAAGATGTACCGTCGGTAGACATGATGACGGAGCTTCTGCGCCGGCTGAAATGCTCCTCCAAACCCGACAAACGCCTCATACTCGTCGGTATTAACAAAATTCACTCCCTTACTCTCATATCTCCCAATTTCGGCTTCACATTGTGTATCTGCACTGCACGTGATATATAACTGCATAATGTGTAATCTTTTAGTCTGAAAATCTAGGTTTAATGTTTGATATAAATTGAGCTTGTTGATTTAGTGCATTGTGTGTGAGATCTGTTATTGGTGTTTGGAAGTCTGTTAAGTATGTTCAATTTATTGTTTGGGTCATTTTAGGTATGATTTAGAGTTGGAATGGGAATTGTGTCTGTTTGACTGCTTCTATCAAGCCAACAAAACAAGCTTGGTCATTTACCCAAACTTTAGATAACGTCTTGTAAATTTTTACTCTGGAAATCTATGGTTTAGTTTTGATGATCTTGAAAGAGATCTGCAACTGTTACAACTTACAAAATGTTCTATTTGTGTTTGATACATTTTAGGTACGATTTAGAGTTGGAATGAATATTATGTGTTGTTTGACTGCTTCTACCAACTCAACACAAAACAAGTTTTAACATCCCCCATTTGTTTTAACTGCTTATTAGTCATTTAGCCAAATTTTTGATAATTTTTTTTTGTCCTGTCAAACTTGGAATTATAAGGAGAACATATAGAAATAATTGCTTTGACATGTTTAAGTAATTTGAAGGCTTGCAATAGCAGTAAATAACTAACTGGATCTGTGAAAAGGTGGATAATTGTAAACAAATGCATAATTCTTAGAAATTGTATGAATGGCAGCTCAACAGAGCGAGCTTATCCCCCATTTTCTTTAACTGCTTCTTAATCATTTAGCCAACCTTCAACAATTTATTTTTCTTGGGTCCAAAGCTACAAATTATAGGGAGAACATATTTTGAAATATTGTTCGTTTAGGCAACTTGAAGGTCTACAATGGTACTTGATGACTGGGTCTATGATGAGTTATTTTGGGGAAAACGGCGAACTGCTATCATGTCATGGCCATATTTCTGAGAAACTGTATAAATGGCAGGTCCACCTGGGTCAGGAAAAGGTACCCAATCGCCCATCATTAAGGATGAATATTGCTTATGTCACTTGGCAACCGGTGATATGTTGAGATCAGCTGTTGCGGCTAAAACCCCACTTGGAATTAAGGCCAAGGAAACCATGGAGAAGGTGTGTTTCTTAGAATTATGTTGTTATATGTGGTACAAGTTGAATCAGTTTATTCATTTCCGTGACTTTCCAGTGGCTTGTTAGTTGGCTTTTTCTTGGTGAAACTGAATCAGTTCTTCTGGGTGATATTCTTCTCCTTCATTTTCATTTCATAGGGAGAACTTGTTTCTGATGACTTGGTTGTTGGTATAATCGATGAAGCAATAAAGAAACCCTCATGTCAAAAAGGCTTTATCCTTGATGGTTTTCCAAGGACCGTTGCCCAAGCAGAAAAGGTTTGCTTTCTGTTTGTATCTTTGTCATCCTTTCTTTATGAGATTCTATGAAGTTTTTCCTCCTCATATCTATGCCATCTTTTCCATTCTATTCATACAGCTTGATGAGATGCTTCAGAAGCAAGGAACTAAAATCGATAAGGTGCTTAACTTTGCTATCGATGATGCCATATTGGAGGAGAGGATTACTGGTCGCTGGATCCACGCTGCAAGTGGTCGCAGCTACCACACAAAATTTGCCCCTCCAAAAGTTCCTGGCGTTGATGATGTAAGCTGCTTTAAAACATGTGCCTTTTGATTCTTTCATATTTCCATTGACGAGAATGAGGTACGAAAATTATCTGAGCTGGCAAAATTTTTGAAAGTAGCATTTCCATGACAACTGGTTAAAATGTATCATGACGTTTACAGTTTGTCTTTTATTATTATTTTTTTCCTGCTGGATATTGAGTTGGAATTATGTATACATGCAAATGAATCATTATCAACTTTAAAAAAGACCACATAGATTAAATTGTTAAAATAATCATTGACCATAGAGCTCCACTTTGACTATATGAAAGAGGGTCTGTCCCAGAAATTGCTATTAACTAACCAGCTGCTGGTAACATTTGATAAATAGTCAAGTTACATCCACGAACCAATAACCATCTTTCAGCTACTCTGACCTCCTCCATTCTTCACGATCAACAATGGGTCGTGTTGTATTCTTTGTCTATGGCACCATACAGCCTCATCTAGGTCCCTAATTCATCCTTTGTGGATTGGGCTTTGGTTTCTCAATAATTTTTTTTAATTTTTTTTTTTCGTTCTTGCTCCAAAAGAAGATGGGTGATTGGCTATCTTTAAAGGGGTTTCGAAATCGACCGACTTCATTGACTGAAGTACCTCATTTGGATACTTATGATACTCTAAGTATGATAGAAAATATGTATGCTGTTGCCGATATAGATTATTTTAGCATTATCTTTTATGCTTCAATGCTTTTAGTTTTTGCATTTTACTTATTTTTGGGCGATAGGTGCAAATCTTTGTGAGCAAAAACAATTCAAATGAAACATCCTCTTTGCTTTTAGGGGATTAACAGTGTTATTTATGGCAGACTTTTTAAGTTTCGTTTAGGCTCCATAATTCTCACATATAACGTACTTTACTTTCTTCTATTACCAACTTTAACTTGAAGAACCTAGTCCCTTGCATGAATTGAATATGTTCTGTACTATTGAAGGTTACTGGAGAGCCATTAATGCAACGAAAAGACGATACTGCGGATGTTCTTAAGTCAAGGCTGGAGGCGTTCCACCGGCAAACTGAACCGGTAGGTGTTTTATCGTTGGACTCCTATTTGATAGTAAATGCATGATGCTATAGTTTTTGTAATTGGTTGTACAAAAGTTTCAACCTTCAGAAAATATTTGAGTGACATCCAGACAGGTCACTTGTATCTAGTAAGTGTCCTTATGGTCAAAACTGTTTGTCATACCGTATAAGGCGGTTTCGGGATGCATTATTTGTCATATTACAAGGAAGATATTTAGTCCCTTTCTGCTGCTGTCACATGCTTTATCTGCCAAAGAATGTTCCTTAAGATAGAGACATGGTAGGCATCTTAGTTAGGCATTCGAGCCCATCACCAATGTGAGGTATGATGGTAGTTTAGATTCGAAGAATGCTTCTCCCCCTCTTTTTACCCTCAATGTTTTGTTGCAGTTTCACTTTATTTTATTTATTATTTTATTTTTTGGGGGATAAATGTAGAGGTAATATTTACTGCTCGGGTACGCAATAGCAAGAATTTGTCCTCTAAATATAATTCCTCCGGTTTGTTTGGTATTCTTTTCTTTTATTTACATTTTTCTAGTGCAGAATTTGCATATCATGAAAAGAGGGGGGAGCGGGGGTTGAATTTTGTGGGCAATTAACTACAGAAAGAAGCCTTTAATCTTATCCTTCTCTTCACTTCCCCTCCTTTCCAAGTAACTTTTATTTCAGAACTCTGGTTCGTCCACTTTGGGAAAACTAATAAGTTATCCTGCACTCTCGTTCATCAATTGAATAAGTGTCCAGAACTCTGGTTCGTCCACTTCCCCTCCTTCTGTTCTTTTCCATTTTGGGTAAGTGTCCAATTTCTAAACTCTCGTTCATCAATCATATCCTTCTCTTCACTTCCCCTCCTTTCCAAGGAACTTTTATTTCAGAACTCTGGTTCGTCCACTTTGGGAAGCTAATAAGTTATCCTGCACTCTCGTTCATCAATTGAATAAGTGTCCAGAACTCTGGTTCGTCCACTTCCCCTCCTTTGGTTCTTTTCCATTTTGGATAAGTGTCCAATTTCTGAACTTTCCTTTTTAGGAAAACATTTTTACCATTTTACCCTTGATTTGATTCCCACTTTAATTTATGGGCCCCACTCTCACATGGGTATTCTTAGAAAACATACACTTATCTTAATATTTATTATAGTCTATCTTAATATTTATTATAGTCTGCCGGGGCAAACAAAACTCTGTTTTGGAACGGAGGGGGTATTTTACATGAGAAATAGGTTTGAGTGAAGGTGATGTGTATATAACCATTGCTTTGATTTAATCTCGACTAGGGCGGTAAAGCTCTCTCTATTAAGTTTTGACGCAGGCTGCATTCCAATGCATGGCTTGAATGTGAGGCATATATTATGGTTAAGCAAGAACAGCCCTCTTACGAGCTTGATGTACACGGTTGGTGACATACTTTGGATATTCTTAATTCTTTTTCTATGATAAGCTAGTACTTGAAACATTCCACTTTCAGTAAGAAAGAGCTCTGTTCAATCTTTGATCAAGCAACTTGTATGGGAGAGTTAAATAGTTAATTACAGATTGGTACTACCCCTCAATGAGCAACTCTTATGCAGTTTGCATGGAAGTTGAGGAAGTCAAATTTCTAGCTTGGTTAGTAAATCAAGATGGATTCAATTCAGCCCAAAAGTGTCTAGCTTGGTTAGTAAATCAAGATGGATTCAATTCACACCTAAGCCCCTTTTTGAAGTGTTTGTGTCCAATCAATAATGGTACTTTCTACATTTTGTCGAGTTCGTTTAACAAGAACATGGCCTTAATCTCTACAGGGAGTTTATAATGGGAACACTTTGCTTTCTAATTTGCTTTAACTAGCTGCGGATCACTATCACAGCTAGAGCTGGAAATGAGTCGGGCCGGATCAAGTATTAGGAATTTCGGTCGAGGTTTTGTTTTTTTTCGCAAGATGAGTTTTGATCGAGAACTTGACCCAGGCAGGGGAGCTGGGTCTCGCGAGCCTTACCTGGGTTCGACGCACTGATTGTATTAGACTTCATTTATTTGGGTCGTCTGGCAGTAGTTTTTATAAACCTGGGAAAAAAATGAAAACCCTATCTCTCCCCCACTCCACACACCATCTCCGCGTTTGAGGACTCGACTACTCTATCAGCCGCTCTTCTAAAAGGTAGAATCAGTACTTCAATTCTGAGTTGAGTTGCGGTAAGTTCGCTAAGCTATGCAAGTTCAGGATCAGTTAATTGCTGTAATGTGGGGACATTTACTGTCAAATGCTTACTATGAAGTAACTTTACTAGTTTCTCCGTACCTTCTTAAAGCCGTGTTTGAGCTCTTATTTAAGCTGCCTCGACATTTTGTTGCGCTTAAATTGTCAAAACATGGTCTCAATTTATCTCTCACATTTATCGAAGAGCGGGAATTGCTTTACTATGACAGTGCTCAACTCTCCCTTACTGAAACTGCGACTTGAGCATCTATATAGTTACCCAAAATTATCTTGCTTATAAGCATGTATTTCCAATTACCACCAACATATATAGTTGGAAAACAGAATAAATATAGCTAGTTTGGTTTTCCTGATGAGTTATCGTTGCCTGTTTTGGTTACTTTTTGGGATTTGCACACCAAAATATTAAGTTGCATTTTGTTCTTTATCATTGAAATTGTGCAACTTGACATTATCATCACAAGTGGGCATACCCTGACAGTAAAAGAAATTGTTCGATTCCTTCGATTCTAAACAGGTTTTGCAATTTGTGAATTCGCAGGTCATAGGCTACTACGAGATGAAGGGTGTTGTTGCACAGCTTCCTGCAGAGAAAACCCCCAAGGAAGTGACGGCAGAGGTTCAGAAGACTCTGTCTTCCTAATAGAAAGCCACCCTCTTAATACTTTTGATTATTACCTTCATGTTGAATTTTCTTTTGTGTATCCGATATATTGTCGGATCGGCATATACACTGATTTATCGTTCCTACAGTTTTCAATTCAACCAGATTTCATTGGTTGTGAGTTCGATATTTTGTTGTACCAGAATTAAACTCTCTGATATGTTCCGAGAAATAAATTTTTTGTCATGAAATACATGAATGATTTGTAATTTCTTAGGAATTTGGATGCCTCATCTGAGGTCTTGTTCCATTGTGTGTACGTGCAATCGCCATTGTCTTTTTTAGTCTCTGAAGTTTAATTTTTTTTGGGTAAGTTACAAATTACTCCCTTCAACTATGGGTTAGGTTCTAATTGCCCCCTCAACTACCAAATGATGCAATGTGCTCCTTTTAACTATAACATTTTCTTTAATTGCACATTTCGTTTAGGCATTGCTGTTTGAGTTGATGGAAAATGCCGATTTGAGACTCATGTGATTATTTTTAGTTTTTTTTATTTTATGTTATCATAATGTCTTTTTGGTGCTGTAATTGACTATTTTGTACATACGGATTACAAAGAGGGTGTTAAGGCAAAAAGGTTAAGATAATTAATTGAAACATCAAAAAGACATAATAGTAATATATATATATATATATATATATATATATATATATTGTCTAATTGATGCTGAACTAGTGAACTCTATTCCTTAGGTTCTGAGGTTCATAGGTCAATAGGTTCGTAGGAGGAGCCTTATGTCGTAGGCCCTTCCCAAGGTTGGGTCTAAACTTGGCTAAGAAAGGGCCTTGAAATTGCATTCAAGTCCTTTCAATGAAAGAAGTCAGACCATTCGCTTGAAAAAGAAAGCGTCTTCCTAACGATCTTAGAGAGAAGACTAGTCTTACAAAAGGAATGCACCTTCTTTTCGATGAACCTTGATATCGCTGCTTCGATCTTCTCCTTTCAGTCGAGTGCCTTTTCTCCTTGTTATCGCTGCTTCGATCTTCTCCTTTCAGTCGAGTGCCTTTGCTCCTCTCGTTGAATTCTTTTACGTGAACACGACCGTGGTAATAAGACAGTGAGATCACCTGCTCGCTACGATTTGGGCTCTCGTTTGCCAGGGGCTATCCTAAAAAAGAATCCGCTAAGAGGATCAGTTGAAGTGAGATTTTTGACAGATCATATAAAGAGAAAAAGCTTCAACCTCAAGTACATTCTACCCGGAAGCCTAAGACATGTGAGCTAGTCCAGCTTAGTTTGTAGAACTCGAGTCTGGGGAACTTTGCTAACCGGAGGAAAAGAAAATAGATTCTTGCTTAAACTTAAACAAGGGAATAGCATGGATCTGCTCCTCTTGACTACAAAGCAGCTGTCGCTCTTGCATGGGCGGGTAGCGTTGGGAAGGAATAAAGCGTAATCCGCACCTTGAACAAAAGGGGGAACGATGAAGTTAGCTTCGGTCTCTCTTCCCTTTCGTCTGCTATTCCTACGCCTTGCTGCCTTTACTTTTATGCTTGTCTGAAAGGAATGGGCAGACAGCAAGAAAGAAGATTTGATAATCAAAGAATAGAAGAAAGGCGCAATTCCAGCCAAAGACCGAAATTCCAGCTCTTCCCTTGCTTTTTTTTTTTTTAATTTTTAATTTTATATATTGGGATCAATAGTGGTTCCCCACTTACCCCTTGTTAACTCAAACTCACGACCTATCGGTTGCAGGTGAAGTGTTTTACCACCTGAGCTGCACTTACTTGTCATAGCTCATCCCTCTCTCTCCTTTCTTTTGATTCAAAATGAAAATAGAGGAGGTCATCTTACCGATCAGAAATAGCAAAAGAAAGAGCATAATATCATAACTGAGGAAATGTGCTTCTTCTGCCCTACTTCTCTCTGAAAAAGACCACTTCTGAACCCAATCTTTACTTCCTTTTCTTCACTCTCTCTCGTACGCATTTTTGCTAGTTGCTTAGCCTGCTCTTGCAGGAGATCTTTGTGTAGCAGAAAGGTTCTAAACTTTCTCCGGGACAAGGGATCCAGCCTTTCTTTTAATCATATCCCAAGAGCGTAGAGCCCCTGCTTTCATTGGCATTTCGAGGGCCCTTGGGCTCATCCATCCTCTGCTTCAATTGCCTGGTCGGCATACTACTTCTATTTTGAACCATTTTCTTATATATATATATATATATATATATATATATATATATATATATATATATATGGGGAGTATTCAATAGTTACTTCAAAATATAACCATCAATGGTTACTATCATATCAACCATTGGATTGAAAATCAATGGCTAAGATGAAATGGGTAGTTGGAAAATGTAATTAATGCAAGTAGGTGAGTCAATTAATGCAAGTAGGTGAGTTATTTAATGCAATTCAAATGTAATTAATGCAAGTAGGTGAGTTATTTAATGCAATAGTTGGAAAATGTAATTAATGCAAGTAGGTGAGTCAATTAATGCAAGTAGGTGAGTTATTTAATGCAATTCAAATGTAATTAATGCAAGTAGGTGAGTCAATTAATGCAAGTAGGTGAGTTATTTAATGCAATTCATCTTAGCCATTGATTTTCAATCCAATGGTTGATATGATAGTAACCATTGATGGTTATATTTTTGAAGTAACCATTGAATACTCCCATATATATATATATATATATATATATATATATATATATATATATATATGGGGAAGTATTCAATGTTACTTTATCTTTCTAACTATCAATGCTTATTGTTATATCAATCATTGGATCAAAAATCAAAGGTTGAGATTAATTGCATTAAATGACTCACCTACTTGCATTAATTGTATTTTTCAATTAACCATTAAATCTCAACCTTTGATTTTTGATTAAATGAGTAATAATAACAGTAACCATTGATGATTAGAGAAATGTAGTAACCATTGATATGAGAGAGTTTTTAATGGTTAGTACATCTCTCTAACCATCAATAGTTACTGTTATTATTACCCATTTGATCAAAACTCTAAGGTTGAGATTTAATAGTTAGTTGAAAAATGCAATTAATGCAAGTAGGTGAGTCATTTAATACAATTAATCTCAACCTTTGATTTTTTATCCAATGGTTGATATAATAATAACTATTGATGACTAGAGAAATGAATTAACAATTGAATACTTCTACACATACACACACACACACAAATATATATATATATATATATATATATATATTAAAAAGTATTCCTTGGCATAAGTTGAGTGGGGCACATTGTTTTAATTGGTAGTTGAGGGGAGCAATTCGAACCCTCTCTTTTTTCTCTAAAACCATTTTTATCTTCGTGTTGTTAATTTCAATTTCTTGGCATAAGTTGACTTAGGAATTTAAGATAAGAGGTAGACACAAAAAAAAGAAAAAGATAAGACATGTACTAATATTTTCCTAAGAAAAATAGTTTATGTTTGAAATAAATAAAATACCTATGAATGAAGATCATATGTTCAACAAAAGGAGGGAGACCAATGTAGGTTTCCAATCCATTTTCTTTTTCCAATTAAAAATGAATTAAACATTAATGTGATTGGCCAAGTTCTGTTGAGTCGACTCTCTCCTCAAAGTCGTGGAGAAATATTTGCATTTATGGCTATTCTACTTTCTTAACAAACAGTAAGATAAATTGGAATGGTTATGTCGCATGATAAACGAAGAGTAGAATTATAATTTACACTCTCCGTCCCAAGTAAATAATTTCTTTTCGTGTTAGAATGCCAACTGATGTGATTCCCAACGAGACCCATAAGTTATAACGAACGAGACCCACAAGTTAAAACGAACTTGAAACCATCCTTTCGGAATAACTTCGTGGAAACGAATGCCTAGGACTTGAATAACAATCTAAAGGAAGATCGCAACCCTTAGTTTCGTAATGAACTAAGAATCTTGATCGATTCGAGACCCTTAATTATTGATTAATTAAAAACCACAAATTAGAAAGTAACACAAACTTAATCAAAAGTTTGCGAAATGCTAACAAAACTATATTTATCAAGAAAGAGTTTTAAACTCACATTTTAATTAATACTTAAAATCTGCTCCCTTTTACAATGAAAGGAAGAGGCCTATTTATAGGCTTAGAAAAACACTCCTAATCTAACTAAAAATCACTAACAAATAGAATTCTCAAACCAAAAGACTTAAAAATCTGATTACAATACAACTCCTAGTTAAAACATACTTAAGAATTAGAATAAAACTCTCCAAACCAAAAAGTTGAATTTGGACTC
Source organism: Platycodon grandiflorus (assembly GCA_016624345.1). Classification (NCBI taxonomy): domain Eukaryota; kingdom Viridiplantae; phylum Streptophyta; class Magnoliopsida; order Asterales; family Campanulaceae; genus Platycodon; species Platycodon grandiflorus. The sequence goes on along the minus strand of CM028362.1, from coordinate 42,176,071 downwards.
AATTGAGACTTTATTCCCATGCAAAGGCCGGCTTCCATAGGCTTTTAGAAGACCATTCAAGGCTGAAATCTTTCGTCAAATCTTCAGCTAGGAGACTCCTTGGACAACACACGGTTTTGGCTATTTTAGAACCTCTAGAACTCCTCCACATGGTTTTAACAAAGAAAACACGTTTTGACAACTTGCATTCACATGAAAGTCCACGGTTTGTTGACTTTTGAAAACTCCTAAATGCCTTGGACATTGGAACATATTTTGGACAGCTTTTAGGTCTCTAGTATACACGATTTTTGGGCAGCAACAAAGGCTTCTAGAAAGTCCTCCTTTTTTGGCTTGATTTGCTTGAAAAACATTCACTAATTTGGCTCCTCAATCATCTTCAATTGGGCTTGATTTTGGGCTTTCAAAACAAGGCTTGAGGCTTCATTTATTTTTTTAATCCTTGGTCTTGTAATTATACCATATTTTATCTTCAATGGATCATTGATGCTTAGTGGTCCTCCATCATAAACCCAATATAATATTAAATTATTATTGAACATGCATTTATCATGTACTGTATTAGGTAATAAAATTTAATCGTTGATAAAAAATTAAGACTATTATCAAATACTCAATTTTTAGATTTTTTTAACGGATTAGTAAATTTTTAAAATTTTTTTATCAAAATTTAATCAAGTTGACTAAAAAAAAAAAAAAAACCTAAAGTGAGAAGATTTTTTCTAGACGAAAATGGAGTATTTATACAAATAAAAAAATTGCCATGGGCCGTAAACAACTCAAAGTATGTTGAGCTTTGAAATTTAAAGTTTGACAAAATTCGGCCGGTACTTTTTGACAATTTTTAACAAAAATTGCTGGTCGGTCCTCTTTGAAAAGTTTTTATTCTCTCCAGTCCACCTTTTTTTTTAACGGCTAAAAGGCACTTTCATAAAATTGTTTCTAAAATGCCCCTTAATAACATATAGAGTAGCTTCTTCCTAAAATTTCTCCGATAAATCTTCTTTTCTTCCTAAAATTTCTCCGGCCAATCTTCCAAATAACTTCTTCGTAATATTTCTCCGGTGAATCTTCCTTTCTTCATAAAATTTCTCCGGCCAATCTTCCAGATAACTTTTTCCTAATATTTCTCTGATGAATCTTCCTTTCACCATAAAATTTCTCTGGTGAATCTCCCTTCCTAAAATTTCTCCGGTGAATCACTGTTTCCATTCCAATAGCTCGTAGCAAAGAAAATTAATTTTTGTGGATAGCCTCTGTTTTCATTCCAATAGAACACTAGTGAATCTTACTTACTAAAATTTCTCTGGTAAATCTTCCTTTTGCTGCATCGCGATGATAGAATTAGGCATTGAAATTGGGCATTGAGATGCCTTAAATTGGGCATCGAGTCTTAAAATTTCTCTAGTGAATCTTACTTACTAAAATTTTTTCGGTAAATCTTCCTTTGGCTGCATCGATGATGGAATTAGGCATCGTAATTAGGCATCGAGTCCTAAAATTTTTCTAATGAATCTTACTTACTAAAATTTCTCCGGTAAATCTTTATTTGACTGCATCGCGATGATGAAGATGATGAAATTAGGTATCGCGATGATGGAATTAGGCATTGCGATGATGAAATTAGACATCGCAATTGGGCATCGCGAATTCGTGATGATGAAATTAGGCATCGCGATGATGAAATTTCTCCGGTAAATATTTCATTAATGGCATAATCGTCTTTTTGCTCCAAAAGTGCCTTTTTCGGTTTTCAAAAAAATGGTGGACTGGAGCGATTACAAATGTCCAAAAATGGACCGGCCTGTAATTCACCCAATTTTTAATCGCTAAAGTTCACTATAATTGTTTCAAAAAAAAAAAAAAACTCTTATTGCAAAATATTATTTATGCCCTTAAAAAATACGGAACAACACGCTATGGATGCATAAAATTAAAATTGTTGCATATGCACAAACACACAAACCAATGACAAAGACCCACCACACAAATTCATCGCAAAGAAGACCACTTTCCATGATGGTCTACTTTCTGATTCCAACTGCTTTCTTCGGGCAGCTTAGTAGCACATGGCCTCGATAGAATTTATTGTTGATTCAAGTACACACTGAAAAGAGAAAGCAAGATAGCTCCAAGGCAAAATGGAAGATATGAGAACGAGAGGAAGAAAGGTAAATCACTGGAGAAAGCAAGCTGACGATGCCAAAGGAGAAAGATGGAAGAGAATAAAAGAAAAGGAGAGACAAGTGTTGGAATATTGGAAGGCCCAAATTGGGCAACCTATTCCCAAGCCCAAATCCACGACCCGTTCCTTGGTAGCCTGCCCATTAGCTTGTGCAATCTGGAAGCCTTCCCCACGTTTTCTTCTTCCCCTTTTGGCTATTTCATCCCCTGTTGACTGGCCCCCTTTGTCACGACCCGAACCGAATTCCTGCGTGGAATCCCCAGTCGGATTGCGAGGAAAGGAGAACACGGAATACACATCTTAAAAATTCCTTCTTATACAAGTATAAAGCAAAAGCATAAAATCCTGTAATGCACGTGCAAAGCTTTTCTTTAAAACTAAAACAATACTTCATCAGCGTATTAACAAGCCGGAAACAAAACTTGTTTTAAAAACATAGTTTGGATATAAAACCAATCATGGTAATATAAACCTCCACGAGCAACAAGCTCGGAGAACAACATCAACAATAACCAAATCAGAGTATGCGGAAGTAACAAGTATTAATAAATACATCAAGCACGACAACCATGTCGGCATAACCAAAAGAATAGTACAAAACATTACAAAGTTTAGGTAACAATGTATACCCTTGACCTCACCAAAAGAAATACAAAGACCCAGAGGGCATGAACCCAAAAGAACAACCTGCAGAAACGCGAAGACGAAGTAAACTCCTACTATGGGTTCCTCGCCAGACCGTGATCTAAGAAAAACAAATAAACATTGGACGAGGTGAGTTTAAAATTCAATAAGCTACTAATGTAACAATATGTCATACGAGATGCAAGACAATAATATGAACAAGTATAACCAGTTATGACAAGATATATCAATCACAAGGCGTAGCATGATAAGCATCTCATAACAACACGTCATCTTATACTACACGAGAGGCTCAACAATCGCCAACCGACCCATACTAGTTGGAAATCATGACCAACATTCGCATATATAGGAACCACATAAGTGCGATATGTAAACACTTTTAAAAGGATACTGTATTGAGGTACACCTCCAATATACCCAATACTTCCAACCAACCAACATATAATATACCAATGTAGGAGCCGTTGTTGACGTGCTCGATTGACGAATCAAAACCATTAACATAACCAATTCTATGTGAACCATTTTTTGTATTCACGTCAACGGGTGATCTTGGTCCCTACGACCCAAGAATCAACCATGGAATAGCTTACCAAGGTTACGTTTATTCCATACAACAAATGACGCTATGCCTCTACTGTCGCCAACGGTAAGGCGAGGCCCGATGTATTGGCCTTCAATTATTACGTAGCCCCGGCTCCCGCAATAATCAAGCATCAATACACCGCCAATAAATAATCCATGGACATAACAATTATACAAGTAGATGTTTACTTGACATTCACAACAACAAATCAAACTCCAAGATAAGAAGCACAACATCATTAAACATGAATGTCTCAAGTAGGTAATAATAATCCTACTCACATAATCAACCATCTCATAATATTTACGAGAATTAAACAACAACGTCATAGACAATTTGGGTAACTAATTTTTCCAACAAAACTCTCATATCACAACGGAATCCCCAAGTCACACATGTGGTCTCATCAATTATAAAAACCTTTTCAACTCCGTTAGAGTCATAAATTGTTTCTAATGAGTTCGAATCGAAGAAGAATCATTTTTACTTCAACATTAACAAGTGATACTGTTAGGTCCACGGTTGCTCAATATAGGCTAGAAGGGGGGGTTGAATAGCCTATGTCCAATTTTTCTAATTTGATTCAAAAAATCTTACTTCACTTAAGTTAGAAAAATTTTGCAGGCGGAAGTCTTGTGAAGTATAGGACAAGTTGGAAATGGCGATCTTCACAGATAAGATCGCAGTTCTCAACAGTTTGGAAATCGGAAATTTAAGCAACACAAATAATTCACAATCACACACAAGTAGACAGAGTATTTAATATGGTTCACACTTATGAATAAGTGCTACGTCCACAACCAAAGTGGTCAACTTTGGATTTGAAAATCGTGTACTAAGTTTATCCACTAGATATTTTACAAACTAAATCTCTAATGGATTGTGTACAAAAATTTTGTTGACCAAGTGTTTGTGTGGGAGAATTGATATCAATAAGATACAATTCTCGTGAGCTATGAAAAGCTAAGTGTTGCAATCAATGAAGAGCTTTAATGGACTAGACGTCTAAGTGTGAAGCTCTTCAATGAAAATATACGATAGGACGTTTAAGCTTTTAAGAACTTGAAGACTATGGAGATTCAAGTAGTTGGAGTGGTTGAAGAAGTGATAAATGCGCCATGAAGTCTCCTTTTATATGCGGGGGACCTTGGAGCCGTTGGAGATCTTCATGAGTTGCTCAATTTGAATTCAAGAGCATTCAATGCTCTAATGGTGTTGTTGAGCTCGATAGGCGGTTTCGCAAGTTACGTCGTCTCCGACATTTTGCCAAAAATAGGTAGATCGTTTGCGTGCGGAATGTCCTTTTCGAGTTGTATGCCAAGAATGGAAAGCTTCATTGAATGCGTTTTGCGGGTTAACGTTGTATCGCAATTAATGAGATCTTTGAGTTAGGACATATCTTCACAGATGACTATCGGACGTTCTTGGAGTTCTTCAACATTGCGATAAAGCTTGGCTTGTACGAGCTTGTCCGATATCCAAAGTAAGACCGCTGGATCAAATTTTGCCTATTTGTGCAGAGGACGTCCGATGTCCTATAGGCTATCTTCTTCAAGGCTTATACAATTAGCAACTCTAAGCTATTCAAGCTATGCCTAAGTACAAGTTGCCACACTAAGACACGCAGCCCATTAGTCACCTTGTCTTAGACTTTTAGGTTATGGATTCAAGCAAATCTAAGCTAAAATACAACAATCTCCTCCTATTTGCTTGAGTCCATGACCCTACGAATACAATATCAGTGACCAAGTTCAAGTCTAGTAATAACATGCTTGAAAGATTGATATATTAAATAAGCATGCCCTAGATGAACTTACATACAGGTCATTGTATTCAAGAATTACAAAGTGTTTACGAATAGGAAATTAAGCATCGACACTTGTAATTAGACCGAATTTAAAAACATGCGAATAGGCAATATAGGACATGTCTTTAAACCGGTGGTTTAATTTTCATGCATTCACATAATAAGCAGTTCATAAAAAGCATGAAAATTTAAAATATAGACATTGTGAATTAAACACGGAGTTTAATTACAAAGTTTTTGCAAAAGATTATACCAAAAATTTATCGGCCGGTTCGAGAGGATGATCGAGATGAAGTATGACCTTTGCACGATGATTGCCTATAACCTCTTGATGTCCATCTAGAGTCGCAGCAGCCTTTAGTTTTGCAATTTCTTCTTTGGCTTCGCTAATTCATCTTTTGCGTCGGCCAATTCGTAGGAGAGATCGATGTTTTCGTTTGACCTCGGCTAACTCTTCTTTGTATCGCCAATGCAGAGGACAGATCGTTTTTCGTTTGAGTAGTGCATTATGCTCAATGAGCCTAGTCCGCCGATCATTGTTGAGTCTAGCTATCTCCTCCTTCATGGACGCAAGCGAGGTATCAATGAGAGCAAGACGGTTGGAAGTAGTGATGTGCTCTTTGCGATAGAAGGCCAAGTGCTTGGAGGTGAGATTGCGTGTCGCCCGCACCGAGGAGTGAACGAGCGATTTGCATGGCGTTGAGATGAAGCACAAGCTTGTAGCCGCATCAACCATGTCGACGATCCGCATCATTTTTGTGGCGAGGTTGTCCCAATTTGTTTTGAAGATGGCGAGGTCGTGGAGGAAGAGGCGGAGATCGGCTAGCTAGAGCAGATTGGCGAGATAGAGCGCAGCAGCATCAAAGGCGGCCTTGGCACCTCTTGAAATTTCCATTACTTGGGTCATGCGTCACTGGACATGGGTGATGTGAGACGATCCGCAGAGAGCGGGTGCGGGGCCTTGGTCGTCAAGAGATGACCTCAAAGTCTTTCAAAACTTATGAACGCCTCGGCGGGATAGGTATCGACGAGTCGGGATGACTCGGAGGAGAGGATGGACTGCGAGGGGAAGGATGGTGGCGCTTGGGTAGGAGAGGGTGGAGGATGGTGGTGGAAGGCGGGAGTGGCTGGAGGATGTTGGAGAATGACGGAGGAGGAAATGGTAATATGGCCGGTAGAGGGTTGGGATTGGCTAGGGTAGGTCGACGAAGGGATGGATAATATGGAAGGATGAGAGGGGATCGAGGCCTTACGACCAATGAGAAAAGGAGTAGGGATAGAGATAGGGTGAGGTGAACGGTATAGAATAGGGATGAAAGGGTTGAAGCCAAGGTAAGTGGTGACTACATCAATGAAGTTGTAGACCACGGGGTGAAGAAGGATGGAAGGATAGCGAGATAAGGGTGAAGACAGTGGTTTAGGCAGAGAGAGGAAGGAAGAGACGGTTGATTACGTGGGGAGAGGAAGGCCTAGGTCCTTGTGAATTGCAACCCATTGGTTGAAGATCATGAGATCTTGCACCGCGGAGTTGTGGGAGAAGAATTGGGGACCAGTGGAGGAAGAGGTTCATAGAAAGCACCCCATTTAAAGATAATTTCACTGCAGACATAGCCGGCAGGAATTTTCTGGGGTAGTCAAGGGTAGAAAGGTAGGGGTCGAATCGCAGGGTTGGGCTTAGGCCTGCTGTCCGGAAGACAGCAGATCCCGCACCTCGGGGTGTAGATGGCTATATGGGTTGGTCTTGAGGCGTTTGGGGGTAGGGTCGAAGAGGTAGAGATAGAGCGTTTGGAGGATGGAGGCGGAGAGGTGGATTCGGGTGTGGTGGATGGTGTTTAAGTAGGAGTAGGCGATAGGGTGTTGAGTTAAGAGGAGAAGATGGCGGTGTGGAAGTAGTGGTTGTAGGTAGAGGAGGTGAAGATGGTGGAGAGGTTATATCGCGGGTTCTTGAAGTGCACTCTTTTCGTTGCACTCTTTTTAAAGCGCTTGCCATGAGTGGACTTTGTAGGTGAAGAAGAGGAAGTAGGAAGTGGAGAGGATTTGGTGGAACTGCTGGTGGGGAACAGATGGGGAAGCAGTGGAGTGGAAAGCCAGGTGCAGACACTGGTGTGGAAGAAGAGGTGGATGAGACTTTAGGAAGGCCAAAGGATTCGTCGTGGGTAGGAGGGTTTGTTTAGGTTTGGGTTTGGATAGATCTGCGGGTTTGAAATTAGAGGTATCCTTTTCAACCTCGGATCTAGTGCGAGATTTGCGGTTTTTCTTGAGACGGAGGGTGAGAGTGGAGAAATGTTTGGCCTTTTGGAAGGAGGCTCGAAGGTTCATAGGGATCATGATCAAGTTTTTGAGATCAAAGTTCTCGGGAAGTTCAGCCCTATAGGTTTAGGCTCCTCCTCCTCGGTGGCTCCTCGAACATGTGACTTTTCGCTTACCCTTGCGGCTTGGGTAGAGGTGCCACTAGTAGAAGCGGCGGGAAGAACAATGATTGTTCGTTTGGCCATATCATCCCTAGCGGGTAACGTTGTTGATCGTGAAAACGTAGGTGTTAGACACCTTGATGAGGTTGTCGGTGATAACGTTATCATCGATCTCTTCAAATCTGCGAAGAATGATATTGATGACCCTTACGAAAGGTCGTCGCATGGAGGGTTGGATTGGACGTCGCAACACTTTGAGATAGCATAGAAAACGATTTTTGCCCGGTTAAGCCGAAGAATCACGCTTTGGTCCACGAAGTTGTTGAGATGTAAAAATGTCTCTTGCCCCATTCTTGAAGAGAATGCTCTTATCGATCGATGACCGATGTGATAAGCATTTTCGGGAAGAGATTCTGGACATCTCGAAAACCTTTCAGTTGAGCGATCCTCGCATCATTTCCCAAGCAAGCGTCGATTCGGCATCGGTTAAGTCCAGTTTGCCTTCAATAGGCGGTTCAAGGATTGCCCCAATATCCTTATAGGTCAATTTGATGTAATGGCCTCGATGTAACCCTTGATGTAGCTTAGGTTGACCGGTTCATTGGTATTGGTGGAGGAGGAGGCGGGATCATCCTTGTGTAAAATTCCTCGGCTAAAGCATTCTTTGTAGTGGGTATCATGAAGTTGGAACAAGGGAAGAAGCCCACATTCGTTAAATCCTTAGCGGGGCATCACCGCAGATGTGCGATAATGGAATCTCGGTCGATTGTCATCCCGGGATGATAACTTGACAGGGAAGGATTCTCGGTGGAAGATTTTCACTGTTTAGCCCTAGATGGCTTAGGCGAGAGGATGACGTTGTGTCGGTAGCCTTGGAAGATTTAGTCCTTGCCTATACGGTTGGTGGATATGAGAACACATAGATATAGGAAGGTATGATTAAATACAACCGATGTGAGTGATCACCGATATTAACACAAGCAGTGCTGTTCGATTAAAACCCAAAACATGTGCGTATGATGACAAATGACAAGAACAGTTCATGAAGCTGGGTTTCAAAATATCTACCTATTTTGTCATTTTTAAGTAAACAGATTGTGTAAGTGAAGACATAATATCAAAGAAAAAGTCACAATTTTATGCTACATAAACAAGATTCAAACATCAATTTCAAGATTTTGCAGTTCATCAATGATGTATAGTTCGAAATAACACAAATTAATGCAAATCATAAAGCTTGATTTAAATGAATTAGAAGGTGTAGAAATCATTACCATTGATGATTTTCGCCGAGAACAAGAGAAATTTGAAGATTTGAGAAGATTTGGGAAGATTGCAGATTGGAAGTCGAGAGGTTTTTGAAAACTAGCAAATGGCGGTTTTTGAAAAATGTGAAGAAATCTTGTATCATTCGCTTTTTGTACTTCGACAAGTTAATAAATGGTATTTGATAATTTTGAAGTCCGCATTTATGACCGATGAATGACTGATTGCACGACGTGCTTAGGTCTCCGCCTATTTTCTATAAAGACGCCGACTTGGACATGTAAGGACTTACTCGTATTGTCCAATTTCTGCGAGTTTCAATTTGCGATCATTTAGACAATTTTGTAAAATGATTTAAATAATTAGTCGAAAGGTTAAGGATTGAGGTCAAGCATACCAAGCTCTCCTCTTAAATATGCAAACCTGGTTGAATCAAGTGGTTTTGTGAAGATGTCTGCTACCTGATTCTCTGTAGGCACATATTGCATGCTGATGTTACCTTTTTCAACATGATCTTTAAGAAAGTGATATCTCACATCAATGTGCTTTGTCTTGGAGTGCATGACAGATTTTGAGATCGAGATTGCGACGTGTTGTCACACATTATAGGACAATTAGCGATCGTAATCTCATAGTCAACAAGTTTTGTTTGATCCACAGCGCTTGTGGCAGCCTACCGGCAGCTATGTATTCGCTTCAATTGTTGAAGTTGAGACAGAGGTTTGCTTCTGCGGCCCATGAGACAAGTCTATTTCCTAAGAATTGACAAGTCCCACTTGTGCTTTTCTGTCAACTTTACATGCAGCAAAATCAGCATCGAATAGCCTATAAGATTAAAAGATGAATCTCTAGGATACCGATTCCCAAATTGGGAGTATCTATCGATATCGATGATTCTTTGATTGCTTGTAGGTGAGACTCCTTTGGATCAGCTTGAAATCTAGCACAAACACAAACAAAGAAACATGATATCGTGCCTACTAGCAGTTAAGTATAAAAGTGAACCAATCATGCCTCTAGAGAGTCATGTCCACTTTCTTGCCCTTCTCATCTTTGTCAAGATGGCGTTAGTAGCCATAGGAGTCGAAGTGTTTGCATTCTCAAGACCAAATTTCTTGATAACATCCTTTGCATATTTGGCTTGATTGATGAAGATACCATTTGAACTTTGTTGAATTTGAAGACCAAGGAAAAAATTGAGCTCTCCCATCATGCTCATCTCAAATTTACTCGCATAAGCTTTTCAAACCTTTTGCAAAGATTTTCATTAGTAGAACCAAAGATAATATCATCAACATAAATTTGGACAAGTAAGGAATGACCTTTATGTTTCATAATGAAAAGAGTAGTGTCAATTTGACCTCTTACAAAGCCTTGAGATGTCAAGAACTTTGAAAGGGTCTCATACCGAGCTCTTGGAGCTTGTTTAAGTCCATAAAGGGCTTTCCTCGGCTTGTAGACATCTTCTTCTTGAGCGTTTATGAATCCAGGAGGTTGCTCTACATAGACTTCTTCTTGAAGTTCTCCATTCGAAAAGCACTCTTTACATCCATTTGATAAACTTTGAAGTCTTTGAAAGAGGCATAGGCCAAGAATAATCGATAGCTTCTAATCTTGCAACAGAGCAAATGTCTCATCATAGTCAATACCCTCCTCCCGTCTATATCCTTGGGCTACCAGTCTTGCCTTGTTTCTTGTAATATTGCCGTTTTCATCCATTTTGTTTCGAAAACCCACTTTGTGCCAATAACTGTTTGTTCTTTGGGCCTAGGTACCGGTGACCGACTTGGCATCTGTCAAATTGGTTTAGCTCTTCTTGCATAGCTTCCACCCACTTGGATCTTCCGAGCTTCATCAATCTTTTGGGTTCAATGTTAGATACAAATGCGTAGAATACATGCATTCATTTCTTGAAGCTTGTCTAGTTTGAACGCCAACATTAAGATCTCCAATGATTTGAGTGATAGGATGATCTTTTACTTCCTAACTTCGGTTGAATTTGTCTTATTGCATCGCGAGTTGGATTCTTGAGAAGTAGAAGTGGTGAAGCTTGGTTTTCTAAAGGGTAGGTTAATTCCAAGGTAGGTTGTATGACTTCGGTGTGGAAGGCAAAGTGGATTCGGGGTTTTGAGTGTTCATTTGTTGGTTCATTTGAGGATTCTAACAGGTTGACTCTTGGAAGATCTTGTGAAGAAGGAGGATCGGCAGATCGGGACTTGGCGCGTACTGTCTCATATTCATCGAATCATTAGTAACCTTAGGAGCCAAATGTGGCCCAATGAAATCAAATTCATCAAAAGAAACATGTACAGATTCAACAACTTTAAGTGAAGTTTTATTGTAAACTCGTATGCTTTTGAAAACTTGGCATATCCAGAAAAATTCCTTCATCACTTTTGGATTCAAATTTACCTCTATGTTCTCTACCATTGTAAAGAACATAGCATTTACAACCAAATATTTTAAAGAATCCAATGTTGGGAGCTCTGCCTCTCCATATTTCATATGGAGTTTTGTTATGAAATTTGTTTATGATGGACTGTTTTGTGTGAAGCGGGCGGTGTTCACGCCTTCGCCCGAAATACATAGGCGGTTTGGCTTCGGCAATCATTGTCTTTCTGCTTCAATGAGAGTTCTTTTTCCTTTCAGAACTCCATTTTGTTGAGGTGTGCCAAGCAGAGAAATTGTGACCAATTCCATGGTCATCACAATATTTGGCAACACCATTGTTCTTGAACTGTTCCATTGTACGATCGACATCGAGATATCATCCGGCTTCGAGTCCGTAGTCTTCAAGAGTTCGATAATGATGTCATATGCTTCATCTTTGGAGGACATCATCTCTACCCAAGTAAATCTTGAGTAATCATCAACTACCACAAGAGTATACTTGCGCCACCAAGACTTGTAGTAGTTACAGTCCAAACAAATCCATGTGCAAGAGCCGTAGAGGTGCGGTTGTTGATAGGCAAGGCTTGCTTTTGAAAGAAGATTTGTGTAGTTTGCCTAGTTGACATGCTCTGCAGACGTGTGATTCAGTGATATCTTAGGCAAACCAACAACTAGATTGTCTTTTGATAGCTTCTCCGGTATTTGAAATTGAGATGACTAAGCCTTTTGTGCCACAACCATTGTTGTCAGTTGATGACCTAGCAACCAAGCATAGATTTGATTTTCTTCCAACAGCATTTAGGTCAACGGCATAGACATTTCCTTTTCTGAACCCTGTCAGGATAGTTGAACATGTCTCATTGTCCTTTATGAGACATTGACTTGAGAAAACGACAGTTAGACCTTTATCACGAATTGTGATATGCTCGGCGATTGTGCTTTAAACCTTCAACTAGAGAGACTTTGTTGATGGAGAGATTTCCTCTTATTATGCTTCCATATCCAATGGTCTTCCCTTTTGAGTTGTCTCCAAAGATGACCGAGGGACCCTTTGCTTCAACAATACTTGAGAGAAGATTTGGATTACCAGTCATATGCTTAGAGCATCCACTGTCTAGATACCATAGATCTTTCTCTTCTTCATTGACAGCCATAAAGCATTCCTGAAATATAGACATTTAAGAATATGGTCCCCTTTTATTTTTGGGTCCTCAAGGTTAGCAACCTTTTGGGATCCACACTGTTTAACCTTTGGAGGAGTAAATCCTCTAGATTTAGGTGTGAATCTCGAAGGCATTCATGAATCTCATGACCATGGCATTTGCGAAAGAGCATTTGTGAAATCCTTCAACATGAGTAATGATTTTTTTGAGGCTTCTTTTCATCGCCAGTCTTTGAGGTGACCTTTGTGCGATAAGCGGCCTATAGGACTTAGGTTGAAAATGCCTTTTCTTATTGATGTAAGGCTTATCATAGATAGACCTCTTATCAAAAGATTTTGCATTTTCAGTCACATGTCCTTTAAGTCTTTTATTAGCAAAATTCACTCCTTTCACCCTTTTATAGGCAATGTTGGGGTCGCATCTTGCCACGACAAATTTAATAGGCTTGAGTGAGTATTCTTTGACTTGACACTAGTCATCCCTGTTTTCTTAGGGTGACTAACGGCAGGATTAAGTTGCTCGACTCCTATCGCAGAGTCATAGATGGCGATTGCCTTTGGACTTGTGTTTTGTATTTTGGGATAAACAAAAGAAACTCTGTTAAAGCCAAGTCCTTGCCTTTTGGGAGGCTGCTGGTCATAAGAAACTTTTACCCGATTCTTCGGCAATTACTTCGATGTCTCATCTTTTGAGAACTAGAAGGACTACCTACATTGAACTCACTTTGGAAACCGATACCGTTTTGTCATCTAAAGTTTTTGGTTTGAGAGAATGGTATCAAAGTTTCCTTTAGAGTTATTCAAGTATTGACAACCTTTTGAAGGTCATCTTTTCGAATTTATCTTCTTGATGTGTTCAAGTAGGAAGTCCACTTTTCGATCAAAGTTTTGTTCTCTTTTGCAATTTGATACTTTCACTTTGTCTATCAAGATCTTTGATCTTAGACATCAAGGTTGATTTCTCGAGACAGACTAGTTCATGCTTCTTGGCAAGTTTTACATAGGCGGCTTTGAATTTTGAAAATTCTTCCGGCATATCCTTGTTTGCTTTGATGAGCTCTCCCTTTGATGGGTCATTGAACTCATCATCATCATCATGTCATTTTGTTGAAATGGTAGTGACCTCACGAATCATGTGGTGACTCCCGGCCATAAGGCATATGTTGGCTTCTTCAAGAAAATCACGAGTCATCCTCATCGGTGTCGATGTCACACCAAGTAGGTAGGTTGCTTTCATCAATGTCTTCACCACCATCCCTTTTTGTTTTTGAAATTTAGATTCGGGACGTTTCTTATAAAATTCATACTTTGGCTTAGGACATTGAGACGCAAAGTGGCCTGGTTTCCTACAATTAAAACAAACTAGCTCATTGTCCTTTTGGTGGTCTGCTGATTTATAAGGAGCAGAACTTTTCGGTTGGCGGTTGTTTTATAAGGAACGGCATTTGTGAGAAGACCGCCTATGTGATGATGATTTATTAAACCTTTTGAAACGTTGATATTTCTTTACAAACATAGCAAAGGCTTCGTCGAAAGAATATCATCATCTTCACCGGATGTAGAAGGTGTTTCATCGGGTTTTGAACAGAAGGTTCGAAGATAAATAGGGCTGGTAGGGACAAGTTTTTGAAACTCTTTTCCAATTCTTGAGCTTGTTGGATCTCAAGCTCATAAACTGAAAGACTAGCATAAAGGTTTCTAAGAGTCAGTTTGTTTAAATCTTTTGACTCTTTCATGGCAGTAATTTTAACATGCCATAAACGCCTAGTGCATTTAGAAATCTCATGTTTATTTCTTTCTTTTCATACTTCTTTCCTAAGGAATAGCAAGAGTTGACTACCTCATAGAATCTGTCATAGGCGCTTCGTAGAGACTCTTTGGGATCCTTTTGAAGGAGTCAAACTTACGGATGCAGTATATAATTTGTTATTCTTTGTCTCACCATCACCTTCAAGATATTCAAGGATGGCTTCCCACATCTCCTTTCTGTGTTCGGGTTGATAATCTGGTACGTGCTTATATCGACACGGCTAGTAATGATGTTGATGGCCTTTCCATCCGAGCATCATTCTTCTCGTCTTCATCATCCCACTCTTCTTCGGCTTTGGTACTTCGTTGCTTGCATCTACCGCGGCCGGTGTATTGGGCTTCATTGGAATTACGGGTCCATCGTGACACATTTCCACAAACGTTTATCAATTGAATTCATATGTCTTTTGACTTTATCTTTCCAGATGTCAAAGTGAACTTCATCCAAGACAGACAATGGTTCACGTTTGAAGTTTCCAACATTTGGTGAGCAGCCATGATCTTTAATCTCTCAAGAGGTTAATCTCGGAAAAACAAGTTTTCAAAGAGTTAAGCTCGATACCAATTGTTAGGTCCACGGTTGCTCAATATAGGCTAGAAGGGGGTTGAATAGCCTATGTCCAATTTTTCTAATTTGATTCAAAAATCTTACTTCACTTAAGTTAGAAAAATTTTGCGCGGAAGTCTTGTGAAGTATAGGACAAGTTGGAAATGGGCGATCTTCACAGATAAGATCAGTTCTCAACAGTTTTGGAAATCGGAAATTTAAGCAACACAAATAATTCACAATCACACACAAGTAGACGAGTATTTAATATGGTTCACACTTATGAATAAGTGCTACGTCCACAACCAAAGTGGTCAACTTTGGATTTGAAAATCGTGTACTAAGTTTATCCACTAGATATTTTACAAACTAAATCTCTAATGGATTGTGTACAAAAATTTTGTTGACCAAGTGTTTGTGTGGGAGAATTGATATCAATAAGATACAATTCTCGTGAGCTATGAAAAGCTAAGTGTTGCAATCAATGAAGAGCTTTAATGGACTAGACGTCTAAGTGTGAAGCTCTTCAATGAAAATATACAGATAGGACGTTTAAGCTTTTAAGAACTTGAAGACTATGGAGATTCAGTAGTTGGAGTGGTTGAAGAAGTGATAAATGCTGCCATGAAGTCTCCTTTTATATGCAGGGGGGACCTTGGAGCCGTTGGAGATCTTCATGAGTTGCTCAATTTGAATTCAAGAGCATTCAATGCTCTAATGGTGTTGTTGAGCTCGATAGGCGGTTCGCAAGTTACCTGTCTCCGACATTTTGCCAAAAATAGGTAGACTGTGCGCGAATGTCCTTTTCGAGTTGTATGCCAAGAATGGAAAGCTTCATTGAATGCGTTTTGCGAGTTAACGTTGTATCGCAATTAATGAGATCTTTGAGTTAGGACATATCTTCACAGATGACTATCGGACGTTCTTGGAGTTCTTCAACATTGCGATAAAGCTTGGCTTGTACGAGCTTGTCCGATATCCAAAGTAAGACTGCTGGATCAAATTTTGCCTATTTGTGCAGAGGACGTCCGATGTCCTATAGGCTATCTTCTTCAAGACTTATACAATTAGCAACTCTAAGCTATTCAAGCTATGCCTAAGTACAAGTTACCACACTAACAGACACGCAGGCCCATTAGTCACCTTGTCTTAGACTTTTAGGTTATGGATTCAAGCAAATCTAAGCTGAAATACAACAGATACCATTTCTATGTGTACCAACCAAGTTAAAACAAGTCTCCCAACATATAAAACATGTCATCGACAAAATTTACATGGCTCAACATCAAAACATACTCAAACATTTTTTTTTTTTTTAGGGAAACAAGGGCGGCACCCTGCTAAAATTTATTAGAAAAGAAAAGATACAAACTTGAGGGGGACAACCAGCCTGGCCCTTATAACTGGGAGGACAAAGGAGCCTGACCTCGAAAAAGAAATACAATCAAAGCAAAGAAAACACAAATTAAGTAATTCTAATCCTAGAAGTCCCTTGGGCATCCATGATGATATTTCCACGAATCAATCGAGGGAGAGAAGCCATAGAAGAAAAGAAAGTCGTCTCAGCTGAATCCATGGCAAAATTGGCAAAACCATCAGCTACCGAATTAGCTTCTCGGAAACAATGACGGAAAATAAAATTGCCCACCTTTTGCATGGCAAGAATGCCACGGATATAATAGCAACAGTGCCATGGAGGAGTGTGACCTTTAGTGAGGCAGCCGTAGAGAAAGCATGAATCCATTTCAATGATAGAGTTGTGGAAATTCTTCGAAACAAGCCAGCTAACACCTTGAAATAAAGCTTTAACTTCAGCAATTATATTGGAACATACCCAATAACTGGAGGAGAAGTCAAAAATGAATCTTTCGAAAGAGTCTTGAATCACTCCATCTCCACCACCCATTCCAGGATTGCCACGGCAACCTCCATCAGTATTTAATTTAACAATGCCGGAAGGAGGAGGAATCCAAGAAACAGCACGAATAGTAACCTTCTTAGGCTTAGAGAATTTTAAACAGCTCACTGTCCATCTAGACACATTGAAATTAGCAGCTTTAAGGATGAAATATAGCTCACTTTGAGTTTTTAATGATAACACCGCGAGAATTGGGAATGATGCCTTAAAAAACAGCTTTGTTTCTTGCAAGCCAAAGCTGCCAAAGGATGAGAGCTGGGAGAAGAGAAAAGGCCACCAAACTAGAATGAGTCCACCAATGCATACATCTTTGTCTAATGTCATTACCCCTTATTTTCAACCCAAAAAGATCATGGAAATGTTTCCAGACTTCCCTCGCCATAGGACTAGCAATGAAGACATGCCGGAATGTTTCTAAATCAGGAAGATCAAGGCAGCAACAGCAACGAGAGGCCAAGAGAATTCCTTTCTTTGTGAGAGCTTCATCAATCGGCAAACGGTGGAGCAATAACCTCCACATGAAAATACTAATGCTGCGGGGGAGCAATTTGTGCCAAACAAACTTGGCTGACAACAAGGATGCACCAGCAACATCAGTGGCGTGAATGACAGATTTCAGAGAAAATTTCCCATTAGTTGTAGCAGTCCAACAAGGCCAATCTACACCGTCAATGATCTCAATTTTTTGCTCAATGATAGATTGAGCCACACCAGGAAAAAGGTAGCTTAAAGCAAGAGGAGTTAGCTGCGATGAGGGGTTAAAAAGATCACGGACAGAGTCAAGGCTGGAGGCCTCAACAGGAAGGCTGGAAGAATCGACAATGCGGAAGATTGGCAGCCATTTATCATGCCGAATAGAACACGTTCCTTTTTCGATAATCCAGAAAATAAAAGGTTCAGCTAGAGGCCGGGCTTTGAGCAAACGACGCCGTATATGAGATCCTTTGCAGACCACGACAGAAGGATGGTTGGAAAGGCAGTATCGGTTGCGGAGGAAATCCACCCACAAGCTGGATTGGGTCCGGAACCTCCACCAAAGTTTGATAAAGTAAGCATTGACCAAATTTGACAGGGAAGGTAACCCCAAACCACCCTTGGACTTAGGAGAGCAACAAGTAGACCAAGCTATCCAATGAGACTTTTGGCGACCTTCAATGCTCCCCCATAAAAAATTTGCTAACATCCTTTTGATTAAATGAATCACCGAAGAAGGAGGATCAAGAGCAGCCAGAAGATAAGTTGTCATGGAGTGAAGTACATGTTTAATAAGAGTAATCCTCCCTGAATAGGTAATATAAGCGCCCAACCAAGTTTCTATACGATTTTGAATTTTAGCAACAATAGGATCAAAGTAATGCTTCTTTTTTCGACCCATATATAAAGGGCATCCCAAATAAACGATAGGAAGAGAGCCAATCCTATAACCCAAGATATGAGGAATAGAGTTAACCCTATTAGGATCCATAGAAGGGGCAACGTAGAAGCTACTTTTTGAACCATTAATAATTTGGCCAGAAGAGCGTTCATAGCTTTTGAGAAGTTGAAAATGCTTGCGAAGAGAACGAGAGTGCCCATGGCAAAAAATAATGACATCATCCGCAAAAGCAAGATGAGAAATAATTTGGCATCCATTTGAAGAAGAAAAAGCCGTCAAAGGGTCCTTTGTTTGAAGGTTATTAAGGCTGCGACTTAGCACTTCGGCTGCAATAATAAACATGCTAGGGGATAAAGGATCACCCTGACGAAGACCGCGAGAAGAAAAGAAGTAACCCGCAGGAGCACCATCAACAAGGATGGAAAACCAATTATCAGAGATAAGCCTCCAAATAAGGTCAATGAAGATTTCATGAAAACCGAATCTCCGAAGGACCTTAATTAAAAAACCCAAGAAACTCTATCAAAAGCTTTAGCCATGTCAAGTTTAATCACCATATTAGAACCATTGACCTTTTTTCCAAAAAAACCCATCAATTCCTGAGCAAGAAGGATGTTATCATAAATTTCTCGGCCTTTAGTGAAAGCACTCTGATTACAAGAGATGATATGAGGTAAGATCTGGGCCAGACGAGTCAATAAAATCTTAGAAACCACCTTATTACAAAAATTACAAAGACTTATGGGACGGAAGTCTTTAAAAGAAGATGGAAAATCCATTTTAGGAATAATAGCCACTAAAGTACTCGTCCAAGATCTAGGCATGGAGAACCCCGAAAAGAATTCCAGAATGGCAAGATGCAAGTCACTTCCGATAATCTCCCAACAAGAGGAATAAAATTTCCCAGAAAACCCATCAGGCCCAGAAGCACTATCACCACTCATAGAAAAAACCACAAGCTTGACCTCATCTAAAGAAGGAGGAGCACTAAGAGAATTATTCCATTCCGACGTAATTAAAGAAGGAATAATGTCAATCAAAGAATCATCACCAATACCTTCGGAAGATAGCTGACCTTGAACATAATTCACCCGCTTCCTGCTTAATAGCTTCCTCAGAGTCCAGAGTAGTACCATCAGAAGCCGTTATGGAGTGAATATGCAATTTACGATGAGCTTGACGGACAGAAGCATGAAAGAGTTTAGTGTTTCCTTGACCATCCTTGAGCCATTTGATGCAAGATTTTTGAGCCCAAAACTCCTCTTCACGACGTAAGGAAATACGATGGTTGGCTTGAGCTTCAAGTAATTGCGCTCTATTATCACTTGAAGGATTTAATTCAAAGAGTAATTCCTTTTCAAGAACATCAACTACATCTGCTTTAAGGGTGGAGAAAATATTACCGAACACCTCTTTATTCCAAATACGTAAAGCAGCTTTGACATTACGAAGTTTGTTGGAAAAAGCCACAAGAGGTCTCCCATGAACAGGCAATAGCCAAGCAGTTTTAATAACTTCAGAGAAAGTCGGGTGGCTAACCCAAACATTTAGAAACCGAAAGGAAACAGGATGGACATTATCATTACGACCATAAGATAGAAGTAAAGGAGTGTGATCAGAGCATGTCCGTGGCAAATGACCAACCGTAGAGGAAACAAAGCTATCAAGCCAGCCTGAATTCCCGAGAAGCCTATCAATTCTTTGATGAATAGTATAGGAACCTTATCGCTTATTCCACCAGGTGAAATTTGGACCAGAAAAGCCAAGATCGATCAATCCCGTAGCAGCCATACACGCGTGAAAATCAAGAGCACCATTGCGATCCCAACCATTACCACCAGATTTCTCATAGGAATGAAGCACAATGTTAAAGTCTCCCCCAACAACCCAAGGGGAGTCCTGAATCTGGGCACCCAAAGAGATCAGATCAGTCCACAAAGGACGGCGATCCTCAGTGTCACACTTAGCATAAACATAGGTGAAGAATGCGCATGCAGGCTAAGAAAAATGCTGAAGTTGAATGGTGAGCTGTTGAGAAGTATTACTTATGATATGACAAGTAAAAGCTGCTTTGATGAAAACCCAGATAGAACCATTAGCATTCGAAAAACCAAAACGAAACTTTAAACAACGAGTAATAAATTCAACTCTATCAGGATCTATCATGGGCTCAAAAATAGAAATAACCGAAATTTGATGATTTTTAATGAGATACTTCAACCTCGCAATTGTGGGGTCATTACCAATCCCTCAAACATTCCAAAATAGAGCTTTAAGAGTCATGGAAAACTGCTGGAAGAGACGAAGATGATAGCTTGGCTTTTTGCAACCGAGTAAGACGATCCGTTTTGGGAATTTGTTTTCCATTTTTCAATCTAATGCAATATTCTAAATTGAGAGCAGCTAGATGATTAAAAAAGTCTTCCATATCCTCACAAGTATCCAACACAGCAAACCGATTTGGAGAAAGAGGGATATCTTCATCATTAAGAATTATATCACCATTAGGAGAAATCAACTTATCAGACCCATGAGTGTTTTCCTCCATGGACCTTGGATGATTAATCTCATGCAAATCTGTCTTCGTACCTGCAAGATTAGGACTTATGTAGTCAGAAGCAATATGCTGGTCGTCGAAGATATTTGCCTCTATGATAGGACATGTGAATTCAGGAACAATATTCTGAACAATATTATGATTAACCTCTGAAGCAGCAATAATGTGATTAACCTCAGTATCAGCAATATTAGGGGAGTTAACAAACTCATCCCCAGAGGGCCTAAGAGTATCATTAAGAAGAATGACTTTGTCCGAAAGCATAGGGGAGAGAATGAGATTATTGTCTTCAGAGTTATGCACTGTAGGGCCTGAAGAACCAGAACCATTAGTATTTATAATACCAGCAGAAACAAAGGGCTTACCGTTATTAATTTTTTTTGGAGTCCAGCGAGTTGAAGGGCCAGAATCTTGATTCGTCTGAGGCGGAGGCGGATGTTTTTGGGCTGTAGGGTTCTTGATCTTACAAACCTCTTCAGAATGGCCTTGTCTATTGCAATACGTGCAATATCGCATAAGATTTTCAGCTTCAACTGGTTGCCAAAAGCCAGGATACTTTGTGCCACTTTCAATCCAGATTCTCTTAGGAGGAGGTTTCAGCAGATCCACCTCGACACAAACACGAGCGACACTAGGTCTAGTGAGATGTTGAGTTGGCTGATCCATAAGGAGAGGCTTACCAAATAAATAAGCAATAGAGAAGAGGGCTGTCCTGTTAAAAAGAAAGATTGGGAGATTGGGTAAAGAAAACCAGATTGGAACGATGGAACTCTCACATCAGGTCTGAAGTCAGGAGTCCACTTAAAAACTCGCATAGGAAAACGACCTAGATACCATTGATCCTTGATCCATAAACGTTGATAATCTTCATTATGAGTTGCTTGGATAAGAATGTGCTTAGCATCTAGGTGACTAACTGAAACTGCAGCTTTAAGACTAAAGGTATTAAAGGATTTACGAATAGCTTCCATAGATGGCCGGCCATGAGAGAATTTTCCTATAAAAGAGAGAGAGAAAGGTTTTGCTAATTGCTGAACTTCATCATCCAAAAGTTTGAGAGCATGTTCTCCTTTATAAGAAGACGATTGAATGAAGAAAGGAAGAGAGGTATTGTTTGAAGACTGGGAATTAGAAGTTAGGGCGGCAGCAAAGGATTTTAGAAGAGGAGGCGGAGGCTCAGGAGAAGAGAAGAGCGCCGGCGCAGCTATGGCAGCCGCCGGAAGAAACCCTAGCAAGGGCCTCAAGGAGAGAGCATAGGATGCCATACAAGACATAAATAGAGAATGAGAGGGGTAGTAGCTTACTTCTAGCAGAAATCAACCAAGAAAAACTTTATGAAACTCACATGCAAACCAAGGGAGGTGATCTCCAAGTCGGCAGCTCCACAATGGTGAAGTCGGATCGTAATTTGGACCACAAATGAGCAATCTAGCTCACCTTCTCACTCTAGAACTCTCTCAACTCTTTCTCTCTAATTTTTGTTAGGTCTCAAGCTGCTCAAATAGGCTAAAAGGGGGGGGGGGTTGAATAGCCTATGTCCAGTTTTAATAAAAAGTAATTTAAATTTTTTTGCAGCGAAATAAAGTGAAATATAGGACAAGTTCAAGGTGGCTGATCTTGACAGGACAAGATCAGCTATTCTTTGAGCTGTTGGAATTTCTGGAAATTAACAAATAAAGGCAAATCACAGGAGCAAGAAATAAATAGACACGAAATTTAATATGGTTCACACTTATAAATAAGTGCTACGTCTACAACCAAACTGGTCAACTTTGGATTTGAAAAACGTGTACTAAAGTTTTCACTAGAATCTTTACAAGATTGATCTCTAATGGATCGTGTACAAAAAAAATAGTTGACCAAGTGTTTGCGGGAGAATTGATATCTATAAAGATATAATTCTCGTATGCTTTTAATAAAAAAGGATTATAATCTATGAAGAGCAATAGAGATTATGCGTCTAAGTTTGGAGCACTTCAATGAAGGTAGAATAGCTTTAAGCTTTTAATGTGCTAGCTGTTGAAGATGAAGATTTTTCAGAGTTGTAAGTTTAGATTCATTTCTTAAGGAGAAAGAGAATTGTTTTATTTCGGGGGTAGAACTAAATGAATCAGTTCAGCTTATTTACAGGGAACCATCTCAAACAAAAAACACTATTTATAAATAGTAATACTATTTATAAATAGTGAAAAAACTTTTCATGAACAGTGTTACTACAGTGATGATGTACTAATATTGTGCTATAATATATTGTTACATTGTGTTACAATGCATACATTAATTATTTATAACAGTAATGTATTTTAAAAATAGGGTATTGGTGTAATAATTAACAAGTTTGCCCCATTTAACTTTGCAATAGTACATAAAAAAAATTATGCACTAGTATTTGCGCCAGTCTAGCTCTGCCCCTACGGGCGCGAATCATGTGATCAAATAAATTTAACAAATTGATAAAGAGATAATTATTTTGCACAAATCAATTTTTTTTCAAGTTAGGCCGAATCGACACATTTCTTTAGGACAAGCTTAAACTTATGTTTAATTCCGGTTCATTTACTTTACGAGCTCGTTGTCACGGTATGTGACTTCCCTAAGCATCTTACGGATGAGCCATGCGGATATGGGTGTTTCCTTACTGCCTTATTGGTACTAATATCAATATTATATCACATGTTTGACTCGGTATTCATTCTATACATCTCTTTCATGTTATTATTGTTGGATGGTGCACATATTCGACATGGACTCATTGGCTTAACGTCTGAGTCCGTGACATCGTGGTACCAATCTTATAAGCAAATTAAAACTTGACCCAATCGTAAGACACACTTTTTTATAGAGAGAAGTTTGGGAGCTTTATCACCTAATGATAGGCATCACTGTTTAATAAGAACAACCCCAATGGTTGTTCCTCAATCTGTTAATAACACATTGAACGTTTATTTGGTAGCTGACTAGAGATAATTAATAATAGTAATTTTAATACTATTAGCATCTTAGTTATTACTCTTTATTTATATATTAGAGGTACTTTTGAGATTAAAAATATTAGTCTCATATTTTTTGTAGCGATGACGCTAATAATATCACCCTCGTCCTTGGTATTATTAGCGAAAGGATAATAATTTTATCCGCATAACTCGAGCTATTAGTCTATACCGCTTATTTTGTACCAAACATTTAACAATTCGACATATTAATCATATCCAACATTAATTCTGACTATAAAACAGTTCTTGAAGAAGTTATGACCATTGGTGGGGGTGTTCCTCCAATGAGTTTTCCTAGTAAATTTTCTCAAATTATAATATTTAAGAACATGTTCTTCCCATTTTGTTTTTTCCTTTTGTTTTTTCTTTTTCTTTTGTTTGTTTTGTTTGTATTTTTGCTTTGTTTATTATTATTTTATTTTGTTTGAAAAGTACTGTATAAGAATAAAGAAGTGCAAAAGTAAAAAGAAAGCCCATAAATAATAAGTGTAATATTATTTGAATATAAAAGTGTATTATAAAAAAAATTATGTTATTAAAATAAGTAACATGACAATGAGCCCAATAAATAATGGGTGTTATGTACATCTCGCAGTTATAACTGTGGTACCAGTTTTGTCAGTTAGCATCTTCAATTTTTTTTTTATTTTTAAAGAGAATTACTATTTATATCTCAAAAATTACTTAGTACACCCTACTCCTAATATTTTCAACCCATCAAAATACTGAGTATACTCTCCCTAATTTTCTATTATAACCTTACTAATATTTTTTCTAAAATTAACTACAATCTACCAAGTACACCCCAACCCAAACAAAACAAACCTCTTCCTCGTCTTTCCCCCCACACCACGCCACGCCACCCAACCCAATCGGCCACCTTTCTTCTCCCCCCCACACACACACACACACACACACACAAAAACACCAACCAGCACGCTCCTTTCCTTTTTTTTTTTTTTTAAATGATTTGTTTGGTATTGTTTTACCAAACATCTATAGGGTTGTTCGGCACCCCTATTGAACATTATTATTAGTATTTGGGACTCCTACCGAACATCTCTATGAGTGTTCGATACCCTTATCGAATAGCTTTAGGTGTGTCGGTAGGGTTGTCGAACAATAATGAAAAAAAATTTTTACCTAAAAAAATAAAAGATATTTAAGTCAAAATTTATAATAATATTTTTGTAATATATAAGATTGGTGAGACAACTCCCTATTTTAAAATACAAAATGGCAATCTAATAAGACAAAGATGGTATCTTAATTCCAGGATCGATCTGGATTTTAAAATCATTAATCATTTCTTCATTTGCATTTCCAACAATTCGTGGGTTTCAATCTCAAGTCCTTCTTCTATGCAAACTCCAAAATCTCTCTCACAATCGAACATCATTCGAAACTGTTGGGATTAGTTACCAATTACAGTTACTAAAGCTCAATCTTTGTTGCTGATTTCTTGGGGCCAATACCCATTTCCCAGCTCACTCCACATTCCTCACGATCACACAAGTCAGTTCCAACAAGTAAGAGTTTCAATCATTTTTTCTATTTTTAATGCCCTAATTTGATGAATTTTCCCAACAATTTGGAACTGCCATCAATTCATAATATTGATCAATTTTCATTGACAGAGTCAAGCTCACGCTTTCTTTTTCTTTTTTTCTTTTTTTATTTTTTCCTTGGCCTTGATTTTTGCTAGTTCTTGGCTTTTGCAAATGAAAGATGAAGTTGGTTTTGGGGGTTATGTATTGTTATTCATTGACTATCTTTTTTTTTTCCTTCTTTTTCGGGTTCCGGATTGATGTTCATTTAGATTAGAGGTTAAATGGGTTTGTTATATTCTTGACTTTGAATTTAGAGGGAAGTTTTTAAAGATGAAGTTGGTTCCACGAGAAGTGGAGAAATTGATGCTGCATAATGCTGGGTATCTAGCGCAGAAGCGTCTTGCTCGTGGCCTTAGGTTGAATTATACTGAAGCTGTTGCACTTATTGCCACTCAGGTATAAGCCGATATTTATTTGCAGTTATTGCTTTATTAATATTCGATGCCCTATACCTAGTCATGTTATCTTGTTACTCGGTTACGTTGTCAGTGTATTTAGTTTTACATGTTTGAATCTAAGTGTGTGTGGGTGGGTGCCCTTATGTGTGTTCCTTTCTTTTTGAAAGAAGTGCACATATAGAGGTTAGATATGATGATCAATCAGATTAAAAATTATTAAGAAAAAATGATTGCACTTAGCAGAAGATATTCACAGTAAATAAAGCTTTACTGGATTGAGTTGCAGACTGTAATTCCATACCGCTTTTTGTATGGAAAATAGGCATCCTCAGAATCTGGTTTGCTGACAAAAAATTAGCTGTACATTTTCTTATGTCTTTCTTTATATATCATTTAATTTTTCAGGTTTTGGAGTTTGTGCATGACGGCGACAAATCTGTGGCACAGTTGATGGACATTGGGAGACAACTGCTAGGAAGGTATGGTGGAAATCTTTATTAGTCAACAATCTTCTTCTATTCATATGAGGTCCCAAGAACAATTTAACTGATTAAATAGGATCGGTTTTGCCTTGGTGATGGATGGATTAACCGAACATAGACAAGATACCATGGTGAACATTCTTTGCTAAAGACATTATTTTGATTGATGAGACGAACCGGTCAATGATAAGCTAGAAAAGTGGAGAGAAACTTTAAAAGTTAAAGGCTTTAAAATAAGTAGGAGTAAAACGGAATACATGGAATGCAACTTCAGCCGAAAAAGGAGTAATAAGTTAGGTTAGATGGTTAAGAAATACCACAAAAAAATCAATTCCGATATTTAGGATCAATCATCAATCTAAATGGGGAGGTAAGAGATGATGTTAGTCATATGATAAAATCATTTGGAGTGTTATGTGATTCACCTATACCGGTTAAGTTGAAAGGAAAGTTCTATTGGACAACCATTAAACCCGCACTACTTTCTGGAACCGAATGTTGGGCAACTAAGAAAGAACATGTTAACAATATGAGTGTAGCTGAAATGCGAATGTTAACATGGATGTGGAAAAACTAGGAAAGATAGAATTTGTAATGAACAAATTCGTGATATAGTATGAGTCGCCCCCTAGCAGATAAAATGAGAGAAAACCGCCTAAGATGGTTTGGACACATACAACGTAGACCAATTAGTGCATCCGTTTGAAGTGCAAGTGTGTCAATATCAACTAGGCTAAAATTGGGGAAGACCAAATCTAACATGGACATCCGTAATATAGAAAGATATGAATGAGTGTGGCGTGTATGATGACCTTGCTTTGGATCGAATCATATGGCGGAAAAAGATTCATGTACCGACCCCAAGTGATTGGGAAAAGGCTTAGTTGAGTTGAGTTGAGTTGGTTTTGGCTATTAAAGTCAATTTCTATTACAACATGGTTTTCGAAATTGACCATAGGATCTGACATACTTTTATCTGTCAACAGGAGACAAGTTCTTCCCACTGTTCCATACCTTTTGGATGCTGTGCAGGTAAGTGGTCACATTTGATTTTGAGGATTCCTCCAGTAGTTAGAAATTTAGGTTTTGAAGTTTGTTCCATACCTTCAATGTTTCATTATCTTTTAGATGCTTTTGTTTGCTTCCTTTACTTTGCTTCAAGTCTTCGTTTTAAATGAACATCATCTATGTTTAGGTTGAGGGCACCTTTCCTGATGGTACAAAGTTAATCACTATTCATGATGCAATAGCGAGTGAAAATGGAAATCTGGATCTAGCTTTACATGGTTCTTTTCTTCCTGGTAAAGTTTGGAGCTTTTATGCTACTTTAAGGGATTAACATGTTGAAATTAATGGCATAATTTTTCTATGTTTGTTCTCCAGAGTAGCGGTTACATTATGTTATACAGCTAGTTTTTATGACAAAATGCTATGAAAAGTAGCACACTCCATGATCTGGTTCCTCATTACTTTTTGAAGGGCATTGATGGATCGTTGTTAGTTCTGCAGTTCCTTCACTGGAAAAGTTTCCCAGGATAGAGGATGCTAAAATCCCTGGTGAATTATGCGTACAAGGTGGATATATAATGCTTAATTCTGCAAGGGAAGCTGTGCTCCTTAATGTCACTAACAACGGAGACAGGCCAATTCAGGTGGCGGCCTTGCCCTTTGTATACTATGATCGTGTTTTACTTTTTGAGACAAATGTAGTAATTTTTTTTTTTTTTTTTGGATTAACCTCCTATTTTGATGCTTCATCTAGGGTTGATTAGATGTTAGGTACACCCATTTGTGTTTATAGACAACCTGATGTTCATTCTGATAGTAAACTAATAAATGTTTCATATTCGTTTATTCATAAATGATGATTATTTTGTAAACCATTCAGGTTGGCAGCCATTACCATTTTATTGAGGTGAACCCGTGTTTGATTTTTGACCGGAGAAAAGCATATGGCATGCGTTTAAATATACCAGCAGGGACAGCTACCAGATTTGAGGTTGGATATTTTATTTTTGTACCTAACTCTGCAGTGAGCTGATAATTTAGTTGAATCCAACACTTGCAGTCTTCTTCTTATTCTTCTGATAATTTTCTTTCATACGTACCCTCCGTGTAGTTTCAGTTCCGATTTGAATCTACCATTTTATTGAATAAAACCCTGGCAATCTTATACTTTGCCAGCCAGGGGATAAAAAATCTGTCACTCTTGTAAAGATTGGTGGTAAGCAAGTGATTAGAGGAGGGAATGGAATTGCTGATGGTCCTGTTGACGATACCAATATCATACCAGCGATGGAAGCTGTAAACGCAAGAGGATTTGGGCATTCAGAAGAAATAAATGCCAGGTATAGAAACTTGTCGAGTTCCGCACCCCCCCCCCTGTTTTCTTTTGGTTGTAACTCAAACGCTAGGCTTGTCTATGTAGTACTAGATTGTGTATATGGTCATGGATGAAGGAGAGATTTACTTTATTGCTGATTTTGCAGTGAAGGTGTCATTGTTGAAGGATCTACTTTGGTCTCTAGAATTTCTCGTGAGGCCTATGCTAATATGTATGGTCCTACTGTTGGTGACAAAATTCGTCTTGGTGATACCAATTTGTTTGCAGAAGTTGAAAGAGATTTTGCTGTTTATGGTGATGAATGTGTTTTTGGTGGAGGAAAAGTTTTAAGAGAGGGAATGGGGCAGGCTTGTGGGTACCCGCCAGATAATTGTCTGGATACAGTTATCACGAATGCTCTTATTATTGATTATACTGGGATTTTCAAGGCAGATATAGGTATTAAAAGTGGTCTTATTATTTCTCTTGGGAAGGCAGGTAATCCAGATGTCATGAACGGTGTGTCGGAAAACATGATAATTGGGGTGAGTCTTATTTGACAATGCATTAACAGTAGCTCGTTTATGGCTCATGAATATGTTAGCGCTGGTGTTTCCTTCTCTGTTGGATCAGGTTAACACAGAGGTTATAGCTGGAGAAGGAATGATAGTTACAGCTGGGGCCATAGATTGTCATGTGCACTTCATATGCCCTCAACTGGCATATGAAGCGATATCAAGCGGTGAGACTTCTACTTAATGATCTTGAATGTGTTAGGCTGGGAGGTATGGTGAAACTTTATCCAACCGTTTGTGTCCAGTCAAGGCTCCCGTACTGCGACACATGCCCACATACTGGCCAAAGAGCACTTGGGTCACTAGACCCAACTGGCCCAACCAGAAGTCCATACATATTGTTGGTGCTAGTTAGTAGGTGGCAACTTATAAGCCTGTACTCCTTCCCACATCTAACTATATGGGATTGTGGTGTTATAAAATGATCCTTGACAATCCTGTTATATTCAAGTGAGTATGTTTTGTAGTAATGCTTGAAATCTTATTGGTATAACCCATTCTGAAAGCGTCATAAAATATTTGATTTGCCCATTTGTGGTTCACAAAGATTACAATAGATCCCTCCATATGGGCATTGAATGATGGCATGAGCACAAGTGATGTAGGTTCTTGGTAAGGTCAACTGTTACAGTGCTTTAGAGCAGTAAAGACAATGTTTACCCAACCCAGAAGCAATTGTATGTATGAGTGTCACTTGAATCGGGTAATAACAAAGTCAAATTTAAGCTAGTGAATCAAGTTGTATCGATCAATTCAGCCTTGAAGCGACACTCATTTAAGTACAAAATCAACTGACACTTTTAGAATGGAGGTGTAATGGTTAAAACTTGTTTCCAACTTTGAAAGTAGCATTTTAGTAAAAACTTCGATCATGCTGCCCCCCCTCCCCGGTTTTCGGTGCTCTTTTGATATCAAGGTTGCCTCAGATTCTGGTGCTTCTGACTTACCTCACAACGCCAACTAGAAATAGCACTTATTTGAAGTTTCTGTATTTCATTGAGAGTGCAGGATCTATATGTTTGTGGGGTTGAATATGTTCCTCTCATTATCATCCTCTGACGTTCATTATTTGACCCCACGAATACATAAGGAGTATATTTTTTTACATGTTTACCACTTCTTTCTCCTAAACTTCATCATATGTGTAGGAATCACAACGTTAGTGGGAGGTGGAACAGGACCAGCTCATGGGACTCGTGCAACTACTTGTACGCCAGGACCTTTGCATATGAAACTAATGCTACAATCAACGGATGACCTACCACTAAATTTTGGTTTCACTGGGAAAGTATGCTATTGTCTTTCTGAATTTTGAGTTCTTTTCTTCTGTATTAGACCTACACATTTAAAGCATGTGGTCACTTGCCTCTCAGTTGACCTTTTTTTAATTATATGTCTGGATACTTACTGCATAATTGAAGTTCACAATTTTTCTTTCAGGGAAATACTGCCAAACCAGAGGGGTTACATGAAATACTCAGGGCTGGTGCCATGGGACTGAAGCTTCACGAGGACTGGGGAACCACACCTGCCGCGATAGACAACTGTTTGACGGTTGCAGAAGAATATGACATCCAGGTGACTTTTTTGCTATGACTTTATGAACAGAATTGATGTTTTTACCTTTCTAATGAAAAATTTCACTTTTTGTTGAGTGTGAATTTTGACAGGTTAATATCCATACAGACACCTTGAATGAATCTGGGTTTGTGGAACACACTATTGCTGCATTTAAGGATAGGACAATTCACACTTACCACAGGTATGAGCTTCATTCCAGCATCTTAAAACCATTCCTCTCTGCTCAACCCTGCTTCCTCGTCCCTCGCTATTCACCAATAGCACTACCAGGAGAGTTTTTATTTATTGTTTTTTGTTGTTGTTAATATTATATATTTATTTTATTTTATTTATTTATTATTATTATTTTTTTTTGGGGGGGGGGGGGAAGAGGGTCTCACAACACCCCATAAAAGATAATTTCGTTTGCCTGCTATATCTTTATTGTATTCACATAGCTAATATGACCTCTAGTAGCTGTTGCTAATATTTTCCTTTTATTTAATGCACTTTGTTGCACGAGTGTTATGTTGCCAACTTAGCAAAAAGTTTAAACTGTTATGGAGGGGGCCTCACAATCGCAGTGGCGAAGGAACAAGAGGGGCCATGGCCCTTGCAGCCATTTCAAAAGTCACTACTACTGTCATGTTTAGTTTTATAATTTTTTTTTTATGGGGGAAAGATAATGCTGTGGCCCCCTTAGAGTTTTTCAAGTCAGTATATATGGTTTCTTCCTTTCCGTTCGGTAAAAAAATAAATAGAAGTTGACTTAGTTCAATAGTATTAATGTATTCAACTAGCAACCAAGTATAAATAAAAGAAATAATATTTTATTATTATAGATATACTCCCTTCGTTCCTAAATTATCTTCCTGTTTGACTTTTTTGTGGTAAAATAATATGTTTTTCAAATGCAAATTTGACGTATATTTTTTTATTTTTTTAAAAAATAATAAAATACGTAATTTGTGGTATTTTAATTTTTCAATAAATTCGAAGTAAATCGAAGAATCTTTTAGAGTTTATCGAGAGCAACAATTGATTAAAGCCCTTACACGTTTTTCTCCCTGAAGTTTCAACTTGGCCCCCCTAGAGCCGTACTCCTGGCTTCGCCACTGCACAATCGTAATCATGCTTTAACACTTTATCTTTGCTGCAGTGAGATTGATGCAAGCTATGGTGCACCACATGAACAGAACTGAGCGGAGTGTGAACTGAATTTAAGTGTTAATAGAGGAAGCATGATTTGTTAGAGCACGTGCTTGAATCACAAACACTTCTTTTCTTCTGAGGATATGGCTGTGGGCATTAGACCCTGCCATAGCGAGCCTCATGCCGGGGAGTTCTTTTTTTATTTTCACAAACTTCATAGAGACAAAAGTATCCTTGTAATAAAATTTGTAATGTTGGTGGGGAAATTGTTAATTTATGGAACTTGGGAGCCCGTGATTCGTATTGGAAGGGCCAATAATATAAACTTTCATGTTGAGAGGAAAGTGTGAAATTGCTAAAACTGCATAGGGTAAAGGTACTTTTTTTATTTTTAACATACCACAATCAAAGGTGAAAAGTATGTCCATGGGTGTAAGATCTAGAAGGTTGGCATAGTCAAGCACAAGAATACGAGTTCTTGTCGAAGGGCACAAGTGATGTCTGGAAATTTAAGAGTACTTTTAGAATTTTGGTCTTATTGTTGAGTTTGGTGAATACTGATATAAAGAAAACCTTTTATAAGAAAGAGATGAGTCTTTACACTTACAATGTGAGGAGCTGAGTACCATTATGTCAGCTGTGTTGATTTCACTTTAGGTTTGATGTTATGCTGTATATATTACCTCTGAGCAATGCTGCATTTACAAGCAAAAACAAAATGCATTTAAGTGTTCTACACTACAATCATCAATTCACTGGTGTCATAACGCACAACACTTCCATGCATTCTTCTTTCTGTATTTTCGGTATATATATCATTTTCCTTTTCCTCTTCTTGAAATTCTTTATGAAAATTTACTTATTGCCTTTTTGGTGCAGTGAAGGAGCAGGGGGTGGTCATGCACCAGATATCATTAAAGTCTGTGGGGTTAAGAATGTTCTCCCCTCATCAACTAACCCAACACGTCCTTACACTTCAAATACAATAGACGAGCACCTCGACATGCTGGTGGGTCAAATAAAGAAAGGGTCTTGTTAACATATGCCTAACGACACTCATTAAGTATCCATTTTTAGAAACTTTTTGCATTGGGATTCACCCCTAGTGGCATTGGATGTCATGACAAGGCTAGTTAACATGGTCTTTAAATGTTAAATTTTGCCATCAAATACCGTATTGTTAACCAAGATCCATTCTTAAATTAGTTTGAATTGCATACAGATGGTCTGTTGGTACCACAATTTGAACTTACATCCTTTGCTTCCTACGGCATTGTTTCCGTACAGATGGTCTGCCATCACCTGGATAAGGACATACCGGAGGATGTAGCTTTTGCTGAGTCACGGATTCGGGCTGAAACAATTGCTGCCGAAGACATCTTGCATGATATGGGGGCAATAAGCATTATATCATCTGATTCACAGGCTATGGGTCGCATAGGAGAGGTTTCTGATTGAACTCATATCACCTGATTGTCATGTTTATTTTCTCTATACTTGCACAGTAACAAATTTGTAGGGGTAGCTGAAGATATTAACATTTTCTAGATAGTACTATTAGTCTTCTTTCTCACGTACCGTACTATATTCCTTTTGAGGCTAATTTCAATTGAAATCTTACTGCACTAGGTAATTTGCAGAACTTGGCAAACTGCCCACAAGATGAAGTTAATACGAGGATCAGTTGAAGGTAACAGATCAGACAATGACAACCTCAGGATCAAACGGTACATCGCGAAATACACAATAAATCCTGCAATAGCTAATGGGTTTTCTCAACATGTTGGTTCTGTTGAGGTATGATTAATTACGCACTGTTGTATTCTTTCATTTTCTTACAATTGAGCTGCAAAAGAACGAGGAAAAGATTATCATATTGATTTTTCTGTTTCTGCCAATACTGCACTTTGTTGACGGGTCAATATCAGATTTCAGTAGCTTTTAAGGTAATGATTCATGGATTTTAAAATCAATTCGGGGTACATGGTGGCTGCAGGTGGGAAAGATGGCTGATCTTGTTATTTGGAAGCCATCATTTTTTGGGGCAAAACCAGAAATGGTGATCAAAGGTGGTGACATTGCATGGGCTAATATGGGTGATCCAAATGCGAGCATCCCAACTCCTGAACCGGTAAATTGATTATGAACTCATAACAGCATCATACCACCCAAATATTAGTAGAATTTTCAATTAAAAGAAAAAGAAAAAGTAAAGAACTAGCAAGATTTCTGTTTTTAGTCTTAATGAATTAAAACTTACTGCAGGTGATGATGAGACCAATGTTTGGTGCATTTGGCAAGGCTGGAAGTGCCAACTCCATTGCTTTTGTCAGCAAGGCATGGACTTCTCTCTCTCTCTCTCTCTCTCTCTCTCTCTCTCTCTCTCTCTCTTTCCCTCCCTCCCTCCCTCTCTCATATGGGGTTTGTATGATTCATTTCATAACTTCCTTCTTCATTTTTCACCCTAATGACTAACAGGCAGCTCTAGACTGCGATGTAAAAACTCTCTACGGACTCAACAAGAAGGTGGAAGCTGTGGGCAACGTGAGGAGGCTCACGAAACTTGACATGAAGTTAAACAACGCCCTTCCAAACATCAACGTTGATCCTGAGACGTACAAAGTGACAGCAGACGATGCAGTTCTTACATGCGCTGCAGCTACCACGGTCCCACTCTCTCGAAATTACTTTCTCTTCTAAACATCAGCCGGTATTATATCTGATTAATTTCTTTTTAAGGTCTTTGTTATTTTCTTGAGTGAATTTTTCTTCTCTAAAATCATAGATTAATGAATTCTTGGAGTTTTCTAGTAGTTAATGATGAGTTTACATCTCAAAGCCCTTCACAATCTAGCTGGTAGCTCATCTGTCAAGCAGAAATGATTATATTTTTGCATATTATATGGTGAGGGACCTGTCGTAATGTATGAAAAATGAAAAACTCGTGTGTAAATTTGACAAGATATTAAATAATGTTGGCTTAATCAATGCATATGCCCACAATTTTTGTAGTCTGAACAAATAAAGTATGCAGACTCTATTGCGAGCCACGATCAAGGTGAGCATAGAAGCTTCCTTATTGTGATGATTTATTAAAGAATGACTTTTTGAGTATTAAATGATTGAACAACCTGGAGATGCTATGATGATGGGGTGGTATGTTATGCTGGAAATTTTGTACTTTGCTCTCAGCATAATGGTTTGGCTAGAAAAATATTCGGTAGTCCTAGATTACGACATTAGCAGCAGTTTGTGTGGTGGTTTAGTACCAATAAGATAGCTTCAATTCAATAAGAGCGTCCACAGTAATAACCCCCAATATATCTCTATATCACACTCTAAACACCTCGTTTTTCGTTCAAGTTTCACTTTTTTAACACTCTAAAAATAAATTCACTCCAACAAGCACTCTCTATACAACCCTCTAAAAATTAAATATCTCTCATTTTAACTAACAAACCATTATATTTTTTATTTTTTATTTATATTTTTCTACCACAATTAAAATAAAATATTTTAAATTTTAAATTTTATATACTATAAAAAATATATTGTACTCTCTTCGTCCCTAAATTATTGTCTTATTTGACTCGGCACACGGATTAACAAAAAATAACTGACTTAATTATTAATATTGGTATAATGTGTAGTTTCTTTTAATACCCATGTGTATATGTCGCATAATTAAAGTAGAGAGAAAAGTAAGGGTAAAATGGTAAAAATGATTTCCTAAATTATGAAAATTTCAAACAAGATAATTATTTAAGGATGGATAAAAAAAATAAGAAAATTATTTTGGAACGGATAAAAAAAATAAGACAATAATTTAATGACAGAGAGAGTATATTTTAATAATTTCTATTCCAAAATATTAAATAAAAGTATATTGTGCTCAAATAAAGTGAGGAAAATGTAGAGGATTTGAGTCACTATTCATGTTAAAACTCCCCCTATATTTAGAGGGTGATTTAGTTTATTTTAGAGATAGAGGGTGGACTAGAGAAATCACTGTAGGATCAAGGAAGGGTAGAAATCTCTAAAAATTTCTAAAAGTGGTTTTAGGGAGTGCTCTTCAGAGCACCACTGTAGTTGCTCTAAGGTGAACAACTTTTTAACCAACATGAGCTGACTTTGAACATGAGTAGACTTTGACGTCTACCTGTCACAAGTTTACTCGTGTTTAAAAAGTTGTCCACCTCACTTCAATAAATTAAGACTTCTTATTGATACTAGATCACCCAATAAAGGCGCCGATGTATATTTTCTCATGGTTTAGCCGTATATGCTCTATGGTTTCACCCAATGTTCTAAAAATCGCTAGGCGGGCGCTAGGCGCCAGGGCAGGGCCTAGCGCCTAGGGAACTAGTCGGGGCCTAGGCGGGGCCTAGGCGGGGTCTAAAAATTAAGGCATAATTACACTATAGGTTTATACCATACTTGCTGCAACAATATTAATAACTAAATATAATCAAATAAACTAAAAGTAATGGTCACATTACAAGACTAAAAGTTAAAATTTAATTCAATAATCAATACTTGTTGCAACAATAGTAAATAACTAAATATGACAAAATAAACTAAAATAATGATCACATTACAAGATTAAGAGTAAAAAATTAAAACCAAATTCAATAGTATCATTCCAAACTTTAAAGTTTAAACTTTAAAACAAAATAACAATACTACAACATATAAAGTATGGAAAACAAACTTATTTAACATAGGTTTTTCTGTTTTTTTAAACCAAAACGACGTTGTTTTTTGAAAAAAAAAAATAATAATTAAAAATTAAAAAAAAAATGCAAATTGGCTAGGCGGCTAGGCGGCCAGGCGGGCGCCTAGGCGGCGATTTTTTTCGTTGCCGATTTTTTACCCGATTTGACCCTAGGCGCGGCATTTTGGGGGCGCCTAGGCCGATTTTTTGAACATTGGTTTCACCACATGAAGTCATTTACGTGTACAAGCAAATAGAGTTGTTTAATTAACCGATCCGGCTCGAGCTCGGCTCGAATTGAATCGAGGTGGTTAAAGTCAACCTTGAACATGATTATAGCTGTTATCGTTTCAAGGTATAAACAACCCTAGCTCCGCCCAGCTCGGCTCGAATGAGCTTGGTAATCACAAAATATATACAGGTGTTTATGGATATTTTGTGTTACTAGTTAAGTGCACGTGCGTTGCACGTATTGTTAAATATTTCTTAAAGTGTTTTGCTAGCTATTTTATATTTTTGTTTACATTTAATTGTTGAGTTTTTTTTTGTGTTTTTATCTTTATAGAGTTATTAGACTTATAAATTATGTTGTTGTGTGTTTAGTTTTTTTTAGTACTTTGTTTTTCTTTCATTTAGAATTTATGTTTTTTATCATTGTATAACAACTTATCCTACACCTTTGTCTTTTTTGTTGGTTATTTTTGTATCTCTTTTTTT
Source organism: Platycodon grandiflorus (assembly GCA_016624345.1). Classification (NCBI taxonomy): domain Eukaryota; kingdom Viridiplantae; phylum Streptophyta; class Magnoliopsida; order Asterales; family Campanulaceae; genus Platycodon; species Platycodon grandiflorus. The sequence continues at coordinate 42,138,885 of CM028362.1, read as the reverse complement.
TAATTAGTTTTTTTTATTAAAAAAAACATACGTTGGTTTGCTTATTTTTTATTTTTCCAAAAAATATTTGTATAATATGAATATTTAATTTATATTTATTAAAACCATAATACTTATTTTTTATATAATCAAAATCAGTTAATGACCATCCTAAATAAAAAGAAAAATCAGTACAATAAAGTTTCCATATAAGAAAAAAAAAACCTACATATGTTTATGAAATTTGTCCTTTACGAGACTTTAAAGCATATAACTCACGAGAATAATGAAATTATATATATATATATATATATATATGTATGTGTGTGTGTGTGTGTGTATTTATATTTCTCATTTGTATTAAATTAGTGAAATTTCATTTGCCCTAGGTGTTTTTTTTTCCCACTTGGGTGCCTCTTACCACATTTCAAACTTTAATTTCTGGCTATTTAGTTTTAAGACCAGACGAAAATTAGTTCAAATGTAATCACCAAATTCCACTTTGCACCCCATATGAAAAATTGTGTCAAATTCATACACATGTTACATTTTGTCCTACTTTGGCTCCTAGGTGCGACGGACGTTACTAAGTTGACGTTAAGTTGACACTTGAGAGTCACATGGGGGCATTTTTGTCATTTGGATCGAGGGTGTAAAGAGGGATTTGGAGTATTATTTTTTAAATACAACTTTCTTTATTTCATTTCAAATGGAAAAAATTAAATTTTAAATAGTGAAAAAAATAAAATTAGAATTTGTGCCTATAATTTTCTATTTTGCTTTTTCATCTTTTGTTTTTTCATTTTTTTCTCCCTTCTTTCTCCCTTAATCAAAGTAATGTCATTTCTTTTTCTTTTAAATCATTTCTCAGGTTCTAATTTTCTTCTTTCTGGGCAAAACAAAACAAAGTCACCTGAAAATCCAACGTCGGTGTCAATCTCTCTCTCTCTCACCCAATCAAAACCTTGGAAAATTTTGAATTCAAATCAAATGCGAAGAAAATTGTACAAGCTCTAATTTCGGAGTCTAAAATGGTTGATGAAGCACTTGAAACCATTGGCTTCATTCAGTTGCACAATATTTTTTAAAATCTTTCTTGGGGTCTTCTAGCGAGATCTAATCAATCTTGTTGGAGAGATGTTGATATTTTGGGAGAAATTTGTATTTTGGCCTAATTTTTATGGGGCCAAAATACGATTAGCTCTCGAAAGTATCTACTAAATCTCACCTTGCATCCCAATCTACAAAGTGTCTCACTTTTATACAAAGTGTCTCACTTTTATACAAAGTGTCTTACGTGTATTTTCTGTAAGACGGATCTCCCTGACTCGATCCACTGTGTATTGGTTGACTGAGTTGTAAGAGAGTGGTGCTCCGTCTTACGAATTAGAATGTGTAAGACGGTCTTACTGGAGACCTACTCTAAAAATAGTAATAAAAAATGGCATGCTCGTGTCACATGAGGAGTGATTTGATCATTTTTGCTTGGGGTGCAAAGTCAGATTTGATTATAATTTTATCATTTCGTTAACTATTTTATATTTAAGATAAGTTTTTAATTGAAAAATAATAAATAACCTTTCAATAATCCGAAATAATTAAAATTTGTCTTATATTTATTATTAAAGTAAAAAAAATGCAATATACTCCCAAAAAAAAATTTAGATTTTATTTTATTTTATTTCTTTTCTTATCCCTTACTTTCTTTCATTAACCTCGTTGTTCATAGACCCATTACATTGTCACCACTAAATCTCACATTGCATCGCAACCTATAAAATGTCTCACTTTTATACAAAATGTTGTTATTTGTCCAACTTTGCCCCCTCCCGTTCGTGTGTGTTAAAAATAGAGCAAATACTTAGAAAATATCGTCTTACGAATAATTTTTGTAAGACGGATCTCTCTGACCCGACTTACCGTGTGATAATGAGCTGAGCTGTAAGAGAGTGCGGCTCCATCTTACAAATTAGGATCCGTAAGACGGTTTCACAGGAGACCTACTCTAAAAATAGTAATGGAAAATGAAATGTGCATGTCACATGAGGATTGATTTGGTCAATTTGCTTGGGATGCAAAGTAAGATTTGATTATAATTTTATCATTTAGTTAACCATTTTATATTTAAGATTTTAATTGAATATAATAAATAATCGTTTCAATAATTCAAAATTAATTAAAATTTGTCTCATATTTATTTTTAAAGGTAAAAAAAATGCAATACTCCTAAAAATAAAATTCAGATTTTATTTAATTTTCTTTCTTATCCCTCACTTTCTTCCATCAATCTTATCATTCAGAGACCCACTACCATTACCACTACTACCACCTCAAATTTCATCGTTAACTCAAAAATAAAATTTTGATTTGATTTTATTAATTTTTTTCTTATTCCTTACTCTTTCCTTCCAATTAACTCATATACAAAACTCATCATTTATAGACTCATCACCACCACAACCTTTTCACTATTTAGAAACGCAAATTTAATTGTTTGAATATTAAAATTTGAAGGTTTAATTCAAATCCATATGAAGATTTGAAAATTTGAAGATTTTGAGACGTAATAATACCGTATTTTACGTAAACCACCATTGTCATCCCTAAAATCACTGTGACCACCACCCCTAACCGCCACTACCATCATTCCCACCATCGCCGCCATATCCATCACCACCACCAAGAAATGTGCTCACCTTGCCTTGCTCAAATGGAGAAATAAAATCTCTTTAGCTTATGTTTGGTCACACTTCTTTCTTTGAATGTCTCCTCCTTCTTAGTCGCTTTCCTCCTTCGGTGTCAAATTGCTAAGAAATGAGAAAATCTAACTTTAGGATGTGACTACTTGAAAGGATATCAGTATGTTACAATTTCGTTCAAACAAAGGAAAGTTGTGGTAGAAGAAAAGAAAGTTGATAGGCATGGAAGGGTAATAGAGTAATTCTCTCATCTAACTACCTCGGGTCCTATGGAAAGGTGTAAGCAACTGAAGGCCAAAAGAAGTTATAGGTTTGGAACCCAATTAAGAAAATGAGTAAATGATGCGGGAGCATTAGGAAATGACCTTCACGAAGACCCAAACAATACCATGGATGCATTACAAGTGGGTGAAGATGGATTGACGTTATCGTTTGAGGCTTTGGTGATGCAAAGTGGGAAGTTTCAAGAGTTTGGAAGGCCTTTGGAGGTCACATGCACAACAAGGGATGATACATGGGAAAAAGAAGACATTTTGAACTTTCTGGATTGAAAGCGATCGCCTTGTTTAGGAGGGAGCGATCGCTTTGAAGACAGTTTTGCGGACCAGGTTTCTGGCCACAAAGCGATCGCTTTGTGGCGGGACAGGGCGATCGCCCTGCGACCAGTTTTGGCGAATTCTCTTTTCCTGCTGCTGTTTTGTCTCCTAAGTTGTATAGGATTGTTTTCTATTCCTAGGTAGGATAGTAGTTTAATCTCTTGTACAATTAGGATTAGTTTTCTTTACCTTTTAAGATTAGGATGCAATTGAAAACACCTATATAAAAGGGGTTAGATTTAGACTTGTAATTCAGATTTCAGATTTTGATTCTCAAGGAGAAATACTAAGAACAAAGTTTTGTTCAGATTTGTCTATTATTTTCCTTAGGTTTAAGAAGTAATATTCAAAGGGCTCTTTACGTTAGGTGAGTGAAGCCTAACCGGTGAACCCAAACGGGATCTTTACGTTAGGTGAGTGAAGCCTAACCGGTGACCCGTCATCTATCCTTTTTGTTTTCACTGCACTTTCATCTTATTTCACGTAACCTTCATCCATAAACCCGCACGCAACAACTTCGGTGTTTGTTACGCATCAAATTGGTATCAAAGCTTAGGTCTTTCACAAATTCCAACTTTGTGAACGATCATGGCAGAAGAAGCAACTTGCCCACGCGGAATAACATTAGAACAAGCTACAAATCTATGACGAGATCGCGAGATTCAAGAGCTGCGACAACGAATGGATCGAGTTTTGCAACTTTTGGAAGAACGCCCACGAGGCCGTGAGGAAATTAAAGATTCCAACTCGGATGAGGAAGAGATGAGGCCTCCAAGACCTAGGCAACCTGAAGGACGGCCAAGGGAGGACGATGATCGAGGTTTAAAACTCGATATTCCTGAATTTGATGGTGCCATGGATCCGGATGGATATCTTGATTGGGTGCGAAGAACGGAACGAATTTTCGAGTACAAAGAGTATAGTGATCGAAAGAAATTCAAGGTGGCCATTCTTAAGCTCACAAGGTATGCTTTTATTTGGTATGGAAATTTGAAATCTCAACGAAGACGCGAAGGAAAGTCAAAAATCGAGTCTTGGGATAAATTTAAGAAATATCTTGATCGAAGGTTTTTACCTAGCACCTACCGACAAGATAATTTTTCAAAACTTATACAATTGAAGCAAGGGAATTCAACCGTAGCACAATACGTTGAAGAATTTGAGAAATTATCAATTATTTGTGACATGCAATAACATGAAGAGCAAAAGATTGCTAGATTTATGGGAGGACTAGATGTCGAAATAGCCAACATAGTGGAGTTGCAACTGTGTTTTACCTTTGAAGAAATCTGCAAGGTCTCAATAAAATGTGAAAGACAAGTGAAGAGGAAAAAGGTGGGAAATAAGACGACATTCTCGAAGGGTTTTTCAAGCAACTCGGCTTCAAGCAACGCGGCGCCAAGCAACCCAAAGTCCAATAATCAAGGGGAGAAGCCCAACAAAAGCACCACCAATGAAAAGGCCGAAGGAAAGAAACCTATCAAGAGCAAGGACAATGTCAAGTGCTTTAAATGTCAAGGATATGGTCATTATCAATCCGAGTGCCCCACCAAAAGAGTTTTGACTTTGCACGAGATTCGAGATATCAAAAACAATCTTGCGACACAAGACCAAGAAGATGAATCAGAAGAAGAAGAGGTAGAGGAATTTGATTCCGAAGACGTCAAGGAGGAGACGCCGTCTTGAGGAGATCTTTACATGCGAAGCCGACGGCCATAGAAGAGGAACAAAGAGAACAAATCTTTCATGCAAAGTGTCTTGTGCAAGGAAAGGTGTGCGATGTAGTAGTAGATGGAGGAAGTTGTGCAAATGCCGTCTCCATTATACTCATTGACAAATTGAAGGTTCCAACCACAAACCATTCACGTCCTTACAAACTTCATTGGCTCAACGATGGATCCGAAGTTAAGGTAAATCGACAAGCTTTAATCTCTTTTTCCATGGGAAATTATCAAGATGAGATACTTTGTGATGTGGTACCAATGGATGTGTGTCATATACTATTGGGACGACCTTGGCAATACGATCGATTCGTGACACATGAAGGGAGGGAAAACGCTTATATTGTCAAGAAGGATGGCAAGAAGTTCAAGTTAAACCCTTTACCACCCTCCAAGATAGTTCCCATCAAAAGACCCCCGCAAAAGACAAACTTATTGGCTAGTGAACGAGAAGCCGAACAAGCCGTCAAGGATGGACAAGCAATTCTCGTCATTCCTCAAGGGGTCCAAAGTCAAGAAGGGGAGAAACTACACCACTTAATGAAACCTCTACTCAACAAATTCAAGGATGTATTCCCCGAAGATCTACCCCCGGGTTTACCACCAAGACGAGGGATTGAACATCAAATAGATTTGATACCCGGAATGCCACTTCCCAACAAGCCGGCCTATAGATGCAATCCGGAGGAAATGAAAGAGCTTCAAAAACAAATTGAGGAGCTACTCTCGAAAGGGTATGTGAAAGAAAGTATGAGTCCATGTGCGGTACCGGTTCTTTTAGTACCCAAGAAGGATGGATCGTGGCGAATGTGTGTGGATAGTAGGGCAATAAACAACATCACGATTAAATATCGATTCCCAATGTCACGGTTAGACGACATGATTGATGAGTTACATGGAGCAATAATTTACTCAAAAATTGACTTGAGGAGCGGATATCATCAAATCCGTATGCGCGAAGGAGACGAATGGAAAACGGCGTTCAAAACGAAACATGGATTATATGAGTGGAAGGTGATGCCATTCGGGCTCACAAATGCGCCAAGTACTTTCATGAGATTAATGAACGAAGTGTTGAGACCATTCTTGGGAAAATTTGTAGTCGTCTATCTAGACGATATTTTGGTGTATAGCAAAAGTGAGGAGGAACATATACGGCATCTTGAAGAAGTGCTCCTAGCTTTGCGAAGAAACAAGCTTTATAGGAAACTTGAGAAGTGTTCGTTCATGCAACCTAGTGTGACATTCCTTGGATATGTGGTTTCAAAGGAAGGAGTATCGGTAGATCAAACGAAGATTGAAGCAATCAAGTCTTGGCCTACTCCAACCAACATTACGGAGGTACGATCATTCCATGGGTTAGCCTCTTTCTATAGACGCTTCATTCAAGATTTTAGAACCATTGCAAGTCCCATAACCAAAACCCTAAAGAAGGGAAAATTTGAATGGACTTCGGCGGCACAACAAGATTTTGAAAAGCTCAAGGAAAAGTTATGCAAGACACCGGTTTTGGCCTTACCCGATTTTTCACAACCTTTTGAAGTCGAATGTGATGCTAGTGGAGTGGGTATAGGGGCGGTGTTGACTCAAGGAAAACGGCCCATTGCTTACTTTAGTGAAAAGCTTGGAGGTGCGAGACTCAATTATTCTACCTACGACAAGGAATTTTATGCCATAGTTCGAGCTTTGGATCACTGGAGCCATTATTTGAGGCCGAATCATTTCGTCCTTCATTCCGATCATGAGGCTTTGAAATACATTCATGGGCAACACAAGCTAAAGCCAAGGCACGCAAAGTGGGTGGAATTTCTGCAATCTTTCAACTTCTCTTCAAAGTATAAGGATGGAAAGAATAACGTGGTAGCGGATGCGTTATCTCGAAGGTATTCTATGCTTACCATGATGGATGCCAAGCTACTAGGGTTCAAACTAGTATGCGAATACTACAAGGAAGATCCAGATTTTGGCTCTATTGTTCTCGACTGCGAGAAAGGGAAGAATGGGAATTTCGTGTTACAAGAAGGCTTTTTATTCAAAGGCAATCAGCTTTGTATTCCCAAGTGTTCGATAAGGGAGTTATTGGTACGAGAAACTCATGGAGGAGGACTAGCGGGACATTTTGGCATCAACAAGACGCTTGAGTTATTACAAGGACATTTTTATTGGCTAAAGATGCTTGGAGATGTACAAACTATTATCTCTCGATGTGCAACTTGTCAAAAAATGAAAAGTACGTTCCATCAAGGATTGTATACGCCTTTGCCCGTACCAAAACAGCCATGGAGCGATGTATCAATGGATTTCATTGTGGCTTTGCCGCGTACGCAAAGAGGAAAGGATGCTATCATGGTGGTGGTCGATCGATTCTCTAAAATGGCGCATTTCGTACCATGTCACAAGACGGATGATGCTTCCTTAATTGCGGATTTATACTTCAAAGAAATTGTGCGTTTGCATGGGGTGCCAAAGAAAATTGTGAGTGACCGAGATAGCAAGTTTCTTAGTCATTTTTAGAGATCTCTTTGGAGGATAATTGGAACTAAATTGTTGTTTAGTACATCTCATCACCCACAAACGGATGGGCAAACGGAAGTAACAAATAGAACCCTTGGAGTTCTATTAAGAGGACTAGTTGGGAAGACCCAAAAGGATTGGGATTTAAAGTTGGCTCATGCAGAATTTGCTTACAACTGCACGCCAACATATGCTACAAAGCATTCTCCATTTGAGGTTGTGTATGGGGTTAATCCTTATTTGCCTATAGATATGGTTCCCACACGAAAAGGGAAAGAGCAACTAGGTGCGTTCACCAAGTGGAGGGATATACAACAATTTCATGAGCAAGTCCGTGCAAGAATTGAAAAATTGAATGAAGTATACAAGAAACGAGGCAACAAAAGTCGCAAGCAACCGGAATTTCAACCCGGAGATTTAGTGTGGTTACATTTGCGAAAAGAACGATTTCCTAGCAAGAGGAAGAATAAACTAATGCCAAGAGCCGAAGGCCCTTTTCAAGTATTGGAACGGTTTGGCGATAGTGCATATAAGTTGGACCTTCCCGAGGAATATTCGATTAGTTCTACGTTCAATGTAGGAGACTTGTCACCATATTTGGAGGACAAAATGCTTGAAGAATTGAGGCCAATTCTTTCTAAAGAAGGGGAGGATGATGCGGGAGCATTAGGAAACGACCTTCACGAAGACCCAAACAATACCATGGATGCATTACAAGTGGGTGAAGATGGATTGACGTTATCGTTCGAGGCTTTGGTGATGCAAAGTGGGAAGTTTCAAGAGTTTGGAAGGCCTTTGGAGGTCACATGCACAACAAGGGATGATACATGGGAAAAAGAAGGCATTTTGAACTTTCTGGATTGAAAGCGATCGCCTTGTTTAGGAGGGAGCGATCGCCTTGAAGACAGTTTTGCGGACCAGGTTTCTGGCCACAAAGCGATCGCTTTGTGGCAGGACAGGGCGATCGCCTTGCGACCAGTTTTGGCGAATTCTCTTTTCCTGCTGCTGTTTTGTCTCCTAAGTTGTATAGGATTGTTTTCTATTCCTAGGTAGGATAGTAGTTTAATCTCTTGTATAATTAGGATTAGTTTTCTTTACCTTTTAAGATTAGGATGCAATTGTAAACACCTATATAAAGGGGTTAGATTTAGACTTGTAATTCAGATTTCAGATTTTGATTCTCAAGGAGAAATACTAAGAACAAAGTTTTGTTCAGATTTGTCTATTATTTTCCTTAGGTTTAGGAAGTAATATTCAAAGGGCTCTTTACGTTAGGTGAGTGAAGCCAAACCGGTGAACCCAAATGGGATCTTTACGTTAGGTGAGTGAAGAATAACCGGTGACCCGTCATCTATCCTTTTTGTTTTCGCTGCACTTTCATCTTATTTCACGTAACCTTCGTCCATAAATTCGCACGCAACAACTTCGGTGTTTGTTACGCATCAGTAAAATATATATTCAGATGGATTTAGGGTTTGGAATCCAGTTATTTGTGGTTTGTGGCAATAGGTTTTGATAGTGGTTGTGGATTAGGTGGTTGTTTAGCTAAAAATGAAGAGAGAATAATTTTTTTTGTAATTACATAAAAAATAAAAAAATAATTTTATAATAATATAAATACTAAAATAGGTCAAAGTGAATTAGCCACAAATTTCGTTTTGCACCATAATCCAAGCGACTAAAATTGCCCTCATGTGGCATGCACATGTCAAATACTACTATTTCTAACGCCTACAAGGCAGAAGGGCTAATTGAGACAAATGGTAACATCGTGTGTCAAAGTTGGACACTTCATAGATTAGGGTGCATAGTAAAATTTGGTGGATACATCAGTGTGAAAATCATATTTTGGCATTTTTTTGGTTGAACGATATCTTCCAACTTTGCAAATAATTAATACTATAGAATTATTTTATTTTTCAAAAAGGTTTGGAAGAAAGTCGTTGTTACGTTCTTCTCAAATCTCAGTTTTATATGAATGTTTAAGACATTTCTCGTGCATTAATAGATTTTGAGTTAGCTTGCACGGTGTCTACAACTCGATAAACCAACTTGCAGTGAAAAATGTGTATTTCCATTATTGTTGGAGACTTTGTTTATAACGTTTCAGAATTTAATTTGTAACTCAGAGTGTTAGGAAGTGGAAATAATGATTTGAATAGGGGATTTTTAAATGCTTTTTTTCAATTGTCATACTAATAAGAGTGAACGAATTCAAAGTAAAAAGACGTTGCTCATTAAATTTTAACTCTATTTCTTTTGGGATAATTTATTTTGCAATCTAGCAAAGAGTGTGTAGATATTCATAGTATTCCCTCTGTTCCTAAATTATTGTCTTACTTTCCTTTTTTGTCAGTCCTAAAATAATTGTCTTGTTTGAAAGTTTTCTTTTTAGAACAATACTTTTATCAATTTACCCTTAATTTTTCTTCATACTTTAATTATGGGTCACATGTACATGGGCATTAAAGGAAACTACACACTATACCAATATTAATAATCAAGTCAATTATTTTTTCATAATCTGTGTGCCAGGTCAAACAAGACAATAGTTTAAGGACGGAGGGAGTAATAGTTAATTTTTTTAAAAATTTAATAAAACATTTTTATTTATATTTAAAAGGTTTTATTTCCATATTACAAAATAAAATTGCTAATGATAATATATATATTTACTTTAAAGTTATTACGTAACATATATATATTTATTTTTTGAGCGTAGGAGGGTCTATTTGAAATTTATAGAACTTAACGGATAGTGAAATCCTCAACAAAAGTTACTTAGTTAACTAAATAAGGATTTGTTCGTACGATCTATAACTTAAGGACCAATATGATAGTTTTTAAGGCTGCTTGTATTAGTCCGAAAATTTAAATGAGTAAATTGTATATTTTAGCTTTCTTCTCCAACAAAACGTACGAATTCATCAATTGGGTTCTCCATTTTTCTTCATCTTCTTAAAATTATAGCATCTTTTCTTAACACATTTATTTTAGTTTGTTCACTGGTAATTACCAAACACGTTGCTGATTTGCTTAATATCTCAATATTCACCAATAAATCTATTATTATACTTATTTTCATATATATATATATATATAATAATGTATTGTCAAACAAATTTTAAAAAGTAAAATTATATTATTAGCAAACACGTTGAAATTATAGCACATTTTCTTAACACATTTCTCTTAGCTTGTTCACTGGTATTACCAAACATCTTACTGATTTGCTAAATATCTTGATACTCTCCAATAAATCTATTATTATATTTATTTTCATATACTTCTAATAATGTGTAAACATATTTTAAAAAAATAAACCCATATTATTTTTTAGATTTTAATAAAGTTTAAGTCTCTCAACTTAGTAAGGGTATTTTTGTCATATTCAAAAATATTAAACGACATTTGTAACAATAATGACAGGAGGGGTAATCACAAAAAAAATCAACATATGAGACGAAATAAATAAAATTTAAAAAAGTAGGACTTAACTTAAAGTTAGGTAGAAGTTGAGAGACCAAATTATTATTTAACTCTTTATAAAATTAATTGCCCATAACAAATTTACTTGTTTGAGCTTAATTAATGGTGAGTAGTTTATTAACTTTAGGACTATTTTTGTCCAAACAATGTTTTTTATCATGATAAATTTTCTTGTTTTGTCCTTAATTAAATGATGGATGGTTTATTAGGTATATGGTCAATTTTATCCATTTATTAATTTGTAAGAAACACTTCATACTTTTAAAGGTAAGAAGATAGTTAATCTTTGCTCGTTTTTTTTATCGGTAATGAAGTCTTCGTCCCGTACTAAGCATGTGGAGGTTGATCGTCATTTTATAAAAGAAAAACTAGATGCCGGCCTTATTAGCTTTCCTTTCGTCTCCACTGAAGAAGAGCTTGCCCCTCACAAACAAAAGGGCTTTCAAGAAAAGCATTTTACGACTCACTGAGCAAGTTTGCCATGGTTGATGTTTATGCCCCCAACTTGTGGGGGAGTCAAGCTATGGCCATGATTCAAGAAAAATTTGAACTCGATAAAGAGTAATGCTATGTGTACTTAAAATTTGCATTAAATATGCACCAAATGTGCACCAAAATTATACTCTACTTGGTATCTTTTAATTGATTAAATAATTTGTGGGTCCTATCACTTAAAAGTCTTTGACCAATTAAAATATGACAAATGTAATTTTGATACACATTTAGTGCACACTTTATATGCACATAACATTACTCCTCGATAAAAGAGCTAAACTTGAAAAACACTTCAAAATTCGACTTGACTCGTTGACATCGTCAAGTGACAATATCTGATTTGATTTAATAAACAGGTTGAGTCGAATGACCCAGTAAGCTACTAATGAAACAATATGGCATGGCATTATACACGTAAGAATAGCAGGATAATAAACAGGTTGTAGCACATAAGTCAATCAACCCTATATTCACGAGAGGCTTAGTAGCCGCCAACCGTCATGCACTGGTTGGAGACGACGACCAACATTCATTCATATAGGAAGCACATAAAGCTCAAAGTAAACACATAAAGGTGGATACGGTGGATTCGAGGTACACCTCCGAAATCCCTTGAAACACTTTTGACCTTATCACTCCATGAAGCCGTAGTAAACGATCGTACTACCGCTCCACAGAACTATAAAGGATGCCTCTGCTGCTATCCAACAAGATAATAATAATAATAGATTCCTGCGCTTCTGCTCCAGAGAACCATACTAAACAATTGTGCCGCTGATGCTAGACACGTTTCCCAATGACAACCACGATCAGAAATAGACGATTGTGCTGCTGCTGCTGTACACAAATCACAAAGGGACCGGTGCTCGTATCCCGAAACAAATATATGTACCTGATCGCGTCACGCACGATCTACAAGTACCTAATAAATAATGTACCTGATCGCGTCACGCACGATCTACATGTACCCAATAAATAATGTACCCGATCGCGACCCGCACGATCTACAGGTACCCGTTGTGGACCATTTTCTGTATCCACGTCGACGTATCGCTCGATCCCCTACGACCCGAGACAATACGGCTCTAGCCACTTATAGGTATCACACGGGACCGGTGTCCGTTATCCCAATGCATACAAAACAATGTCGACAATGCACAGTCGTCGTTTATTCCGTTCAACTATGGGGCTAGAGAAACCCCTACCGTGGCCAACGGTAGGGCGAGGCCCAGTGTATTGGCCTTCGGCTATTACGAAGCCCCTGATCCCGCAATAACCGAGCGTTAATACACCTCCAATGCACATATGCCAGCTGGACTCGATGCAATGCACAAGTAGATGTTTACTCATGCTAAACTATTCAAGCGTGTTCTATTGAATCACAACTTAATAAATCAAATCATAATATGTTCTATTGAATCACATACCAAATCAACATAATGTGCTTGTAATTGCTAAACACACAATCAATCATCAAAGTAGGATGATTGTCCTATTGCTTACTAGAACAACCACACATACACCAAATCATTTGAGTCTGCAAATGCTAGACTTTACAATCACCACATATGTATAAGCCTACTTGTACTTACAATCACGAATCAATGCGCCACTAATACACTTAACTTAGAATCTCTACGGTATCCTATTGTCACAATACGCTCCATCTCATGCATATATATGTATATTTCACCTCATTTCCGTCGTGTATAATACATATCACGACTCCCAACAAGTCACATAGCCCGTAAAGGACCGACAACCAAGGTGTATCATTAACTACCTAGGATATAACCAACTCATCATAAACACGTCGCTCAATGTGTAGCGACTAAGTCGTTCCCAACGTACGTCGCACATGATTGTTCACAACTCATTAGTAACTTATATGAAGTCACAAGTACCTTTAATAATTAATCAAAGCTTGGACCTAGGGTGTATATATAATCATCCAACCCAATTCAAGTAGTCACATGTTCAACAACGTTGACTAAGTCAACCTAACTCAAGTTACTCGATCAAGTCTCATCAATGCGTCATCCCACCTCGTAGGAGACTAAAATATTACCCGTCAACTCATTACCCGACGTATATTCTTAACGTCCTATTCGACTCCGCTAAAGTCAGTCACAATTAGAGTCTAGCCCATTCAGTGTAATATTCGATTCACAATATCCTAACGGCCACACTCGGGTCTTACAAATATTCAAAACATCGGGATAAACCGTAGCATCATCCCTACATACCCATCTCAATCACGAGACTCAATATACCGAAAGTCTATTACTCATAAAAATCTCACGAGTGTACTAACGATTAAAATCTCAACAAGTTATAAATACTCGATATAACTAAAACAAGTCATCGGCGACTTTACTGCCGGAACCCAACTATAAAACAAAACCCACGAGTCTATAACTCGGGAAAAAATAACAACAACAACGTGTACACAATGAACTCCACAAGTCTCTTACATCCGGAGACCACAAAATCAACAACAATTCATCTATACTCATCATTTAACATGCTAGAGTATCACATTGAACAAGTATAGCATGTAGGGAGTTCATATGCACATAAATAACACGTAAACATCGCGATACTACTCTATGATGCTCAAAATCTAAGAAAGAGATTAGTAACTTACTACACAACGTAAATCCTCCATGAAATCCAAGGGGCTTCGGGTGGAAACGTACTCCTCCGCGACCCCAACGCCGCTACGGAGTCCAATTGTCGATCCCAAGCTCAATCCAAGTCCGAATCAAGCTTCCTCTCTCACAAAACTCACTTTCTCTCTCTAAAACGTGGGAGAAGAGGTGGGGTGGTGATTATTCAACAGATCGGATGATCCCTTTGGGTAGAAATATGCTCCTCGTCGTTCTCTACGCTACCGCGAAGACGGCTCGTCGATCCGACAAGCGGAGCTCAAGATATTGCAAAATCTTTCTCTTCTCTCTCTCCTCTCTCTCTTCTTGCTCTCTCTCTAAACTCTGGGTTGGGAGGAAGAAAAATGAGGGGAAATAAGGTTGGGTTATGTTATTAATACCATAGGTAAGTGTTTGGTTCAATCCCGGGCTTGTTTGAGCATTTTAAACCAATTAAAAATGTTAAAAACCGAGAAAAGACGAAAACCGGACGAGCAGAGACGGGGCAGGGTGATCGCTCTGCCCTAAACAGGGCAATCGCTTTGTCCTCTAGACACAGGGCGATCGCTTTGTTCTCCCCAGGGTGATCGCTTTGTGTCCAGATTCTTCGAACTCTCCGAAAATGCTCCGAAACGCTCCCGAAATGATTCTAAATGATCCCGAAGTGATTTTAAGTCTATGGGAAGGTCGAAACACTCAAGAAAGGTTCCCGAAAGGTCCAGAAATAACGCTAGAAGTTCAACGTAATGCTCACGAAATCAATCATATAAAGATTTGAGCACAAATCGGGGCATACGAGACACTTGACATAACTCGGCGTGCGGGTTAACGACAAGATCAACGTGATCATTAGTCGTGAAGGAGTTTAAACCAAGGTTAGGTCAATCAACCAAAGATGAGATGTAACGCATATGCATGCTAATCGATGTTGAGGAAAATCTCGAACGGATAAAGGAACAAAGCGCAACTCACCATGAGTTAAACGCCCATCAAATAGGGTTTTCGACCTAACACGTCACGCTTAACGAGCATGACACCTCACTCTCCGAGGGTTTTAAGGTCAATATCGAGAGACTACGAGTGAACCCGGAATGAAGTTGGGTCGGGGTATTACAATATATATATATATATATATATTTACTTTAAAGTTATTACGTAACATATATATTTATTTTTTTAGCGTAGGAGGGTCTATTTGAAATTTATAGAACTTAACGGATAGTAAAATCCTCAACAAAAGTTACTTAGTTAACTAAATAAGGATTTGTTAGTACGATTTATAACTTAAGGACCAATATAATAGTCTTTAAGGCTACTTGTATTAGTCCGAAAATTCAAAGGAGTAAATTGTATATTTTAGCTTTCTTCTCCAACATAACGTACGAATTCATCAACTGGGTTCTCCATTTTTCTTCATCTTCTTGAAATTATAGCATCTTTTCTTAACACATTTGTTTTAGTTTGTTCACTGGTAATTACCAAACACGTTGCTGATTTGCTGAATATCTCGATATTTACCAATAAATCTATTATTATACTTATTTTCATATATAATAATAATAATAATAATAATAATAATAATGTATTGTCAAACAAATTTTAAAAAGTAAAACTATATTATTAGCAAACACGTTGAAATTATAGCACATTTTCTTAACACATTTCTCTTAGCTTGTTCACTGGTATTACCAAACATCTTACTGATTTGCTAAATATCTCGATACTCTCCAATAAATCTATTATTATATTTATTTTCATATACTTCTAATAATGTGTAAACATATTTTAAAAAAATAAACCCATATTATTTTTTAGATTCTAATAAAGTTTAAGTCTCTCAACTTAGTAAGGGTATTTTTGTCATATTCAAAAATATTAAACGACATTTGTAACAATAATGACAGGAGGGGTAATCACAAAAAAATCAACATATGAGACGAAATAAATAAAATTTAAAAAAGTAGGACTTAACTTAAAGTTAGGTAGAAGTTGAGAGACCAAATTATTATTTAACTCTTTATGAAATTAATTGCCCATAACAAATTTACTTGTTTGAGCTTAATTAATGGTAAGTAGTTTATTAACTTTAGGACTATTTTTATCCAAACAATGTTTTTTATCATGATAAATTTTTTGTTTTCTCCTTAATTAAATGATGTATGGTTTATTAGGTATATGGTCAATTTTATCCATTTATTAATTTGTAAGAAATACTTCATACTTTTATAGGTAAGAAGATAGTTAATCTTTGCTCGTTTTTTTTATCGGTAATGAAGTCTTCGTCCCGTACTAAGCATGTGGAGGTTGATCGTCATTTCATAAAAGAAAAACTAGATTCCGGCCTTATTAGCTTTCCTTTCGTCTCCACTGAAGAAGAGCTTGCCCCTCACAAACAAAAGGGCTTTCAAGAAAAGCATTTTACGACTCACCGAGCAAGTTGGCCATGGTTGATGTTTATGCCCCCAACTTGAGGGGGAGTCAAGCTATGGCCATGATTCAAGAAAAATTTGAACTCGATAAAGAGTAATGATATGTGCACCTAAAGTTTGTATTAAATATGCACCAAATGTGCACCAAAATTATACTCTACTTGGTATCTTTTAATTGATTAAATAATTTGTGGGTCTTATCACTTAAAAGTCTCTGACTAATTAAAATATGACAAGTGTAATTTTGATACACATTTAGTGCACACTTTAAATACACGTAACATTACTCCTTGATAAAAGAGCTAAACTTGAAAAACACTTTAAAATTCGACTTGACTCGTTGACATCGTCAAGTGACAATATCTGATTTGATTTAATGCACATCACACGTTTATAGAATAATGTCCCACCATATGTGGAGAAGAAGACCTAAAAGGAATGTGTGTAATCATAAGGTTTCTTTACATTTCCATTATATGCTGGACCTGATTTCATTGTAAAGTTGATGCAGATTTGTGCTTGAGTGCTTGACCCTACTCTTTTTTTTTTCTTCTTCTTCTTCTTCTTCTTTTTCACTTTTCACATAAAGTTAGAAACACGTGTTAGACATGGTAGGATCAAGAAGGAGAAAATATTCAGATTATGTACGCTAAATATGTGCATTCAAATTCTAATTGTCGTGTTCTGGTTGATTAAATAATTTATAGATTTTACCATTTAATAATGCTGTGACAAATCAAAACATGTCAATTAAGATTTTAAGTGTACATGACATTACTCTTATTTTTTAAGAGTGCCATGTGATGCTCTAAAACTATCAAATATATTTTCTCAATAAAGAAAGATTAAGAACTAGTGCCCTTGATAATAGTCTCTCTTTTTAATAGTCTCTTTTTTTTTTTTTTTTCAGGAAATTGCTGACCGTTCTACTTTCTAAATTTTTTTTCTAGTCCACCCTTTTTATTTTTTAAACCGCTAAAAGACACTTTGAGAATTTTCTTCCTAAAATGCCCTCAATAACATCGTTGCTTCAGATTTGAGGTTCGAATTGATGTATAAATGATTTCATGTTGTTAACATAGTCTTCCCTCATGTTTGGGTATAAATTTCCATGCATAGACCACGAATTTGATCACAATTTGATCAAATTTGAATTTTTTGAGTTCATCTCATTTTTCTTTGTTCTTGGGCTGTTTTGGCCACTTTAATCTATGCTTTAAGCTTCGGATTTGTTTAAAATCAATCTCACATTATTATCCTAACTTAGTACTACATTTGTGCACAATTTTTCTACAAAAAAAAAAAAACTATTTTTCATATCTAAATCGAGCTTGGCAATGTGCTGTCCAAAAACAGATGAAGATGTTCTTAGACTGATTTTGAGACTTTAATCAATGATTTGAGTTTGAATTTTGTATAATATCAATATCATACTGTTATAGGAAATCAATACCATGTTTGTATGTAAATTTTCCAACAAAAAACAACCATTTTGATCAATTTTAATATTATATTAAATTGGGCATCGGGATGCCTTAAATTGGGCATCAGATGCCTTTAATTCACCAATCGCAGTATGCTGGGCAACGCAACGGGGATCGACCTGCCCGGTCAGATCACAGGGGTTGAGGGGATAGCGTCCCTCATGGGGGTTCGAGGGCAACGCCCCCGAAAGGTAAACGAAAATCATGTCCCCTCCAGCAGTTGAAATTCAAACGGTGCCTTGGTTGCTCATCGCGATGTCATGGTTACTCATCGCGATGCCTTTGTTGTTCATTGTGATACTTTGGTTGCTCATTCCAATGCCTTTGTTACTCATCGCGATGCCTTGGTTACTCATCGCGATGCCTTGGTTGCTCATCACGATAATTAACCCACGGGATGTCTTGGTTCATCCGATGCATTGTGTTACTGATGCGCGCATATTTTTCTTTCATTAATGGCATAATCGTCTTTTTGCCTCAAAAAAACCTTTTTTCGATTTAAAAAAAAAGATGAGTAGACTGGAACGATTACAAATGTTAAAAAATGGACCGACTTGTAATTCACCTTTTTTTTTTTTTGGATCCACAACATGTAATTTATGGATAAGACTTATAGGCAAAAATTTAAAAAAGACCGTCTTACGAGTAATTTCTTTAAAATAAATCTCTCTGACCCAACCACTGTGTATTAGTGGACTGACTTGTAAGAGAGTGAAGCTGCATCTTACAAAATAGGATCCGTAAGACAGTGCCATAAAAAACCCACGCAAACTTATATGCTTGGTCTAGTAGTATACAAAGTATATAAACGATCAATTACGATATGACCCATGCATTGTTTTGTAGACATTATTTATTTCAAATCTGATTAATAATACACGTGTCTTATCTTGATTGATTAATTGTATACATTGTATATTTGTATGTTGGACCAAATATATACTCCCCGCTAAGTTTTACTCCTTCTGTTCCAAGTAAAGAGTCTATTTTTGATTTTTTTGAGTCAACTTAGTTAAAGTTTGACCGATAATTTACATAAATTTAGTTATTTTTATAAAGTTATGAAAATAGTAATCCATAGTATTTTTAAGGTAGATTTTTATTAATGAATATTTATTTCCTAAAACATAGTAAAGTATGTAAAATTTTAATTTGATTTAGTCACATGTTGACTTCTAAAAAAGAAAAGTCAACTCTTTGACTGGAACGGAAGGAATATTTTCGTAATTTAAACCACAAGTAGACAAAACTAGAAAGGGCACTGGAAAATGCCTATTCGTCCAGTTAGAGCAACCACAGTGATAACTCTCTATATCACACTCTAAACACCTTCCAGCTTCACTTTTTCAATACTCTAAAAATAAATTCACTCCAACAAGCACTCTTTATATAACCTTCTAAAAATTAAATATCAATCATTTCAACTAACAAACCTAACTATCATTCTATTTTCCTTCTATTCTATTTCTATTTTCTCACCACAATCGAAATAAAATATTTTATATTTTAAATATATGTTCTATAAAAAATACTTCCTCCGTCCCTAAATTATTTTCTTGTTTGACGCGACACACAAATTAATAAAAAAATAATTAATTTAATTATTAATATTAGTATAATGTATAATTTTTTATTAATGTTCATGTGTATGCGATTCATAATTAAAGTATAGAGAAAAAAGTAATGATAAAATAGTAAAAGAAGCCGCTGGAGGAGTGAGTTAACAAAATGAAAATTACTATTCCCTCTAAATTCATCTCTACATGTAGAGGGTGATTTACTCCTTTTTTGAGATAGAGGGTTGAGTAGAGTCATCACTGTGGACTCCAGGGAACTAAAAATCCCTAAAATCAGTTTTACAGAATTGGTAAATACTTCCCACTGTGGTTGCTCTTCGTCAACTGGCCCACTAAGTCAACTGCTTGGTTAGTCAAACCACAGAAAAGATATTACATTCCTAACTTGTAGTCTTAAACTATTAAGTCCATCCCTAAATTATTGTTTTTTTTTTATTCGTTCCAGAATAATTGTCTTCTTTGAAAATTTTCTTTTTTAGGAAAATTACTTTTACTATTTTATGCTTACTTTTTTCCCTACTTTAATTATGGATCAAATACACAAATGCATTAAAGAAAATTACACATTATACCAATATTAATAATTAAGTCAATTGTTTTTTCTTAATCCGTGTGCCAGGTCAAACAAAACAATAATTAAGGGACGGAGGGAGTATTTTTTAAATAAAAATTTGATGTATAATATTTTATTTTTTCTAAGTCATAAATTATGTAATTTGTAGTACCAAAAATAAAAAAATATATCTATTGAAAAAAATTAAAAAATAAAAGTCAAATTTTTATTTGAAAAACAGTCTATCATTGTTAAACTTATGTAATTTGTAGTACCAAAAATAAAAAAATATATCTATTGAAAAAAATTAAAAAATAAAAGTCAAATTTTTATTTGAAAAACAGTCTATCATTGTTAAACTTGTATATTATTGTTTGTTTAGTTTTGAAGCATGTTTACACTTACTTTCCCTGCAAAAAAAAAAAGAAAAAAAAACAATTTTAATAGCTTAGTTTTGAGTTTTCAAAACATCAAAAACAGCCTTTGTTCTTGAACAAAAATGGAGAAGTGCAAGGTTTGGTGCGCAGCAACACCAATTGGTGTGCGGCGCACCACACCCTGCATTTGTTTTATTTTTGCTTTCTTTGACTCTTTCTATTTTTTATAATTTATTTATTTCTTTTCCCTTCTTTTTGACCAAATAATATATGCGTATTATTTCTTTTTTTGTCACACGAATAGGGACGCAAGCCCCGAGTTTTGTTCATTTTATCACGTAACATAAAATACACTAGAGCATTTTATTTACTTTGAGCATGCAATCATAGAGACCAAAAGGGCGAGTTGGGTGCCTACCACCTTCCCGACTAGTAACTTAGCCCCCAAACCCACAATCTTAGTTTTTCTCTTGTTTTCTTCATAAACGAGGGTGATGACTCTGTTTTTTTATGTAAATGTGTTTTACACATTTATTTACATTTTTAGGAGTCCATAATGAGACCCAGGTGTATTCAACGCACTTGTTCATATATTCAAAAACTGCTTGTTTTTCATTAACAAGGCCGGCAGGATCGGATTAGGATTCTCATAGGTTCCAATGACTTGTTCATCAGTGGGTCTAGGAACTAAGCTCCATACTTGACAACGCTTAAACTGATTTAGCTCCTCCTGCATTACATTCACCTAGTTCGGATCTCCAAGAGCCTCACCAACCTTCTTTGGTTCAGTCGTTGAGATAAAGGTTGTTGAGTAGAGGCACTCGTTTCTTGAATTGCTTCTGGTTCTCACTCCAGTAAAAGGGTCACCAATGATGTTCTCTATAGGATTGTGTCTTGCCCCTCTTATTTCTTGAGGCAAATCACCTGATGTATTGGTGGTTTACTGAGGTGGGTCAGGTGTGGATTCAGTAGGAGGGATATTAGTGGGTTGGTTGTCAGGTAAGGTTATTTGAAGTCGGATGGCTGAAGGAGGTTCAACTGGCTGATCTCTTTGAGGATTGGCTGAAAGAGTTGGAGTATCAACCGTTGTTAGATGGTTGGCTGGTGAAGGGTTTTCAACAGGTGGAACGTTGGCTGAAGAGTTGTTGGCTAAACCTATACTTGTGTTTCCTATCTCAAAATTTTCAAAATTGTTAGTAAAATCTTGAGTCTCATTAGACTCAACTAAATTTAATTCATCAAAAGGAACGTGTACAGATTCAATAATAATTGAAGATTTTTTTAACAAAAACTCTGAAAGCCTTACTGATTTTGGAGTATCCAATGAAAATGCCTTTATCAGCTTTCTCATCGAATTTACCTCTGTGGTCATTGCCATTGTAATGGATGTAGCACTTGCATACAAAATTTTTTAATAAGGCAATGTTAGGAGTCCTTCCTTTCCACAGTTCATACAGAGTCTTGCCATGGAATTTGTTAAGAAAGCTGAATTTAGAGCTTCAGCCTAAAAATATTTTTGCAGCTTGGCTTTAGCTATCATTGTCTTCCCAGCTTCTATCAGTGTCCTACTCTTCGTTTCAGCAACTCCATTCTGCTAAGGGGTCTTGACTGCGGAGAAGTTGTGACCAATCCCATGGTCATCACAGTAGACATCTATGCCTTGATTCTTGAACTCCGCTCCATGATCTGAGCGCACACTGATTATTTCACACTCTTATTAAGTTTGAAGATTTTTGAAGAGTGCTGTCAGTATGCCGTAGGTTTCATCCTTCAACGTCATCATCTCCACCCATGTATATCTTGAATAGTCATCCATACCACTAGTGTGTACCTGTTTCTACCTAAACTTGCAGGTGTAACAAGACCAAAAAGGTCCATGTACAACAGCTGAAGTACACGTGTGGTTGAAAGACATAGTTTAGGTTTAAAAACTAATTTTGTTAGCTTACCAAGTGCACAAGCTCTACATTTCTTGTCATGTGGGAAATTTACAGAAGGTAAACCATTTACTAAATTTCCTTTAGAAAGTTTTGAAAAGTGTTTGAAATTGAAGTACGAGAGCCTTTTGTGCTAGAGCCAAGAAGTTTCGGAAGACTTTTTAGCAACGAAGCACACTTGAGAAATGTTGTTAATAGAAAATAAATTAATAGCAAACACATTTCTTTTTCTTGACCCTGTAAGAAAAACTTCATTGGTTAAGGTATTTTTGACAAATCTATGTGTGGATGTAAAAATACAAGTCATACCTTTGTCACAAAATTGTAATATGCTGAGCAGGTTGTGCTTCAGCCCATTAACCAATGATACCTTTTCTATCTTTACTGACCCTCTTAGGATTGTACTATACCTAATAGTCTTTCCTTTAGAATTATCTCTGAAGATGATTGAGGGTCCTTTGGCTTCAACTATGTCAGTCAGGAGGTTAGCTGATGAAGGACCACTAAGCACCAAGGATCCATTGAAGATAAATTATGGTCCAACTACAAGACCAAGGATTAAAAGAACAAATGAAGTCTCAAGCCTTGTTTTGAAAGCCCAAAACCAAACCCAATGGAAGACAAATAAGAAGCCCAACTTGGTAACTATTATCAAGGTCACAAATGGACTTCTAGAAGACCCAAAGTCAGCCGTGGGTACTCCTTAACAAGTCAAAGCCGTGTGATTCTTGAAAGGTTAAAATCCACATTCTGGTTACAAGGCATTCGCCTTGATGATGGATGGAGCGATCGCCTCTGTTACTGCCGACAAGGCGTTCGCCTTGATTCGAGGGAGGGCGATCGCCCTATGTGTTATTGAAGTCTTCTAAAAGCGTGTGTTAACCATGATAAGCTGTCCAAAAACATGTAGCACTTTCAGCCATGTGTTTCAAGAGTTTAGGTCTCTCAAAAACGTGTTATTCATTGTCTACAAATTGTCCAAAGATGTCCCAAGGCTATCCAAGCCTTTCAAAACGTGTGAAGGTGTCCAAGGCAATAAGAACTCTTCATAAACCGTGTTGTTGCTCCTAAAAACGTGAGGAAAATCTGTCCAAGCAAGGAAAGAGTCCTAGAGACTCCAATCTCTTCAAAACCGTGACTTCAAGGAGGGAGAGGCCAGCCATGACTTGTTTCTTAGAGTTCTATTTGTTCTTTGTTTTATTCCTAGAATTTAGAGAGTAAATTAGTTCAATGTAATCTGAATTTTAGTCTTTAGTTTTAGTTCAAATAGGAGTCTTTAGTTTTAGTTCAAATAGGAGTGCTTTTCAAAGCCTATAAATAGGCATCTTCTTCATTTGTAAAAAACACAGATTTTTAGTATTTATTAAAGTGTGAGTTTAAAACTCTTTCTTAACAAACATAGTTTTGTTAGCATTTTGCAAACTTTGGATTAAGTTTGTGTTACTTTCTAATTCGTGGTTCTTAATTAATCAATAATTAAGGGTTTCGAATCGATCAAGGTTCTTAGTTCATTACGAGACTAAGGGTTGCGATCTTCCTTTTGATTGTTATTCAAGTCCTCGGCATACATTTCCGCGAGGTTATTCCGAAAGCGTGGTTCCAAGTTCGTTATAACTTGTGGGTCTCGTTGGGAATCATATCAGTTGGTATCAGAGCAAAGGTTATTGGTAACAATCTTTCTATCCATATTTTACTATCTTGTTCTTAATTCCTTCATTCCATAATCCATACACTATTTTATCTAGCCATATTTTGTGCCACAAAATTTTTCTTCAACTCCTTGCTCAAAGCCGTACCAAAGAAGGCTAGTTTACAAAAAAAAAAAAAAGGGCAGAATTACTTCTCATTAAATTTGGCCTAACACAAAAAAAAAAAAAAAAGGGCAGAATTATACTTGCTACAATTCGGCCAAGAGATAAAAAACAAAAGGGGAGAAAACCAAAAGAAGCCAAAGAGGCTTGGGCCGTGAGCTAAGTTATCCTTTCTTCCAATCTTCAATCCTTGATTCGAGAATAAAAATCGAATCTTCTTTATTTCTTTTCTATAAACCTTTCTTATCTTGTCATAAGAACTCTTTTCTTTGTTTTAATTAATTTCTACGAATTTTAGAGTTTCAAAACATTACTTCCAAAATTGCTTTGTTCTAACTCTACTTGTTTTCATCAAGAGTTGTGAGTGAGAAAAGACAAGAGTGGTGAGTACATAAGAGGGGAGGTAAAAGTCAGAAATTTTATACCGAGTGTCGTGATTTTGAGAGATACACGTAAGGGAGTGAGTGAGGTTTCTAAATTCATGTCTCAAGTAAAGGAAAAGAATGTTGTAAAGAAGGAGGGTAATAAGATGTCAAGGGTAGATTTGTTAGGTGAGATGAAGAAAATGATGAGGGACGAGATTCGGCAAGTGAATGAAAGAATAGATAGGATGGAACGTGTTCGTCAAGAACCACCTCCTAATGAGCGTGTTCGAGAAAGAATGAGAAGAAATAAACAACCCATTAAGGAAGGTGAGTGGTTAGAAGAAGATGAACCATCATGGAGAGGACCTAGGAGGGGTAATACTCGAGAGATTTCTAGTTCCAATACTAATGTGAGATCTAGTGTTGAGGGTCCCATTAAGAGACTCAAGGTTGAAATTCCTAAAACTAGAAATCATGCAATTCTTAAAGGACATCTTCGAAGTAGGTGTGAAAATTCTATGGAGTTGAAACCAAAAGATGGGTTAGTGAATAAAGGTAGCAATGTTTCTTCCACTATGCTTCCATGGGGTAATGTTAATGGTGATGAGGAAAACATGGTAATGAGAAGGATGTTGAGTATGAAAATACAAGATGTTGAGGAGATACAACGTGAAAATATATTTCATACTAGATGTAGTATTCAAGATAAGGTATGTGGTACGATTATACATGGAGGTAGTTGCACCAATGTTGCTAGCACTACTATGGTTGAGAAATTGGGACTACCTACTCTTAAGCATCCACGTCCTTATTCCTTACAAGGGTTGGAAAATAGTGGTGAATTGAGGGTGACTAAACAAGTGATGGTTTCCTTTTCAATTGGGGGGGGGGTACAAGGATGAAGTATTATGTGATGTTGTACCTATGAAAACTTGTCATCTTTTGTTGGGTAGACCATGACAACTTGATCGAAGAGTCTCTTTCAATGAGAAATCCAATAAATACTCCTTCAAGATTGGTGGTAAAACCCTTAATCTTGCTCCCTTATCCCCACAAAAGGTGAGGGAAGATCAACTACGGACGAGTGAATCAAGGAGAGAAAATAAGGAAGAAAAGGAGAGAGAGATAAAAAGAAGAGAGATTGAGAGAGAAGAGAAGGAGATAGAGATAAAAATAGGAGAGATTGAGAGAGAAAAAAAGGAGAGAGAGATAAAAAGAGGAGAGATTGAGAGAGAAGGAGGCCGAGAGAAAAAAAGAAAGTGAGAATGAGAATGAAAAAGAAAAGAGTGAAAATTCAGATTTGTGTGAAAAGAATGAGTGGAGAAGAAAAAAGGAGAGTTTTTATGCAATGAGTGGTGAGATTGAGAGGGAGTTGTGGGAAAAGCACAATGAGATAGTTCTCTTTTCCAAAGAGAAATCTTTTTATACTAACATGTCACCCAAACTTTCTTTTCCATGTGTTGCTTCTTCTCTACAGATTTTTGTTGATGTATTTCCCGAATTAAGTAAGAAGATTGTGAGATACAACTGGGGACATGATCCGCATAATGAGATTGTTGTAGAATATACACATTCTCATAGGTTTATCTTACCTTCTTCTTATGATACTAAGTTATTAGGACTTGACAATCATGGCAAGTCATATGACCTTAGTAGGGAAATCAAAATTCGTGGAGATATTGGTATTGGTAATTTGATTGGTCATGTGGGTACTTTATTCACGAGAAAGCTTGTTAGACCACTTGACATGCCTAAAAAGTTTGAATTGCAAAATTTGGTTAGTCACTATGGGTTAAATGATTGGATAAAATTTGATGATGGACTATACTTGACATTGCATGTCCCTAGTCCTTCTTATGTTGATCCATTTATGGGATGCACTTTAGAGGTTGACTTGGTAGGATTGTATGGTGCATTAAAAGTTGGGCTGAAGAATTTAAATTGTTCAATGGGAGTATCTAAGAGTTCTATGTTTGTGAATGCAAATAAACTCATAAAAATGGGTTATCATATTCCATAACAAATTAGATGAAATTTTCCATGTTGCATTCTTCTTTCACAAGATTTATGGATTGCATGGAACACTTAAAATTAAATCTGTTTTGTTAAAAGTAATTCTTCTTAAACATGTTAAAACTTGGGAAGGTTATGCCTTTCATGTTGAGAATGTATTTGAGAATGATTTGGCATGTGATAGTTTGAGAATTAAGAATGTTGTTCATGATCAGATTGTTCAACATAAGGGATGTTTGTCTTTACAATGTGCTCAACCAGCTGACAAGGTTTAGTACTTTTGGTCAGCTTAGGATTCTTAATAGGTAAGTTTGAAGTGTCAATTTCAGACTCATATAAGTAAGCAGGGCTTGGTAGGTCGTTGTCTGAATCATAGACAACTGATTCCGCAACAAGACAAAAATTGGCTTCTTGTGCGCAGTTAACTGATTCATTTTCTGAATCCGTCTCAATCCAAGTGGCCAGATTAAAAGTTTCATCTTCAGCTACCATCCCTTTTTATTTTGTGAACTTTCTAGGGGCCCTTTTAAAATATTCATTTTTGGTGGTCAGACAAGCTGAAGCAAAGTGTCCTGGCTTTCTACAGTTAAAGCACAGTAATTTTTTGTGATCAGCTTTGGCTTCAGTTTGTTTAAAATTGTTTGCCCTTTGAAAATTTATGGAAGCAGATTTTTGAAAGTTCTTTGTGAAAGATTTTTATTTCTTAAACTGCCTAGCAAAACCAACAAATTCATCTTCATCAAAGTCATCAGTTGACTGAGATGAAGTAGAATAAACACTGGGCTTTTCTTCTTGGGCAGTTAAAGAGATACATCTAAAACTCTTTTCAAGTTCTTGATTTTTAAGAATTTCTTTTTCATAAATCTTGAGACTAGCAACAAGACTACGTTTATGAGTAGTGTTCAAGTCTCTTATTTCCTTTACGGCAATGATTTTCACATGCCATCCACTTCCAAGACTACTAAGAAAATGCACGTGAAGATTTTTCATGGTATTTGTCTTTCCTAGAGCAACACAAGCATTACTTACCTCGCAGAAGCGGTAGTAGGAACTTCTTAAAGATTCCTTTGGATCTTTCTTGAAGGCTTTGAATTCTTGGATGTAGTCCTAAAGCTTGTTGTCTTTGGTGATCTGGTCGCCATCGATACATTGCGTTAGGGCTTCCCAGATCTCTTGACAAGTGGTACAGTCATGGATCTGCTTGTTGACATTGTTGTCTAAAGCGCTGGAAAGTATGTGTACGGCCTTGGAGTCTAAGGCGTCAGTAGCTTTGTCTTCTTCAAACCATTCTTCCTTAGGCTTCAAGATGTATTCATCGACTGTTGTAATCCTTGGATTTTCTGTGTCATCTACATCGTCAAATTGTTCAACAGTGGTCTTAGTATTGATTTTCATAGGGTAAATCAAACCACCTAGGACACGTTCCATCAGTCTTTTATCTATACTATTCATATATCTAGAAATTCTTTCTTTCCAAATGTCAAAATTGTCGTCATCAAACATGGGGACCTGTGACATGTTAAGAGTAAGAAAAGCTTTGGAATTTGCTTTTTAGATCAGAACTTTCAAGTGGTTAAACTTGGAAAATTTGATTTTTTAAAAAAGTTAAGGTCTAATACCAATTGTAGGTCCACTTGAGGCAAATAGTAAGGCTAGAGGGGGGTGAATAGCCTTATAAAATCTTTTTGTAAGTTTTAAAACATTTTAAAACTTTGGCAGTAAAAAAGCGATTTTAAGGAATCAGCAGCTAATCAATGAAAGTGATCAGCTGATGACTAAAGCTTATGAATAGTTTTGATAGTATGACTGAAGTTATGTAGCAAAGGCTGATCGAAGCTTTAAGTAATAAGATGCTTAAAGCTTTGGTCAGTTTGATCAAGTAAAGCAAGCAGTAAAGAACACAAGACGTAAATTGCTACGTCCACTACCAAGTTGATCAAACTTGGATTTTTTGAAGTGTAGTAATATTAATAATCTAGATGATCACTAACGGATCAGTGTACAATAAGGATCAATGATTTATGGAGATTGTATGTTACAAGAAATAAAACAATCTCGTGAGTTACAATCATTGATCTCTCAATAACTAAGTAGTTGGGAGAGATTCAAACAATGATTGAACTAAAGAGTAAATACAAAGAATGTAATAAGCAATAAATAATCGAAGTATTTTTCTCTTTAATGAAGTTCCAAAAATCTTGAGAGTATTGAATGCTTGAGAATTTCTGAAAGACTTCATTATGCTAGTTGGGGTCTGCGTTCTTCAATACATCTCTCGCTTTAAATAGGCAGGGATAGAAAATTTGTCGTTGGACTCATTGAATGATATTTGACTTTGCATTAAATGTTTTCATGGCATGCAAGTCAAAGACAATGAACAACTATTCCTCGAGCTTGGTATTATCACAGAAGAGTTAAGTAGTACCTGTCATTCCATTCTGAAATAAAACAAAAAGCTAGGAATAGAAAGTTTGTTAGGATACTCATTAAATGTAAAGCAAAAAGCATGTTTGAAAACAAGACATGCTAAGTACTGACACAAATTTAAAATAACTACGGAGGCTTATCAAGGAAGCTTCCGTTGAAGATCAGTAGACTTGAGTGAATCATAATTCAAGGACAAATATCAGTTTACTGTACATATGCCAATTCATCGGTGACTGACTTAGAAAATGTTTAAGTCCTTATCAGTCATAGATATAAGGCGTGAATCAACTTGACTGATTTATATTGAATAAATTAGTCATCAGTCATTTAGGAGTGGCTGATCACATGATCAGTCATCTTTGCAAAAGATGGCTGGTCACTTGGTCAACCAACAATAATAAGTAAGCTTGAATGAATCATGAAGTGATTCAAAATATCTTAGAATGGGTTTAAGTAAATCATGGGAATGACCAACAAACTCATTCATAAACTCATCAATTTTGGCAGAATCTTGAATGGAGGGTGACCTAGAGAAGTTTTGCTTGAAAGAGGAAGGGCTTTGCTTTGGAGAAGACACAAATTCTGTTGTAGGGCTGGCTGTTGTATTGGTATCATCAAGTTCATCATGCTTGGATGAACTTGAGGTGCTAGGAATATCAGAGATTGTTTCTTCTGATGAAGAAGTAATTTGTCTTAATCTAGCAGATATCCTCAAAGGGGTTTTGCCTTTAGCTATTTTGGGCTTCTTAGGTGTTGGTTCTTCAATCACTAATCCGAATTCCTGTGGCCTCTTTCCACGCTTTGGCTTTTTGTAATTCCAAGTGCAATTGCTAAATAATCCTGAGTGATTAATTGTATCATTTGCTAACTATAGGTGTTTGAATTCTAGTAATCCACTTAGGAACCTGATGTGATTTTGGGTTTTACTTCTTTTTGGATACGAATTGCTTTGTCCATTCTTTAGACATACTGTGTGAAGCAACACATAATTTCAATTTGCATAGATTCCTTCAAGCATGCAACATGCAATTTTTCATTGAAAAGTGGTTAATTAATCAAATGAGGAATGCGCACAATTTACTGATTTCATAGCAACATCTGCTATTGCACTATAAATTTTATTCAGAATCCTTTTCTTAACGGGCTTGGTCAAATTATCAGTGATGTCATGTTTCATACTTTCAGTTAATTCTCTAAACATGTGTGTATAATCAATGATTGAGTCCCAGATATTATGAACAAGATTTTCAGTATTAGGAATTGCATACCTAGCAGCCATCTACTGATTTTCAGTATTAGGAATTACAATCCACTGATTTCATAGCAACATCTGCTATTGCACTATAAATTTTATTCATAATCCTTTTCTTAACGGGCTTGGTCAAATTATTAGTGATGTCATTTTTCATACTTTCAGTTAATTCTCTAAACATGTGTGTATAATCAATGATTGA